>JBCEDM010000001.1:0-600000 GCA_039880735.1 Diaporthe australafricana | reverse complement strand
ACCTCCTTGGTCTGCCTGACCATCTCAAGGGCCTTCTCAGCTGGTCCTGCTGTTGCATCTGCCGTACTGAAATCTAAGGACAGTGGGTTTCGTATATCCTTGCCCAGCATGACCTTTAGCGGTGACATATCGATTGCGGAGTGCCACGATGAGTTGTGCGCAAAATCAAGGGCTGGCAGGTGAACGCTCCAGTCGTCTTGATACTTGTCGATATAGAACCGTAGCCGTTGGTCCAGCTCCTGGTTCGTGAGCTCGATCGCACCTTGAGTCTGGGGGTGGTAGGCGCTCCCGTGCCGGTGCTTTGTTCCCGTCAGCTCGTTCAGCTTGGCAAGAAAGGCGGAGACAAAAGGTCCGGCATTATCGCTAACCCAGACTGTTGGCAAGCCTAGGAAACGGTACAAATAGCGATAGTATCTTGTAGCCAGTGTCTCCGCCGTATCGGTCTTCTTCCCTGGAAGTGTAGCCAGGAGTCTGCTTAGCTTGCAGACAAAACCCCATACGTAGTCGTACCCAAATCGGTCCCTAGGCATTGTCTTGCCGTCAACAACAACCTGTTCCCAGACTTCTCCCGGTACGGGCAGTGGGTGAAGAAGCCCTGGCGTCTTATCTCGAGGGATCTTGTTCCGCCGGCACTCGTGACAGTTGCGGATATACCTGCGTACTGACTGCTTCAGCTGTGGCCAGTAGTATTCTTGTTCCAGCATCTTGATAACCTTGTTCTGGCCCGGGTGCGCAAAGATCTTTGGGACATGTGCTTCTCGGATCAGGGCTGTCTGTAGGTAGATGCGGCCGTCGGCTGTCTTTTCTGGTACCCAAAGACGTTTGTCCCTTGTGCCAAGTCCCTGCTCTTGGTTCTCTTGCTTAATCAGGTCAACCAGGTCTGCGCCCTGGGGAATATCGGTGTGGTCGGCCAGGTCAGTTGCAGCAACCACTCCACAGTCCAGAACTGTTTCCACTTGCTCGGCAGGCTGGGCTGTTTTCTGAGGCAGAAGTCTTTCCTTGGGGATTAGAGCCATGGTCCTTTCTTCTTGTTCCCGGGCCTTGACGGTAGGGAGGTCGACTGTTTTACGGGATAGAGCGTCGGCTGCAATGTTCTCCTTCCCTGGGCGGTACTGGAAGGTAATATCAAAGTTGGAGAGGAAGTCTGCCCAACGAACTTGACGGGTTGACAATAGGCGCTTGGTTGAGAAGTACAGTAGGGCTTGGTGGTCGGTCACCACAAAGAACTTTTGTCCTTGGAGCTCTGGGCAGAAATGCTCGAGGGTCTGGACAACTGCTAATAGCTCCCGATCTTGGATCGGGTATGCTCTCTCCGCAGGAGTCATCGTCTTTGAGGCATATCCCACTGGCTTCCAGGTATTATCGTCCTGTTGCTGCCAAATAACACCTCCGGTGGCGTTCCGAGAGGCGTCGGTCTCCACACGTGTTGGTCTTCCCGGCTTGAAGAAGGTAAGCACCGGTGCTTCACAAGCTAGCTGCTTCATCTTTTCAAAGGCCGTCCTCTGCTCCGGTCCCATCTCGAACAGGCTACCTTTCTTCAGCAGTCGGTTCAGTGGCTCCGCAATCCCACTAGCATGGTGGGTAAACATTCGAACATAGTTGCAAAGACCTATAAAGGAGCGGATAGCGGTCCGGCTGGTAAGGTCCTCAAACTTCCACTCGCTGATCGCTTTAATTTTAGCTGGGTCGATACTGATTCCAACACCAGCTTCCATCACAATACCTAGGTAGTCCACTTTGGACACGTTGAACCGCGACTTCTCAATGTCGCCTTGGAGATCAGCCTTGTGCAGCCTGTAGATTACCTCCTCGCAGTATTCCCAGTGTTCTTGCTCGTCTTCGTCTGAATAGATCAGCACATCATCAGCGTAGGCGCTGGCGCAGAAGTCTAGGAGTTCGTGGAGCTGGGAATTGATAAATTGCTGCCACCAGGCTGGGCCGACCTTTAGGCCAAAGGGTAACACTTTCCACTGGAAGGTACCTTGGCGGGTGCGGAATGCTGTCAAGTATTCGGAGCCAACAGCCATACGGAGTCGGTGGAAGGCCTGGATGATGTCAATCTTTGAAAAGCGGCGGGCGTTTCGGCAGTTGAAGACCGTTCCATTCAGGTCAGGTGCTGGGACAAGACGGTTCTTAAGAAACTGGTTGCGCCAGCGGTAATCAATGCAGAATCGTCGGTCTGAGGAATGCGACTTCGGAACGAACAGTACTGGGGCTGCGTCTGTTCTCATACAGCGCTCGATAAATCCTAGCTTTAACAGCTTGTCTGTCGTCTCTTTTTCTAGTGGTAGGAACTGGACTGGTGTTCGGTATGAAGGCGGACCGGTTGCTGGCATCACCCCTTCAAGCTCAAGGACTACATCGTGTTCGGGTCGGTGCGGCGGTAGCGTGTCGGCTTTTTTCTTTGAGAAGAACCCTTCCAGGTGGGCTAGTGCTTTTGGAATGTGGTCTCTCACAAATTGGACATGTTCCGGGTCTTCGTCAGCCGGGAACGGGATCTTCTTGCCGTCAAATGTCTTCGATCCGCCCAGGGCGGCGAGAGTCACCGTGTTGGTATCCGAGTGATTGCTATCAAACTTGATCACATCTTTAGGTAGAGGCAAGTGCTCCCAACGCTTCCTGCGAGGGTCTGCTTCTAACCTTGTGGCAAGTGCGGAGATAACAGCTTCATCCTCCATAGCTTCCATAGCTGAGGGGGTTACCCCCGCTTCAGGGTCTTTGGTCGTTCTCACGGGCTCGCTGTTGGTCGAATTCGGGCTTGGGACGTCTTTTCTCCAGGAGCGGCGTAGGATCTGATACTGCTTGTGGGCTTTCTCCAGTTTCGCGTCGCGTCGGTCGGCATCTTCCTGGACCCCTGGGTCGATCAATCCGTTGGATGGGCAACGGGACGGCAGCTGGATAGTTGGAGAGTACTTCGCCAGGGCTGGGAGGTCATCAGGCCACACCATCCCTCTTCTATGGCAGTCCAGCAAAACACGCTGCCGTGCCAGCCATTCCATCCCGATAAAGACATCATGTCCTGTCTCAGTGATCCAAAACTTCTGGTTCGGGAAGCGTCGTCCATCAATTTCTAATGTGATCGTCATATACTTAGCAACCCGTCCTGCTGGTTGCTTACGGTAGTCCTGGAGCTGCAAAGGCTGATCCAACCTGACTGTCCTGGCTCCGAGTTGTTTTCTTGCCCTACGGGCGGCTTCTGGGCTCATCAAGAGCTCGGCTTGGGCTCCTGTGTCTACGAGAGCGGTCGCAGCAAAACCAATACCATTCGCTTGGAGCTGAACGGTCTGAGTGAACGAATTTTGTCTTGATTGGTTGCCGACTCGTGCTAATGTAGACATCTGGACCGTCGTGGAGACTTCCGGCGGTCTTAGTCTTTTCCCGACTCCTCTGAGCTGCTAGGGGCGTCGGTATTATCGGTGCTGTTCTCCTTGGCCTTTATTTTAACAGCAGCGATCTTCTTCTTGCCCGGACACTCCTTAGAATAGTGACCAGTCTTTCCACAGTTGAAGCAGGTGTCCGCTATAAAATGGGATTGCTTGTCCTCCTCACTCAGCGCTTGTCCGGTAGCTGCTGAGGTTCTAGGCTTCCTGGGGTTCTTGTACCGGCGCTTATTGTTTTCACGGGTTTGTACCTTCTCTGTACCCTCCTTCGACCGGGTGTGTTGCTTTGTCTGCTGCTTCTCATATGCACGATGGCTGCTGTAAGCAGCGTCGGCCACACACTGACAGAACTCTTCGTATGTGACCTTTGGGTCTTTGCTGTATCTTAACAGGTGGTGGTCGAGTGTCGGAGGAATATGGTCCCACAGGTTCTGCTTCCAGTCTTCTTCTGGGATCTTAGCTTTTCGGGCTAGGGAGTTAAACTTGGCGATGAATTCATGGATGTCGTGGCGTTCGGCCAGGTCGTACTCGTGAGTCTTTAGGGCCTCTCTGGCTGCTGAGGCTTGGTTTGGGTCGTGGTAAGCGGTTTCCAGCTCTTGAATCATCTCGGCGACACAGGAGAACGGTCGCGTCTCAGACTGGTACCGCGTTTCCAGTACTCTTTCCGCATTACCCTCAAGCAGGCTCATCAGGTGTCTCATCCGACTTTGCTCAGTCCGGAAACAAGACTTATCTTCCTCGAACTTATCGGCCAACTTCCGAACCCAGCCGTCAAAGGTTGTTTTGTCGCCCTTGAAGGACGGAGGGTCCTTGGCCAGGGGCTTCTCCTTGCGGTCGTAGCGTGGGTTCTTTCCATCTGTTCCTATATACTTCTTGAACGCCGGCCAGGCGGCCATACCCGTCGGTCTGAAAAAGCTGCCACCAAAAGCGCTTTCTACGGTGGGTTCACGTTGCTGTCGAGGCGGGCTCAGGGTTCTTCTTCCCTGGGCCTCGAGCTCTGCAATTCTTGCCCTGAGCATTGCGAGCTCGTCCTGACGGCCCTGGTTGTTGCTATAGTCCGACATCGCTTCTCTCTGAAGTCGTCTGTTCGGGTCTTGGTCTTGGGTCTCTGTCGGCTCTACGGACGGCAGGACGGTCTGGTCTTCTTCAGCTATACTAGCTGCTTCAAGGGTGGATTGGAACAAGCTGCTATTGTCCTCCTCTTGGTCTTCTGGGGTCCTTATATCTGGACTGGTCTGATCTGAGGTGAGCCTTGAGTCTGGCTCTCCGAGAAACGCGTCGTCGTCCGCGTTCTCAAGCTGTGCTGGGTTTCCGATCGGGTTGAGTCGAGCTGACTGTCGACTCGTCGATCCCCAGTCTTTCTTCTTGGGCATGTGGTAACACGCGGGTCTTAGGTCTGAGGTCTGAGGTCTGAGGTCTGAGGTCTGAGGTCTGAGGTCTGAGGTCTAAGGTCTGAGGTCTGGCGCGAGGTCTTTTCCGTCGGTCGCGTCGACGTGAGGTTTGGGTCCCGTATTTATTGATCGCTCGGTCAGCGAGGGAAGTGTAGAGCTTAGAATAGTGTCACGGCCGTGGAGATGTAGCATGGGAGCTAGGTCTATTGGCGCTATCAACGAATATTCTAAGCTGAAGAGGGGAAAAGAAAAAGGGGAGAGCGAAGCTCTGGTGGTCCCCGGCTCGCGAAGTCTTGACACGACTGTGGGGGCTTAGGGTTAGGGTCCTTGTGACGCCCAGGGGGCTTGCCTGACTGTGGCTGCCGTCACATTTTCTATATTTATTTATTAAAATAAATTTTTAATAAACCTTAAATTAATTTAAGCCTTATAAGGTATTTATAAAAAATAAAAACTTATTTTATTAATAAAAATATTTAAATATTTTAATAGTTTTATTATTTTATTTAATATATTAAAGTTAAAAAGTAATAAAAAATAATAATTAAAGTTTATTAAAGTTATTATTAATTTTATAATAATAAAGATTATAAAGTATTTTTTAAATTTAAAGTTTTTAAAGTAAATAAAAAGGTTTTATTTATAAAATTAAAAGTTTTAATTTACTTATTTTTTTTAATTAAATTTAAATTAAATAAGTTTTTTATTTTAATAATATTAGTAATATTAATAATATTAATATTATCAATTTAAAAAATACTTTTTTTTTAATATTAAAGTTTAATATTAATTTTTAAATTATATATTTTAAAATTTATATTTATTAAAATAATTCTTTTTAAATTAATTTTAATAATATTAATAACTTTAAACCCTTAAAGTTTTATAAAATTAATTAAAAATAAAAAGTTATTATTAGTATATTTTATAATTATAAAGTTTTTAAAAGTTAATATTAATTTAAAGTTTATATTTTTATAAGTATTAACCTTTTTTAAAAAACCTTGAAAAATATTTAATTATAAAAATATAAAAGATAAATATAAAAAATACTTTATATTTAAAAGTTTTTAAAATTATACCTTTATTATTAATAAATAAAGATAAAGGTAATAATAATAATTATAAAAAGATATAACTTTAAAAGTTATAAATATAATACTATTTATATTTTTAATAAAAACTATAGTAAATTTAATAACTATATAAGAAAAAAGTAAATAGAAAAAAAGGTAAAGAAATTAAAGTTTTTTTTAATAATAAATTTCCTTTATAAAGTAACTTAACCTTTATTATAGATTAAGTAATTTTAAGGTTATTATTTATTAAAAGGATAAATAATAAATAATAATTAGTTTATTTTTTAAAATTAACTTAGGCTTATAATTTATTAAATATAATATAGTAGAGGGTAAAGTAATTTATTGTGTAAGAATATAAAGAAAAAGAGAAAACTTATATACAAGTGTATATAGGTGTGTAGCTATTTTTATATATAAGTCTATATTATTCTATGAGCGGCTGGGACGACTTATTCCAATAGTAAACACTGCATCTCTGCGCATCAGAACTGACAAGAGTATCTCAGTCCTGGAAAGGCTTACTAGACTACTATCTGGGTCAAGGAATAAGCCGTGGTGGGGCCGGGGAGAGGGGGGCACGATACTCGAGTTCAGATCTTCGGACGACACCGTCCGTACCCACCCCGGCGACACCCACCGCCAATGAGGCACTGGAGGGATAATTGTGAAGAAGTGAAATACGTATATGTGCTTCAGGTTGTGGCTTCAGATCACAAGAAGCGCGGCGTTGGGAATCACAGAGATCATAGGACATTTGAGCACGGGCAATTCTAGGTCAGGATACTCCAATTGGCGACATGGCTTCAAACGGCACACACGGAAGGACTTCGATCAGGGCCCCGAACCCACCCGTCCAAGATAGTGTGTTCAAGCAGTTTCGACTCGATGGACGCACCGTCATTATCACAGGGGGTGCAGGCGGCATTGGGTACGAAGTAGCTCGAGGTCTTGCTGAAGCAGGTGCCAATGTGAGTTCCTAACTGGATACATCCTCTTTTCCGACGGTAATTCGAGCCCACTCAAGTTTCTGACGCATATTCACCCCAGCTCGCTCTCTGGTACAACTCGTCACCCAAAGCAGAGAAGCTGGGTGCCGCCATAGCCCAGGAGTTCAACGTCAAGGTCCAGGTATACAAGGTCGACGTGCGCCAGTACGAGGCGGTCGAGAAGGCGGTCGACCAAGTTGTGCGCGACTTTGGCCGTCTCGATGTCATGATTGCGAACGCAGGAGTTCCATCCAAGGCTGGCGGACTGGATGACAGGGTGGAAGACTGGGACCACGTCCGGGCTGTCGACTTTGATGGCGCGTATTACTGCTTCCGTGCCGCGGGTCTTGTCTTCCGCAGGCAGGGCCATGGTGTCGGTATTGCCACGGCGTCTATGAGCGGACATGCTGCCAATGTCCCTCAGGAGCAAAGTTGTTATAATGCTTGTAAAGCTGGCGTGGTAAGTACATGTATTATTTGTCGCCTGTGCCGTATTCCGCGTACATCCTACCTATCCGCGCGTACCGACGGTGTTTGTTCAGCGGCCCGAGCTAACATACTATGTTCTAGATCCACTTGTGCAAGAGCCTGTCCGTGGAATGGGCCAAATGGGGAGGTCGCATCAACTCCGTGTCGCCGGGCTACATTGACACGGAAATATCGGGAGACTGCCCGTTCGAGATGAAGGAGGAGTGGTTCAGTCTGACTCCCATGAGGAGAGATGCGGATCCCCGGGAACTGAAAGGCGTGTATCTATATCTTGCGAGTGATGCAAGCTCGTACACCACTGGTGCGGACTTTGTGGTCGATGGAGGTTATACCGCCCGGTAGGTAGTTTATGTCATGTAAAGTTTCAAATGTCGCTAGATCTGGTTCCATTTGGACGGTGCACCGTCCAATAGAAAGGTATTGCCAATTTCAAGCACTATGATGGCAATGGGAATCAATAATTACGGAAAGTCTACGCCCAGAAACAATCATCTCTCGATCGTGTTCGACTACAACCTCGTTACACGGCAGTTGTTTTCTTTTCAATGGGGTCATAGGTGTTTTGACCCTGGTGAATGCGCGACTTTTGTTTGGCTTGTTAACATCGCACTTGGGCCATTGCAGATTATCAATTGATTATTACGCCTCAGTATGTCTCACCCTTGGCCTACCCAGAAGCTGTACACCTTTTGCTTTAAATATTAAGGCATATCTCTCTCTGTTAACCCTCCGATCGGTGACGCGACCAGGTTCAAAGGAAAGGCTTAAGCATTCGAGAACGGTCTGGTCTGATAGGGAGCTTCGCCTTGCTACAATGCTATATCAAGGACCCCGTCCACACGGACAACAGTAGTCCGGGTCTATAAAACGTACACGCACACACGGAGATTTTACCCCGAAACCTCCACGCCTTGTCAATGCTTGGTATCCACACCCCCATGGGGAAGAAACCGGGTACATATGTATAACTTGGGGAAGATGGGGTGACATTAGTGGATCGACGAACTCCAACAGTGCCTCTCCTCAGATGCCGGGTGCTGGATAACTACACTCTCTGTATACATAAATACAACAAGCTCCTGCAGTGTGCAAGCACAGTAACAATGTCAGACCTCCACTCTCTTGGGATGCAGCCTACCGATAGTTTGGCCGTCGTTTCCTCAACACCATGAAAGAAGCTCAAGTTGTCGGCGAGGCCCTCGCCCAGGTGCTCCCTCAAACAAATAAGTGGTGGTTCCAACAGTCGCACCTACTGAGATTGAACCTAGTGCTTCTGGTTCCCCTCCTGTCATCATCTGTCTCCGGGTATGATGGTGAGTCAAATTGAGATCGGGACGGGCTATCCATGCCAACCGAATGACCCATAGTGCCCGACTCACATGATCCGTGGACAGGCTCCCTTATGAACGGGCTCCAGTCCTTGAAGCAATGGAACAGCTACTTCGGCGACCCCACAGGTACCAGGCTCGGGGTCGTCAATGCCGCACAATCCATCGGCTCCCTCCTCTCGATTCCTCTGATCGGAAACTTGTCCGACAAATTTGGCCGCAGGCCAATCCTACTCACTGGTATCATCCTCATAATTATCGCCACCATCATACAGTCGGCATCTGTCAACTATGCCATGTTTGTCGTCTCGCGTGTGATCGTTGGGTTCGGAGGCATGTTCGTGATGCAGCCGAGCCCGATGCTCATCGCAGAGCTCGCGTACCCAACCCACCGAGGGAAGTACACCTGCGCCTTCTGGACCATGTACTACCTGGGGGCTATCCTCGCCAGCTGGACGACCTTTGGCACACAAAATTTTAGCGGTACTTGGTCGTGGCGGATTCCCTCGATCGTCCAAGCCGGCCTCCCCCTCGTCCAGCTCGCCTTCTGGTGGGCGGTCCCAGAGTCGCCACGGTGGTTGATCGCCAACGACAGGGCCGATGAGGCCTCCATAATCCTCTCCAAGTACCACTCCGGACGGGACGCCGCCGCCGCCGAGGGCGACGAGCAGCATTCCTACACCCCGCTCGTCGAGCTCGAGATCTCCGAGATCGTGCAGACGCTGCAGACAGAGAAGGACGCGGCACGCACCACGTCGTGGAGATCCCTCGTGGAGACCCCAGGCAACCGCAGGCGCACCCTCATCGCCGTCTGTGTGGGCGTCTTCGCGCAGTGGAACGGCATCGGCGTCGTGTCGTACTACCTGACGCTCGTGCTCAACTCGGTGGGCATCACCGACACGTTCGACCAGACGCTCATCAACGGCCTCCTCCAGGTTTTCAACTTCTGCGCGGCGCTCATGGCGGCGGCGCTCGTCGACCGGCTGGGCCGCCGGACGCTGTTCCTCTGGAGCAGCGTGGGCATGCTCGTGTCGTACATCGTCTGGACGGCCTGCTCGGCCGTGAGCGCCGACACTGGCTCCAGGCCCGCGGGCATCGCTGTGGTGGTGTGCCTTGCTCGTTGTTTTCCTGGCCGTGGTGTGGGTCTTGTTCCCGGAGACTAGGGGCCACAGCCTTGAGGAAATTGCTGTGATTTTTGATGGGAAACAGACAGCCCTGGTCGAGGAGGTGCCGGGCAAGAAGGAATTCTCCTTGGCGCATTTGGAAAAGGCGACATCATCGAAGACGTATTAGAGTCCAAAGCGCGTCATGACTATACTTCGAACAATGAGAGTGATTGGAGGCCCCATGGGTGCTCAATAGCTATCAAATTACTATGACGATTATACCCGTTACTTTAAATGTCCTTATATTTGAGATTTTGTTTAAAATTCATGAACACCATGAAATTTACAAGGATATTGAATAGACGAGAAAACAATCACCTCTTTCAGCTCACCGACTATTGAATGAGCTTTGTGCCTTATGCGCGCATCTTGCATGAACATTGTCACAGGTCGCCGCTAGAAATCCTTCGGGTGATGGTGGGTAGCAGTACTGCCTGCAAACATTGCCCAGGTGTGGCAGCCGCTTACATGCATATGTAGCCCGCGTTCGATAGCCTGCAGAAGGGCGTCGACACGCCTACATAAATCTCTGAATTTGGCTCCACCTATAAGCTGAACGTCCAGGTATGAGGGGCGCTGATGAACAGGGGATGACGGTCAATAATTGTCGCATGCCCAAGTCAGCCGCCTGCAGGCTTTCCTGAGCTCTCTGGATTCTTCACTGAGCTGTATGGCCTCTTTTCGGCTCAGGCATACCTAGGTATCTTCTGTGTTTACTCGTGCAAGTTCCACGTCAACTCAATCGCGAGATCGAGCCAATACCGCCATGGCAAGCCCCAGAGAAAGTCCGCAGCGACGGCTGTCTGACGCTGGCGCCACAAATCCAGAGGCCACCTCAGCACGAGAGGGATCTGACAGCGCGGCGGAAAATGTTGAATCAATCTCCTCAGAAGACCGAAAAACTCTTACTCAGACAATGCTCAGAATCGCCGACGCAGTGGAAAATATTCATGAACACTTGCGTGACGAAGACCCTCGAGAGCCATCAGACAAGTACGTCAGCCCTGCAACTGCTCCCAGAACTTCGCTGAACAAGTTTGCAACTCCGTTGCCGAACCGTATCTTTCATTACGTGATCAAACAGAGACTTTTTACCGACTCTTCATCGAGAAAAAGTCTTTCCAATGTTTGCATCAGGTCGGCCGGGCTAACTAATCCTCAACAGAACTCTCCTTGACATCGTTTGGTACTCAAATGTCGAACGGTTGGCTTTATCGAATTGGACATCATCGAAGTTTCTGAGCACTGGTGGCCTGCGGAAGAAAAACCGAAGCGTGCTGACTGCGTTTTACACCGAGAGACCGGAGCCCAAAGATCTAAGTGTGGAGCCGCCCGCGCCAGATGTCCATTTTTCCGATGACGACTTCAAAGCCGCTTATTCGAAAGAAAACTGGAACATCGCTCCCCAGAGGATCATAATACAGTCACGAGACGCACTGGCCGAGCTACAACAAATTACCAAGGTCCCGCAACGGTTCCGGCCGTCAGGATTGGTGCCCCCCTTCAAGTTGCTGATTCACCATCGGGATACCATCAAGAAAGGCTCGATGAGCTGCAGGAATCCACTTCCGAACACTGCAGCACATGATCCCAGCTTGACTGCAGACGGCTCCATAAGGCAGCGCATGATCAAGGACCACCTCAACTGCATCCACAATTTCATTCAGACGGATCTGAAGAATTACATCGGCTTGAAACTCAAGATCCGCGACGGAGACATAGAAGAGGTTTTGTTTGAGGAGATCTATCACCTCTTCAAGCCTGGCCAGTTGGTCGTCCCGGCCGCGACGAATGAGGACCAGCTGTACCGGGTGTACTCTGTCACTGGTGGCAGGATGCGCCTGTCAGAGTATAAAAACAATATTTTCCCGCCTGGAGCTCCAAGAATTGTGCAAAGATTCGGGATCGGAGTGGGCACCTGGACTGATTTACAAATCGAATGTTACATCATGGCATGGGACGGGGAGAACATCGGGCCGAGGCGGAGGACGTACTCCATCGGCTATTTTGCTGGGGTGAAAAAGGTCACCGACTTGGGGGTATATCCCATCCAGTTCCACGAAGATGCCGCCGGGCTGCAGAGCCGCCTGAGAGCAAGGGGAAGAAAGCTCGTTCAGTGTTTTGGCCACAAGAGGTACACTGGATCATCAGTCCCTCTGTTCCCGCCACTGGGTATTTTCGTGAAAGACAAGAAATCAGTCCCGATGCCGGGTCACAGGAGTGACGACTCGAATGACGAGGATGAGCGGCATGTGCCCGGCACTGCTATGGTTCGAAGCGACGTATACGTTGATTACAAAGCCTTCTTTTCCTACTTATTCGCCACCCACCCAGCACTGAGCGACCTGTCCGCAACCCAGGGCGAGGAAGTAGAGACCCGCGAGGCACTGGGACAACATGACGAGTGGAACCACAGCGACCATGAAGTGGATGCTTATCTATCGGACACCTTTCTGTCCACTCATCGTTACATGACGAAATTTGGAAAGCCGAAAGAGGATCTGGACGATGACGGGGACCGCCTTGAACTGCTACCAGCTCAGGTGCCCGCGTTCATTTTCGGGTCTCGAAAATGGGGTATGCTATAAACTTGTTTTCATATAGCCTTCAGAAGAGTCTGCTAACGTCTTCATTAGAATGGCTGACCTTAGATATCATCCAAGATCTGGACAAGTCGGAAGAAGCCAGGAACAGTGGCTGGAATGAACTTGTGATACCGAAAAGGTTCAGCGGTCTCCTCCTGTCCCTTGTCAGCAACCACATCTCAGGTGCATCTGCCAGGCAATGGGAGACATCCGCCCCCAGTGTCCAGATAGATCTTGTCCGGGGGAAGGGGAGAGGTCTGATTATCCTTTTACACGGTCGGTCTTCCATTTCCCTCTAGTAGCGCTTCTCCCTTTACACCTACCATAAAGTTCCCCTGGCTCAGACTTTCTTTTGTTGTGGATTGTTACCGTCGACTGATACAATAAGCCTGCAGGACCCCCTGGATCAGGCAAAACCAGCACGGCTGAGACAATTGCGGCGTACACCGGTAGACCATTGTATGCAATCACTTGCGGCGACATTGGGACCGAGCCTAAAGAGCTTGAGAAAAATCTGGTACAGCATACTCGCCTTGCAGAGAAATGGGGCTGCGTCTTGTTATTGGATGAAGCAGACGTCTTCTTGATGTCCAGGACTTACGACAACATGCATAGAAATGCGATGGTATCTGGTATGCACAGAAACCATCCCTGCATTGGCTCAGTACCGTCGACTTGGCTAATGCTACAGGTTCAGTCTTTCTACGCCAGCTGGAGTACTACTCTGGGATACTATTCTTGACAACCAACATTGTCGGCGTCATCGACGAGGCTTTCAAGTCCCGCATCCATGTCGCACTAGAGTACCCAGCGGTGGATGAAGAGTCAACACTTGAGATCTGGAGCAACCTGCTCCAGCGTATTAAGCGGGACAACAAGAAGTCGGAGGTGAAGATCCGCTTTGACGAGGAAGCTCTGCTGCTGTTCGCAAAGAAACACTACCGGAAGCATCAGCACAACGGGACGACCTGGAACGGGAGACAGATCAGGAACGCGTTTCAGACCGCCATTGGGATCGGCCAGTTCGAGAGGCTGAAGAAGATCGACGAAGCAGCTGCGCGGGGAGAACCAGCGGACAAAAGCACACGATACATCAGATTATCAGTCACAAACTTCGGGACCGTGGCGGAGACTGCCAGCGACTTCGAGAAGTACATCACCAAGACGCGAGGCGACGATCGAGAGAGGGCGGCGCTACACCACTTTAGACAAGATGAGCAGAGTCATGAGCCCCCTCCGAAGAAAAGCTATCGTACCCCTGTCAGCACGTACCAGACAGACCAAGACACCGGCGCGAGCAGGGCGGGTCGTTCGAGGATGAAGAGGGACCGACGTATCACGGAGCGTCGGGTTCGCCGGGTCTGAAGCGCACAGCCAAGAGGAAGGAAGTATATAGAAAGATTTCACGACGTGTGTCTGACAGTGACGACCGGAGTGGACGGGATGTAGCGGGTCGTCTGAGTGACGGAGGGAGCGACGCCGAGATCATCGAGCAGGACCTGGAGGATGAAGACGAGGATGAGGACGAGGATAACTAGAGTTTCCCATACAATCCATTTCGAATCGATTTTGCAATTCTATTGAACATGACTTTGGATCGGCACACACATGGGTGATCGTAGACAGACAGATGGATGCCCGTGGGCGTTGAAGTCTGAAGCGCTGTAGGTTGCGCGCGGCTCAGGGGGGTCGGCCAAATCCCGAACCCTGGGCAGCCACTGCAGGCCTGCATCACTCCAATTTTCACAACCTTGCGAACTAAAACAAACATCAACCGACGGAGCACAGGCGAGCTTACTTCAACACCAAGCACGTGCGACGATATACGGCGCATACAAGCTCTTCATGTGTCATTTGAACAGGACAAGAACGCCTTGAAGTACATGACCCGCGTCCACTCGACTGGGACTGCATCCCCCCCCCCCCCAAAATAAGCCAAGATGTCCATGACTGCACCTCAACGATGGACACCACGAGGGCTAATGGCCAAGCTCGCGCCGCACCTCTTCCGCAAGCCGCGATCCGCCAATGAGAGCGTCGGCCCCAGGTCAGAAAAGGTCCCTGTGGACGCGAATGTGCTCCATAACTTTCGCCTGAAAAAGGTCAAGAAAATGAAGAAAGCTATGGAAGTCTCTTTCCTCCTCAGGGGCTCTAAGCCCCTGGACACCCCCAGGGGCACGGTGTGGAGCGTCGCCACCGGCGATTTCGTGCCCGAATCCTTGTTGCGTCTCGAGCACATCTTCCCAGCCTCGCTCGGTCCCACGGTGCAGGAATACATCTCCCCAAGAATCAATATCTATTCTGCTTTTAATGGATTACTACTTCCCGATGCCGTCGGGCAGGCCTTCAACGATGTGAGCAATACTCCAAGTTTGGGCTGTTTCCCAAATTCTTCTCGCGGTGAAGACGAAGACGAAGCCGAACAGCCCAAGCTGAAGTTTTTCAAGCTGGTCCTGAAGACCTATAGTCAGCTTTTCCCCGGCCACAACCTTTGAGCTTTGTACTGTTGAAGTCAGAACTTACTGACTTTGATTTCTGGCAGTGGGATCTTGTAATCGTACCTGATCCAGACCATCGGTCGAAAGGGCAACCGGGAGCCTCCATGTTCCGGGTACTGAACCCGGAGGCGGCCAGCATCTCATACCGACTGTTCCTAGGGAATAAGCTACTCGTACGAGATCTCGACCGAAGACCGCTTCATTTCCGGACGCTGTTGGCGCCAAACTCTGCGTCCTGCTACTTTCATAGCTGTTGTGCTATATGGAAGTCGACGTTCCTCGAGCAGCCGGACACGAGTGCTGAAGACTTTTGGGAGCGTTACCAAGACAACATGCGCCGGGTTTGGGGTCCAGCAAGTTCTTACGAAGGAATTCTCGCCCATTTCAAACCCCCAGAACTTGATGTCAAGCGAGGTGAATACGATGAACACTCTGAGCTCGAAGATTCGTCGTCACCTCTTGGCGTCGAGCGAGGCGGTAGGCAAAGCGAGGCGGATTCAAAAGTCACAGAAACAGAAAATAAGCCATGAATCTTATCGCCATTCGAGTGTATAACCATGGGCCCTTCCCGGGCATCTTCAACTGCGCTCCCAACGCTCAGCCCAAGACCGCATGATAATTCCGTCAACAACACACTCGAACGATGCCGAAACTTTGCCGACGTCTGCTTCCCCTAAGTGCCTCGACAACAAGACCACAACGTCACTATGTCCCATGGCGGAATCAGCGATTGAAGAGCTAAGATGGACCGGAAAGACGTGGTAGGAAACCCAAGGGTTTATAGAGCCTGACGCGTCGCGCTTGTGTGAGCTTGCTGCGCGCCGGTGCGTCTATCCGTCAAGCTCCCCGCCTCCCAATGTCCTCGCGCCCACAAGACTTCTCCCAGCAGGATTTAAATGGTCCCTCCGACTGAATTCCTCCGTCTCCAAATTCACATTTCCGCTGATACTCTCTTTCTTCCACACGGGGCAGACCCGAGCGACACCATCTGACATCACCCGATTCCACACCTTTGAAGACGACAGCCATGGATAACGGCACCCAAACCAGCCGGCGTGACACTGCAGCCGGGTCCTATGTGCCCATCTACCCAGCTGTGTCTCTGCACCTGGCCCCGTGCCCAATCGCCGGGCAGGTGAGGCAGGTCTGCAGTCATGGCTGTATCTCGTGCCAGATCCGCGTCCACCAGGAGAGCGAGGCCAGCGGCGAGCTGGCTCTGTACTGCATCTGCGCGCATCTCGACCCGAATCGGATCTTGTCGTGTATCGACAGCAGGCAACCCGTGGCACATACGAACACGGCCAATTGGAACTTCGTAGCTGCTGCAGCCCAGCCCGTCATAGGTCAGCACTCCAGGTCCGGCCACCAAGACGTGTATGGGCCGCCCTTAATGGGTAGCCATCAAGACGTGTATGGGCCGCCCTATATGTGTAGCCACCAAGACGTGTATGGGCCGCCCTTGGGTGGCTACGGCGGCACGCGTTTGCCGCCCTATATGGATAGCTACGGTGGCACGCGTTTGCCGCCCATCATGCCGTCCTATCGGAGCCCATATATGTATCTGGATGAGAATGGCATGAATAGCTACGGCGGCATGCGTATTCCCGAGCCACCATCAAGTTATCCCTACGGCGGCGCGCGTCTTCCCCCGCTACCATCAAGGTATTCCTACGGCAGCTTTGTCCCAATAGGGGCGCCCAACACCTCTCAACAGGGCGAGCCAAGCTCCGCTCCCGCTGGCGGCGACGCGATCGCGGACCCGATGGGCGATGATGACTCCGCCAGCAGTGCCAGCACCCGAACCCTCGTTGACGGGAGCGAGGGATCCCTAGAAGGAGAGGAGCGTCTACCCCGGCCACGCCACCAAGCCGTCACGGAGCCCAATCACAGGAACGCCTATGCGAATTCACCATGGAGTGACTATGGCCCCCAACACGGCGAGCCGAGCTCCGCTCCCGCCGGCGGCGACGCGATCGCGGACCGGGCGGGCAGCGATGGTTCCGCCAGCAACCCAATCCTCGTTGCCGAGAGCGAGGCGCTCCCAGAGGGAGAAGAGCATGTACCCCGGCCACGCCTCCCACCCGTCGTGCCCGAGCCCATGCCCGAAGACGAACAACCCCACGGCCCGGACGTGGTTCTACCCGCGCCCCGAGGGGCGGCCAGGCAAGTCCGTGCCCCTCGGCTAGAACCAAGGCCCCAGGCAGCCGGCGGTGACATGTGGGAAATCTCACCCCTCTGGCCAGCACCAAGGCCCAGATCAGCGTCCGAAACAGAAGTCGAGATCACAGTCTACATCGACTGGGATTCGGCCGCGGCCGCGGCCGGGGCACGGCGCTCGGAGGATCTGACAGACTCCGCCAGCCGGGCAACAGCACGTGCCGTGCTCCGGGCCCTATCTGCGTCACAACCGACGACCATGCGTTCAGACCTGGCGCCGAGGACAGCATCAGAACCGCGGTGGTTAATAGCGTACGCCGAGGCCCGCCGAACGTGGCCCCACAGCAGAAGCGCGTCCAGCGACAGGCTGTCCATGCGCGACCTAGACTCCATCTTCAGGTACAGACTCGTGTACCCGTTGGACGCGCCCGCAGACGCCGCGGAGTCCTGTTTCACTCGGTACGGTCTCTCGTGCTCTGGCCGAAGTGGTGCCCTGCGCTGGTGGCGGTTGTAGTTCGGGCTTACCTTTTATTCTGGGTTGAAATGCACATTTGACTGTTTATCTTTCCTTTATCTTCCATTTTGTGTTGGCGTGCTTCGGTTGCTGTGTTGTGAGAGAAGGGCCGTTCACTGTTTGATTGTGGTAACGCGAGGGCGGCTCATAAATGGGGAATGCGTAATTATTATGCTTCTTTGCATCATCAGGCTCCCAAATCAGTTAGATCCTTGTCTGTCTCTGGGTTTCCTTCAAAGTTGTCCTCGATCGGCGATTCGATGGTGGCTTATGGATGGTGGCTCGCTGGCATCGCGACGGAAGAGACTGATGGCTCATGAAAACACTGTTGTCAGTTCGTTATTCTCTGCCAAGCTATCTACTTGGTACTTTTGTGCTATCGAGTCCTTATTCACATACAGATGAGGGGGTGTATGTTCTTCGGTGGTAACAACAATTCATTACTGTGACGAGTGTGTGCGCTCTCCTCCAGTATCAATCGTGTATTTCCGAGTAACCATTAAGCTCTCGCTTGGGAAAGTTGCTTCCATCCTTGGCAACAATGGCACATCCAAGCCTTTTCTTCTCATGGTCGCCCTAAATCAAGGCTCTGTTGAATCTGCTCCGAATTACCGCATCTAGTCTCCATGCCAATTTTGTTGTTGTACAGTATCTTGCGCCGATGGACGGGCCTAGACGTTCTCGCTTTTCGGCTGGATTCGAACGGTAGAAACACTACTGGGGGCAGTGGAGGTTTTGGAAGTCGTTCCAGTTTCTTCCACACATCAGTCAGCCCAATGTTCAAGCTGAAACCAACAGGAACGCTGCAACAGAACGAACCTTTGCCCGATGTATCCTCTGCGCTCCCCTCGTTCGAGGGGCTCTCCTAGTAGCTCGACCCGAGTGACTCCGAGCTGCGAATGTCTAGTCTTTGCTCACGTCGAATTCCGCTGAATCTGGGGGGCGGAATCTTCAATCCCTCCGCAGCAAGTGATTTTGCATCACGATTCCCTGAAGAAGTCAGGCCACAGTAAAAACGATCTTGTAGTAGAATGCCGCAAATACACTCGGCTGGCACCCACCAGAAGTGCACATCGACATTCCAGATACCCTTGATAATGTCGAGTAATGCTAGGAAAGCCTCCCAGAGATCCCAATCGCGGACGCGAGACTCGCCGCATCCGATCCTGTGCGTTCTTGTCAACAATAGGAGTCGGAGCTTGCATTAGCTGAGCCACACAACTTCTTTGAACAGCAGAGGCCGCGGGCCTAGGCAAGGTACTTGGCGACAAGGTACTTGGCGACAAAAGAGTGCATGGGGTGGTTGCATCTGCGAAAAGACACGCGGAAGACATGACGTACCAGCCTTTGCGCAGCCAAGTCAGGATCCGCTCGGTGGCGCCTTTGACCACATACTCCGAGTCCGTCTTGATGATCACATGCCTCAACGGGCCATACGTGACCATTCCCTTCTCGAGCAGGCGGACGACGGTCTGCAAGGCCACCACAACACCCGACAAATCACCTCGCTGCAGGGAGAGGAATGTTCCCGGCGGGGCCATCAGGGGCGTCGAGGAATCGTTGAGGGGGTGCCCCGGTCCGACAAAGACGGCGTAGCTCGCGCGTGGGCCTGGGTAGCAGAACATCTCGTGCCTGAAGGATCCTGTGGAGAAACCTCATGTCAGCGACTTTCTGTGTCACGGGCCCAAAAAGCGACGACCACTATGTTCAAATGTCTTCTCGCCCTTGTCACCACGCCAGTGGATATGTCGTTAGATTCTTCGCGCCACCAGCGTGTGCCCTTACCAGCGGTCGCGATGATCAACGAGTCAGCACGGTAGAAGGGAGTTGCAGTGCCAGTAAGGGGGTCATTCAAGGCCTCATAGATGAAGCCGTCCCCTGGAGAGCGTTCGACCTGGTAATGCGTAGTGCGAGACCCGTTCGGGTCGGTGATGGGGTCCCACGTAAGGGTGGGAGTGTACAGTGTCGCCATCGCGCGTCGATTGAAGACAGGTTGGTACAATGAAAGGTTCTCTGAAGCTCGTCCCAGAAGAAAAGGGTATGCAGGTATGATGTAAATGCATAGAAGAAACTCTACGCGTGCTGTGAGGGCTGTTGTGGTGAATGGGAGAGGGTGTAAATGTTGGGTAGAGAAAGCGTTGTTTCTGTAGGGCTAGGGAGATTTGAGCTTCTGCCTGGGGGAGGCATCATGTCCCTACGACGACATGGGGGAAGGAGCGCACCTTCCCACCCTGTTTAGATAGCTCAGCATGAGAAAAGGAAAGCGTGAAAGGGACAGACTCCTGGAAACTGCTGCAGACCGTAAGAGGGCACTCCGGCCATGGAGAGGCTTTGAAAAGCTTTCAGCATCTGACTGTTGACCATCAAAATCATACAAGAGAAATTTCTGGTCGATGCATATTGCCCGCCGCTGATGGATGAGCAGAGGACAATTGGCAATAGAGTTGAGCTTGGAGGACATTGTCATGGTCAACAGATATCAGTCGCAACCGGAAAACAACATTATCATTAAGCATTTCTATCACTGTCATTTTGCCAGGCTCGAACAATGCCCTGTTTAGTCATGAGCTTCTTACAATCCTAAACATCGCCGGGGACACCAGGCTTAAATGCACAACCCGTCATGTTCAGTCCGCATAATTGCCTCGACATCGCATACACATTCTCGAATACCTCGGAAGATCAACGTTGACGACTTTCTCCTTTGCTTCCTTTCTTTTCACCTGCGATCGACAGCTGCCAAACACGTTGACATCGAGCCTCATGATGTTTGAGAGATCCATAAGCCTTTGTCGCCAGCACTGCATGGCTGCATTCATGCTGTGGCATCAGGGCATCATATGGACGCACGGCGTTGACACTGGGCTTTGGAGTGTTTTTGGATGGTGCAGCTCCTTCCTAGCTCCTCCGAGCTGAGGGTGCATCGCCAGATCAAACAGTGTTCCGAAGGCCATTCGCACATCTAGGAACCTCGATCCTCATTTGGCCGTCAAGACAATGCCAATCTATCATGGCACTGTGTAAACCGATCTTATTCGAGAATCGAGCCAGACGACATTCTTCCCAATGACGGCTGGTCCCTCGGCTTGTCCAAAATGTTGGAATAGATTTCCAAGCCATGTCCCATAGTCTTGACAAGCTCAAAAATGTGCTCTCCCTTGAAAGTCTTGGCCCAGATGCGGAGGACGGCCGACGCAAGTTGACGCAACTTTTGCGAGTCGTTGAGTGACCCATCCATCCTCGATGGTTGTTGAGCCGCGAGGCTAGGATCGATGGGAACGGCGTACTCTGTTTCGTCCACTATCGTCCGGATTGAAGCCAGTATCGACATCTCTTCAGCCGTTTGCATCTCGGGTGGGTTCATCGACGCCATTGTCATCAACCATTTGGCAAGGAGGACTGCGCATTCAAGGTTGCATACTGCAAACATGACCGTCAGTATATGCCCTCGCTCATCACAACAACTGAAATAACGGGGCGAGAAAGAAAGGGGGTTCTCACGAGAATGCTGCATACTCCACTCAAGAGACTTGGTCCGAGCAATGTAGTTGATGCCGGCCTTGACCAGCATTGAGAGCGCGTGTACAGCCTGCAAAATTGCCTTGTTCAAACGTGGACCGCGTGGCAACGTTTGCAAGTTGTGGAATATGTTTGCAGCAGCGTATGGTTCACGGCTCTCAAGCGCCCGAGCGGGCACAAGATCCGTATGTAGACGAATGTGCGCGAGTCGGGACAGTGCAGTTGCGTCAAATGATACTGGCCCACCTGGAAAGTTCTCGCTGCCCATTTGCTGAGCCGACTGCGTGATCCTCATGCGATGCTCCTCGAATCCTAGTTGCCAGACCCGTAGCGCTTGAGTGACTTCCTCCACATCTTCCGCTTTAAGGCCCCTGTGGATGTCAAAGGGAGAGGTGTTCGCAAATGATGTCTGCTTGAGCAAGTAGATGTGTTGAATCAAGGCATGTATCAAAACGTAGTTGCCAAGTGACGTCAGGTCGTTCAATGGCCCTTGGGATGGTCGGTGCAAGAGCCTAGTCAGCGCTTCCTGGAGAGGGAGCTCCATGTATTGGACAGACGGCCGGGCCTCTCGCCATGCCCACGCACTCTCTGCTCTCCAAAGGCGGGCAGGTCCCGGGAGGAACAAGTTCATCTCCGATGTGAAAAGCACAGGCGGACTGTTGTAGGCAACACTGCACAGGTTGAAGTAGCAGTAGGCGATGAGCTTGGTCCGGTTGCTGCCCTCGTTCCTCACCCAAGTATCCCAGTCTTGAAGCTGTGTTGGATTAGAGTTGAGGCCTTCATCCCTAATGAGGAGGGCAAGCTGGCTTTGCAAAGAGAGAGCATCCTGCAAAATGGCCTTGGCTCCCCAAAGGCCTACAGAGAAAAGCAGAAGAAGGGCTTGGATCGTTTCAAGGCGGGACTGAGGATTATTCGGGGAGCTATGAAGCGGTCAGTAAGAAGGAACAAGGAACTGGCCGCAGAAGGCGCTTACTATGGCTCGCGGTGGGTTTCTTGCGTCATGGGCCGGTCAGAATGCACTGAGTTGAAGGAGTGGCGGAAACCAGAGCTCGGGGATGCTCGCGTCGAGTGCGGACTGTAGGCTGATAGGCCTGGTAGCAGAGTGTGCACCTCGTGGCTGTGCCGCCTCCGGATCTGCTCTAGAGCAACTGCCTTGGCAGCATACCACAAAGCATGGCCACGATGGCTCTCGAACCGATATTGCGCACCTACCGAGGCAATCGCCAAGAGAAGCTCCGGGGCGATTTCGCTCGGGTTAAGAGTTGGTATGTGCAGGAAAGGAAGGTGCTCTTGGAAGCCGCTGATATAACCCTCGAGGTATCGGGTCAAGGTATGTCGCGACGGGAAAACGAAGTCGTTGGGGAGAACGCTCGAGAACTCGTCCAGGCGGCTTTTTATCACACTATGGTCGTTGGTCGAGATCCTCCACAACGGCGCTCTCATCCCTTCGTCTTGCAACCTGCCTGTGCCATCTGTAGACGCTTCAGGGGCCAGGGAAGGGAATCGTGACGGAAAAGAGGAGGTGCCTGCGCGCCAGCCACCAAAAGACTGTTCTGTATCGACTCCAGCAGGCAGGAAATGTGACTGCGTGCCGAAGTCATCCATGAAGAGATCATAGCCATCGAAATTCGGTTGCGCGTTGGAGGTGACTGGAAAGCTCGCTGAAGTGACAGGGAAGGGTGCTGTAGTGATCGGGAACGACGCTGAGGAGACAGAGTATGGTGCAGTCGTGACTGGAAAGGGCGTCGCGTACACCACTGGGTCCGACTCTCGGGCTCGATCACCATACGAGGGCATGCCGTCAACTCGACCAAGAGGCGGCTGCTGCTGGCTCATGTCGGGGAGCATGCTCTGCATCGAAGACACATCGCCGGCGGAAGCAAGATGGGTTGCAGCGTCGGACAGCAGGTCGAGATTGCAAGCTGCTGCTGGCCTCGGGGCAATGCGGGAGTCGGGAGGCACGACGGCGGACATGGTGGCATCTGGGCCGAAGTGCGACTGTGTCGGCGTCTGCTGCATACCGAGCATCTCGGTATCCCCATGACTCTTAGTCGGGCTTGACTGTGTGCCCGCCGCGGACGACTTCCGCCGTTGGGTGCTGATGCCATTGGTGTCTTTGTTGCCATCGCTGAGATGCACGAGCTTCTCATGGCGGACGAGAAGGTCTCTGATGTCCATGTAAGCATAACCTGAAGGCTGGATGGATTACGGAGGAGGATGATAAGACGCGATACGGCTGTGGAGCAGAGTACGGGATGCGGGACCCATATATGTCGACACGTGCAATTGGGGTAAACTCAATGGAGTACAGAGTACGTGGGCGGCTGGCTGGTGGGCAGGGCCAGGTCGTGTGCTTTGCCCAAACGGAGGTACAGGTGACAGGGTGGAATAGGACGAGGGATGTAGCTCACCTTCTGCCGAAACTCTTCCCACAGCCATCCCAGTTACAAGAGAAGGGTTTCTCCTTGGTGTGTGTTCTCTCATGTCTCTGGACATGCTCTACTCGTCTATTTGAAAAAGCCCCGTGTCAGCCGGTTGCCAGCATCATGAGGATTGGCAATTTGTCAGCTTACCTGAACCATTTGTTGCAGTATTTGCATGGTAGCGTCTTCGGCTTTTGTTGCTTCATGTCGCCGTTCTCGTCGGCACGAGGAGGACTGGGCCCCTCTACGGACTGCATGGAAAGCATCTTTGGGCAGCAGGTGTGAATTATGCCACAGAGATTGGGGTATCGGAACGTATGGGATGTCTCTGTGGGACAGAATGAGGCTTGCTGGAACTAGGTGTGGGGGCCGGGGACAACGGAGTATGTCGACTGGGTGGATAAAGCTTGACAGGCGATATGCGTCAAGGGGACGAACTGAGCGCGTACCGTCCCGGCTGCCGAGGAAACCCAAATTTCAAGGTGAGTGAATGGGCTGGACTTGGCAGATTGGCCCTTGTGCGCGAAGGGTGGCGCCCGCAGTTTGGTGTCCTCGGCCTACTCTGTGCGTGGCACTGATAGATGAACCTCTTACCCCAAGTAGAGCAGTGGCATCCGGGGCGATACAGGGTTGGTGGCGCGGCAGGGACGTAGTACTCCAGGCCAGGTAGAAGGTACAAAGCACTCCAGACCCGTCAATCAGGAAGACTATGGGTTGCAGTTGGGACCAGTGAGACAGTGTCGAACGAGGCCCGACAGGAGACCCAGAGGGTGGGACGGAATGCTCGTGTGAGCTGTGGGGGGCGGCTGAGGGTTGGGAGCCCCGTGGATGCACAGATACGGTCGGATTGGGCGCGAGATCCAAGGGTCAAGGTCCAATTGGCTCGGAACGTCAATGACAGGCGTGCGGATGCCAAGACGGAGGAGCAGACGCGGTCGAGCAATTTGGGTCTCTATGCCGATGGAAAGACTTGAGATGAAAAGGGATGTCGTCGAAGTCCGGAGCTTATGGTGACGGGGAGGGGTAGTAGATGGTGGCAGGGTAGAGAGCTGCTATGATAGTCTGTGTGCATATTAGCGATTAGTTTGTAAGTAGGCCAAACATAATCCAGTGTGTGGGTGTGTGTGTGGGTGTGAGTACGTGCGCGTGTGCGTGTATTGTGTTTGTATGTAGGTACGGAGTGCAGTGCGGTATGGTGCCTGGGGTGATGGTGGAAGATTGGGCCGATGTGGAAATTCTCCGAAACGTGGGGGAGCTTGTTAGGGTAGGTAGCGGCGTCCAGGGGAGGGGGGTTTTTCCCAGGAGGAAGAGGGCAACAGTGGAGCGGGGAAGCCTGCCGACGATGCACATGGAGTGTTTCGGTAGTCGAAATGCTGCCAGTGCTATGTCGTGGGCAGGCGCGCGAGATGCATTGACTGGCGATAACGACCGGACGGAGAGGTGATGATGTCGCCCTGAATTCAGAGGCAAAAGACGGGATGGAATTGGAGAAGTCAGGCAACAAGGCGAGGCAAAGCAAAGCAGGGCAGAGCAAAGTAAAGCGAATCGAATCAGGCATCACACACAGACGAGGTCGCCAGGCAGGCTGAAATTGGCAGATTGCGGGCTGGCAGGCCAGGTTGGGCACCTACTTTGGAGGCAGGGCAGGACAGAACACTTGGTTGGAGAAGTTCTGAAACCCAAGTGAAGTCTTGTTTGTGAGCCGATCGTCGGGAGGGCTGGATAGCAGACTGCAGGAACGTCAATCGAAGACTGGGAGGATGGGCGCGACCAGGCTGTAGCAGGGCATGGCATGGCATGGCACTGCGTGGAAGGACAGGACAAGGCAAAGCAAGGCAAAGCAAGGCAAGGCACAGGAAAAGGACACGGCGAGTTGAATACGTACGTACCTGTGTGTGTAGATCTATTCCTTGTGATGTGCTTCTCCAAGTTGATCCCAATCCGTCTCCACAGATGGATTCCTTGCCTGTGCTGGAGTGTAGGGCATGTACCGTGCGGCACTGCAATTATGTTCTGCGGCAGCTCAATTGGAGAGACACGCAGATACTCAATGGCGCTGATGGGGAAAGGAGATGGAGGAGGAGGAAGAGGAGAGAAGTGGATTGCCCGAGTCGAGAACGCGGGGTTTGTTTGGGGACGGGACGAGAATTGGATTGGCAATACTGGCGAGTCGAGTCGCGTGAGAAGCTCAAGGCCCGCGGCCGAGGAAGAAGAGGGCAAAAGCGTGACAAAATCAATCAATCCGAGTATAAAAAGGTGAGATCGGCTCGACGGCGGCAGTTGCAGTTGTAGTTCAATCAGTCAGTCGATCGTTGAGTCGCCCATGTCCCGTCAGCGAACGAACTGGCCAGGTCGTCCAAGTCGCCGTGCTGCTTGCCCTGCGCTGGCAACGGATGGCTCGCTGGTTCTGATGCTGCTGCGGGTGCAGATGTGGAGACGAGACGGGCGCGTCTGCTCTGCTGTGTGCTCCGCAATGGTGCAGCCGGGTTGATGACCAGGTGTGGGAGGAAAATGCGGAGGCGGGGGCGATCAAACGGGTGTGAGTGGGCACTGGGGGCGGGCAGCGGGCAGCGGGCGGTGGGTAGGTGGCTTTGCGACCGCACTATTAGCTGGGTGAGGAGAGGAGAGGAGAGGACAGGAGTAGACAGCAGGAGGAGGAGGAGAATCTCGGTCGAGATTTGGGGTTTGTGGAGGCGACACGAAGACACGAGTCCCCAGCAGCAGCAAACGGGATTACTTTGATGCACAACGCGTAACGTAACGTAGCGTCTTGCCTTTACCTTGCATTGCTGCTACTGCGTACCTAGGTCGCATATAGTGTAGTTGGTGGTAGGTAGTCTAATTGATATTCCTCAGGCATGGGCATTATTAACACCACCGGGTGCAGCAGAATAGAGAGCAAGCGGGTCACAAGAACAGAAGGTTTGCGACGCGACGAGCCTAGGGCTCCTGTCCAGACAGTGGTGGTCGCTGCTAGGGCGGAGAACAGGAGACCGCTCGGCAGATGGGTGTGTCCTGCCTGTCTCTGGCTCTCTTTGATCTGATTCGAAAATGTCAGACACAACCCTAATCCAAAAATCCAAAAACCCTAATTCTGCACATCCCCATCTCTTTTGCGTTTTCCAAATCGAATCCAACAAGTAAAAGAATGTCTGGAGT
Organism: Diaporthe australafricana; assembly: GCA_039880735.1. Taxonomy (NCBI): domain Eukaryota; kingdom Fungi; phylum Ascomycota; class Sordariomycetes; order Diaporthales; family Diaporthaceae; genus Diaporthe; species Diaporthe australafricana. The sequence goes on along the minus strand of JBCEDM010000001.1, from coordinate 573,323 downwards.
AGATGAGAGCAGCTCGCACTTCTCCAGGCTCTCTCCGCATTGGAGACGGCTAGGCAGGGATCAGCTGCTCGAGGCAGCGTCCCCAGTCCAGGGGCAGCAAAAAGCAAAAAAGTGAAGAAGGGCAAAAGGAGGGGGCGCCTCGGCAATGCTTTGGACCGGGAGCTCTCGCTTGTTGCCGTTATTGCCGGGCTTGGACTAGCGGCGACGGAGACTCAACCAATCACCCAGCCTGTAAGGTCATGAATTCTTTTTGTCAGGAGGTCATAATGACGAGGTCGTCACTTGCGCGTGCAAATTAATGTGCGTGCATTGCTAGCCCGTTGCTCTGGCGTTCCGGTCTGACGGTTCATCGAAGTGGGTTCGAAGTGGGTAGACTGAATCATCGTCGTCTTCTTATTGTAACCGTACATATGGGCAGGCACGGCCATTCGGTCCCTTGAAAACGGCTGAGCGAACAATCTTTTCTCACTTGCTTTTATTTGCCCGCTAGAGTTGGCTGTGGGGATTATTACTCCAGGGGAAACGGAGTTGGAGAAGCTGACAAGACGGAGCTGTCCATTTCAAAACAGAATCCGGGGAATCTGGGGAAGAGCTCCCCCAGGTATGGAAGGTGGAGATGGAAAATGGAGATGGAGACGGGAAGATGGAGAGATGAGGGCCTGCACCTCCCTCTCGCCAGCCACCCCTCCCGCCCGGTCCCTGCCCGTCCCTGCCCGTCCCGTCGTGTTCTCCGAAGCCTCCGTCTTGCCCGCAAATTGCAGTCATGAGCATGTGGAGAAATTGATCCACAACGGCCTCCACCAGTCTGTCCCCCTCAGGCTCAAGCTTCCTTCTCGACGACGACAAAGTGTACGTACATACAAGCTGCTGTGGAATTATGAACCCGACTCTTCTTCCCTCTTCCGAGGCATCTCACCCAACCCAGCGGCCACACCAGCAAACCACCATCTTGGCGCGACCTTGCAACCGGAGCACGACGTACCGCCATTTTCCTGCGTCAGCAATTGCAGCCTCTCTGCCCCCACACCGCTGCCACTCACTCGCTCCACTATCCACTATCGACGCATCTCGGCCGAGTGAGAATTGTGCACGAATGGCAATACAGAAAACATGCCTTGCCGCATACACGCTGCATGAAACACCTTTCCAATGCGACTGTTCCGGGATCCGGCGCTCAGGCATGTCTAAGTAGACTCGGAAGAGGGCGACAGCCATAATGCAGCCAGCAGGCGTCAAGCAGGTGAACATCGCAGCTTCGTCTCTTGCCGTCCCGCTCCCATCCTCGGTCCGATTCTGTCTCAACAAACATGTGGTTTGACGTTTAGGCCGTGCGACACATCCTTCCGCCAATGCAGGACCGCGATGAGCCATCCACACGGACGCCTGGCCAGCTCAAGCCCTGTCCCGCCCTATCTGCTGCTGCTCGTACGCAGGCAGTATCCGGCATCAACGTCGTCCTCACCCTTGTACCATGACACTTGCTGCTATTTCTTGGCAACTGCTTGACTCTGGCCGATCGTGTGTGCCCGCGCGCTCACACCCGCGCTTACAACCGCGCCCGAAACCGCGCCCGAGCTCGGGGCTCCTGCTCGCTCATCGCCGGGATTATACAGAAGGTTTGCTGTCCAAACACTCGTTCAAAATCACCCATGGAGCGCGCTGCAGCCTGAAGTATACGTCCCAATGCGCCGCCGAGACTGGGAACGTCGGTGGATTCAGACCGTGCCAGCCACTTGTTCCAGAGCCGTCACAAGGCCTCCATACAGCTTTTTCGAGAACACCAGCCCGAGCACATGATGAACCATTGAAAGCCATCTCTCGCCGATCATGACGCTGGTCATGCGGGAGCCGCAACAATTGCGTCTTCTGGGGGCTTTGTCAACCTTCCCGGATGCTTACTACATGTCTCACAACATGACGGAAACTGGAAATCAAACTTCGCACACTTCCCTAGGCTTTCCCTTCTCGTCAAGTAAAAGGTTACATCGCGGATGGGAGGTGTGCGTCGCGAGGCATGTGGCCGGCAACGCCTAGCAAGCCCACCCCGCAATTTGGCCATGCGGAGCCGTCCACTGATCAGGCTCCCTGCGCAGATCTCGACTGCAGAGACTGGCAGGCGTCAAAGCTGCGTTGTCCTACAGTCGGAGACTCACTTTTATTTACCTGGAACGTCTCTGTTGTCTTGTGATCAGACGCCCGCCGCCTGCGAACCGAAACGCCTCACATGGTTTGCGGCTTCGACAGAGTGTCGGGGGGCAGGCAGTTTGTCTTTTGCCTGGGTACCTGAACACCTCATGGCAGTCTTCGATTCTTGCTATGTTCGTCTTGCCATTTCCAAAAGTGTTACGGAGCGATGTCCGATATCCACCTTCTTCTTATGGCGGAAGCGTCGACCATGTCGACCATGTCGTTGAATCCCTTCTCCTAAGTAAGGCCGACATCGTCCCGGACCCATCAGCGCTGGGGCTTGACCTCGACCTCCGCGCCAGGGTCCAGCCTTTGAACCAATGTAACCCTAGGAAAATCCGATCCAGGTGTTCAATTTCCTTTTTCACCAATCCCGGCGCCGAGTCGAAGCCATCATCACCGGGAGTTGTGACAAAGCGGCCCAGATGATCGCCTAATTGAGCAAGGGTCCCGCCAAGCGGTCGGCCGGCCAAGATCTCCTCGGCCCACTTGCCTTGTTGGCCGGACGGGCACTTGAGACTAGAGTCGTCTGTAGCCACCCTCGTCATCGCATTCTCCAGGATGGGGCTTGTGTCTTCATTCCTTAGCCTCTGAGACAACGAATTACCCAGGCCGCTCCCCAGCCCACTCGGCATCACTCCCGTGTCGTCGGGTACTGCCAGGCGGCCACCAGAAGACACATGGCTTGTAATGTGAACCCTCTGACTACACTACCACTCATCTGCGTCCATCTATGGTTGGGGCGACGAGTCAGAGTCTGCCTGCTAGTTATTATTACAGCTGCTGACATTAAGAAGCAATCTTGGTGTTCATGTGCCCATGATCCGTCCATCCACCTCTCGGGTCCCGTGGATTGGTGATCTGGAGCCCGTGGACATCTTTCGACGTATCAAATGGCACGACTAGCCGACTGGGCGAAGCAACCTCATTTCTCATGGGCCTTCTTCCCCACGAGACAAAAGTGTTCGAGGCCGAGTTGACAGGCATGACATCTGCGCTTCGGCCCATCGGCCAAATTTCATTCGTCTCTCCCCCTGGCCCGCAGGCACACTCCGGGAGGGTGGGTCGCTAATAAGGGATGCCACGATGTTCTGGGCATGCCAGCCTTTACCCTGCCTCCGAGTATCTCGTTGTACAGGCCAAGCGAAGCGACAGCGCTTTTGAGGAAGGCAGGTACATGGCTCTGACAGTGATGCCTCTTCCTGAGTCACTGCTCCCCGAATAAGGCTATATACAGCTCGCCCGTGCCGTGTTAAGATGGTGTTCGTCCCAGACCTCTCATCCAGCATCCAGCCCTTGCACCACTTCGAGACTCTTCTAGGGCAGAGTTGACCATGCGTTCATTCACCACTTTGTTTCTGGCCCTTGCCAGCCTTGTTATGGCTGTGCAAGCTGCCTATTGGATGGAATCGATCCCTCACCAGGGTCTCGCTCCATATGCAGGAAACGGATATAATGTTTTCAGGAACGTGAAGGACTATGGCGCGCGCGGTAGGTGGCGACATACAAGATTGTGCGTGGTCGACGATGCTGAGATCTAGAATCAGGTGACGGTGTCACAGACGACACAGCTGCCATCAATGCCGCCATCACGGCAGGCGGGAACCGTTGTGGGAAAGGATGTGTACGTGGTCGCTCACGCCTCGAGGACTGAGAGGCCGGTCCGTGATGAATCCCAGCTAACACTCATCAGGCTTCTGCTACCATCACGCCCGCAGTGGTCTACTTCCCAGCAGGAACCTACCTCATCTCTTCTTCTATCATCCCATATTACTTCACTATGCTCATCGGAGATGCCAATATCCCTCCGACACTGAAGGCTACCGCCAACTTTGCAGGATTTGGTCTGATTGATGGCAACCCCTACTGGTCACAGGACCTCAACTGGGTATCCGTGAACAACTTTTACCGCCAGATTCGCAACCTTGTCATCGACACGACGAATGTTGCCCCGGGGACAGCATGTACTGGTATCCACTGGCCGACCTCTCAGGCCACAAGCCTGCAGAATGTCAAGTTCAATATGCCCACAGCCTCCGGCGTTGTGCATGTGGGTCTGTTCATCGGTATGTTGATCACCTCAATATCATGATATTTGTGGCTCGTCCGTGCCCTTAAATGTAGCGCTGCTGACCCTCGACCGTGATCAGAGTCCGGCAGTGGTGGTTTCTTGTCCGACCTCACCTTCAATGGCGGAGCGACAGGTGCTTCCATAGGCAATCAGCAGTATACTATGCGGAACTTGGTCTTCAACAATTGTGTCACAGCCATCATCATGTTGTGGGATTGGGACTGGACCTTCCAGGGCCTAAGCATCAACAACTGCGGAACCGGTATCGACATGTCGGCTGGTGGCACGTCTGGGCAACAGGTTGGTTCCATCATCGTGATCGACAGCACCTTCACCAACGTGAACGTCGGTGTTCTCACCGCTTACACCGCATCTGCGACCCCTGACGCCGCGGGCTGTCTCATCCTGGAGAACATCAGCATCAACCAAGTCCCGGTTATGGTGAGCTCGAGTGGATCTACTGCCCTAGCCGGTACGACCGGGACGGCCACTGTCAATGCCTGGGGCCAGGGCCACAGCTACACCTTGACCTCAGGCCCAAATGAGATCCAAGGGCCCATCGCTGCCAACTCGCGGCCCGCGGCGCTGGTGGGGTCCGATGGAAGGTACTACACCCGCGCCAAGCCACAGTACGAGACACTCAGCGCGAGCGACTTTGTGAGCGTGCGCAGCTCGGGTGCAGTAGGTAACGGCGCGACCGACGACACCGCGGCACTGCAGAACGCGATCAACACTGCTGCGGCTCAAGGCAAAGTGGTGTACATCGACTACGGACTGTACCTGATCACGAGCACGCTCACAATTCCGCCCAATTCCAAGATCGTCGGCGAAACGTGGCCAGTGATCATGGCCTCGGGCAGCTATTTCGCCAACATCAACGCCCCGCAGGTGGCCGTGAAGATTGGCACAAGCGGCCAGGTCGGTTCCGTCGCTCTGAGCGACTTCATTGTCAGCGGGAAGGGGGCGGTGCCTGGAGCTACGCTGATTGAGTACAACCTCGCCGCCCCTGCGGGCAGCCCGAGCGGTCTTTGGGATGTCCACACGCGCATTGGTGGTTTCACTGGGTCAGATCTACAGGTCGCACAGTGCCTGAAGACACCTGGGTCTTCAACCATCAATAATGCCTGTATTGGGGCTTACATGAGCATGCATGTCACCAAGGCAAGCAGTGGATTGTACATGGAGAATGTGTGGCTTTGGTAAGTCTCCGTCCCCCTATCCTTTTAACCCCCCTAGGGGGGACCGTTGCGCAAGTCACACAGTTAGACAGACAGAATAGAGCTGACGACCGATTCTCTCCAACAGGACCGCGGACCACGACATTGATGACCAGGCCAACACGCAGACCAACATCTACGCAGGGCGCGGGCTGCTGATCGAGTCGACAACCGGGCCGGTCTGGCTCGTCGGCACGGCGGTCGAGCACCACACGCTGTACAACTACCAGCTCTCCGGCACGTCGAACGTCCAGGCGTCGCAGCTGCAGACCGAGACACCGTACTTCCAGCCTCACCCCAACGCGATCTCCCCATTCGCGCCTGTTGCATCGCTCGGCGACCCGACTTTCGACTGCACCGGCGTCGCCGGCAACTGCGCCATGGCGTGGGGCCTGCGTGTCGTGGGGTCGTCTAATGTGCTCCTGTATGGCGCTAATCATTACTCTTTCTTTAATGATTACTCTACGAGTATGTCTTACCATTCCCCTTCCCCTTCCATCTTGCCCCCTCCAACTCGTAGCTTCTTGCTTGGCGAGGGTATTGTGTGGCTGACGACTATTTCTTATCTGCAGATTGTTCGACCTTCGCAGCCGGTCAGACGTGCCAGTCCCGCATCGTCGGCCTCGAGGGCACCAACAGCAACATCAACATCTACAACCTCAACACCATCGGCTCCATCAGCATGCTCGACAACGCGGGCAAATCGGTGGCCGGGTTCGCGTCCAACGAGAACGTCTACCCCAGCACGATTGCGCTGTTCAGGTTGAGCTAGTTGGTAACTTGTAGTGTCGAGGTGGATGTATTTTGGCAAACTTGATGGGGGGTTTGTAGGCCGGAGCGCCTGATAGGGGTGGTCTTTCTTTTCGGAGGAAAGAAGCCTTGTATGTGTATATATTTACATACCTTGCATATGATAGGTTTTGGCTAAATTGTATGGTATCTACTCTTCTAAATGTTGGTCCCTCTGGTGAATGTTGCCGTTGCTTCTGTAGCCCCGAGAACCTCATCTTTCCTCCGAGGCTGTCTCAAAGTTATAGGTGACTGAACAAAAACGGGATTTGGTGAGATAAGCAACGGCCTGGCAGGCTGGGGGGATTCTTGAGTAAGCCCAATATATACTCGACCTAGGATAAAGATTTCCATGTACCACCCGGACCAACCTGCATCATCATCGTTTGCCAATCAAGTCCTGCTCATGATATGGTGCGCGGCCGCTCGACTGGTTTGTTGAAGACGTGCATGCTGACACCACTCGTAAAGACTCACTCTCGCCTCCCTCGACAAGCTTGCATTGGCGGGGTCAAAGGCGTGGCTTGTCTAGCGCTGACATATTTTGTGTCAGGTCCTGTCTTCTTGAGTAAGAATGGGGCATTCTTTTCACCATCGACTTGACTTTGCCATGGTACGACATGAGTACCTAGGTACGATGCGTAAAGTCAAGCTGTGAGACGAATGTGATCCCCATCGTTGTCTGCCCTAAGTCGGCGTCTCCCGAGAAATTCTGCATGCTTGTCCTATATAGTGTTACTTCGTGCTGTTACGGCTTGACACCTTTGGGGCGGTTGACGGTAATTGCTGTGCCTAGTGTGGATGGTAAAGTGGTGCGAGGAAGGGTGGAGATTGAGTGTTCAATGATTGATGCTTTGAATGCTTACAGAAAAGCTGATGTTGAGTAGCACAGTTTTGGAGAGAGTGAAGCTGGCGCTATTACCGCTGAAGAAGAAGGCGAGGCTGATAAGTATACTAGGTCCATGAGAAAATGTCAAAATTTCCGCCTCATCTTAGACCCAGCAAAGCCATGAAGGCCACAGAGGGTAGAAAGGCCGAGTCACAGGCTCGCTAGAGGCTGAAATACTGGATTGCGAGCAAGTTACGTGTCTGACTGTACGCAAAGGAACAATAGTAGTCTAGCTTCGGCATTTGCGATATTTCCGGCCTTAAAGCTAAAACGCCGAAATCCCACAACTTGGAAGAAAACACCGTCACTCCCCGTCAGCCCTACACCACGATCGTCTACTCCGAATGCCCGAGCTACTGCCAGCTTCAACAACCTTCACTCTTTTCTCGATGGACAGCCCGGTTTCGAGCCGCGAGCCGTTAAGGCCGCGGAAAGCCGGAGATCGGAGCCTTCACGCGAACAAGGCATGCGAGCCCTGCAGAGCGCGCAAGGTCAAGTGCGACGCCGCTGTCGTAGGCCTCCCGTGCAATAGCTGTAAGAGCCGGCAGTGCGCCGCGGACTGTGTATTGCCGATTCGCAAGCGTCGGACTAGGTTGGTTGATCCGTGATATGAGAATACATGCATCATGTGTGCGTACTGACCTGAATAGAGCTCATAGGGGGCGTGTCAATGTTGTCACGACTCCTAGCCAGGTAGGTATACTCCATTTGCATGACGCTATTCTATTCACATAGGCTCTTCCCCAACCGTGTGCTCTAGTAACTAGTCTTCGAAATTGCCGCTAATAATTCACAGAATTCAAGCAACCTACTTACGCCTGTCCAACAAGGGAACCAATCGAGAGCCCAATCTACCTCAGATGGCCTGGCCTCCCAAAGTCCAGGTCAGTTGGAGCCAGATCTACTTTATGTCCATATTTTGAACGACGGGGTGAAAGGGACCCAAGGCAGTCAATCCCAGACAACCTCTACTGCCCCGTCCCGTGCAGAGCCAGTTGAGAGTCTTACTCCTCGAAACGGTCTCCCGGCGAAGCTACCCCGATTGGACATAATCGACAGAGAGTATCTCGATAAGAAGGGCGTCTTTGATTTCCCTCCCTCCCGCCACTTGTAAGAAACCCTCCTATCTCTCGTCCATCTTAGTTCTCTACTCATGCAAGAACCACAGAGATGCCCTGGTCAAGACATACTTTGACCACGTCCATCCGATCGCTCCTGTGATCAACCGCGTTGAGTTCATTCGTCGTTACCAATCCGGTGATTGCTCTTTGCTGTTGCTCCGCGTCATGATGACAACCGCCTGTCTTCATGCGCCAGCAGATGTGCTGTCCGCCTGTGGCTTTGATAACCGCTCGGCCGCACAAGAGTTGTTCTTCATTAAGGCTAGGCTGCTATACGACTTAGCTCCCGAAGACGACCCGTTGTTGATGCTGCAGGTCTCTCTCATTATGTGCATGGTAATACTCGATCACCCCACGGATCGGGACTTTGGCTATTGGTTCCATAATGCTATCAGCCTCGCTACCAAGCTGAATGTACGAGACATGTATGCTTGCTACCTAAGGACTGTGACAATTATGACAAATATTGCATGTACTAACTTGCAAACTAAACTAAAAGTGTCTTAGAGAGCACCAAGCCCCGCGAAGTATTGAGACCGTACAGAAAGATCTGGTGGGCTCTCTACGTAAGTCACTAGCCATTGCGCTTTTTTTCTGGTTATTTTATGCTCACTGCTGCCCCATAGACTTTGGACATTTTCCATGTCTTTCTGAATATCAGGCGCTCACGTCTACTCGAGGACAGCCCTAAGATCAAGTTCAGGATGGAAGATGACTGGGAAGACGAAGATACATCGGGAGGATGCTCCAGCTTGTTAGCGGCTGTCACGCCTCAACAAATGGCCTCGCCTGTCGTCTTCTACGAGATGTCTCGAATATGTACGTGGTGGCCTACTGCAAGTTTTGGAAGCATGGCTAACATATCTAGTTGGAGAATGCTTGTCCGGTGTTAAAAGCAAGCAGGATCCTCATCAGATCTTGCAACCGGTCGATGAATGGCGCAAATCTCTCGCTTCTAAGATGCATGTCAGTGGTGAGATCGGCACTAATATTTACTTTCTGAATGTGCAAGCCACGAGCTACAGGTTTGAGTGCGTTTTGTGCCGCCTTATGCAGCGTACTTGTCAGCGTTCCGGACGTGCGGACTGGACTGAGTGGGCTAAACAGCGTTTTCGATCCGCCATTATGGAATTGGACTCCATCGTCATGAGGGCATTGGCGAGTGGGACTCTTGAAAAGTTTCCAATAACTTTGTTAGTGCTGTCCATTCGCACGCGCTTCCCCATCTAAAAGCTAACAACGACATTATCAGCGTAACTACAATCCCTACGCTACTGGCTTTACACATCGAATCTGCGCTCAACCCAGCCGAAACACATCTGATTCGTTCCATTTCTAAGATATCAATTGCCCAGGCGATGCTTGTTCTCGCTCAGGGTAGAGATATACCTGTGCTCAGAAGAGCGCTGCCTATATTTGAGACAATCCTCACCAAGAACAATCTGTACTTGATTCCGTCCACAGACCAGTCAAATTGTAAGTGGAAGTGCAAGACGGCGACATGGCGCCAAGCTGCAGAAGAAAGAGATTTTCCAGTAACTATCCAGCCAAGAATGACAGGCTGACCTTCTGCTCAGTTCAGGGACCCATGCAGCCGCCATCACAAGACGGAAACATATTGGATGCAAACACTTCGCTGAATACGCAGGTCCGCCGTAGTACCTCGCCTCAACTGGAGCAGTGGCAGGATAACTTGTTCTCGGACATGAGTTTTCTGGAATTTGACTTTTTGGATGGGTGGCAGCAGAATGGGCATCTAGATCTATTTGATTGATGTCGACAGAATTTGTTCCATGAGTACTAGGTACGCACCGACGAGATGTGGACTGCCCGGAATCAATGCTATATGATAGTGCGAGGGACATGGAATCGGGTTCACGCTTCGGATCGAAATAAGATTTATAGAGCAGTGAGAGCTTTTTCAACCGCCACTTACTAATGTTATAGATCACATGTTTAATCAGGCTCTTGTTCAGAGGCTCATGATCTCACCCAAATTTGAAATCCTCCAAGCCAGTGCAGAATTACTGAATCCGAAGGGGCCATAAGACTGTCCTGGCCAGACACCAGTACACGACCTGTCTTTGTGATCTTTTCCTTCTTAAACTTGCTCACCACCACTGCTGGCTGCATCACGATGTTGCATCATCTCCAGCAGCTTTGCGGCTTCGGCTGCATACTTGCACTTGGAGCGTATCCGTGGGCCGTACTTGTAGAACAGAAACGGGAAAGGTAGGCACCCAACAACCAGGAACGCAGGAATCGAGCTCGCCCATTGATCTCCGAGCCCAGCGTACATTTGGGCAGTGAACAATGGAAACGCGGTGGCGAGAAAGGACCGAAGCACCGTGTTGGCTGCCAGCGCAGAAGCAACGTAGACTGTATCTGCATATATATGAGCACTTTCCTTGTGGCAGATGATGACGAAGCTTGGATCAGAAACCTACAAGAATCGACCAGATAGCTCATTAACGAGATAAAGACCATCACAAGTCCACATGAGAATATCGTGGCGCCAACGACGGGCACGATCCAGTGGACTGACGGATACGTTGTCCAGGCAAACAGGAACAAGCCGATTGGCAGGACAATTGAACCTATCATGGCGTTTCGTAGTCGGGCTTCTGGCTCAACTGCTCGTCCTGCTGCCGCGGCCGCCGCAGCCATCCGTACGAAATTTTTGTTGTCCACACCGCAGGCGATGACCGCCAGGAATATGCCAATCATAACGCCGACAAAGGGAAGTCCGGCGATGCCTTGGCTCCAGCCCCGGGTTCCTCCGAAGACAATAGGTATCGCGGCAAAGAACATGTACAATGTGGCGTAGATGATAGAGATGTATAGCGCTGTGAACAAGACGATGGGTTCGCGAATGAGAAGGATCCACGGGCGTGTGAAAGATACCGAGAGCTCCTTCGAGATTGTCGTAGGGGGCTTTCCCGCGTCGAGCCGCGACACGTGAGCGCTTCCTGTCATCCGTGACAGGGTCTTCGCTCGAGATCGCAGTATGACCGGCGCGTACGTTTCGCATGTGACCGGCATTGAGACAATCCAGACCACGCCGCTCAGTATGGCGTTCACACCGAGGACCCAACGCCAGCCCTTTGTCTCGCCGACGAAACTGCCAATAACGGGCCCTTGTAGTTGAAATAGAATCAGCGAGTGCACCAGGGAAACAAGCCGCGAATTGGAAAAAGAAAGGAGCACGTCCGCAACATACCAAGGGCAGGGCCTAGAAAAGGGCAAGCAGCAAAGACACCCATCACTAATCCGCGCTCTTCCGTGCTAAACATATCAGCAATCATACCCGCGGGGTTCGTCTGCGCTGATGAACCAAACGCACTCGCAAAGAAGCGAAGATCGAGCAAGGATGTGATGTTAGGCGCACATGGCGCCGCCGCGGTGAAGGCGACGTAGGCCGTGTATGAGATGATAAAGGTAAGCCTCCGCCCATACAACTCCGACATTGGCGCCCAGAGTATGGGTCCCAGGGCGAATCCCAGCACGTAGAGTGCTAAACCTAGCGTGGCCACCTCTTCAGACACGTGAAAGCTCTCCATAACTTGTGGAATACCGCTGGCATAGACCGAGCTGCCAAAGGTTACTGCAAAGAAGGATACCGCCTGACACATGGCGATGGTCCATTTCCGTCCCTTGGAAAACTTCGTGGGGTCCTGGCGATCGTCTTGCCGGTAATCGACGACGAAAGGGTCCTCATGTGTACCTTTGCCGGCGTAACCCTGGGTGCAGCCATCGTCATCCAGTTGTGTGTCGGAGAACAGAGACTGGATCCAGGACATGTATTGAGAATGGTTCTTGGATCTCTTGGGATTGTAATGATCCGAAGCAGTAAGCTCGGGAAGGGCGGCCATAGTGTTGATAACGAAAAGGACAGGTAGGCTTTGGCCATGGTTGATGACAGGACAAGTAGAGGAAACTCATCAGCTTTTATTGTTCACGTTGAGGTATAAGTGATGCTCGCTGCACTGTTACTCACCGGGGAATTTGGTTTCGGTATTCTAGCCTTAGCATTGACGATGCTCGAAAACCCGCGGCATTATCTGTGCTAGCGAGACTCAAAGTCCCGCGGCATTACCAGTAACTATCTGCACCAACGAAAACCCGTCAGCACCAACTACCCGTACCATACTACCAAGGCCAGCAAGGACGGTTCCAGGTGAGCCAGTCATGTCATTTGCCCCTAGGCCAGTGCCAGGCACCTTAACTTCACACGCAGTGCCTATGTGCTCGCTTATCATGTGATGCGAATTTTGACAATTCGTGTTGTGTATATACATTTAATCTTGTGTTCAAAATTTGACAAGACCGAAGATAAAATAAGTACATCTGTAATCCAAGGTGTGGTCATCACGTTCCTGCCGAAGCTTACATCCTCAGTTCATGTCCTTCGTGGTATCGATTGACCTGCTTAAAGGTGCAGGGACTCGTCCTCACTACAGAAGGTTGTGATGTCCTTCTCGGTGACGCGGCAAGTGGTGAAACTGGAGTCCAGCCTTCGGTCAGCACAGCAAGTAACTGCAATAGAACCAAAGCACACAATGGGAAGAGCGAACGCATCAAGGGAAAAGTAACTCACGGAGACGGGTTGGGGTTAGCATTATAGCAATCCCCAGGCACAGCAACCTCAGCCTCGGTGCAAGAGTCGGTGATGTACCCATACAAGGTGATTCCCGAGTCGCCGGCAGCAACGTGCTTGACGAGCTGGGTGGTGGCGGCCGGGCCGGGGACGTCGCCGGATCGCATGCACGAGGCCGGGAACTCGTCCTCGGCCACGTACTCGTACCCTCCCTGGGCGATGTCGGTCAGGGCCTGGGCGAAGGGCTGGGGCCCGATGCTGGCGCCGCTGGGGCACGAGTAGCCAAACTCGGAGATCCACGTCAGGCCCTGGCACCCGCCGGCGCCGTTGCACAGCTTCGGGTCCCAGGCCAGGGCGGCGGCGGGGAGGAGGGCGAGGATGGTGGCTGCGGCGTGCATTTTTGGGGATGGGGCTGGGTGGGTGGCTAGTGGAAAGAGGGTGTGTGTGGATGTTGAAAATGAAAGTGTGATATTTGGAGGCTTGGGAATGAGTGATAGGGCTGAGTGTGATGCACTGATGTTGATTTAGACCGCGTAGTAGTTACCATGGGGGCGGACACGTCCATTTATACTCAGCGAAACAAAATTGGCTGCAACTGAATTAAGGTTAAAACAAACCTGGGCGCCGATCATCAGGTGGCAGACCCGGAAACAATCTCGAGTGTGGGCCTGACATGTTTCTTGGTCATGGTTAGGGAGTCAGAAAGTGTTTACTCCCTCATATGATTGTTGCTATTGTACATGCACTACGACGTGCTTGGTAGTACTGATAGCCATGGTATACCTTAATTAGGTCTGCGGAGCGCGCGCTCCCCTGACAGCCTGAATAGTTCCCAGGGGCCGTCATTTACCTCTAACTTTAAAGGAGGCTTGTCTTCCCCCACCTAGTCCTCGCTAAGCAAGGCGGCGGTCCCACTGCCCACGGTAAATACCATAAAATGACTCGCAAAACCCCAACGTTCGGGGCTGGCAGGTGTCCGCCTTGCTTATTGAGGGGACAGCGGCTCCTTCGGGTACGGATTACATTTCCATAATTACCAGATTTAGCAACTTGTAGCAAGTAAATGTCATCCAAGGCTACTTGAAGTCTTGGCTAAGTCTTTTGGAGCCCATCATTACTTCGCTTACAAGGACATGCCGTGGCTGTCCTATTCAATTGAAAGTTAAAAATGACTTGACGCCATCCGGCAGCTTGAAGCATCCCCTGTACCGTTACTCCAATTACTCCATATGTCCCTTTCTTGAAACCATCTAATTTCGATGGCTTTCTTTAAGCCGCAACCCCTCGCGTCCCAGGTCAACAAACTCCCAGGACACCACAGGTTGCAGCAGTTAAGTACAGGATGAAAACCGCGCGCAACACAGTGACGAGGTACCCAGCCTCAAGTCGCAGGCCAGGAACGAGGTCCCCAACATGGAGGCCGCTCGCGGACTGTTCATTACATATCCTATTTTGTCGTCGACCAGCGCCGAGCGATCCCTCTTTCATATCAGCATCATGCCGCCGATGACACCAGCGACCAGACCCAGCATCCGCAGGGACATGGTTTCAAGGACACTGCCAGCAGCCGTGACAATACCACTGCCTGAGCTTGTCTGGCTGCTCGAGGCGCCCGAGCTGCTAGATGTGGCAGAAGCCGAGGGGGTCGCCCCGCCCGTAGCCGCGCCAGTGGCCGCCGATGTGAGCAGCGTGCTGGATGGCAGGGGCAGACCCGTCGCAATAGGTGCCGTCGGGAGAATAGAAACCTGCGAGAGATGGAATCAGTGTCAGCGTGCCAATGCCACGTCTTGCTGGGGAGGCGATTCAGGAGTAGACAAACCGGAGTTTCAGGCGTGACCGGAGCGGGGACAGGCGGCGGCGGAGGAGGAGGAGGCGTGGCAATAGGCGTTGTGCTCGGGGCCACCGGGGTCGCAGGCTGTGACGGGGCCGCGGCGCCGCCGCCGCCACCGCTCACGTCGACCGCGATGCCGACACCCGCACGCGCCGACTTCATGCTGTTGGCCGTGAGGAACGAGTTGACGTCGAGGGTCTCGCCGGCGCGGGGCAGACCGGATATGGTGCTCCCGGCTGTCTGCTGGAAGAGCAGGAACGAGTACTGGCGCGGGCCCGTCTCGCCGAGGCTGCCTGGCCCGGCGTAGGGCACGAGCGGCTGCGCCTGCGAGGCGATGCCCGTCTGCACGCCGTCGGCCTTGAACTGGTCCTGGGCGAAGTGGAGTACGGGAGCGGTGGCGTCGGTCGTGTCGAGCATCATGACGAGGAATGAAACCCGTGTATTCACCGCCGACTGGTCTGAGAGGGCGAATACCGGGTCTGACGAGGCGGACGCCGCCGCGATGGTGCTGCCGTCTGGGATCCCGTCGAACCGGCTGCCTACCCCTTGGAAGCTGACTTCGAGCCCGATGTTGTCTGAGAACCCTGAGGAGAGTCCTGGTGGGACGATGCTCTGGGCCACGGCTGTGGCGGCCAGGCTGCAGAGCAGCCAGAGAGATGTGTGTGACGACATGAGAAGAAGAAATAACGGACTGAAGAACTACAATGCGAATGAACCTGTCGTCCGGAAATTATCAGACCAAAGAAAGTCTGTTGGAGTTTGGATCGATCAATCGCGCATTCCTGCGGAGATGGGCCACCTTAAAATTAAGCTTGTTTATAACGTTGTGATCCCGTCTGCAGCTCCTCATCGTCAGGGGTAGTAGGGGGTCAAGTCTGAAGATCGGACCGAGAGGTTGGCGTTTCATCCACCACGCTGCAGCCACAATTTTGCCAGCATCTTTCGACTGGCACTGCCACCTTCGCGGCGCTAACGTCAACTCCGTGAGACGGTTTCAGATGACTTCACACAGCCAATTGATGATGGCGTAGCTCTACAGCCAGCCGTTCTGGGCCAACTCCCGCAGAGCTGTTGCACCCGCACTCGGCCGTTGTGTCTTCCAGCTTGGCATGACGCCCAAACTAACAGGGCTAATTTTAGTCAGCCTAAACAGTACAAGTACTTGCCTTTTTAACCTGGGCTCCCTTCTGGCCTGGCTATTTGTGAGCTAATTATTTGTATAAACAGCCAACTTGGTGGAGTGTTAACCGAAATGTCTTAACATTTTACTGATTGTTAGAAGAGAGTGTTGCGACCTTGAGGAATTAACTTGTCAAGATCTTCCCTTCTCGCCACTATTATCTTACATCATCTGCGTATAGAGGTATTCTACACCCAAATAAGCCACATATCATCAATAGGCGTCTTTTGGATGTGCACATGGGAGCTTAAATTTTACTCCTCTTGTCCTCCCAGTCCTGGCTTTGTTCCTCCGGTGCAGCCTCGCCCTCGCCGCCCGGCTCGTCAACTCCAATCTTGCTCACTACCAGCCACGCAGGATACAACGCAAGAGCCCAGATGCCAAAATTGAAGTATGTGCCTCCGACAGTCGCAAATATTGGAAGGGCATTGAGACCGTAGCTGAGCGCTTGCCACGCCGACTCTGTCCCACGCAAGAGGGCAGCAAGACGGATAGTCTCCTGTGGGCTTTCGGAGATTTGGCCAATGAGATAGAAAGCGAAGTTATAATTGAGTTGGAATCCGGCAACAAGGAATATGAATGGGCCAAAAGCCCTGCCGAAGCCTGCATCGGCCCAGTCGAAAAGTGGTCCGGTCCGTCGATATTCGGTGACGTTAATGGTGAGCCAGATCCACCAGGCTCCCTGAGTGACCATGATGATAGCAGATGCCCATCGAGCTCTCTTCTTGATGGCGATGCGGTTTTGATCCAACCATACTCCCAGCAAATTGGTGGCGACAATTGCAACAACTCCGGACAGGAATGACCCCAAAGAACGAGCTCGTACACTAAACCAAAGGGCGATATATGTGTAGTACACAGCCTCCGAGTATACGCCTTGGCCGATCCAGAGGATGAGTAGGAGAAATTTCGTATTTAGAAAAGCTCGCGTCGTGGATCTGATCTCTTGCCAGGGATTGTCGTAAATTGAAAGCTCCACAGGTCTTCCATCCGAGCGCTGAACTTCGGACGGTCGATTGAGAAGCAAGGCCACGAACGGGCCCAATGATTGGAGTGCGATGAAAATCAGATAGACCGTGTACGACACCTGGCCTGCGGTGTTCCGATCTGCGTTCAACCCCAGGTTGACAGCCCCGCCCAGGATGCGCCCAACACAGGTCCAGGTGATCCAGTATGCGATCATGCGCCCGCGATTTCTCGGCTCGGGATACGCAATCGCTATTGCGGCTTCTGCAGCCCAGAATATCCCAGCCGACATGCCACAGAGAGCAGCGCCGACGATCACGAGCCACTCCACGCCATATCGGTTGTTGAGATATAAGCCAGCACTGTAGGGTGCGTATCCAACGGTTCCGGCCACTAGTGCTCCTTTGATTCCGACATATTTCACGAGTGAGCTCGTGAGCCAGCATGATACGATCATGAGGCAGAAGGTTAGTGCGTTGGCGGTGTTGACAAGATATGGTGCTTGCCCTCCACCGGCTCCCAGGCTGTTCATGGCTCCCCAAAGGCCGGGGGCAGCCAAACTACAGAATCCGAGGATTGTAGCATTGTAGAAGGGCGTGCGATACCATTTCCCTGATCCATTAGCTCCTGTACAGGATGCATGTGTCTAGAACGGCCTACCTGGGACACCCGTGCCCTCGGTCGGCGTCGCATCTTCTGCGACCTGCTTGTCGGAGGATGACATTATTCCGGCGTGCAAGCAGAAGGACGAATGGAAACCCGCCTGATCCGAAATGACAGGAACATAAATGGGTGGTAGTTGCTGCACAATGCGTTAATGCCACGTGGGTGAACCGAAGACTCGGTATATGGAGCAGGAGAAGGGGAAAGAGCAACAGACATATCAATATACTTCATGAGACGACTTGCGCAATCAATACTTGCCATTGCATGTTGCTTACAATACAGATAAGCGTTGCGCGTCCAATTGGACTAGTAAATGGCGTGCTTCGGCAACGAATTGATGTGTTCCAAGGTTCAAACTTGGCGACCATTCCAAGCTCGGTCCCCCGCAATGTTGATTATCGAGAAGACAAATCGAACGCGGATCCCGCCCATGACCAAACGATAGTGGATGGAATTGTGATTTTCCTCTGCATGAAAAATCGATGAACCATTTTGCTCAGCACGTCCTAGCGTCTAGAGCCCCCTACTGAAACCAGTTGAATGGGGACCTCATGTACAACAATTCCACTACTCCAGCCCTGAATGACATGGTCCCGTAAAAAGTCTTGGTGGTGTCTTCAAAAGAAAAGAAATCATGGCATCACGCCAGTAAAGATATTGGGGACTTTCCAGAGATATTCAGGGCCTATCCGCCATCGGTTCCATACGGACCAGGACATATCAAAGAGCTGTGTTCTATATTACTATGTTTCTGAGTTTGTATGCTAGTGGTGG
Source organism: Diaporthe australafricana (assembly GCA_039880735.1). NCBI lineage: Eukaryota > Fungi > Ascomycota > Sordariomycetes > Diaporthales > Diaporthaceae > Diaporthe > Diaporthe australafricana. The sequence goes on along the minus strand of JBCEDM010000001.1, from coordinate 555,035 downwards.
CTGAAATTAGACCGCGAGAGAACAGTGTGCCTGACATACATACCGGAAACGGGCAATCACAGCCATAATATATAGGCCGTCTGTGGCCGCGCTTTGCTGGTCCCTTGTGAAAGGCGCGCTAGCGCGAAAGGCGGAGAATTAATTCTGAGGCGAGAAGGCCCCTTATAGGGACCAGAAGGTTATTTGACGTCTGATCAGAGCAAAATAGACGTTGGAATAAACAGAAATGAGTGTATTGCGGGTTGATTGGTTAAAAGAATGTACGGAAGGCAACGCAACTACAGCTTACCCTCATAGCCTCCAAAAACCTCAGAATGTCTTCCTTCCGAGCAAATCCCTGTGTCCTGTAACAATACCTAAGGAATGAAACCGGACAACCAGCTATACAACCTTTCCCACTCGCAGGTTGATTACTACTGATTCCTGTCAATCCATGTTCTCCTATGTGTCTTTATTATGCAGCATAAACGCGTAGTTCTCGCCTCGCTTCCCCAGAAGCTCATCTTCCATACCGTAAGGTCGGTATTCTCGAAGGATGATGAACTTGCGGGGTACCTACAGGTCTGAATCTCTCGAACTGTCGACACGCAACCAAAAGAGTACGCGGCAAAATTTCACAGTGACGACATGGGTAGCATTGTCTGCCTTTGCATCCACATGTGAGCTGAGGCAGCACATGTCACTTTTTGAATCAACTCTCTTTACTACGCCGCCCTCTGTACAGCATCAATCATTCCGTAAGAAAATACCCCGTCTCGCCATTATTAAGTCCAGGGAAACAATGGATGCTTCCACATCCGCCCTACGCATGACCTGGAAGTCAAGTGGAAATCACCAAATATGTACCACCAAGGATGACGCTGCACGACACGACGCTACCAAGGCATGCAGACCAGTACCAGCAGCTTTATGACCTCCAATGCTGGTCATTCGATGGGGCCGTTTGAAGTATGAAGCGGGGAACACAACGGTGCAGCGAGTCCCAAACGAGCTCTGGACGTTCCTAGCAGAGGAAGCTGGAGGCCCCGGCTGATCCGTGATCTTCGTGTGCAAGCAACGTTGTTTTGCAGCACCGCCTTGTACCAATTCAGTCGACCTTCGCCTCCTGGTCCACTAGCTTTTCCGGCGTGTGGAGATCAAGGTGCGTCATGCCAGTCCGACCGGAACTAAGAAAGGCACGCAGGATCTGACGAGAACGAATCCTGCCGGGCGCTTGTAAAGATCCCTGCCTGCAGGGCCGCTCTGCACTAGACCATTACTGGGAGCTCGCCTTTTCATTGCCTATTTAGTAGTGAAGAACTCTCGTCTGCAAATCACAGCAGCGCATTAGCTCACTGGCACAACGCTAGTTCCGCAAGTGGCGCCGAGGCACAGGCACCTCGAAGCCGTTTTCCTGCGGCTCTTCGGCTCCGGGCCGTCATCCCCCCCTGGATGCACAGCTACTGTAAGTCGCCTCGTATTTCCCCTCTCTAGGCAGCGACATTCGACGAGGAACTTTCCGGGGATACGAGATCAAGAGAAGGCGTTTGTCAGAGTTTAATAAATAAATAAAGAAATATCGACTACATGTATAGCTGTGTCCCGATTATAGTTTATCAGATATAGGCCGTTAGGCTGCTATTATTTCTCTCCCGCATCCTTGTCTGTCTATTCTCCCATCACGTTTGTAGAAATCTTGCCCGCCATGCTGTCAACGTCATTTATTTCCATCCTCATTCCCTTCCTGTCCCTCGCCCGAGGTGCCGTCATTAATCCCCGCGAGTCCCTCATCCCACCTGCGGAATGCGATGTGATTCCGACATGGGAGGTGACCTCCTTCAGCTGGTTCAACTCCAGCCATAACCTGGACTGCTATTCCGGGTTGAACGTCCGTAAGTTTGGAAAAAGAAATATCCTCCCAACAAAGTGAAAGTACACGGGGAAAATGGGGAGACAGAAAAGAACAAAGGGCTCACACCAACGCTCACCTCATCAGCCAACGTCTGTTTCAACTCCACCCCGGGAGGTGGCCTAGTCGGCTGCGACGGCAACCTCGGCCCCTGCGACCGGTGCGGCGTGCCGGGCTGCTACACGGGCCTGCCGCTGCAGCCGGCGGGCTACGGGCCCCCGGACACGGTCGCCATCAGCATCCCGTCCGTGTCCGGGTACGGGTCGTGCTTCGAGTCGAACCCGCAGAGCATCCGGCGCTGGGACGTGGGCAACGGGCCCGTGCTGTGCGGCGGCGTCGCCTACCACATCACGTTCGTCGGCGACAGCAACGTCGACGTCAGCACCGGCCGCATCGACTTCGACCCCATCCAGGCGTGGGACTGCAACAACGGCAGCACCATCCGGGCGAGTGGCGGCGTCGACTTTGAGATTGAGTGTTCTAGGGACGCGGGGAATAATGCTACGTGTGTGATCCCCGAGGGTGAGAGTGTTGTGATCCCGATTCTGTCGTATGAGATCAGTTGATCAGAATTGCTGGTCAAGCGTTGCTTAGGATGGTGGTAGGAGACTTCTATCACATCAGACTATGAATGGGATGAAGTTGAGGTAGAGATCCATAAGGAAAAGTCATCGTCACAAAAACGAATTCAAGAATTCAAAAATCAAATGCCTTAGGTAGCAGACTGGGCATCCGGAAGAATGATTGTTGTTCTTTATTTCCCTAATGAATCAATCAATTTCGAATGCATCCAATTTATACAGTTCATGACTGAGAGGTAAAATCTTGCCGGCATTGGGTGTGTCTCCGCGAGTCGAGTAACGTCAAAATCTCATGTCAATAAAAACCCAGCTGTGAACCATATTGAATTGATCTGTAGAGCCAATTGCGGACAATAACCCAGCGTTCCTAAAGTTCTCGACTCCTTCAATACTAGGGTGGATAGAGTTCGGTACAGGTCAGGGGCAGTAGGTACTTACTAAGTAGCTAGCCAGATCTAACGTGAGACTCGAATAGTCTAAAACACTTGGAATTTCTTGGCTTGCTCCTACTCTAGTCTTCTCTCATCCTAGGAAGACTCGGACTTCCTTCAATGTTACCTTCGGTCACAGGCTCGGAAAAGAGAGTAAACAAAAGTATGTCATTTAATTGTCAGCCCTGGCTGCAATTTGTATGTAATGAACTCGAATATCTCGCTGCCTGAAATTCCCACTATGGCGACCCGCTGTAAAGTTTGGTTGGAGATGCTCGCCCAGCCTCGCTCTTGCCTCTTTGAGAACAGCTCTGACTGGCAGGAAGGATTTACAACTCATGTGAATAAATTGCATGCAAGCAGAGCGGCGGTGAATGGAGCATGATGGCATCGTCTGCTCCTTCGCCGCAGGCAACGAACGCTCCCGGAGAGTCAATGATACCAAATTGTCCGAGACGGCGAGAGCGAGCTTCGACTTAATGACTATATAAATGAGTGTCTCCTTCTCCTGATGATAGGCTTGGCTCTTCACCTTCATCACTTCCATCTAGATCCTCCAACTCATCCCATCACTTTCAACCCACCCATCCCTAGCCCACCATGCATTTCACCCAGATCCTGCTAGGCCTCGTCGCCTCCGTCTCGGCGATCGACGTCTACTTCCACAACTCGGGCGACTGCTCCGGCGCCGCCGCAGTCTGCACCGGCATCAACCCCAACTTCTGCTGCACCGGCGACTCCCCGACCCTCGCCTACCGCGGCGTCCCTACCAACTGGGCCATCAACGCCTACGGCTTCTCCAACGGTGGCTGTGGGTCGCCGAAGTGGACGTCTACGATACGGGGCGACAGTTATCTGTGCATGGTTGTCAACTCCAGGCCCAACTACACGGGCACGTACTACACATTCGCCAGCCGCCGGCGTGCCGAGAACGCTGAGTGTGAGGGGTCGGTTGCGCCTGATACGCTGGTGCTTGCGGATGGGACTACGAAGTACGACATTGTCGGCCTGGATGAGGCCAAGGTTCAGGAACTGGTGAGTACTCTTCATATTTCCTTCATTGCCGGCTAGAGCCACCATCACGTCGAAACTAGGAGAGTCTGTCAAGACCATACGCTAATTGGTCTCCTAACTCAAGCTTGCCATTGCTGGTACTGGAGTTGGTCCCGAAGGGATGCCTGAGGAGTTCGTCGCCCGCCTCAAGTAAACCAGAAGTGAGAGAGCTCTCGGATACGGCGGTAAAGTTTATAGCCTAACGCGGCTAGGATGAAGCGGTTCTTTTCGGGGAAGGCAGGGGGGGCGGGAGGGCCTGCAGAATGAAACGTGGGATGTTCACTCTCACCTCAGGATACAGGTGTCATTCAAAAGTGTATATGTCTTAGTTCTATTCTCAAAATAAACGCCGTAACTTCAAACTTCAGCCTAGCGCAAGTTTTTGATTCTTCGCCAAGTCTAAGTGACCTTTCATGTTTCCTATAGAGCAAACACGGCGGCTGGTACTGTGAGAGAAGCAAGCAAGAGGAGTGGGAAGTTCAATACGTCGATAAATAAAAGTTCACTGTCTGGATACTCCCCAGACTTACTTCACATAGGAAGCTGCTATAGTGTCATTTTCCCTGACCACAACGCACTTTGACTAGAGTCTACCCTGCCTGTTATCTTCAGAGAGCTTTAGGGCGAGCGGCATCGTGCCATCACGGATAGTTTGGAAAAGCCCTCCCCGGCCCGCTGTTTGGCTGGCCAGATCACTCCTCCGCACGAATTCCTCTGCTGTACGGATCCTGCCGGGATGGATCTCATCCAACAATTTGTAATCCCGTTGAATGACCCCCTTGTTCTCACCAGAGTGTCTCCACATGGTCATAAAACCCTTGAAGTTGTCTTTGAACGACATAGTAGCAGGATCCTTGGGGTCGGCATTGTACCCGGCAGGAGTGCCATCAGGAATTGGGAAGTGCGCAAAGAAGACATCCTCTGGAACATCGATGAACTGCGCCGGATTCCCAGTCACCTTCTGAAATGCGGCAGCGAGGTCCGAGAAGGAGATATGATCGATCGCCACTTGAAGGTCCATCCCATCGGATCTTTCTGGGTGGTCGAACAGCCAGCGTACATAGTACTCGCAGTCCTCGAGGGCGACAAACGGCACTGCGCCGTTCCCCAGCGGTATTTTCCAAGTCACGACTCCGTCCTCCACGCTCGGGGTAAAGATGGTCTTAGCCGAGATCGCCATTTCAATGTATGGTCCCGTGGTGAAGATGGCGACACCCATGTCATTGTCCTTGCGCTGCTGCAACATCCATTCCGCAAGTCGGCCCTTTCCATCATAGTGCCCCGTGCGAAACTTCGGGTCATAGCCGCTCTTCTTGTAGACGTAATCGAGGTTTCCGAACACAAAGAACTTGATGCCTGCCTCAACAGCGAGCTCGTATGCCCGAATCGTCCAATACGTCTCCGTCTTTTCGCCGCTGTTGAAGCCGTCGATGTTGATAAATGCTCCCCAACATCCCTGGTATCCTTTCCGGAGATCGGCTTCGTTGGCAAAGGTTCCCTCGACGAACTCGATATCCCCGAGTTTGGCGAGCTCCTGAGCCCGTGCTGATTTGGAGTCGCGCGTGAGGACACGCAAGCTGTATCCCTTGTCCTTCACTAGGCCGCGGCAGACTGGGACCCCTTGGGCACCAGTGGCACCAATGACAAAGATGCGGCGGTCAGACATGGTTGGACGGCGAGTAAAGTTGAATTTTAAGGCTGCGTTTAATGGTTCTGGTGTATTAATTCTGAAGGAACTTGTGATATAACCTTTCAAGACTCGTACCTGGAGGGGGTTTCTTAATTAAGCTTAAATATTGCTCGATCACGATATAAAACATTCTCGTGAAAGGTTTCCAGTTCCTCAATGCGTGACGGCATGCCTAGGGGAAGTGCTTACAAATGAAACAGATCAGTAAATGTTGATGTGGAGGATTACTGATCTTCGGGCCCGGAAAGATATGTGGCTGCGTTCGCCACGAAATGGGAGCGGCAGTCAACATCCACTTGGTGTCGGCTTGCAGATCTCAGGGGGACCACAAGTATCTGATACCTGTGACATCCTGACAGTTAATTTTGTTGCCGGGTGTGTAGTTGTTTTTCTCCATTCTTCATTCTCCATGTTTAAATCGTCTACCTAGCACTTAGGGAAAGGGTAACCTAGCGGAGCACCTGCAATCGGGAGGGAAATGGGGGCGCGGCACTAATAGTGCTCTAAATGTGCGGTTTCATAAATCCTTAACAAGTGCTTGCGAGCTAGCCTACTTTCTATCTTTAGCATTATGGTAACATTTGAAATTCTCCACCGTTAGGTATCTAAGTAAGCAGGACTTTTTGGACTAAGCCACGGAGCGATCAGAATGAGAATTTGGATCACCTTGCAGTGTGTTCTCCATGAATGGTACGACTATGTACACTGCCGAACAATTAATGCGAGAGATTAGTGGCCGGCACGGCAAGATCTGCAACATCAGTCAAGCCTAGTGTCATTCTCTGTTGAGTAATCAATCGCTAGAAACTATTGCTACAGGTCTAGTTTCCAAAACGAATTGCACACCCCTCTTTAAAGTCATATTCGGCAGGTTAAATTCTTATCCAGCAGCGAGCTCGCTTGGACGCGTATGACGTGAACATCCCGATTATTCATTGGGCCACTTTGGCACTGCGAAGTCATCCACCAACCCTGTCTCAACATGCGCGATGAGTATTTGTATATATGAACAGTAACTTCAATGTCAGGAGCAAAAAGTGAACTCCAAACTAAGTTACATTGCAAGGAGCTGAAAACTTATTTGTTAATTGCACGCCTGTTACACTTCTCGACTAGAAACCCAAATCCTAGCCACCTGCCCATCTACATCATGGCACCATTGAAAGAGATCCTTGTTATTGGCGGCACAGGGGCTCAAGGCGGTCCTGTTGTAAAAGGTAGTCAACATTCTCTGCATGACTCAAGACCCTTTTCGCTGACTGAAGTAAATATAGCCCTTGCTGAGAGCGGGCGGTACTCTGTCCGAGTCTTGACTAGGGACCCTGAGTCCGCCCGTGCCAAGAAGCTTGTTGCTCTTGGAAATGTGACTCTTTTCCAAGGCCAGCAAGACAACATTGGAGACCTTCGCAAAGCTTTCTCTGGGGTCTATGGCGCCTGGGTCAACACCGACGGTTTCACGCTAGGGGAGAAGAACGAGACCTTCTACGGTCTCAGGGCGTACGAGATCGCCAGAGCCGCAGGTGTGCAGCATTACATCTGGGCGAATATTGAGTACATCACCAAGATTGGTGATTGGAGCGAGGATTATAACTGCGGCCATATGAACGGCAAGGGAAGGATTGGGGAATTCATTCTTGCTCAGGGACAAGAGGGAATGACTACATCGCTGTTCACGACTGGTCCGTACATGGATGCGCTCCACGGGGCCTTGTTCAACCCCATCGAGCAGGAGGATGGATCTTTTCTGTTTCTCAACCCCGCAAGTAAGCCCTGAAGCCCCATCCTTGGCGATTCACATTGAATGAATTGACGGCTGATTCGATACAGAGGATGGGAGGATTCCTTTCATCGCTCTTCGAGATGTTGGGGTGTATAACCTCTGGCTTTTTGACAACCCGTCTGAGGCTGCTGGTCTCAATCTATCAGTTGCAACTGATGTAGTCACTTTGACAGAAGTGGCAGAGACTTTCACCAGGCTCACGGGCACGCCAAGTTCGTACAAATACATATCCCCGGAAGAATACGGGAATTTGACAGATCCGTACCCCGGAGCGTATGTCAACTGGAACCTTGGCCCAAACGTACCCCGGGATGAGTCTATCATGACTTGGTCGGAGAATTTTGGGGGGTTCTGGCGCTATTGGAGCTCCAGCATCACACCTCCCCGGGACTTCCAGCTTATGGATCGCATCCATCCTACTCGCATCAGGAGTCTGGAAGAGTGGATGAAGGTGGTTGGATATGATGGAAAGCCGAAGCCTGTGCTGAAGATGGTTGAAGACTGGGCTCAGAAGAGCAGCCTCGGCCTGGAATAATAGCACCAACAATATTCCCAGACTTGTTCGGATGAGACAGCCGTACAGATTTCAGAATTCTGGAGAACGAGAGTGCGTGGGCGTTTACTGGTAGTGCGCCGCGGATAGCAGGCAGATCCTTGACGGCCCTCTAACCCCCATTAACATCCACACCCTACGACCTATAATTGACTTCCAATTTCTGACTTAAAAGCTGAATGCCTTTTTCATGTGGCAGAAGATGCCTCTCCGATCTATCTGCACAGCCTGAACAGTGCACAGTGGCGATGTAACCGTAGTCTTGAATACCCTGAAATCAGTCAAATTGCGCAATTCTAGACTCGGTCATCTCTGCATGTGTGGACGAATGGCTTCATCTTCTTAGCTGGCATATTCCTGACAGGACTACTGCTTTGCATCTCGCAAGGTGAGTTTCTCACAGATTGCGTGGATTGATCTGGGCCGAGACGAAACTATCCCATTCAATAAATTTTAATCTGATGATTCCTGGCTGGAACACTACAGTCTCCATTTGCTCTGTCCGGTTGATCTGCGAGTTTCCACCTCCTTCGCTAAGTTATTCAACAGCCCTTTTCTCTTACAACCCATTGGCTGGCGCAGTATTGGCACGACGACGACCACTCAAATGGATCCTCCGAACTGGACAAAAGTTAATTCCGGCATGGGGGGTGCCCCGTGGTGAGGCTACTACTCTCGAGCACGGCAAGTAATGTACTTCGGTAGACACGAGCTGCAAATAAACAGGTGAAATGGTCTGTGATTCAGACAGCTAGACAAACACGATTCCAGGAGATAAATATCCAATTTGCAGTTGCATCTCTCACATTGCCCTCTACTCGGACTTTCGCAAGCATTCTCGCACTCCAAATGAATCCGCCACAACCCAGATGGGGGACACGTTGAGTCTTATGTAATCTGTGAGAATACAGTCAAGGTGCCATGAAAGGAATTCAACAAGTCTGCAATTGTCTTGGAAATCTCTTCCGCCCATGATGGGATAAGGTCCCTGAAGTTGCGGGCAAAGTCCTGTAACCAGGGAATCAGCCAACAAGATAATTGTAAGGGGTAGACTTTTCAAGACCAGTGATTTTACAACTTCTGAATCAATGATGAAAGGGTAAAGATAACTCACAGTGGCGGCGTGCCTGAGCAAGGTTAGGTTGCCCGCCAGGTCGTGAATCAAGTCAGGGTCAGCAACAAAAGTATCTGCGCGCTGGCTGAGTTCGTCCAAGAAGGCACTCGTCTGTTGCTCCCAGTTTTGCAGGGCGATGAATAAGTGCTGTGCATCATGGGTGTTCTTGGCTGGTTCGACAAATTCCATGCTCTGATTGTAAACCAAGATGGAATAGGTCTCGAGGAACACGCTTTCGGCAAGAGCCTATAGTCAGAGTTGTGAGCCAATGCTCTCTTCAGAGCTCATTTGATGCCCAGATTGTGTCAGAGGATTCAATTACCTTGGCCCTCTCGGCAGCTGTGCTGTTGAGTTCGTTGATCGTGTCCAACAAAAGTCCACGAGACATTGCAGTCAGGCCCGCGAGACCTGCCTGGAAATAGTTCAGGATCGAGCCGAGTTCACCTCTGTGAAGGGCTACACCACCACCGGCAAGGGACAACAGTGATAGGCAAGAAATAAGTCTCATGATGCTGGGATGTCAGGGCAAAGTGCTGTAATGTGTACAATTTGTCAAGATTTAGTGTGAACAATTTGATATGGATCTTCTGAACTTGGTGACAATTAAAGGCAGGCGAGAGGTGTTTATGTGATTTTCCCCCGGTCATGCAGTCAACCAAAATTGCTCCTTGTGGGACACCTGGCAGGGTGCCCTCAAATTAGGCGTCAAGCACGGTCTTCGCAGTTTGCAGCCCACGCATCGGAAAAGCCAGCGGAAAACAACAAGACAACACGATATCCTGCAAATGCCGTTACTCTCACCTCTCGCTGGTAACATTTTGAACATCAGCACAAGAACACATGTCTGATGAGAGTCAAACTTGTAGCTCATTGCACCCGAGCAATTTGAAAACGGCAACTTTAGAAGCGGCAAAGCAGCACATTATCTGAACACCGCCGCCATTCTTACGTCTCGCTGGCACTAGTATAGTATTAGCACATGCCTGATGAGTTCGTAACTCGTACTTTATTGCACTCTAGTATGTTAGGAGTGGCGAATGATGGATCTGTACAATGATCTGCAACTGCCGCAATTCTCACATCTTGCTGGCACCATCAGAGCAGAAGCACGTGTCCGATGAGGCCCTTTGCACCCGATCATTTCAGAAACAGGGTTATGAACACGTCTAAGGGCATGGTCAGTGATTGTCGGCTTCATTATCGTCATCATCAAATACAAAGCTTGCACCGTGTGCTCGAACACGCAATCTCAATACGGCACGTCGTGTGTGCTTTCCTAGAGCAGAAAGCGCCACATGTGAAATGTTCGTCGATGTCTTTTGAAGTGCGATTCATTTACATAATTCAAGATAGTACAGAGTCATGATGAGAATAACAGTGTTTCACGATAACTCAGGACTTCAAATCGATCCTTCAAATTAATGTGGCCGACTACTTGGAGGACAGGTGCTCGTGTGTCTCGTTTCGGAACGTCGTCAAGAATGTGAAACTAGAACTCGGATCCCGAGACATTCCTGTACTCTTATCTGCGTACATTCAGACTCTATGTATGTGTGAGAACCTATGCCTTGACTGTAAGACCTTCAAAAGACCGGAATGGCTATTGCACAGTCATTGCCAAGCCGCTTCAAACGTTTTACGTAGTGACGCTGGCACAAGAACGCCCGCTTCTGAGTAACAAGCCCTCGCGTAAATGCCTTCTCCAGATTCCAATAGACCGCAAATACAAACTCGAGATTGGGCATAGTAATCAAAAGCGACGGCATCAGAGTGCTTAAAATGAAGCGCGAGTATCCTGAGCCCAGGCTGTCGAGATGCCACTGCCCAACTCCCCAATCTTCCCTCCATCATCACCCATCAAGCTTCCAACACAGCACTGACTGTGGAGACTTCAAGACTTTGAGGGATCTTTTTTAGATTGAATTCATTCCTCCAATCAACATGCATTTCAAGGCTGCTTTCGCTATGTCTTCGGCGATCGCACTGTCGGCTACCGCTGCCGCAGTCAACAGAGTCGAGAATGTGGACATGACAATGCCCTTTGGCATGGATTCCGATACTGATCACACTCTCAATAACTCCTCTGGCATTGCAATCTTCGATGCTGGGCCTGAAAAGGACATAGCTGCAGGTGCGTCTCGCAACCACTATGTGTTCATACCCACGTGTTGCCTTCTGACCACATATTGAACCGTTAGAATGTGCGGAGTCAGGCTCAACCTGCGGACTTTTGCCGCGACAGGTACACTGCTGCGAGGATCATACATGTATTGTTTGGTTCTTTGGTCTTGCCGGGCATTGTTCGTGAACTAGGCGTGGCTGCAAGGACGTGGGAAGTCTGCTTTTTCTTCTTTTCCTTCGAACGTTCTTTTCTTTTCACCTCGATCAACGTCCCATTCCAAACCCTGGGAACTTGATAAGAGCTCAGTCGAGCTGCGAGACAGACAGAATAAACTTGTGGTTTGCGTTACTACGTATGAGCTGTAGGCCCTAGATCAGTGTAAAGGGTACCAGAAGTCAAGCAGTTTTGCACTCGACACCCCTCAGCCCCTTCGTGACATCTCGTTTCATGACATCTCTCATCGTGATATCTCGTATACCGTAGCTGTTGCCGAGCGCAAAATCTAAGCACAAAAGCCCTGGAACCTGGTTGGAGTCTAGCCCAGTGAGCAGAACGTATTGGCCGACGATGCTGATGAGGACACAGATCGATCATTAGCACAATTTCCGGTGCGCTGTTAGGTCGACTGATCAAATCTGTGGACGGACGTCTCCATTGACATTTCACCCGTGGGCGTGCAAGTCTGAAGTACGAATACGACTCTATCTGAACAACAGGTGTGAGTGCACCGCTTGTGGCGATCGATCTAACCTTGCTTGACGTTTGTACTTGTGAGAGGACTCGTCAAATCGTGAGGCACAGTGGTGAAAGCAATCTACCGTGGTGTTCGGGCAAGCGAAGTGCAGGAATTGTACAACGTCTGAGTAGCATCGTTGCACACGTTCAGGGAGTATTCATTTCCAAAGGCCTTCAGTGTTGAAGCACAAGACGTACCTGTGAGCCCTGCATTTCATGACGAACCCTACCTTCGGATTGTAAGATTGCATGCGTGGCTCTGGGGAAGGGCTGATACTAAACATTCGCCCATGCTGGCCACTTCGTAGACCGCGAATACACCCTTCATCCATATCTTCATGATTTCCTTACAATCACAGCACGGTGACGAATTGCGCACTGCTCGGACCATGAGTCCAACAGATATGGGCTACGTCCCTCTACACCCCAGCAAGCCAGATCAAGCCCCCCTCGGACATTACCTCATCGGCTCGCCAAGATTCCTCGTCTTGCCCGTCACTAGCCTGATAGTCGGTTTCTTTGTAGGGACCCTCTGGCAAACGCACTTGTCATTGGCAGTGCCAAAGGAAGACCTTGGCATGTACTGTAAGCTGGCCGGACGACTGAACGCATGACCCGTACGAGTGAGGTTCTGACTTGACGTGAGTTTATAGCTCCTTTTCTCGAGCAGTATCGATCTGCCACGGAGCCTCGCTACATCGAATTCGATGCCTTACTAAACCACCCGACTGAATACGGCGGTCCAGCATCACCGGCCGTAGACGACTTGTGGCTTCAACTGGCCGTCAATTGTCGGTGTTCTATGAATAAACTCTGGCTTTTTGCTCGCCAATCACTACCTAGGTCGGGATACTGCTGACGATTGACCTTAGACAGTGCCATTTTCATCCCTATGTCCCAGGGAGATAAAGCTGGCCTTCAAGGGTCCGCACTCATAAAACGACGGAATGATGATGGGAGCGAGGCTCTAGGTTATTTGGCCACAGTTGAAGTCATTCATCAGCTGCACTGTCTAGACCTACTCCGGAAGGCATCAAAGACAAACTATGAATATTATGCGCGCCTGGGAGAGGGTCTCTTCCAGGACGGCACGTTCTACGAGCTGGGCACTCACATTGGTAAGTGACTTGATTCGACGGAATAACAATTTTTCTTTTTCGGACTTGCCTCCACCTGGCCTTTGGAGATTGTGCATACTGACAGCGCATTTCAGGGCACTGCGTCGATACTCTACGACAAGTCTTGACTTGCAAAGTGGATCACGCTCTAATCGGATTTGTATGGGTGGAAGGGCAGGATGTGCCCGTCCCGAACCTCCCGGCCGTTAAACACCAGTGCTATGCATTCAAAGCTATGCAGCAGTACACAGCCGAGCATTCGATGGGGATACCGCCGCTCGAAGAATTCGTAGACAAGCATGGCCAGCGGTTGTACGAAGCAGCTAGCATTCTCTAGAACGGGGCCACCAATATGAAGGGACTTTGGCATGGCGGAGGCCGTGACGCGGCTTAGATCTCAACTCTTCAGGCGGACAATGTTTTCTACATATGAATACAAATAGTGAGGACTCAATCTTGAAAGCCACAGTCGAACCCTTGAACTTCATTGCTAAGCAATTTATCGGGGATTTGAACTTGTGTCTGGTACTGATTTAGCATGTTAGTGAGACTCTTGAGCTCCCATGTTCTACACACTCCTGGCCGCCTTCGACTGCCTCACACAGAGGCAATCTTGACTTCTTTTGAGGTGGCCAAGCCCTGAATCGGTTCATCGGACAAGTCCAGCCCATCACGGGAATGAATGAGTTTAGAGTCCTCCTTAGCAGTTAGGTGATGTTTGTTACACAGGACAAAGCGGTGACTCGTGGTGGAAGTGAGCCAGAGCACGGGCAGGACTCAATGCACTATGAATAACAGCACTTATTGCCGCAGGGTTTCTTTAAGGGAGGATACAGCCACGCAGAAGTATGTTTGTCTTGCATCAGACACAATGCACACATAGTGCTCCGATATCAAGCACCACGCATTCTGCTACGCGCATTCTGCTACGTCACGCCACATGTATTGAACACCACCTCATCTTGCTTTCGTGCCTTTCTTTAGATCAGCTTACATTTTCCACAAAAGGTTTCATAGCTACGTGTTTTAATAGTTCACAGGCACGATACGGCTTCAGGATCACACAGAGGTACAAGTCATTTGAATGAAATATGTGCATTCCAAGCAGCGCTGTCAAAGGCAGCCGGCCACCTCATATTATATGAGCATGCCATGCTGAAAAGTAAAACTAGAACTATCGTACCGTCCCCATGAATGAGAAGAATGAAGAATATGGCGTGAAGCCACGGACCTCATTTTGATCTCCTCTGTTGCCGAGGAAGTAAAAGCGCCATGCGTGACCCACAGGACCAACCCAGACCGCCGAAAACAAGAAGCCAACCACGAGCATGCAGAAATCGCAAAAAGGAAAACGTCAGAAATCCTCAAGCTGTCGATCTCTCCATCTAGCATGAACTCCAACTGCCACAGTCCCTAACTCAGCACTTGAGCTAGTACAGCCGCGGGGGAAACAGGACGAAAAATGAGTGCGCTGTTTCGAATCTCTTCGGTTTATGGGTATAATTTTTAATGACTCGAAGGGAAAAAAGACGTAAGGGACGTGAAATCAAAGCGCTATGGTCCAAATGCAAGCGTCGCTGTGATATGTTGACAAGAACAGACGAAGCTCATGGCTCCATCTAGTATAGCGAGTAACCACCGTCGATAATACAATTGCTGCCAGTCATGAAGCTGGAAGCATCAGAAGCGAGGAAGACGCACAGGCCGTTGAGCTCGTCGACATTGCCGAGGCGGGCCTGCGGGGTGAGGGACATCCAGATCTTCTTCTGGGCGTCAAGGGCGGGGACCTTGTTGAGCGCTGTGTCCATGTATCCCGGGGAGATGCAGTTGACGCGGATGTTGTACTTGGCCCACTCGGCCGCCAGCGACTTGCCCAGCTGCACCACGCCGGCCTTGGACGCGTTGTAGCATGACTGCTCCTGTGGGTAGTTGACAATGCTGCCGCTCATGGACGCGACCAGGACGATTGAAGCCTTCTTGCCAGCGGCGATGGCGGCGCGACCCACGGCTTGCGACATCTGCACAGAGTTAGCGAATGGATTTCTCAGAAGGGACTTCTCATCAAGAAGCAGCTTACCAGAAACGAGCCTGTCAGGTTGATATCCACCAGGCGACGGAACATGGCAGCATCGTAGGTCTCGGCCGGTAGGTTGCTGTCGGCGATGCCCGCCGAGTTGATCAGCACGTCGGGCACGCCGTACGCCTCGCCCACCGCCTGCACCGCCGCGTTGATGGCGCCTCCGTCGCGAACGTCTACCTTATAGAACGTCACAGGGAGGCCCGTCTTCTGGTGCAGCTCGGCGGCCGAGGCGTCGCCGAGATCCTGGTTTGCGTCGAACAGCGCGATCGCTTTGGCGCCGGCCTCTGCGCATGCGCGCGCCATGTAGTTGCCGAGTCCACGGGCACCGCTGAGGAGATGCAATGTTAGTTTTGCGGTGATCACACAAGAATGGAGGGACATGCGGGGTTCGGCTTTTGTTTGTTGTTTTGGGGTGGGGAGTCAAATGAGTGTGAAGTGATGGTGCGAAGAGGTCCAGACAGACAAAACGACTTACCCAGTGACAATGATCACCTTTCCCTTGACAGTCATGCACTTGACAGTCGAAGGGAGCTTGTTAAAAGACTCGTCGGAGAGAGTGGTGAGGTTCTCCATCTCGTTTGTGACGGGCACAGCTGGTCCAGCGCGGTCCTCGGGCCTCACTGGGATGGTGACATGCATGCCGCCGGCCGCCTTTCCCTCAGCAGAGAAGACAGTCGCGGGGACTTCGGTCTCGCTCACGGCAGTAGCCTTGAAGACGGGGTAGCTAATGGTGAGAGCGCGCTGGGCGGCGGGCATGGCTCGCGAAACGATCGCCGTGGGCGTGGATCGCGAAACGATGGTGGCATGGCGAGGCGCGATACGCGCGACGTGCGCGATGTTGCGTGCAGCGAACATGATGAAAGATGAGGGATTGAGCTTGGGAATACTTCTTATTGATCGACTGATGGATTGATTGGACAGTCTTGGTCGATCGCAGGTGTCTTGTCGAAATTGAGGATGAACGAGAAGAGTTGGTTGGTGGGAGAGTTTGGAGGAGATTGTGGTTGTCGGTTGGCAGGTTTAAATACTTGAGCCGCTTGGGATTTTGCTGCAGGCCTTCACTCGTGCCCTCCACGAAGATGGGATGAAAGCTTCACTGTTTGGTCGAGGTGAATCGAGCGATCGTGCAGCAGGTCAAGGGTTTTGTGAATGCGATCTCGTGGTGTCTTCAAGAATTAGCGCGGCTGCTGAAGGGGCTGTTTGCTCCCAAGCTTCGAGTCTGAAGCAGCAAAGGGTTCAACAACAATAGGTGAGAGGCCAATACAAACAAAGCCAATTACAGTATCCTTAGTAGCAAATGCGAGAGGGCTCTTGTTCTGACACAAGTAGGAAGATAGCGAAGCACGTTCACCGCGACGACCGTAAAAACGGTCAGGCTACAAATACTCTTATATACAACAGCTAGTGTGGCTCGAGCGAGAGAGAAACAGACTGAGGGTGACAGTCGTGCGCCCAGCTGCCCTCCTCCGCAGCTCATTCATACGGGACAGGAGTATTTGATGCGGGCGTGCTGATAGTAGTCTGGGCTTATGTCCCAGGGGAGGCGTAACAGGAGTGACTAGGGGACGTTTCCGCTGACCATAGCAGTGCAAATGTAATGTATTACCCAGGCCAGGTCGGCAGGGAGAGAGATGTCGGATGCCGGTCATGGCGAGCCAAGATCCAGCAACAAGGGTCCGTACCTGATTACAGGGCTGCAGTGCTGGGCTTGTCATCCAGTGTTTGGCGGTGGAGGCCGCGGCAATGCGGCCAGACCCTTTGTCTCTGTCAAGCAGAAACAACCCGACTGGATAAGGTGGACGTGCGTGTGTGTGTGAATTTGATGTGGTGAGCTCAGATGTCAGGACAGGGGGTCCGATGCGGCGCTGCAATGGCACGCTGCTTGGGCCCGTTTGCGAGATTGGGGGTGTGGGGGTCACGGATCACACGCACGTGGTAGTTGTAGCTCTTGATGGTTTCTATTCACAGTGTTCAGCTCTACTCCCTTGGGCAGTATGCTGTGGTACTGCTCGCTTCTCCGTTCGTATTGACGAGCTGCTCGCTCGAGCTGACAGGCTTGGTCAAGGAGGGGTCTGCAAACACTCATATTGGCGGAATTAAGGTCGTGCTTTGATAAGCTGACAGCGTGCCACGGTGATAATGCCCAGCCAAAAGGAGTAACTCGAGCACATGGCTCAACTCGTGCGCGGAGTATTTGTTAAGAACATCAGCTTCACTGTATCCAGTCATGTGGTGATAGGATGCACGTAGGGTTCCAGCGTGTGATTATTTGTAACCGAATGCAGAGACGTTGTTGATCTTTGGCTCCATGTTGACGGGTTACGATTTTGTCGACTACAGGACCGCTCGACCCGAGACCCATTGAAGAGCAGAGCATACTGCACATGAACGCCGCAATTTATCGTTGGCGAGGCATGCCATGTTGCTAGGGACGGCACAAACCTTGGAGTTCGGTGTATTGCCTATGAGAAGACCCGAGGTCTACCAAGCCAGGGCTCGGGAGAGGCTGGTAGTGATGAGCCGTCCCTGTCCCGTGCTGCTATTCGGTCGGGGCGCACCGCAGGAGGCGGAGCGAGGGTTACTGTCAGACGGCCGACTCCGAGCAAGCTCAGGAGAGCCCTGGTGGTTAGGAATGAATTGAGGATTGAGAAATGGTGAATAAGCTGGTCGCCGCCACCAGGCTTCCACGAGACTGCGCAGTGCTTTTTTGAACAGTCTCGAAACTGGTGTGGGCGTCGTGGTTGCGCCGCCGAGCACGCGGGGGTGGTGTGCCCGGTGGGATGATGCTAGCTGTGCAGGCCCCAGATATTTCGTTTGGGGGCATTCTGCAAGTGGACGACTTCGTCTTTGTTTGTGCAAACGGCGACCCAACGCGACCAGATGTGTGAGAGAGAGGGGTCGACTCAAGCCCGCGATCAGGCAAGGAGGTCAGTCGACGGGATGAAGGCATGGGCGAACCTAGATCAGGAGTACAAAGTACTCACCGTCTCCCAATGCCTGTGACCTCAGACTCGTCTTGGCTCCCGTCTGCCAAGGGTCTATGTCAGCGTTGTGTTTCTGTTCCTGGCGGAAGCGGAACCGGGCCGTTTGGAACGCCCTTCTTGATGTCCAGCATCCTGGCGAGCTGCAGACGCGAAATGTGACAGGCCCTGTTGCAAGAGGGCCTGGGAGAGCCCTGCTTCTCTTGTCGCTGCCCTGTCACCAGCGGACGACACTCGCCCCATCGAGGGTAGGAGGATGGGGGAAGGACGGTGACAGTCTGGGGTACAGTGAATGCGGCATTTGGTAGAGCTGTCGCGGCGACACGTCCTACCCCGGATCGGCAGCGTCTGCTTGCGTTTGTTCAGTGGGGTTGTGAGTGCAGTACACTGGACAGCTCTAGCAACAGACCCTTGTCGGCGAGGCCTCTGGCAGATCTCATCTCACCCCCCGAGATAGGAAGGCTGGAGCTGAGGTCATACCAAGGGCTTGCTGTCTGTCGGCGGGGATTTGGTTCGTAAACAAGTCCAATATTCAAGATTATTACGAGAGAAGAGGCGGTATCACGAAGCCCTAAAAATGGAACAGGGTGAATTCTTGCACAGCAAAAGACGAGGCCAAGCTTTCCCATCTGGCCTAGCGGGGCCAGCTAGTAGGGGTACCGCCCACGCCCCGCGGGTTCGACCCGCTGTCTGTTTCAAGCGAACTGCCGCCCCCCCCTGTCGCTTTCTCATTCCCGCACACACAACTCAAATTTTTCAACATTATTATTTATTTTTTAACTTTATAACAGATTTAAATCTTATCCTAAAAAGTATATCGTTTTAATTCCTTTTAAAGTCTTATTCTTAAAGTTTATTTTAAAATATATTTAAAGGGAAAACCTTTATATTTTAAACTTAATTAGTAAAAACCTATTTTATTTATTATCTTTATAATAGATTTTAAAGTGTAAGTAAAAAAAGTAAAGGTATATTAAGATTTAAATTCTTTATAAAATGAAAATCTTTTGATAAGAGTGCTAGGACTGCGCAGCTTTTTATACTTGAATATAAAAAATTAAAAAATCTGAGTTTTTTTAGGTGAGGTGGTGCGGGAATGAGAAAGCGACAGGGGGGGGCGGCAGTTCGCTTGAAACAGACAGCGCACCCGCCGATTTGGGGTACACCGCAGCTCCAGGGCAGTGGTACGCTACGGCTAGTGGTCGGTGAAAAAAAAAAACATTCTCAGCCTCATTTCTTTACCCACCCATGGCGGCCGTGGCGTAGGTCTCAGCCGTCTGCCGTGGTGATGACTTGTCATCAAACTGACATCTCGAACAGACGGCGACGAGATTCTCGGGGAATGTGCAACAGATACCGTGCTGCACGTCGGTCAATCCGAGTATTGGTAGAGGGAATAAAATCGAAAAAGCCAGGCACCCAGCTGACAGCCGGCGTGGGAGTTTGGCGTGTCTCCCCCACGCGTGGGTCAACTGGTGTGTGGGCCACAGCCGCCCTTCTTTATCCTCCTGCACGTTGGATCGCAGATCGGACAGCCGGGCACGATTGGCGGTGAAACGGCTTGTCACTTCGGAAAGATGGCTTGCCACATCAGTAGATCTCAGCCCTGATCAGATGAATCTCTCTCTGGTCTTGTCTTGTGGTTCTCAGAAGACAGAGGGCGTCCTGGTCTCCAAGCTAGTAATGTCATTGGATGCTCCTACTGCGGCACGCTTCACTGTGTCTGATGCCATGACCTAAGCTCTCACACGAACTAAGTCGAGTACTTCTGTCTCAATTTTGGAGTCCTCTGACTATGATCAAAGAGAATCTGCCCTTGATGCGACGTCACAGATGAGAGTGAAGAGGTCTGTAATCCATGTTTTGGCTGGTTGGGGTCTTCACCTAGCGACTCAGAAACAGCCGCCAACGCGGCCCAGACAACCAACAGATCAGCTTCGACGGGAACAAATTCTCCTGAAGCAACCACGTCACACTGTAGTCAATCTGACATTGATAGAGCCTACGTAGATGATCACGCCTCAGACGGACGGGCGAATTTCAAAGATCATTATCTATGGCCCTCATTGCTCCAATGTTGCTATAGCCCAAATTAGGACCTCTTGGATAGGCGTAGCCCAACCGCAGGCCGGTTGTGACTACTCCATGGGCATTCTATTTCATGGTCACTTTCCTGCTCTATATGCACTGTTTATGGTTGGTAATTATTTATGTATAATTATTTGCTCGAGGAACAAAAGACGAAGAAGAAGAAGCTGAGCAGCTGAGAATAAAGACGGGCGGAGAGAAGAGAACATCCAACAGTAGGCTGTGACTCATAATGACCTAGTTTGTGTGAAGCCCCAAAGAGCGGAATGGCAACGCATCCAAAAGTGCATAACAACAGCTGCCCGCCAGCACATGTCCAAACCTCAGCGTGTGACATCGTCACATCTCGTATACAATGGGAGTTGGTAACTCATATCTAGGTGATGCCGAACTATCACGCCAAGGCTGATACCTCTCTGGATACCTCTCTCGATGCTCTGTTGGTGCAAGTTCAATTAATGGTCGAGGCTCAAGCTCATGTAGCGGGTCTGGAACCTCGGGGCTGAGAGCTACGGCTGCCTCGGACTTTGCGGAGCGAGGATGTGTCGCAGCAGTCAAAGTGTTCGCAACGCCGCCGTATTCAAACTCGGATCTCTCCAGTTGCGCGTTCTTCTTCGCTTTTTGTCTCCTCATAAGAGTACAGGCAACGAGAGAAAGAATCGCGATTCCGATAGCGCCGCCGACAACGCCGCCGGCGATGGTGCCCACTGGAGTAGAAGAGTCTTCTGATGAGTCAGGAGACTCCGCAGTGCTGATAGCTGTGTCACTAGGCGTCGCTCCACCAGCCGTGACAGTAGCGTTCTTTGTTGATGAACAGAGGCTGTCAAGCTCCGTGCCCTTCGAGTCGACGGCGACGAGGTTCTGGCTTGCAGTCTGGTTGGCAGGCCATATGGTGAACTCGCCGGCATCGTAGTTCACCATTATGTACGCTGCGGAGAAGAAGTTGCGTCCTATTCTGATCACATCATCCGAGTTTGAGCCTTGGAGCGATATTATCGTGACGTCGGGCTCGGTGCTGTTGACCTCGAGGGCCCCGGTATTCTTGTCGATTGTTACATCTGGTCTAATATACTCAGAGTTGGGAACTCTAACACTCAAACCAGAGGCAAACTCAACGCTGATATCGCCAGTGAATCTGCTCAGAGTGGAAATTAGTCGTGCGTATGGGGGAATGTCACATTGGCGACAGTGGAAATAGGGCAAGCGGGTTATTATTGAAAAGCTTACGGAGTCTGACCGGCGTCGTAGCGCATATTCCACCACTCCAATCCTTGCGAACGACCGGAAATTGAGGCATTGGTGATTTTCTGAAAGTTGTACCAGTATGGACTGTATGGTATCGTCGTGAGCGAAGGATATGATGGGTCTATACAAGCTGCTAGAAGACCTTGGCTGTCGTCGGTGAAGATGCTCAAAGCGGTACCATCTACCATGTGGACGATGATATCTGACAGGGTCATGAACAGTCCAGTAGCGCAGCGATCTGAAGCTGTGGTGATAGGCGACGTAAAGCCTGTTCCGCTGACTTTTGATTTATCGTACCCACCCAGGACAAGGCTGCCGTTGACTTGCTCTGGGGTACCAGGCCCATCCAGTCCCCAGAACCAGGAGAATGTCCGCGACGCAATGGTACCGGAATCAACGAGTGCTGACAGCAATGTCGAGTCGGGCCCGAGTCCAAGCCCTGCTTGTGGATAATAGCCTTGTGCGCCCCAGTCGCCCTGTGCGATGCCGACGGGGAAGTCCTCCAGGGTCAAATTCGATCCGAGGACGACGGTGTCTGACAATTGTTCGAGGTCTGGATAAGTGCCGTCCGCATCTGATGCGAAAAGGGATGCAACTCCGTCGTCTCGCATTGATGATGAGTTTGTAGGGTCGTAGGCTCCTCCACGGAATGTTGTACAGCCATCGACCGACCACCCGGATGTGACGCTGTTGCAGTAGCCGCTCGTACCGTAAACGAAGGAGTTGTTCAAAGGCCTAAATTCGAGTCTCAGAAAGGCGCTCGGGAAGAGAAGATCATGTGAATAGAGGGCTTATACGTACATCAATGGGAGGAATGCAAACGACTGTGGCGGGGTGCCTACCTCCATCACAACCCCCCTCGCTGTTTGTCCATTGGGAAGTGTGACATTTCCGACATTCAGGGACAGGGCTTGGAAACAATCGGAATCGCCGAGGACCTTGTTCACTGAAGTGGCCAAATACAAGAGGCGCAAGAACTCTGGTTTCATGGTGGTCGGACAGACAACTGCCTCACAGGCAGGAAAATAGACCAGCTGAGCGGATTGCTCTCGGTGAATGAGTGCAAAAAGACTGTAAGGAATGAGAGACCATGGAGACTACGCGCAGGGGAAAGAAAATACTTCAAACTAGGTGCTCGGAAAAAGTTGAGCCAACGTTGGCGAACTGAGAAGCGCGTCAACACAGCTTTACTCACTCAATCCTTTCAAAAATTACACCAGCACCTCATTGTAAATCTGAGCTGCCAAACTGCCATCCGACAGCAGATCACGGCCCCGAGATGCTTCGCCCTGTCTCCAGCCTGGGCAAACTCTCTCTTCCATTTTGCGGCTTATTTCGATACTCCGTCGGGAGATCAGCGTTTTCCCCCATGATGAGCCATTTCCCATTCTTTGACCACCAACAGTCAGATCCTGCGTTTCAGTCCACCAAGATTGTCCTCAGAAACCTTGCGCAGAGCCTCAAGTGCTCGGAACGCGCCCGCTCGAAGCCAACAGCAGTCCCACAAAATGATGTTGGCTGATTAGTGCTGTCAGCCGGCGGGCGGGATCACATCCGCGGTGGCCGTATCCGCTGGCATCCTTGCATCTCATGTCCTTGCTCGGAGATGCTCTTGAATGCCTACCGCGGCGACTCAGTACTGCGGAGACAGCTGTGGGCCTCTACAGTACGGGGTTGTGGAAAGCAACCCGACGGGCCGATGAGGTTTTACCGATGCCAGCCCGAGTCGTCGTTCTACTGACACTTTATCGCCCAACCCACCGCGGCCGAGTTGTCCCAAACAGAGAAAAATAATACAAGTGGTTGACGGCCATTGCATAGTCTATGCATGCAGTCTAGTGGCTCATTCCGACTGGATTGTTCCAGAGAGCGCGAAGTTTGGTGCGCAGCCTGAGGGCGACAAGTGACAGCTCGGGGGCCAACAATAATCCAGGAAGCTTGATGATAAGTGCAACACAATCCATTGGTCCCAGCAGTCTGGTAAATGAAGTGGATATGTACAAAGTAGGTTGGGGCACCTGACCTTGAGGCTAACCGATTGTAAACATCACAGCGCTGAATACAGTCTGGCGTGTCTGGGCAAGCTCCAGTTGGTGGATAGGTGGGTCAAAGTGTCCGATATCCATCACAGCCGCACCTTTACTGCTCCTTCGCCGGATCGCTTTCTGGGCGTTCTCACCCGCTGAGACCCTGCCAAGAAAGCCGTTCCATAGCCTTCACAGAGTCTTGTCATCCTTCATCAGATAACACATATTAGTATGGGCTGGATTTCACAGCTGGCTTTAGTACCTACATAATGGCAAAGGCTCATATTGTGTATATCAGGCGCCGAAACTTTCCTGCAAGTGTGCCATGTGTACCCCTACAGTACCATGCGTTCCCAAGAGATCAGTCAGGGGGTTTAGGCGCCAGACATATGCACCTGTTGGGACAAGATGAGGCGTACGTATACTCTGGGTTCACCTTTGCGCACCAATTGGCTACAGAGTGGTCCAGTGGGGAGGAAGGTTGACCGTTTAGCGAGAACACGTAATTTTGGCCTGAATTCTGACTTCGGCAAACTGAAAATTGACATGTAGGTGGATACAGTTGGAAAAGGGCGTCAAGATAGTGGTCCCTCCACACAAGATCTGGAGGGGGTCATGGGAAATGCTCACCGTGGGGCTTGCTACCCCAGTAGACAGGAGCCCTCTCGGTACCACGGAGTGCTCGGAATTCGTTGTCATGTTTTGTTCGAGCTGTTCCTGTCGCATCAAAGGTGTTCGGAAGGCCCTTCTTCAAAGTTCTTTTACAGCGCCGCCTCTACCTACAGCAGGGCTCCAAGAGTACCAACAAGGCGCCTAGCTTGACGCAATGATTCCTCAAACCTTACGCAAAGGCCAGGGGTTTATCCTCATAGCCATTGTATTCCTCCTCATCGTGGCCTTTTCCATGCGGAAATATGACTTAATGCCTTACGAAGGTTACCTCGACCAATATCCCGCTCGCACAAGCCCGAACCTCCATCCGACAGACAGCACATCTTTGCCTAGCAAAATATGGCAAATATTCTCGACCCCGGCTGATGCCAAAGAAAAGCCCTCGGACTCGATCAACCCGAAGGCGCTCGGCGACGCAGCCTCCTGGGTAGGACTGAACCCGGGATATCAATACAGACTTCTTGGCGCCGGTACCACTTCCGGCGACGACTTCGTGATCAAGCACTTCTCACACGACAAGACGATCATGGATACCTACTTCTCTTTGCGGAGCCCCGGACTGAAGACAGATCTGCTGCGTTATCTGATTCTTTGGATCGAGGGCGGAGTGTATGCAGACCTGGATACCTGGGCCATAAAGCCGATTGACGTCTGGGTCCCAGAACACTTGAGGGCTGAAGGCGGAGTCAAAGCGGTCGTCGGGCTCGAGTGGGACCAGCTGGACGGCGAGCCTTGGCCTGGCTTTGGAAACGAGCCCTCCTACATGACCCACGTGGTCCAGTTCTGTCAGTGGACGTTCGCTGCTACACCCGGGCATCCCCTCCTCGAGAACGCAATCCAAACTTCCGTGAAGAGGATCGCGGCCTTGGCTACTGCAAAAAATGCTTCAATATCGGAACTTGACCCCAATGGATACGTGAGTACCCCTATTTCCCAGAAGATACTCGCCACACCAAGTATCTAACACTTATTAGGAGGTCGTCACAACCACAGGACCGTCTGCCTGGACAGATGTTGTATTTGAGCAGCTGCGGAAGGTGGATCCCAAATTCCGCAGCCTAAAAGAGCTCTCGGGAATGAAGGAGTCGAGACTCATTGGGGACATTTTGGTATTGACCATAGATGGTTTTGGAATGGGCCAGCCTCACTCCCATTCAACGTCAGGCGGTTCGATTCCAGATGTAGCACTGGCAAAGCATGGGTTTCGACACTCCTGGCTACCCAACATATCCTGATATAGAAGGGAGCCAGTTTCATTCACATGTCTATTTATTTTTATAACATGAGCTTCAATCCGTTCGGCAATTCACAACGAGCTAATGCACGTCTGCATGATATTTCCAGATGTCGCTTGTCTTCATATAACGCCCTTGTCATTTTCTCTTAGACAACAACGACCGCCCCCCCAAATGACGAGACTCATGGACTACCATTCCAACCAAAGTTACACATTTGAAGAGTCTTTGATTGCTCTCCCAGTGTCACCGCGGCCTTTTGTTGTGCGTCTAGGCGGATGTGCCCCTCCCCACGGCGCCCAGGACACGATTCCCGGCGAACTTTCATTACCACGATGATATACGCTGTCCCTGGGTAAACGCAGTGGTTGGAGTGAGGGTAGAGATCACAGCATTAGCGATATTTGAACGGGTCTGAT
Organism: Diaporthe australafricana; assembly: GCA_039880735.1. NCBI lineage: Eukaryota > Fungi > Ascomycota > Sordariomycetes > Diaporthales > Diaporthaceae > Diaporthe > Diaporthe australafricana. The sequence continues at coordinate 529,223 of JBCEDM010000001.1, read as the reverse complement.
CTTTCAGCTATGGGAACCTGTGTCAGCCTGCAGCAACTTGTGGCTACTGACACATGGGGGGCAGTTAGATTCGAGAGAAGCAGTATTCTTATGAAAGGGAAGCACGAGATTACTTTACATAGCCTCCCATTTACGATCATAAAAACGAAGAGCATCGTCTCCTGGGCCAAACCCAGACTCAATTACATAAAGCTCCGATCAGGCGAAAAGTGCCATCAACACTGGTCATATCAGCACATCTGACCTAATGTGTTTCGCGAACTGTACCGTTTCATTCCAGGCTAATGTCGCGGTCTGCTTCTTGATCCTCTTCCTGGTGTTCCTTGTGTCTTTCTTCCGCCGCCGTTCCGTCCCCATCTTTCGAAACACGCCCATCCGATTCGGTAGATAACTCCGCAGCGCCTGGCGTCCATCTCCGGAGAAGCAGGTTGACGACGTCTTTATCCACCTCGGGCAACGTGCTCTTGAACATGCCGCTCGCTCTCGAGTGCTGTGGAGAAACGAGAGAAAAGGGACCGAGATCTCGAGCAGATGATGCGGAACGGTTGTAGTCGACGCGTGAGACAGAAGGTTTCTGTATGTCTTCCGGTTGCAGGTATCTACTAGATGAGTACGCGTAGCCGTCGCGGGTGGCTCTCGGCTGGCCTTGCCGCCTCGAAATCTCGCTCTCCGGGACCCTCGAGTACGCAGACTTGAAGTGGTTGGATGTGTTACCCAGACCGGCTGCTGTTATGCAAGGAGTTGACTCGGGCTTCTGTTTAGGCAGGCCGCCTTTGTCGTCGTCGTCAACCTCCCCATATTCACCAACGGTCGAACGGCTATCCCGGGAGCTTGTATCGGCCCATTCAAGACCCTGTCTCACTCGCTTTGGCATGTCCAAGACGGCCAGGCTGTCGTGCAAGTCCCAGCGCAAATGCTCGCGGTGTCGGGACTTAAGAGTCCCCGGGACCTTTTTGCGCATACGCTCTCGGTCCACAAGAGGCTCCAGGAGCTCCCCGCGCTCAGCGCGGATTATCCTAGTCAAAGACCAAAGATCCTCTTGTTCATCTGGCGGTACCCAGCGCTTGATAATCACATAATCTGGGTTCTATTGCACAGGTGGAATTACACCACATTAGTTTCAGTTCGTATAAGCCTCAGAAGCAAAGCCAAAGAAAGCAGAATAACGGGGGCTACACACTGGAAAAAGACATTTCCAGAAGTAGGGAGCTTGTGACGATCCGAGTCGAGAGTGAAATCAATTCCCTTAGCCCTTAAGCACTCCAGGCTGAGATGACGCCTTGCCATCCTGGTGTAATTTGGCTTGCTGATTGTCATTTGCGCGTCACCGCGGACCGAGCTAGCACTTTGAGGTCGTGCTATCGGCGCTGACATCGCTGGATACCCTGGGGCCATGGATGCCCTTCCCAACGAATGCGGCCGATGCCCTATTGGTTGTATTAATCCTCTCATGGACATTGAAGGTTGTAGAGCGTGCTGCACTGCAAACAAAGATTCGAGACGAACGTGCGGTCTTGGGGTCCTTTGTAGGTAGACCACGATGGTCAGGGTGATTGGCGTGACGCTCCACAGGCGAATCCTTTCTTTGATGAGCTCCAGCTGTCGAATTGACCACTCGAAGTTTCGTAGTTCCATGTTCCCCCGAGCAGTTTCCACGAAGATCGTTTGGATCTGCTGGCGTTGCTGTGAATCGAGGCTCCTTTGTTTGTTGGCCACTGACAAGCCGTCGTTGTCAATCCGAGCCAATCGCTGCAAAATGTCAGCGCGATCAAGCGTCACCTCCGTTTTGGCACAGTTGTCCCACTCGACTTTTCCAATGGAAAGTTTCGGCTGCCGAACATCCATCAGAGGGTGGATGGACACGACCTTATACGTTGTCAACTCTCGGAAATAATCGTCATCGCTCATCTGTCCATCACGGGGAGAGCTGGACCTATCCTTTGTCTTTGCTCCACTCTCGGTTGTTCCAGTAGCAATATACCTCTCCGATTTCAGGCTCTTGCCTGGTTCCTCGATAATGACCAAGACTGCAGATGCCGCCTTGCCAAAGGTCGGCAAGAAAGACTTGTTCAGTTTTCTGATCTGGACGGAGGCTTGCTTGGATGGTTTTACGTCTTTCAAGATCGACTCTATGGCCTTTCTATCCAGATCTTTGAGGAAAGCAAATTCCCTGTAGTCCAATTCCCGTGACGATCGCAGGTTGAATTTACCCATAAAACTTCGACCGAGGTGTCGGGTGGACAACTGTGGAGCTGGCTGCGTGACGCCCTCCTTGACGATGAACACAAGTCTTGATCCATCTTGGGTTCCACGAGGATTGTGTGACCCCATAAATTCCGAGGTCACGTTGGCGGAAGAATCATTTTGTTCTGGTTCCTCAAACAGCCTTGGTGGCTCCCTGCTGAGTCCAAAATCGAGGAAAGTCTCAGGATTGGTAGAGATATCGCTGATTGTTTCCGTTGTTGACCTTGACCTCTCTTTTGGACCACCATCACCTCCGAGGGCTCCGACTGTTGGAGACAAATCGCGGTCTTCTGCTGGTGTTGAAGTCTCAGGCTCTTTCAAGCGGACAGTCACCACATGTTTGTTGGCTAGATGCCGCCCTCCGTCCAGGGGTTCACTCGCGTTGTTATCCTCAGCATATGGTAGACTCTCAAAGTAATCGAGCCCTTGTCGAGGTTTATTGCGCTCAAATTGGTCCTCTAAAGATCGAGATAATGCCTCCCCAGACTGCCCACTGCCACTGGAAGATGTTGGAAACACATCCTGCTTAGTACCTTCGACTTTGATCCGTGGTGACGGGGCTGAGGTCAATGCAGGTCTGAATTCTGTATCGATTTCATCCGCCTTTGAGGCGAGGGGCTCTGGCACATTTACCAGGGTGCGTAGAACACGGTTATGGTCGTCTGCATGCTCCAGAATAGTGCCTGCAGAGTGATTGGTTTTTGCAAGCAGATTCTCAGACGTTTCTGAGCGAGGCTGGAGGGAGACTTTTCTTGATACGCCTCCGGTCTGATGTGCCTCCATGTCTTTACTTGGTTGGTCGCTACGTGCAAGAAGTAGATGAGGCTTCCGACTAGCCTGATTGACTTCCGAGGCCCGCGTCCTCTCGCTTCCGTTCTTCTGCGAAGACGAGATGGACTCCTTGTCATCGCTCGCGGATAGATCGGCTAGAACATCAGGGATAGGCCTTTGTTGATCTATGGCGTTGATTTGAGTTAAAGCTACCACGATGGCATTCCAGTCTTGATGCCTAGAGAAGTTTACCAGTCAGCGCCATCGACCATATTATCGATGTCGTCCTTGTGAACTTACCGGCGGGACGTTTGAAGGCTGATCGTAGCCAACATTACCGTGAAAACGAGCTGGAACCCGCGTAGCTGGTCACAATATTCCTTGAGCTTAGCTAAAGTCCCCTTGAATTGCCATTTTGTTCTACTGAACAAAGATGCCGCCGCGTCTGCTAGGCCCTCTTTGAGCCTGAATTCGGGACTTGCACCTTTGCCTTTGCCGCCGACCTGCTTGCGAAACTCGGCACGCCTGGTCTCGATCTCCTTTTCAAAGTCACTATTGCCCGCTTTTTCGAGGATGGTTCCTTCGATTCTCCAGAAACCACCAAGCACTTTTCTGCAGTCCTCCGGACATCAGACAATGCGGTCTCGGTGAAGAGCTTGAAACCTAGGCCGTGCTTGACATTTTGCTCCTCAGCGCGGACGAGGTCGCTGATCTGGCTGAGTGCTGTGCCCATGGACTCTACCTCGTCGATAATAGTCCGAAGCACAACTTGTGTTGAAGCGATCTCGCTACATGCCTTTGAAACTGACTTGCCGAGTTGAAAGGCCACGTCGGCGATGCCAACCACAGAGCCCGCGGCCCCAAGTGCCGTAATGGGGTCCATTCGGATCTAGGTAATGGAAGGGCCTGTACAGCGGCCGAGTCGCACACATTGGATTGCTTATCCCATGATCCGTCCGCCGCTAGGTGCCGTTGCAGCTACACATGCGCACAGACTGTTGAAGTCGGATGTTTTTTTGGTGATCAGAAAACAGAGACGAGGCTCTCATAGCGGAGGTAATAGCTATGCCCCCACAAGGGGCTGAGTTATACCGGCTCCACTACACCATCCTGCCGTGTAACCAACCTCGGAAACCCCTGCCGGCATCGCCCAGACTACACCAACTCAACATTTGAAGCGGGTCAACCTGGACTTTTCGAGAGAGTACTTTATGTGAAAATACTCCCAGCCTCCCAAGACCTCATGTGGCATTGAAACATAGACTAATCTCGAGCAAAGAGCAAGCTGCCAGTCACCCTCGCGGACCCGGTGGTCCATGTTGGCCAGGAGGGTGGGCAATGATCCACGTTGAAGGCCCCGCGCCGAGAAGGCGACGGTGACTTTAACGGGCCTGTACGACCCAAGCCTCGATCTCAATCCACAGAAAGCGCAACATTGTCACGAACAACAATGCAGTCCTGAACTCGAGACGAGACCCTAGTCAATAAAGCCATACATTCGTGAACACAGCTCATGTGGGCAGGTATCTAGCTATTTACCCGCCTCTCCTCCACTCTGTCATCGAGAGAAGTAAAAAAAAAAAAAACATCAAGGGGGAATTCGGGACTTGGGCAAGCTGTCTAATCCGGACATCATACACTTTCTCTCCCACAAGCACCCCATTCTTTTCGTAAGACTTTGCCAGTGCCACCAGTCATCAACGCCGTCGTCGAGAGCAAAGGGACCAAACAACCTTGATCGAAAGAATGTACATATTGTACTCATCTGGAGACCGAGCGGCTCGGAGGGCATGTTCGGTCGCCCATTCTTTGCCCAAGACACACTCTCTCATGCCCCATTCAGTTGGCTCCAGCCCGTGTGCGATCTTCTTCATCCCCACCTCCTACCTAGATAGCATCTTCATAATCTCGGGTCTACTCTGTCCCTCCAATAAGGCACTGTAGAGTCATGCTCTGCCATCATAGCACGCCATCCATGAAGCGTTTCATCCACGGGAAGTCGCCGCCGTCTCACACGGTTGAGATCGGGAAACGGCAACGGGGTGTCGCGTCCAGTGGAGGACGCAGTCGTGGACGACACCGAACTCGCCGAAGCTCCTGTACTCCTCGGGTAACCCTATCCGGTCGGTGACAGCGATTTACGGGGCCTCTAGCCCGAGTCATCGATGAGCTCCAGCAGCGTCGAGATGGGCTGGGCGAGTACGCGGTTCTCCGTCATGATCTCGTGGAGCCGGGGCAGTACCACACGGAAGAGCTGCTCGTTCCACCCGCGCGCCGCGTCGTCGGCGCCTTGGCGCCGCTGTTCCTCGAGGAGCTGCTCCTGTGCCTCTGTCTTGACCACGTTGCGCGCGATGTTCCGCAGTACAAGTACCGCACTGAAGGGTGTACCTGCGGGCTGCAGGGGCCCGTTGGGATTGCGTTCGTCTCGCGCCGTCATGGTCTCCTCGTATGTCAGCGTCAGGGACTTGGCTGGGACGAAGTGCCCCCGCTTGGCCCTCTTGTTGGGGTTGGCGCTTGGGCTTGGCCCACTGCTATTGGACGTGGAGTCAGAGGCGCCGTTGCTCTGATTCGGAGTGACAAACGGCTCGAAGTTTTGCTGGACGGCCATCAAGTGCGTCTTGACATGTGACATGAACCTCCCAAGGAGTATCTTGTCGTCGCCATTGACCTTGTGGCAGCCCGCCCACAGACAGCGGTAATCCGACTCCTTGTTCAGATACTTGCCATCGTCGTCGGGCTTCTCCTGAACGTGTGCCAAGAGGATGTGCTCGTACATCTTCTCTGCGTTGGCGAAGAAGTTGTTGCACTTCTGATACTTCTGGCCTGGGCTCATCGGCAGGGTCCAGAGGCAACGGAAGTACTCCCTGCCGTCGTTGTCTGGGTCCACGGGTCTGGTACGAGCTCGAATTCCCTTGATGATGAACTTCTGGTTCGATCCGTTTGGGGCCTTGATGATTTGTGCGCCGGCAGTCGTCCACACATGATTCACGTTCCTAATGAAATCTGCAGGCGAGATCATCGTCTTGCCAATCTGAGAGAGTCGGCTACTAAACGACGATTGGTAGGCGGTCCAAATGGCAATTTGCGTGATACTGGCATCTGTGTCCTCTTCAAAGAGACATCGAAGCCACATGTAGCATCGCTCAGGCTCCTCCATTGCCAAGAGCCGTTCCTGTAAATCTTGCGGCAACGGCGCCACCTCCTCGCTGTATGGAATGCGGACCTCAGGTTTGATGACCTGCTCCTTGACGACACGCTTGGCGCCATGAGAAAGGAGGCGGACCAGGTGTTTGACCAGGCTTTCGGGTTTGTCTGGTTTGGTCTCTCTGAACCTGAGCAGGGTCTCGATGTTGGACACGACAGCTGTGTACTGGTAGAGGAAGTCAAGGCAGGCATCCAAGAGCTCATCATCGTTTAGCATCAGCCAATCAATGATGGTCTCCAGAATGTCGAGAGGGACGTCTCCAAGTTTGTTCGCCTCTGTCAGGTTCATGGATATACGGCCGAGAGCACGCAGAGATGTCAATATTTGACCACGGTCGGTCGACATCAGCTGGGTAAGGAGCGAGCGATACAGGGGGTCGTCGGCACCGAGAGTCAACTCTGGGGTCAGCTGTTCCGCGATGTCAAGTGCGCAATGCTTCAGCTCGACCGTAGTCTCGCTGGACGGCAAATGAAGAATTATGCATAAGAGGTCCCGCAATGGGGGAAACTCAGCCATAGACTCTCCGTTCTCCCGCAACATTAGCATGTTGCGAATGGCAAGCGAAGCCTCGGTGATCACAACCATCTGGTCGGTGAAATTGGCGGGCTGTATGTGATCCTGTCCAGACAAAGGCTTCAGCTGTTCGATCCGTTCAATGATATCTGCTGTGCCATTGACACCGTCGAGCTCCCCAATCTCATCGCCATCAGCCTCCGGGTCGTAGGATATCGTGAAATTGACATCCCAGAAGAGACTTCCGACCTTGAGTGCCATTTCCACGAGACCTTCTGCCAATCCCGGGAAGGCGTCGAACTTGTATCGATCTCCCCGCTCATATGAAATCTTCAAAAGGTGGTGGAGGGCAAAGGACTGCTCTTCTGGTATTCCAGAACGGAGGGCGTACAAGCATCGGGCGTAGATATTAGGACCGTCAAAGGGAGACGGTTGTATGGGTAAGCCTAAAAGAGGTGGTCAGTAGGTGCGTAGAGAGAGACGGTTCGGGGACATCTTACTCCCAGGCAAGGGTGCCTGACGATTCGGGGGAGGAGGCGCGGGATCCAATTGGCGCCTCGCCCTGGCGAATTTCGCTGGCGCATTTGACGGTGTCTCGACGGGGCGAAGGGGCAGTGGCACATTCGCTGGCGGTCGAAACCTCTCGACTGTTGGAGACTGGTACTCATAGTTCTGAGGGGTGAAACTTGCGGACGCACCGCCGCGCACAATGTGCGGCTGGGGGATCTGACCAAGGGGCGCGTGTGTCATCTGATGCGAGGGCATGCGGCTCGAGCCTTGAAGCTGTGCGTGGCCGTTGCTCTGCGAGTTTGCGAGACCGTGGCTGTGGGAATCGTGGGGGCCTGACGGTGTTGCAGAGCCAGCGTGATGCTGAGCTGAAGAATGGCGCGACGGTCGCGCCGGACCAGTCTCAGGCTGGAAGATGACCCTCTGGGGCGGGGCCTGGCGCAGACCCCTTGCAGCGCGGCCAGTGCTGGGGGGTTCCTCGGGTCTGCTCTCGCGCGCCGGTGTTCCATCATCGCCAGATGGTGCAGGGGAGTTCTGTGTAGAGGTATCGCGACGGTCCTTGAGCTTGAAGTTGCTGAGTGTGCGGGTCAGAAGGGAGCCGCCCTTGGCCGACGTGTCTTCGAGGATTTCGGGAGGTGGAGGGGTCTGGTTGTGGACGGTGCGGATCTCGTAAGCGGCGAGGTTCTTGTAGTAGGCGGTCTTGAGACTGAAGGCAGCGGCTGCCTCGTTGGAGGCACGGATTCCAAGCTCTGCGCAGACCCTGCGCCAGGCCAGCTTCTCGTCCGTGATCCTGTCGTAGCCGCCGCTCTGCACGACGTGATTGAAGATCTTCAGAAGGTCGAGCTGGTACGGAGTGATCTTAGGCTCCGGGTCGAATCTGGTGCCTCGCTCGGTATGAAACTCTCTCAGCTTGGTGATGAAGTCTTCATACTCGGGGGTGCGATCGATAACGTGCTCGGGGGCGCGTTGAGACACCATCGTGGCCGACTGTGCCCACGGCGCGGGGCAGGGGGGAGAGGAGGCAGTGTTGCTAATTGCACGAGAAGAAAAAGAACGGAGACAAGTGTCGCGTTCTGATCGCGTAGATAGGCGCTAGGGTATCATATGCTCTGGTGGGAAGCCGTCTCCCAATTGCGACGCGCCTGGTCGATGGAAGTCGAGGGAGTCGACCTGGTGTAGTCGCAGGTGCAGATAGATGCAGATGGATTGCAGCTGGAGCTGGTCTGGGTCGTCGCAAAAAGATGCAGGCCGGCAGCAACAGGCTGGGGACTTTTTGGGACTAGCGAAGCACGGGCCACGTAGTCAAGGGGACCACCCAATCGGCTGTCATGGCAGCCTCCCCTGCAACTCAGTAACCAAGGTACCAGGGTACAGAGGCACATGTAGACTGCACTCCCTGACTTCCGTCTGCAGCTCCTCTTCAACGGCAGAAGTTCTTGGCCGTCAGTATAGCTTAACTCCGTACGTGAGGGCACAAATGATTGACGAAGAGATGGACTCTGGCTAGCTACCCAGATACAGATTGGCCCAAGCGCGCTCTGAATTAACAACGGTTTAGTGGACTGACGCCGTCTGCAATAAACGTCAGGATCAAGCAAGTGATAGGTCTACAGTACAGAAGGCGCGCTCTGCTACTGCCCGGCGGTGAGCAAGGCACAGAGCGCTTGCCATTCAGATGGAAGTAGCAAGACTCAAACACAGACACAGCTCAACTGCACTCAGATTCAGGGCGTCTTCAGGGTGCAAGTGCACCCGGACAGGGACTGTGTTTCTTCAAGTGCCTTTCCAATTTCAACAGCTTCGACATCTCACATCCGTCCCACTTTCTGGCCTTGATCCCCTCGTCTCAGCATCTCCAACCTTCAGTCCTTCGAATCCAAGAGGTCACTTGAGGCCTCTCCTTTCGTTTCTGTACATCTGACTTGTTCCCAGTGTTTCCGTCAACCAATCTACGATTGACAGGTATCGTCTTTCACAAGAGGCCTCCACTGTGGATGTCTTTCTGGTTCCATTGCTCCTATCGGCCTTCCCCACCCTGATGAGCCCCAATCAGCGAAGGCATACTTTGACCTGTGGCAACTCGGTTCATTCATTTGCACTTTCTCTCTCCTGAGGATGGCTTCCAAAGGTCCAAAGATTTACCGTCTGGATCTGGGCCGGATCGTGGTGGACGGCAACCGGCAGCCCATCATTCATGTCGCCACCCTTACGCTCAAAGATGAGGGTCAAGACAACCACTTAATGCAAGTCCACGTTGATGGATATACATTGGTTAGTGAGCAGTCGTTGATTTGAAGGACACATCTGGAGCTAAAGCTATCCAAGGCACAATGGGATCTCGGCTCACACGGAGACCGGGACTCCACCGGAGGCGAGCAATTCTTCAGCCTCAACGATCAGAAGATGCTCCAACTCACATTGCCATTACTGGAAGATGGGAATGAAAGCTCACGCGAGAGCTTACTGAAGACAGTTCAAGTCTTCCTCCTCAAGCACGAACACTTCCATACCGCAGTCAACTATTTGTCCAAGGACGTGGGAATGCGGCACGTTCCGCTCGAGCACCGGTTGCCAAAGCCACTCGATGTTCCAGCCCCCGAACAGACATTCGCGTGGCATCAACCCCAGGGGCTGCCTGGGTCTTCTATGATGGGTCCCCCGATGCGGAATCCCGGTCAAGCGTCAAGCCAGGGACTTCAAGGACGCCACAGACAAAGTCCAGCGCTGCCTGTCCAGAGACCATATTCTGTGAACTCCAACCGCAACAACGTGTATGAAGAAACGGCACGGCATTCAGGAAGGGCTTTGTCGGCTGTACCCTTTCATAGACCTATTGATCCGAATTATCGCTTCCCACCCAACCTGCGTCGGGGCCCTCGCGCCTCATTTCCCCAGAACGGTCTCAGCCAGCGTCATCATTTGCCCAACAAAAGTCCCGTTGTTGAAGCTGTTGGGACAATGGCGCAACAATACCAGTTTCCAATCCGTCGTGCTTCAGTGGTTGGAAATGCGCCTTCAGGCTTTCTCCTCCATCACAACGGCCGCGAGCCCGTAACATCCATTCACCAAGATCGGCGTGATACTGACTACGTTCACGATGATTTCCATCACCACACGGCCCACAAAGAGTCTGCATACCTTGCACGTCACATACCGTCTTCAGCCTCGAAGACCTATCTATACCAACCAAGTCCCTCCTCGAGCATGCCCCGCGAAACACCTGCGGCTCGACCCCGCCCCAGATCAGCGCTCGGGAGGCTCGTCAGAGTACAGGTTCTCGACCCATACGTCGAGCACAATCACCCACACTCTCATCCAAGGACTCGATGGGAGTTTTCACTTACTTTATTGCCGTCGACGAAGATGTGGGAGGTTTGTGTGCATGCTGCAAGCTACCTGAATCAACACTTTGAGGCGGGAATGGATGGCACGAACCTATCGGCACAGGGTGCAGATGGAATAGCCTTTGGAGATCAGCAAACTGTCTCAGAAATGGTCAATCCAGAGGAAACAGTCTTCTTAGCCGAGCGCAATCCGCCAGTCATGGTACAGCCAAACCATGCCGGGTTCCACATGTCATCAACAGACCCTTTGCAACCGGACTGGGCATCGCCGACGCCCAATCCCGACGTGTCTGATCCTGCATCTTCTAGAAACAAGCGCAGAAAACTACACCTCGATGCGATCGACGAAGATGATCAGGTCCCGCCACCTCGTGAATTACCATTCTCATCATTCACCCCAACTCCTTTGCTGCGACCATCAAGTTCGACAGCTCAGGTCCGTCCTCTAAGTGAAAAGCAAGATCTGGCTAGTGCAAGCGCTCGAGCACCTGTAACACAGCACATAGCTCAATCAAATGAAGAGAATGACAGTCCAACAGCAGCTTCCAAGAAGCAGCCGGCCACTGGTCCAATCCGTCCGCAATCTGCCCAGCCAAGGCCAGCGTCCAAGAAAAAGTCGGCCACTCGTACCACCCGACCGCAATCCGCAATGCAAAGGCCAGCTCCCACAACTCGGAGCGGAGGTGTTGGTCGGGCTCCGACGAAGAAGCCTGGAAATTCTCAAAGAAAAGAAGGCGTGGGGAAGACACCATCAAATCAAGAGGCAGTGCCCCCGGCAATTCCATCGGGCAAGAGGTCAACGCTCTCTGACGCAGAAATACGCCCACCAGAACTTGCAACAACTGCCTGCATGGGTTGTAGCAACAAGAAGCGCCAATGCGACAAGGCTATGCCCACTTGCGGTCTGTGTCTGGCTGACAACAGGAAGTGTGTGTATCTATCCCCTCTAAGCGTGGAAGGCAGAAGTCCGGTCCCAGAACAAGGATCCAAAGAACACACTTTCAAGCCGAACACTCATTCGATGGCTCTCAGGAGCGGTATACAGTCACCAATGACATTGACGCAAGGCATTGCGACGCAAACGTCTCCGGCAAGAAAAACTCGAGACACGTGCACACAGACGCAGGAGACTGAGCAGGAAAAGAAAGTCGTTCATATGAAGCATGTGGGAACAGATCCTTGCAACTCAGTTGCTAACGCCTCGACGGAAACAGACCGATGTGATGATATCTGGCTTCCCCTTTCGCAGTGTGCCCAGGTCTTCAGCTGGGCCACTCTACGTCACGAGGAAAAGCTCCAGGCAGCTGCCGAGATCTTGGGATCAACGGATCCGTCTCAGAAGGACTACAAGGAGAAAGTTTACCAGGCTGCAGTGCTCGGTTATGATTTCCAGGTGGAGCTTCGAGACAAGTGCTCAGAAGTTCTACGCAGGTCCTCGTGATGAATTGCCGTCCCTCGCAGGCGACTTCTGGGATCCAAGGGCAGTCGAAGAATGTCTTGGCATTGATTGAGTTTGGATTGCTGACAGAGTAGCTACTTTGCTGCTGGGGCATCATGTCGGGCTTGGCCAAGGGGTCTCTCGGAGAGGGCTGGATGTGTGGGGTTGTTTGTCGAATCCATCTACGAAATGCTGGCTTTTCTGTTATTCCTTTCCCTATTTTGATCCAATCCCTGGATTTAGAGCTTTGATATAGCAGTAATCAATCTTTTAACCGACCAGACTTGCTTTCGCGCCATTCAAGTGTAAAGTGTCATTAAACACTTGGGTCAATATTAGGTAACCTCACACATTGTGATAAGGCGCGTGTTGAGAAGAGGTTATTTTCTCGCAAGGGCCATATGATCTATACCTAGGTACCGAGTTCGCTTTTGTAGAATACTCCGAGGCTGACAATATCTGGCATAAGAGAAAAGTTAGCTCTGAGTTCGTTTCATGGTCGCGTACTCGGGGCGAGGCGAGGCTACTTATCGACACCCCAAGCATATGCACAGGCGCAGCAGATCCCATTGGCAGATTCGACATTACAGGAGCGTATGATCATGATCTCAGCTGCTACCAAGTTCTACATGGACCCCAGGGCCGCAATCCCTGACCTAGCCTTACCAGACCCATCAACCAGCAGGTTGTCCGCACAGCTAGAGCCCAGATTCGCATTCCCGATCCACGCGGGCTCCCAGTAAAACACACCGACACCGCCCTTGACGCCCTTGACGACGTCCCCAACGCTCTTGATCCAGGTGGCCTGGCCGGCCTCGCTCTTGGGGATGGACGAGGCGTCGCTGGGGAACGCGTACTGGGGGTTGGGGCAGCTGGCGGGCCAGTCGGTCTCGGCGACGACGATCTGCTTGCCGTAGGCGGAGGCGAGCTGGCCGAGCGAGCTCTTGAGGTTTGCGAGCGTGGCCTGGGCGTTGTAGAAGGGGTAGTAGGAGACGCCGATCATGTCGAAGTCGGAGGCGACCAGGGGCCCCGCGGCCAGCACCGTCTTGTACCACCACGTCTGCGTGCCGGCGTCCCAGCCGTTGTCGAGGTGGATCATGATCTTGGGCTTGGGCGACAGGTTGCTGTCCTTGATGCCCCAGGCTGCCGAGTGCAGCAGCGCCGCGATCTTGTACCACGACGACGTCCCGCCCAGCGGCCACAGGAGCCCCGTGCGGATCTCGTTGCCGATCGAGATTATGCTCGGGCTGAGCCCCGCGCTCGCGTACGCGTTGGAGATTTGCTTCGTGTAATTGTATACCGTGTAGGTCAGGGTGTCGATAGTGGAGTCATCCCAGGCGGCGGGAGCGGCCTGTGGGGGAGAAAGTTAGTTTGTCTGTGTGTGTGTGTGTGTGTGTGTGTGTTTTCCGGCGACGTGGCCCTGCTTTGAGCTGGCTTACCTGGTGCGATGGGTCGGCCCAGGTGTCACTGAGGTGGAGGTCGAGATACAGGCTCTGGCCGGCGGCTTTGGCCCGCTTTGAGAGCTTCAGGTTGTAATCCAGGTTGTAGTTGCCATCACTGGGGTTGACCCAGAACCTCTGGCGGACCGAGTTGACGCCTGACGATGATAGGATCTTCTCCAATGGTGTGGTGACTCCTCCAGTGGTTTTGTACGTCTTTCCTTGGGCCTCGAGCATCAAGAGGGACGAAACTTTAACGGGTCAGTGAATTAATCTTTTGAAATCCCAGTTCCATAAATAAATCGACAGGCGATGTTTCGACATGATCTCAGCAACTCGCATTGCTTTTGCAGCAGTTGGGCTGTCTTCAAAATCGCCCGGAAAGGAAAGTACACGCGATTTAGCGACTTACTGTCAGCTCCCTTGTATATGAGGGTGTCCCCCAGCACCAGACATGGCGCCAGGAGCAACGAGAACCAGCTTGCCACGTTTGGAAGCATCATGGTATGAAACGAAAGACTTGGATGCCAAAAGGCATCGACACTTGCAAGGCAAGGAAAATACTGCCCATTATCATGTCGCCAACCTCAACCCGTCGCGAGTACACGGAGCGGCCGCCAAGACCCGGCACGAACCAATATAGCCCGAGGCGGAAGTGTCCGAATTAACATATAGTGTAAGCCCCACACACGGGGTTCATAGCCTCATTGGTTTAGCGGAGGGCCAGTTCCGTCCTGCGTTCGGCAGTGAATCCTAAGAGAGCCAATACCATCGAGCGTCGGCCATTTCTTTCGGAGCTGTGCAGACGCAAATGCACACATGACCCGGGGGCCTGTCGCTTCGAGAACGGATACACGTATTTGAATCGCACGGAGTAATTTCTTCCTCCACGACATAGGTGGGTTTCAGAATGATCACCAGGCCAATTGTCGGTTTGGCCTAAAGAAGTGTTCATCTACAAAACTCATGCTGTGGATGGTGAGTGCCTGAGCGCATCCACTTTTCTGCGCTGGAAGTGTTTGCCGGGCCGAAAGGGTAATCTCTAATCCACGTCTAGATGTCCCGTATTTCCTCGCGTGGAGATCCACATGTGTGGCTTAATCAGGGAATGGGTCAATACGGACCGAGTCTCCCTCCTTCAAAGCTGCAAGAAGACGTGCTGAGAATTGAGATGCGGCACTTGTTGGAGATGAGTCCGTGATTTGTCACAAGGGCGAGCAACCTTAAAGTGATGGCATCTGCCGTACCGTTTGCAGCTTTTGAGGTGCCGAGTAGGAGGAGGCCATCGTTTCTCCGGTCAAGCGATATGGTCCTTGGCCTCTTGAACCTGGCCAGAATGGGTGGCCTCTTTCTGCGTGTTCCTACTTGTGAGGAGAGCACCAAAGGTCTCCCAAGGTCAACCCCATGCTGTGAAGTCCTCCAATGATGATGTTCCCTGCTCGTATGCTGGTGTGAAGATTTGAGAGTCTTCCGCACTTGCTTCACACTGCACAAGAATCCCTTTCGAATAAAGGCTGGCTGGATGGTGGGTTATTTGCTTGGTAGTCTCTCGAGGTGGGTTCCGATCTCCTTCCCATGTTCTTCTTACTGAACTGCGGCGAGCGGCAGCGCTTCCCCGAACACTGGAAGTGCACTTTAACCTTTGCACTGAGGGCCGCATCTTGCTTCATACATGTATGAACATCAGGTAATGGAAATCCGAATACTGAATGCACTCCACTTCAAAGTGCCCAAAAGGTCAGCAGAGGGTTCCTGAATAACAAGGTCGTTCTCAGACTCAGCAGTAAACCGATGCAATGTGTACCCTTGTTCAACGAGGTGATTTGTGTCGTCATCACCTCGTGGCAGCTTTGTAGCCATAGCAAGAACCTGTGGATGCCATACACACACCAGATGTCGTTCAATTCATACATGGGACGGAGCTCCCAGGAGTAGTTTCGGGTGGTTCTCATCCGAGCTTTTGGAGAAACAGTGGTGTTGAGATGTAACCAGCCCAGGAGAGTAGAAGCATAAACAAGCCATACGCGGAAGCATCAGGCCCGATGTGTGCATCGTCTGAAAGTTGAATGCGTGGGACGTAGGCTTGCTGAGCAGGAAAAGGCTCGAAGAACGGTAAAGCCGACACTTGTCCAGCTGGCCCTGCGGTTGTAGTATATGTCGTCTCCACGGCTGCCATGTGCTAATTCTGGGCACCCTCTCTGCGCAGACGAGCCTTGCGTCGGCCAAGTAAGAATGGAGACGTGGTGGATGCGTGTTGACTGAGCCTTGCTGACACATATGCGCACTCGGGACAACAGTGCAAGTCCTGTCCAGCGCGCCAAACATGGTTTGACCATCGTCACCATCGACAAGCAGCGTTGCTGAGGGCCTTGGCCTCGGCCTCGGCCTGCCGGCTCCGGGTGGATCTGGCCCTTGCGAGTGGGAACGGCCACCTCGATCCCATTGGACCTCCCCGTACGTCCGCAGCAGTAGTGTAGACATGTGCCGAAACCCATCGGGCGTTGAAATGGAAATCCGCCGTGGCACATGGCCGGTCAGATGTCCGGTCAGACGTTAGCTGCCGCTGTCATTGCTGCGGGCCGCCTGACAAGTGTTGGTAATCGTGTGGCACGCATGAACTAGACCAATCAGTTGTCAAACTGGTGCATCAAATACACAGACACATGGCTCTCACAGAATAGAATGGTTCGCTGGGATCACTCGGTACCACAGTTTGTTTTTGATTGGAAAAAGACAATCAATTAAGCACCGAAGGCTGTGCCGGCTCGAGTGCGGGCGCTGGAAAGTCCACCCGACTTGTGACGGCTGGCCATGCCCGAAAGTCGTCGGGAAACGGCCCAAGAGCCTTAGTAGAAACACGGTCTCGTGTCCGGATCGTACGATTCCGTGGGTGCCATCGTGAAGAAATCATGCGATACGATGTTCTAGACTGGAAGACAGGCTCCGAAAGGTGTCGGCAGCAATGCCTTGTATCATCGAGGTGGTGTTTGGTGCGGTCGGAGCTATTGGGAAAGAGTTGAAGAGAGGTGCATCTCCCCCCACCCAAGTTTGGCCCGGTGGGCAGGTCCTGCCTCCACTCCTCAAAACGACCAGACTCCAATTGCCAGTGCCAGACAAACACCACACCTACAGAGCAGCTTTCCTATGCTGCATCTTGCCATGAGTCGAACTTCTCTGTTTGAACTCTTCTCTACTTAGTCCATTTCTTCGTCATCTCTTCGTCATTTCTTCGTCATTTTCTCAATGACTTGCACAGGTGTCGTCTCGTCATTGTTGGCCTCGAAATTATCCAACTTTGAATCAGCAGAGGGCCAGTGGGAAGGCGATGGCAGGTCATGTCGGCCCGACCAACCGATGCGCTTGTCGCCGTCAGCTCACCTGAAGAAAAAAAAAACCTGTCCCAGTCAATGTGCGATTGATTTGCTCCCTGCAGGTGATGTTGTCGAAGCGAGGCACGTTTAACACTGACTGAATGATCGCGTGCCGCCGTTCCAGGCCTCCAGCATGGAAAAAGGGGGGTGGGGACAAATAAACGCTCCATAACATCCAGGCCCAGGCCGAAGAATCGGCACGCATTTGCCATGCTCTCAGAACGTTGCAGCTGGCTGCCAGTGGGTTACACAGCTTTGGGCTACCACTGCACCACTGCGAGACCCTCCTGGCTGAGCTCTGCGCTCGAGTCGACACCCTGGTCTTCAGCTGCTCAGTTGCACACACCGACGCTCCTTCTGGACTCGACCTCCCGCGTCCCCCACCATCAACCCTCCACCCACAACCTACCACCCACCACCCCGCAGCCTTCTGCCCACCCCCCCGGCCCCGACCGACCGGGACAAGGCGACAGGCGAGGTGGAGGCCGTCTCGACCTGACCTGACTCCTGACATCGTCAACTAACAAGAAGCTACCCACTTGGGCACCCAGATCTGCCGGCTAAGTAAATCTTGGTCAGAGTGCGATCGACGTACGGAGTACTGCCGACGGCTTAGTCGTGAGAAGCTTCTCTCCAATGGCCTGCCTCCGATGTGCAACAGCAGCCTCCTGAGGTCAACTTCCCGGCTGAGACAACTACTTTGCGCGTGTCTGTATACACAGAGACTGGATGTTTACATGTGTTTCTATGTTCCTGCTTGAGACGTTGCGAGCACTTGTCAGATCCAGATGATCTCCTGCTGCCTTCACTGCAGTGCACGCGAGGTCGTTACTGCGGCGTCTTGGCACCTCCTCCTCATACCTTGTTCTGCATGCTGCCCTAGTGTCGGCTTGGCCGCTGATGCGACCTTCCCATGCAGGACGACAGATTCGCGAGCCTCGCTTGCTTCCGTCTCCAATTGGAGTCCTCAGCAGCCAGATCTCTCCTCCCGACAGGTTGTCCATTGGTGCCCCGCAGCCCGAAGCAACCTCAACGTCATCAGCTATCGAAAGGATCCCTGTCCAGGCGCCCTCACGCCCTTCCAGCTGCCAGAGGAGACAACTACCAACCCAATTGCGTGCCACCTTCAGCAGGTGTATTCCAAATCCCACGAGGGTGCTAGATCTACCGGCCTAGAGCCATGTCTTACGCGAGAGTCCAATCACACCAAATGAATGGAAGTGGCCCCGGAGAAGCGGTGGCCTGCACTTTGCTTTTACTGGGATGCCTTGGCCCACGCTCTGTGTCACGTCCGGGAGGCTGTGGTGCACCACAAGGCACCGAGACCATCTCTGCGAAACCCACGATCTCAGCTATTGATCAATCCGGCGCCTCCGCGTGTGCGATCCAACAAGCCACAGCCATGTAGACCCCATGTCGCATCGGCGAGTGCCTGGTCTGGGACAACCACCATCCCTGTCTGTCGCCTCTGGCAGGTTCGCTGGCGAGAAGCTTCATGTTCGGACGACAAATCAAGAAGACACCCTCCTCAACCCTTATTGGCTGCAAGAAAAGTTTCTTCAGCAGGAATGATATCGCCATCTCCACGGGGGCTCCCTCAGACTTCTTTCGCTCGCGTCTTTGATAGGAGAGTCGGAGCGAGCTGAGTTGCTTGGCGCCCGTCGAGATTTGACCCTCCGAAGACGACACGCGTTGACAGACACTGGGGCCATGAGACATTAACGATGAGATATCAGAAACATTGTTTCGAGTACCTCCGGGTCATGACGGTGAAGCTGGTGCGTTTTGGGAGGATCAGTACCTCTGGCGGCTGAACTAGAGGCCCAAGCCGTTACACTACCACGACGCTATGAGGCCAGGGACCCCTTACCATCCACCACTGTCTCCACCTAGGGGACAACCTCCCCAGGGTCCTCTTGCGCTCCTTGTCATCCGCCAGGTCCCAGACAAGAAGACGGGTTCCCCTTCGAACGAGACCACGTCACGGACTACGGACTCCCCATCGACTGTCTTTCAGGGCCTCAGGATGAGCAGCAACAGCCCAGTCGAAAAGCCGAAGAGCGGACGTTCCGCTACATCCTGTCTGGAGTGTCAGCGACGAAAGCAGAAGGTAGACAGCTATGGGGTCATGCCCTCTCATCATGTCGACAGCGGCTGACGCCACACATTATCAGTGCTCTCGTGAATGGCCTTGCAACCACTGCCAGGCCCGGAAAGTTCCCCATTTGTGCCAATTCGCACCGAGGAAGGTGACAACGCCGGAGGACGACTCGTTCTCTGTTCCTGCAAAGTAAGGCAATTATCCACTTCCGTTATCCTTTTATCTCCATATCACAAAAACAGCTCTCTGATTTAGCGTGGACGTAGGTTGTCGAGGAAGAGGAAGGAGGGCAGTTTCGAATCCGACACTTCGGCATCGGCTAGCGACCCTGATCATGGCCTGTCTGACGGTTTGGCCAAGCTAGGCTATATGCCTGGCCACGATGTCTTTGCTCTCACCAAAAACAAAGCAGATGTAAGTAATGGATTCCTCGTTGACCGCTGGGCACCACAATTGACACCCCCTAGCCCTCCCATGCTCACGTAGATGACTACCAAGGCGCCCAATCCGAGCAAATCGAGACAGCGTTAAAGATCATACTGCCAAAGCCGTACACTGGTGCGTGCCTGCCAACCCCCCCCCCCCCGCTAAACACCACCACAGGGTTGTGTTCCTCCACTTACATCGAACCCAGACATTCTCGTACAAAATTACCTGGAGAGTGCCAATTACCAGTACTGTCCCATCTTCCCAGAGCAGCTCCGAGGCCAGAATGCAAAGTGGTGGGAGACCAGGACAGCCGGTCAAAAGCTGAGTCCTGAGCTAACCTGCCTCCTGATCCGTGTGTGCGCCGTGTCCACACAGTATTTGGAATCATCCCTCCTTCAAAGATTAGAGTTTGAACTTGGCGAGAAGGCACAAGCCATGACGGAACGTTTCCACACAGCTGCTGAGAAGCTTAGTGCCTCGATTCCTCGGGGAAAGGGGGGTATTGCACATGTACAGCAGCTGTTCCTTGTCGCACAGTGGTACAAGTCTGAAGCATGCATGGTGGAATCATGGCACGCCCTAAGCGTTGCCATCCGTGAGGCGCAGGAGATCAGTACGTCAGCCCATCGTCTAAGCTCATAGCCGGCGGCATCTTGGGCTACCGCATATCGTGAAGGGCTAACGGAGTCATCATCCAGATATGCATAAACCCTCCGAAGGCCTACCAAATTTCGAACGGGAGATGCGCAAGCGAATATGGTGCGTCCTGTGGACTTGGGATTGGTAAGTTATCTATGAAAGATGGCGCAGACGACCATCTCGGCTAATGAACACAGGCAAATGTCCACCTTGCTTTCCCGACCGCTGCTCATCGACCAAGACGACCACAAACTAGAAATCCCAGACGGTCGACTCGAGAACATAACCGATCCCACGATGCCGCACGCACTGTCATCTGTCTGCCTACAGGCCGAACTCGGGTTGCACGTCTCACACCTGTTCCAGAAGATGGGCACAGACAGTTCTGTCGAGCTCGTCCTAGAGCTCGAAGACGAACTCGAAAAGTGGATGGGAACATTCCCTGCTGCCCTTCGCGACCACCGACCCGATACTAGATGGGACCAAAAACACCCCTATATTCCCTTCATGCGCTGCCAGATTAACATCATCGCTTATGCATACTTACTCGCGCCTTTAAAGCCGTACCTACTGTCGAAAGCAGACTCGGAGGTCATGAATTCTCAGCTGGGGGCCAATCTACGCACCAAGGGCGTTGACACCTGCCTCGACCTGATGAGGGCCTCAGAGCAGTTCTACGACCTGATCTTCCCGTCTGGGTTCAAGTACTTTTTTATCATATTCTTCATGTTCGACGCCGCCACCGTGGTTTGCTCTGCTTTCGTTCACGACACCGAGCACATTCTCCCCAAGAGGAGCCAGTGCATTCGCGCGCTGCGGACTTCTCAGGAGCTGATGGACGCCGCTGCTCACATCTCCGAGTCCGCCAGGCTGTCCGCTCTGCTTCTGCGAAAGCTTTCCTCGACTCTACCCCTCACCGAGGCCGAAAAGCTGATCCTCGGCGTCGGCTCGGCCGCGCCGTCCTCTTCCAAGAAGATCAAGACCAGCCCCTCATCGTCCTCGCCACCTGAATTCCCCGCCGGGCCCTCGAGCTTCGGCGGTGGCGCCAGCGGCGACTACATCATAAGCGGTGTCGACACCGCATCCTCGAGCATCCCGTCCTCATCTATGGGCGCGACGCCATACGCCATGCCACAGCTCCACCAACAAGCGCAGGTACAGCAGTATGACGCCCCTCTTTCTCTGATGCCGCTCGCGGACGTCGGCGGAATGAGTGCTGGGATCCCGGCCCCGGAGTGGCCGTACGACTTCACCCACGGCCTCCCTGTCACCCAACATCAGCAGCAGCCGCAGCCTGCGGTTACCACTGCCGCCACCGCTGCCGCCTCGACTCAGCAGCAGCAGCAGTTCCTGGGTATGAACCCCGGCGACCCGCTCTCGGGCACGTTCCTTGAGCCGCTTTGGGACTGGGACCACCTTGATATGGATCTAAGCCAGTATGCTATGCCGCATTACGCCGATAAGGGGCCGGAGTTTTGAGGTGACGGGGTGGAAGGTGGACGGGATTAGGGGGCCTTGTATGGTTTGGGCTTGGCCAATTTGTGATGGTGGTCTTGCTGGATCTTGAATATAGATTGTTTTGGAGTCTCGGGCTGGGAGAAGCGGGGTTGCAATGAATGATGTCTGGGCGTGCGTGCTATCTAGCTGGTGTCACGTAGTCTAGGTATGTATGGCGGGCTTTCATCCAGTCAGTCAGTCAGCCAGTGATGGCTGGCGCTCAACCCATGATACTCGACAAGCATTTTGGTGATTATGTTTTGCTCATCCATCATCTCGTCAGCTTAATGACAGCACGTAGTCGTCCAGGTTCCTCGCCCAAAGTCGCGTATACATTCCACAAAATGACTCTAGATTGGCAAGGCTCCTTCCTCTTCTGTATGGAGCCTTTCAGAATCATCGTGTTGGTTGGTCATGGGTTGCGTGTACGCAGTACGGGGTAAGGTGGGTTGATCTGGTGGTCGATTTCCTGATTTACGCTTGATTGGCCATTTCTTCTTGCCTTCGAGAGCTTTGAGGGTAGCGATCTGGTTTTGCTGCTCATCACTGGGGTCGAGGGCAGTCGCGAAGGTATACTGCTGACGCTTGGGGGGTGCGTTCTCAAAGGTCTTGTGCAGCATGAAGATGCAAGACGAGGATGGAGCAATCGCGGTCTGTGGCGCAGGGTGTGTTCTGAGGGGAAAGAATGGGTGGGAAAGCCAACGATTATGAAAGCTCTAGCGGTTCTCTTGAGTAGGTGCACATGTGGCAAGCTCCTATCTCCTCCCCCTTTCCTCACTGCCGCCCTTATAAACTAGGGAAGCCAACCCCTGCCACTAATCTTCAGTGTGCAGTTCGGCCAGGTGCCTGGTCGTTCTCAGGTCAAGCTGTGGTCCAGCCAGTATCTAACGACAGAAAAAGCTGGAGGGTCACGCCCAGAGTGAGTTCGACTCTCGTCTCTGGTTCAAATCTTTTTTGTCTTCCTTTTTTGCGCCCCTCTCTCAGTCGCCATCTAGCTGAGTTCTCTTCCCGCCTCACGTGCTCCCTCAATCCCTTATTCGATCACTCGCTGTGGAAATGTGCAGATTGCTCGAAGACTGTATTTTATCACGGAGGATTGTTGTTTACCTAGGTGTGCCAAGTATGCCCCCACCCCCCACGCGCGTGTCCAATGTTGAGCAACACCCCCCTCAGTCTCTGTACTGGCGACCGTGGTCCCAAAGATTCGCACGCAGCCTCTTCTTCGAGCTACGCGACAGCACCGACCGAGCAACGGAAGACGAGGTCGAGTTGCTACTGACCCCAGTCCACTTGTCAACAACCAGGACCGACTTGTCGTCCACACAGTCCTCGGGGACGCTGTACGAGTGAAGTGCCGCGCTTCTGTTGCCGCCGTCCCACACCGGTGTCCCTGACCCATCCATCTTCAGGTACTGGTATGAGAACTTCTCTCCCGCAGGCAGTTCCAAGGTCAAAGACCAGAGAGGGTTGTCGCTGGTGTAGAAATACGATCCTAAGGTGACGGCTTGATGTCGGTCGTTGGAGCCCAGTTGGGGGATGTCGCCGAGGCTTTATGAGCAGAGGTCAGTTACACTCCCATTCGCGTCAACCTTTACTTGAGGAAGAAGAAGATCAAACTCACATCTGTACGTTCTGCCCAAACGAAGTCTCCGTCGTGATGTTGAACGTGACAAGACACCGCTCGCCGTCGTCGGTGGCAGCATCCTGTGGCAGCAAGCACCACCCGCAGCTCAGAGCCTCCAAGGCAGGGTAGAACACCCGAGGCACCCACCCCATCTCGAAAGACAGCGCCCCATTCCGATCGGCCTTGAAGGTCTCGCAGCTCAGCAGGTCGATGTACGCCCCGAATGGCCGATACATGGTGGCGTTGCGGGGCAGCACAACATCCAAATTGTCCCCGCCGACACCCACATTAGTCAGGACGCTGATGATAGAACCCTTCTTGACAGCGATGTGATGGTTCGTCAGAGCGGTCGTGGACGACGTGGTGCTGTTAGTGGTGCTGTTGCTGCCGCCGGTGGTATTGCTCGCGGGTGGCGGCGTTGGCGGCCAGACGGTGTCTGCTTGGGACGAGACGAACAAGGGGTCGGTATCGATGGCGAGTGCACGAACGGCGTTCAGCTTCGCAATCCAGCGGTACAGCTCGGCGTCCTCGTTGTATCCCGAGGTCCACAGCCGCTCGCGGTTGTAGGGGTCGTTCTGCCCGGAGAAGTGCTGCTCCTGGCCCTGGTAGATGATCGGGATGCCGTCGAACAGGAGGGTGAATGCGAGTGCGTTCTTGGTGAGGGCTATGTCGCCTACTATGGAGGCAAATCGTGAATCTGTCAGACTTGGTTAGAGCAGTCCTCCATTGGGATCGGGCTTGACAGTGTCGTGTTCAAGAGCAGTGGCTGGTTGAAAGATCTCCACGGTCTGGAGATAGGCATGAGTGGGGTTAGGAATGCCAAATTACTGTATTACATGGTCACGTACCATCATGATTCTCGAAGAAGGGCGCCATGAGATTTGTGTTGACTGCGCAAGACAACGGTGGTTAATTTCATACTTAAGTACCTTCATAATTGTTGAGGCACCGTTCTTGGACACATACTTGCTCCATTTCGCATCTTCTCCATTCCCTGGACAAGCTCGGTCATCCATGTAAGCGGATTTTGGAATATTCTTCGAATCCAGTAAAATCTTGATTGATTCAGGATTTTGTAAGCATTTTTTTCGGTCAAAATGGGAATTAGGAGTCAAAAGAAGTTTGAGTATCAACAAAAGCTTACGTAGGATAATTGAGGACTCCTTCTTCGTCGCTGGGCAGCAGCTCGCTGTTGTTATAACTGGCCGGGTCCCCGTCAAGAAGTTCCGCCAGGCTGAAGACGCCAGCAGCATCAATGAAGTCGGGCCAGAAGCTCCTCTCCACGTGTTTGTATGTGTCAAGGCGTAACCCGTCGACATTATACTTTTCGACAGTGTCGCTGATCCACTCCTGAAATATGCCCCGCACGACGGGGTCCTCGGTCTTGATGTCGGGCAGTGTGAAGCTTGCCGTGGCCTCGTCGTTCAGAAGCTGGCATACCTCTACTGAGGTCTCATTGGAATTATCCATTACGCAGGGGCGATGGAAGTACCTGCTCGAATTAAACGGGGTGAATATGCTGTAGTCGGTGGTGTTGCGCGGGCCAGGCGAGAACATGTGATTTACTACAATGTCGAACATGAGATACTTCAAAATTGTTAATTAGTACATGGCTGCTGTGCGATGCAAAACGCTTCTTGACCACGTACCATTCCGCGATCGTGAAGTGCATCGGACAGCCCAATCAGATCCTCCTCGGTACCAAAGTGAGGATTCAAGGCGTAATAGTTGCGAGGCCAGTAGCCGTGGTACGAGAAATCCGCCGACGCGTTTTCCGTATTCTCTATCACGGGCGAGATCCAGATGGCCGTGAAACCCATGCCCTGGATGTAGTCCAGCTTGTCGGTGATTCCCTGCCATGTGCCCCCACAGTACTGTCTTGGCAGGGGGCAGTCCGCGTCCGAGTCTGCGGCGTCGACGATGCCGAGCCCGCTGTCGTCGGATGGTGTCCTCGCGAAGCGGTCCGTCATGACCTGGTAGATGGTCTGTTTCTGCCATTCCTCTGCGCTCAGGGCGTCCACGCCTGCCACAGCTGCGCAGAGCAAGGGGGCGACGGCGCGAAGGAAGTTTCGCATGGCTGAGCTGAAAACGAGTGACTTGAAGAACAATTGTATGAATGAGTGTGTGGTGCCCGAAGGCGAGTCGGCTGCGTGCAAAGGAGCGGACGCCGTCAATGAGGACGAGCAGGCGAGGTTTGATGTCAATAACCGTAGACTCGGGGTCAGGTGCAGCTCAACTCTAAATATAAAGATTCCACTTCTTTTTTCTAATTTCCAGGAGCAATAAGCTTTCACTGGGCTGATTGGCAGGCTGGAGCCTGACTCGGCTAAAGAAACTTTGATTTGTTAGGCTAAGCCTTATACGTGGTGCTTGTTTGAGTTCGCCGGGATTTCCGACTCGTGGCGTGTAGTACATGCTCAATCTCGTAAATGACAGACTAAGACATATCTACCGGGGACTTAGGGTCGCTCTAGATAAGATATATCATGGATCGTCTCTCCCGTATTTAAACAAGCTCGGCGCCGCAGACTTCTCCGCGACGGGAACTAACGATCCGGCGAGGCAACAAATTGGTGCACATTCGTGGCAGACAGAACGCATCCTACAAATACCAGCAAGTGGAGGCAAATCTATTGTGTCTGGATAAGTTATCCATTTCGCATCGCACTGACGCATTGATATCTAGTATCTGGGCCATAGTATGACACATATGAGGCGGGCAACTGTGTCTGGAAGCATCCGGAGATATTTCTTAAACTACTTAGTACTCAGGCGACGCAACTGGAGAGACATCAACCAGAACGACATCATCTGAATGATCCACCATTTCGACGACGATGTAGACACGTGTTCTCCGAGTCAGCGTCTAGGTATTATATAAGAAAGGCCTCCCAGCAGTTGCGTTTTTGGGGACTTCATATTTCCCTTGGATAAAGAATCGAACCGAATCTGAAGTTTTCGTCCATTGCACTGCAGCCACATCATCACAATGCATGCAGCTAGATTCAAAACGCTTCCAAGTGCGCCCAAGATTTGAAAAGTGCTTTGCTGATGTTGAATGCCTAAAAGGCTGGCTGAAAGCTCAGATCATAATAGTCATCCCATGGTTCCAATGGTTTCAAAGTTCTATATAAATGCATCGTGTTGAGGGTGACCAAAGTTGCTGATAAACATTGGAATTATTCAAATGTTATCTGAACATACGCAGCTCGCACCAGGGCGCTCCTTCCCGTGATTCCGCACGCCGGATTGAAAAATTGAAGTAAGGATTTCTCGAAGTCGACCCATCAAGAGAAAGCACATCAAGATTTGATTCATCGTAGAACAGCTCAACTGCACGAAGAGGTTTCCTGGTGGTCACAATATTGAATTTCATGCGTTGATTGTACTGAGTAGTTTCCTAGACTGCCACTGGGTGCTTCCACTGTTGATATCCAACCCAGGCTTGGAAAATACTAACAGCCAGTCCAAGCACACCCAAGACCACCGCAATTAGGACGCCGGCTAAGGTTGTCATCATGACATATCTTGCACCGCTCTTCCTCTCCATCCACAGTTCTAGAAGGCCGCGAGGCTTAGGATTCTCAATCTCGTCGTACAGGTCCATTAGCCGGGAACCCCAGTACTGGTATTTGATGTCGTTCTCGTCATCGGTACGATCGATCGCGTTCTCGAACCTCAGGCAGTCTGGGTCCAGATTCTGTTTCGAAACAAGGGAACGCAACATTCTTTGAGACTCTCGATCCATCGGAAACATAGTCTTCTGAAGTGAATCCAGCGTCTCAAGTGCCAGCTGTCGGGGAATCATGCTGCTGGGATTGTGAGATGCCACACAACAACTGTGCGTGTAAGAGACTAGTGCAGTCAGGGACTTGATACTAACCTTCCAGAATTTGCAGGGTCATTGGAGGTAGAGCCGCTTATGCTGAGATGTTCTTTCAGAACTGAGGTGTGACGATACAACTCGACGGTTCCTGTGTCCTGATTCATTCGGAGATGATCTTTAAGATTGTCTGTTCCGCGGAACTTCAGCCCTGCGATGTTCTGAAGTTGAACAGCCTTGAGTTGAGACTTGATATCAACTCCTGCTTCTTGCTTCTCGTTAAGCGATGGGTGGTCCCGAATTGGGAATGCTGATTCGAAAAATTGCTCAAGAGAATCGCAGTTGCGCCACTCCGCCGGCTCGGCCCCAGCGTCAAAAAGATCAGCTGGTTGATTCTCTCCTGAACAGGCCACCATGGTCATGACTTTGAATGCGAGATTCAATGCACGGTGCATGTCACTCTCCTCTGGCTGCGAATCTTCTCCGAGAGTTGAGCAGTATTGCTCCATCAAACCTTCCCGAGGACTTGCGCGTTTGTCCTGCAAGAGGCGGATAATATTGAAGAGATCCTCGTGTCTGCTTAGTGCCGGATGATCTCCATTTAGAAGGTCTGGGACATAAGATGCGGTGCAAGCCTTGTAGAACTGAAAGAATGGGTTGAGCCGTTTCCGTCTTTTCCAAGGACAAGTCGTAGATCCACAAAGTTGGCCGGAAGTGCAGACATCACACCAATCCCATCGCCACAGGGTTTGGCAAAGCTTTTGCAAATGAGCGTCGCTAACGTTTTCTAGGGGAAATAGAGCAAGTGGCGGATCCATAACGAAGACGGCAATCTCTAGATTTCCACGGCTCTTGTCTGTGCCCCGACCAAATTTCGGCCGAGGCTCCAGGTGGGTAAAATAAATAATTCGTGGCTCGAGTCGATTCTTGGAAGTGGAAAATACCTGTGGACTCAGCCATCTTTCTGCTGCACGCCTTGATTGCCAAAGGTGTGCTGGGTACCAAGGGCTGTGGGCGCTTAATGTAGCACAGCAGAATTAGCTTGCCCAGCTGGGTGCAGGAGGCACTGAACGTCGCAGACTATTGGACTTAACTGGGCTGAGTTCACATGCATTGATGTCAGCTTACGCGCCGCAGATAATCGACTGGCTACCAGGGCTGCAGTGAAATGCAGGGAGGGATGCCCGAAACTGGAGAAGGAGGGGGGCCGGGACGGGCTCAGCCACAAACATGCCATCTTGATAAATCTGAGTTGCTACCCTTGAATCCCCATCCCACAATTGAGCTACGCTGAAAGATTTCTCATTGTCCCCTGTGTTTGCATGCTCCTATTTCTCACAGTGAATTGAGCTGAATCTGTTGTGGCATCAGTCCCGGCATGTCAAACGAACCTTCAGAAGATCTGGGGAATGTCACTGCTGGAAATGGTGAAGAAGACCACGGCGTGGCAAATGCCTTCAAAGCCCTGGAGCTCTCGAATCCTCCCGCTCTAGGCTCGAAACCACGCATTTCAACATGCCCCAAGACAGTAGAGTTGGGCGAACAAGCCCGCGACTCTGGATACGGCTCAGCCACCAGCACGCCCGACCCCAAAGAAACGAGAAATCCGTTGCACAAGCCACGACAAATTCCGTTGATCCGACGATTGGGCCTTTTCGTTTCCAACAAAGCAATGGAGACCGGGACTAGGCGGCGATTCCTTGAGGTGCAGCTTGAAATTGAGAGAATGCGTCTCGAGTTCATGCGCAAGCTCAAATCGGTTCCGGGCAGATACAAACCGATTGCCATCAGACCCATGATGCTGGGTGAAACGGAGACAGATACCAATGCAAAGGCCTACATGGTAGTCATCTGTTCGGAAGATATTAAGCGTAAAGTCCAAGACTTTTTCGATGAGTCTTTGGTTAAGTCTCTGTGCGAGCCCGGCGACGACGACGTTCCTTCATTCAAGGCTCTGGTGATTGGACATTCTATCAGACTGAGGGCAGCAACATCTGATATAGATGTCCAGTGCTGTGCTATGGAATGTCAAGACTACGACTACATACGAACGTTTTGCGGTATGCCTATTCGTCTATGTGATGAACTGGGTCATTCGAGGAAGGCAACATTCGGCGGCATCGTCAAGGTTACATCCACTGCGGGAGAGTTCCAGCTGTATGGGCTCACCGCTGGTCATGTGATAAGAGATCAACGAGTTGTGACTGAAGAAGCTGATCCAAGTCTGCTTGTTTCAAACAACAGTGACCTCACCCGCACACAGACGATGGAGGTACCAGAGAATCAGACCAGAACAGCGTCTCCAACGATGAGCAACATTAGTCAAACTGAATTTGATAGATGGTGTTTCCACCTTGAACAAAGCATCGGAAAAGTTCTGGATGGGAATTGGACGAAGACTATGGCAGACGAAGAACAGAACCATATGAAACCTTGCTTAGATTGGGCGCTCTTCGAACTGGACGCTTACAGACCAAACCAACTTTCTTTCAATGGCCGAGAGAATTCCAGAGACGACCTACACCTGCCACTTTCGACCAAAGATCCCAGCCAAACGGATATCCGTGTTTCCATGCTCTGTGCTCCTCAGGGGGTCAAAGAGGGGTTGCTGTCCACAACACGCGCACGAGTCTTGCTTGACCCGGGAGACAGCTTTATTGACGCTTATACATTATCACTGGATCATAGCGAGGGTAAGAATGGGTTTCCACTGGAACTCAATTCAATGCTAACGCACTGCATTTAGTTAGCGATGGTGACTCTGGCTCCTGGGTCGTCGATGAGCTGCATCTCGACGTCTACGGCCACGTCATCGCAGACGATGTTTTCGGAGATGCTTATGTTATACCTATGAACGACATTCTCGCTGATATCCAGCGCTGTCTTGATGTGGAGTCAGTGGATCTTCCCACGAGGCTCGACATGACTGTCACGGCCGTGGAACAGCAGCCTGACTTGTTTCCTGGGCGAAATGTCAACGATAGATCGAACAGCGAGTTGGCAGACAGCGGGCCTGGAGACATTCATTCCTTTTCATACGCCAGTACAGACTATCTCCGCATGTCCGATGGATTATTTCAAATTAATGGACAACTCTACATGCCACGGGACCATTATCCTCCGCCGTCGTCAAGGTGTAAATCTGCAACCCACGATTCCGGATACAGCAGCCTAGACGTGACGCCACAAATATTTCCGCCAGATCCAGACTTTGCCAAATAAGACTGAGATGGTATGACTGCTCTCCATTTCTATTGTGAGCTACCAGGCTCATGGACCTGATCCTGAGCGACCAGGTGAACCGCTTAATCTCAAACGCTAACGCGTGCGATCAACAGTCGTTTTGAAACATTTTGGAGAAAGCCCCGAGGGGCTGAGGTAGAACTGTGAGACAACTCCATCGCTTCTCCAAGAATGCCACGAATCGGTTGACTTAAAAGAAATTTCTTTATCTTTCCAAGTTACCTTCTGGCAGAGCTTGTTCTGCAGGTTCAATACGAACAGCCCCAACGCTGTCCTCGTTGATGTTCGATGGAATCTTGTGGACTTGGGAGCTATTCAGTGATGCATTTGAACCTTTCAGATTAGAATCAGGCCCAAGATAGTTTTGAAGGTATTCATTGAATCAATCATGAGAGTGTGAAAAGCCCTTATGGACCTTCAGAAGTTATTGGTGCTTGTGTCAAGTCGAAAAGGATGACAAATATCATTCAGGATCACTATCTGAGTAGGGACAGCTTTTCTAAGATCGGGTTTGAGGATCGTTTGATGCTGAAGTTGATATTCTAGAAGTATTTGAAACCACTTCCGCTCGATATTGAGGTTTGCATTGATGTGCCTCTATTCGTCGAGCCGATAAGAAAATGAAGCGTTGACTTTGAAACAGAGTTGCTCAGGCAGAACTTCGTGAAGCAATCTCGGCAAATCAGACAAGAAGGCTCCAGAGCTGAGGCGCAACCAAGTAATAATAGAAATATGCTTTTGTGTGGTCTTGAGTACTGTAAAGCCTTATCATTTGAGTGTAAACAATTACCTACGATCTACCTGATGCGACTTGCCTTTGAGTTGGCGATCGATGTTGGTCAATAGTCACTAACAACGTTCAATCCGCCCTTCAGGTTGTGCCCACACACGACTTTGTATCTATGAATAATTTGCGTCTATCTCAGACTTCAAAGCAAGCTCACCGTTGCCTAAAACGTAAAAGACATCGGGTACCCTATTGTGGGCTGGCCGCTTCCATTCAATGATATCCACCCCGAATGACTTCCAGCATGAGCGGGAAGCGGTAACATACGGCCTCATCCCAAGGATAGTTCCGTAGGCATCCTTTTCGGGGAGCACAGGTATGAACGGAATGGGCCAGTCAATATGCTCAGGGGCGTCTTTATAATGCTCGATAATGTTCTCGGGCTGGTTTCGCCACGCGGCCCATTTCTGAAGTGCTTCGCGGTAATCCTGCAAGTCTCTGTCAAGCGTCACATGGGGGTGTTGGATCCAGTCTTTTGCAAGAACGTCCGAGATTTTAGAGTCGTGAGTAAGTAGGTGCTGTGAGTCTCCAGTGATAATTTCGTAGAGGGTGAAAGCAACACCTTTCACGTCATCGCGAAACGACTCATACACCGCACCCATATAATGACCAGGATGCGGCGGCAAAGGGCTCTCGTGGCCGATTCTCGCGGACCAGTTGAAATCAAATATCTGGAGAGTATCGGTCGACGGCTCGATGAAGATATTCCGAGCAGCAAGGTCCTGATGCGCTATGCCGTGCTTGAGGTTTAGGTCGTCTATGACGAGGAAGAGCTGCTCGAGATACTTGTCGTCCAGCGTTCCTCCACCGACAAATTTTGTCGTAAAGCCCACGACCACTTCCTTGTGACCAAGCCCCGGCAATTCGGCATGGTCCGTGACGATGCGGTCGAATGGGATAATGTTGGGATGTCCTGTAAGTCGGATCCAGCAGTTCAATTCGTCCCACTGTTTCCCAGCCCACCGGCCGTACCACTCATACTTGAAGACGGCCTCTCTGCGCACTCCGGACGTGGCGTCCACGTAGGAGACAAGATCGCAAGTGTTTGCCAATCTCTCCACCTCCACAAGCTTGGGCCTGCAGATTGTGCTGGATGTAAACTCGGCTGGCATCATTTCCAGGGGTGTAAACATGATTGCTTCGACGTCGCCGTGTTGGGGATCTCTAGACGTGGAAATTAAAGCGCCATCTGTCGACACATCAATCAGTGTGACATCGGGGTCAAGCTGGTCGATGTGACGAGCAATGGTGTCCATGGCAAAGTCATCCTCAGCATCCTCGTCCGCCACACTGAGCTCGATGCAACATCTTTGGTCGGCGTCGACAATGGTGAAGACTCGGGGCCCTCCGGGCCAACAAAGTGCTGTGGGGATGCCGAACCTTCTTTCAGGTGGGCAACTGTCAAAGTAAGCCATATTCAGCTCGCCTTGACTTCCTCAGAGCGTGTGGTGTGAAGGAACCGGCACCCTGGACCAGTGTTGCCGTTGACCTGTGTTTTCAACAGAGCGACCAATAGTGACCGTCCACCGTCAGTTCATGGCCGTCCAATTTGAAGTTAGCATCCCAAGCACCAACGATCCAGCACTGATATTCAATTACCCCTCATTTGCATTGCGGCGGCACAGGCGCGATGGGCTTTTTGTACCGGCTGGTTTAGTCACCCAAACTTTCCCAGCTAAGCCACCGCTGAGTGAAGTATGACCCCGTCTGCTTCGAGAGGCGCTGTGTCACGCCCCACAATACAAAACCCAACCAACAATCCCATGAGGAGCCATGACGATACCTGGTAATTACCCCTCCGGCAAAGATGGGTTATTTTCTGAGAAGTAGCAATTGATTTTGCACAACCATTTTTGAAACAGTATTTAGTACCGGAAAGCCATCGTGAAGCAATCCACCAGTCCGTATAAGCCTCCATCACCCAGTGACCAAGTTACCTAGAGTGAAGCATCCCAACACTTTACTCCAGCAGAACCGAACGAACTGTAGGGCCTGGAGCCACAGCCTTAGCAAGTCCAGACACGCGCATCTGCCCTATCCCCCGCCTCTCCGCGATGCCATCCTTCCATTCCACGTGCATGATCCAGATAAGACGGCCCTGCCCCTGCGACGAATCGTCCGTCGGATCACCTTGAATCGGGGCAGATGGCAGCAGCGAGTGCTCCATGTCTGCCGTCGCATGTGCGACGACGATGCAGTCAATCGGTGTGCCGGGTTGGGTCGGGAGAAGAGAGACATTGTCTGGGAGCAGTGAGCCAATTGTGTGTTCGCCAGAGGAGGAGAGAAGAGGGCGTGCGTGATGTGGAGGCTGATGAGGGGACGAGGTTATTATAGCCTCACCGAGGATCAGTCGTAGCGTGATGGCGTGGGCCTGGAGAACTGTGTATGGCGGGAAATTTCTGCTTGTCAACAGGTCGAGCATCAGCAATGAGCCTTGTTTCTGACGGGTGGGTCTGGAAGGGTAGGTGACCTCACGGTATCTCAAGAAGCTCTTGACCTTGCGCGAGCTTGCTCTCTCGGAATTTAGCTGCTCGCCGGTCTACCTTTGGAATTCCCTGCTGCATTGCTGGGCTTCTTCTGAATTTGGTATCCCGGCGAAACTTTGGCCCAGCAATTCCACCACGGTCCAAGAACGTGCGATGCTCTGATATTGCAACAAGTTAGCACAAGTTGACATAAGCGACAGGGTTCTGCGGTAGCTGCCGAGGACATCATACTGTACAAACGTTGAGTACACCAACTCATTTCCGCCTTCCGATACTTGTCACCATCTATTCGCTGTAGGATCGCCTCGAACTCGCCTTTGCTGTTGGCAGCGTCAAGCGCCTCGGATGGAAATCCATCTATTCCGACCGGCCGCTCGTCAGCATGCCAAGCTTCGATTTCTTCGTCCCACGTTGATGTCGAACAAAATTCCCAACCGCTACTATTATGGAAAGGGCCGTCTGAACTCATTCCATCATCCGCGTGCCCGTTGTCTTGAGCTTTTTCTGGGGAGAAAACATGAGGCAGGCTGCGCATAAAAGCCTCTAGCGGTGAGGATCCTTCCTCCAGGTTGACTTCAGACAGGTGGTGAAGCTTTGCGCCAGGTCGCAATGCAGACCAGTCGACAAGTGGCTTGTCACGGAGCCAACGAAGTAGATTGACCGGCTCACTCTCGTCGACGTCTTGACGGGGCCATTGGACTTCACCCTCCCAGCCAGCCCAGGAAAAGCTTGCAAACCCAGGACGGCGACGAAGGTTCCCGTGACGCGAATAGAAGAGTTGGAAGTAGCCGAGATAGTACCCAGGAAGACCTTCCACGCCAGGTGATTTCATGCCTGCAAGCAATGTCCGAAGAGCACCGGCCAAAGCACGCAAGGCATCGCCGTCACGAGACAGCTTGCGGAGGGAGTACGCTTCACAAAGGGTGCGATACGCTAACAATGAGGGGATTACCCCGTCCAAAGGACCAGGTATCTGAAAGGACAAATTGAAAGCTTTGAGGTGCTCGACCCTCTTCGTGATTGGTATAGGGTCCGACTCGCCAGGTTGCTCAGACCCGACGCAACGGAAATACACACCACTGTTGAGAAAGATGAGAATTCTCCGAGAGAAGGCGAGTCCCTGAAGCGTCCAACCTTGTGTGTTGTACTTCGAGGTTGAGAATTCTTGCTCAATCTCTGCAACGGTCGCTATCGCCTGGCCTGAAGCTTCTGGGCGCTCCAGCTCAAGACCGGAGTCGGCGTCGTCTCCAGAAGCCGCCACGATCGTGATGCATGCACCAGACCAGATCGAGCTCGATATCCACAACGACCGCTGGATATCATCAGCGTCGTCATGCGCGATGCACAGCGCGTCGACCCAGAGGTATCTCTCGCCTATTCCTCGCACAAGCTCTATGGCATCCTTGATTGTCCTGGGTAAGCCTGAGATTATGTCTTGAAGCGAATCATCCATAGCCATGGAGCCCAGAAGAGCACGATCGGCACGGAAGCTACCATCGCTGCCGCTGACATAGCTTAGCGCCACGTATCTGGCGTCCAGGCCGGCATCACTGACACAGCCCCGATCGACGTCGACAAGGCGGAAGTTCGAACCATGGCGTTCTTCAAAGCGTCGAGGAGGGCGTGAGAGTACCTCGCCAGACGAGATATCTGGGCCAGGACCCCGTGAAGAGCGGCAAGAACGGTGTGTC
Organism: Diaporthe australafricana; assembly: GCA_039880735.1. NCBI lineage: Eukaryota > Fungi > Ascomycota > Sordariomycetes > Diaporthales > Diaporthaceae > Diaporthe > Diaporthe australafricana. Next base: position 494,071 of record JBCEDM010000001.1, on the reverse strand, counting down.
GACTCACATCCGCGCAGCTGCTCCACGATCTCTGAGTACTTGTCGTTCAGCAACATGCCGGTAGCCATTTCTTTGGTTCATAGCACAAAGAAAGGTTCTCTGCGAGACGGAATAGAAAAGATTACCGAAGGCTTGATGCCCGTTGTTCGCCAAGCAAGCAAGCAGTGGAAATGCTTATGTATAAGCTGGGTGCTGAGGGACTTTTTATTGCAAAACAGGCACTCCCTGCATATGATCAGGCCGTTTATCCGAAGAAGGATGCACCGCACAGTGGAGTCGGACCCCTGCTTGATATCTACAGAGGCTGCCTGATCGCCTCGGTTCCTTGCCTCGCAAAGGCCTGTAGACTGCGTCCTATCGGCCCGCAAACTGACCGAACCATCGCCCCGAAGCACATTTCCATCGGGTGGTCATCTGCTCACTGGCCAGTCGACATCGTTTGTCTGTAATCCATCTCGCGCCGCGGTCTGAGTCGTATGTATTGATCTCTAGGAGCCTGGGCAGGCTTGGAGCACCAACATCCAATGGTTCTAATTTCAGAAATGGTTCTTGCCTGAGTCAGCCGGTCAGAATATTGAATGCTCGGCGCTGACTGGGATGGCCTGACATGCCCCAGGGTGGTTTACTCAGTTGGGCTCGGCTTGCCCTCTGGCCATCTCGCACTCTGGGCCCAATTCGATTCGACCTCTGACCCCTCTGAGTCCATTACAGGGCAAATACGAATACGATAAGCCGTACGTGAACCGCTTATTCCCAATTGAAGCGGTATCTAATCTCATATAAGCTGCTCAACCTAGTCAGTGGAAGTTTGACGACTTACAAGGACTGCACAGCTTGTTAAGGGTAAGCGGCTTTTCAAAATTGAGCGGCTTAATAGGGCTAAATACTGAAGGGGAAATATTATCATTCTTTCAATCACTCCTTCCCCTTCACTAACAACACTTAATCTTAATAAGTTCACAGTTTTCTTCAAAGATGAAAGCCAGGTACTCTAGTCTATGAGCAATTCTTTACCTATCAGAATAAAAAGACAGACGACACGGGGGATTCTAAGCCCTACGCCCTTACAATAAATATTGATTTATACCTGAGTTGAGCATTTTCTTAGGCAGATTTGATATCTGGCTGTATTGGCTTCTTTTTTATGGATAAGCCGCTTTTAGAGACAAGCCGCTTGTAGAGATGAGCTGCTTATAAAGATGAGCCGCATATAGAAATCAGCTGCTTATTCAGATTGGGCGGCTTATTGAGATCTCGGGAAGGGTGGCTTATCTACTGTAAGGAGCAAATATTCAGCTTACTGGCTTGAACCGCTCATGTGGCTTTCTTGTGGCAGTACTGATGTACAACTCACCCTCTGGCCCTCTGGCCCTCTATGCCCGATTCAATCTCTAGCCCACAGACCTTGAACTGTCCCTTAAATAGGAACTTGGGCTAAAAAGGATAGGGTAGCTTCTTCATGATTAGGTAGAAGGCACTTGAAATGTAAGAGGCTTGCTCTGAAATCAAGGTGTTAGGTAGGCGTACATATTTTGCTGGGTAGGCGGACATGGGCTGGGCAAGCAACACGAATCGTCTCAAATTTCTGAGCACGTACTGCAGTAATTGGGTTGGAGCATGTCTGCTCAAAAGATGATGGCAGCCTCGCCCTTGACGACCGGGTGCACATAATCCGGCGGATCCATACGGCGAACAAGTCCTCCATCGAGCAGAAGGTGGTCAAGCAGTCTCGGATCAGCGAGACCCTCGGTGACCCGGTCTCTTGGCTCTTCTCCCTGGCCACCCTCGTCAAGCAGCTCGCCAACAACCTCGCCTAGCAGCGGAACCTACGCTGCCCGCGTGATGCTCGTTTTGATTTTCTGAAGCCATGATCAAGACCGCACACAGTCATCTCGAGTGGACTTGCGTTCTATTTTTCGACGAAGAAAAGCAGATGTTTGAGAATGACATCCTGGTTTTTCCAAACCGTGAGACAGGATCAGAGAACAAGGTTTACAATGATTTAAGTAGACGGCATTCCTCTTCACTCATGATCCATTCTCTTTCTCATCAATCAAGTCAATATTCCTTTTCCTTCTTTTTGAACCTGAATCTTTTTCAAGACTGCTGTGCAGCTTGTCCCGTCTTTCCTTCTGAATAACAACAACACACGTTTTCACTAATTCACTGTCTAAACCCTTCATAATGCGTCTTTTCAATATTTTCTCCGTCGTCGCTGCTTTGGCTAGCTTTGTCGCTGCCATTCCAGCTGGAAACTTTGAAAATGGCATCGAGCACAGTGTGATCAAGAGGGTGGCAGGAGCCTCTTCCATTCTCTGTACGTCAAACCCATCATCTTCTTAAGCCCGAAATCTGGACTGTCACATCCAGAACACTCAACATTGCTTGGGGAGCTAACACTACGATAGCACCCGCAGAACTGGCCAAGTCGAAGAAGGTGTGCAAAACAATCAAGAAGCGAGCAGAAGACGAATTGAGTGAGGTTCTGTTCAAGCGCACTGGTTCGGGTACCGACTCAGAGCTCGACTCAGACGGCGAAAAGATCGTCGAGGACTCTAAAAAGTTGACAACACTCTATATGAAGGGTGTGGGCACTGTGCCCAAGACAAAGGCCCTATCCGTGGCGGGCGTCAATGGCTGTACCGCCGTCTTCTTTTTCAACGCTGCTGAGACTAGCCGCACGGGTGGCCACTGCACCGGCGGCGACGAGGCTAAGATCGCAATCAAGGCGGCCAGGGCGGCCAGGACCGCAGGCAATACGGGTAAGGCGGTTATTCGGGCTCCCGACGAGACAACTGTGAGCAGCGTCAAGCAGGCCATCCTGACCGTGTTTACGCCTACGTCTTGGGATACTAAAACATACCCGTTCGAGAAGAGCTCCCAGCCTGACAATGACTGCTTCGCGTTCACATATAAGGAAAAATCCAACTCGCTGGAGGAAAGCTGGCAGAGGCTGGAAGCATCGGTGTGAGATGAGCAATGTCTTGGAAATTGCACTGTAGCAAAGGGCTGGGCTGGACCCAGGCTGGGTGTTTCAAACGTTTGCAATTATTTTTAGAGTATTTTAGCACCACATATCATTCAAAAGCTTTTAAGCAAGTTTGTTTGCACCACGAACCGGATGCTCGTAGATATAATGTCCACGTCCTCGCAGGAGCAACCATACTTAATAGGTCAAGTCTTCCCAAGGATTTCTATGAATTCAGTAATACGCCTTATCACAAGAGTCTTCGAAACATTAGAAGTGCATTAATTGAATCAATTTGGTTTGATTTATTAACTTCGCGCGACGTCCCTTCTTGAGGCAACCGAGGCCTCGCTGCTCTGATTACTGCTACCGTCTGACAGACATATTTTATTCCTTGCTATTTCTTGTCAGATGACACCTCTTCACCACCTCTCTTCTCATCCACTGCGTCCACTGCCGCGTTGCTCTCAGACCGGCTTTTGGCAGAAGCCTCGATGGCTACAGTATCTCCAAAAGCCCATACTCCAACGTAAGCTCCAAGTTGAATCACTAGGCATTGAAGCTGGGCGTTCAACATTTGAAGTCCTACTGCTCGGTGATCCTGGCGGCAAAGCTCAATCAACGTGCTCGTATTATGCATACAAACACACGAAGCCCTATATGCTTTCAAACTTACATAATAACCCATAATACAGAGTGGCACGTATCGCGTTAGCAGAAGGGACTTTGCGGCTCCCTTTGCAGCGTGCCAGTAATCCGGGTAGTCGGTTTCATGATTATGGCCTCTGATTACGTACGCATGTTCGGCGGCTTTTTGCAGGGGCGGATAATGCCTACCCGGAGTCCACACCAAGAGCCACGATGACTCGATTAATGGAGACACACAACATCATGGTTACAAATCAGTGGTAAATCTGTAACCATGACTTACTGAAAGCTCATTGCCTGTTGTCATGCCTCTCCCTCGACGCTTCTCCCTCGAAGCTTTGCTCGTAAAGTTATGACAGACTCCCAATTTCATCGGCTCTTCAAGCAATCATGGTGGCGCACTCCATCACCCTCATCATCTCCCCTTACCACGTCGGTCTCCACGAACATAGGGTGGGCACCGGCCCCAACAGGATCCGTAAGCATGGCGTCGTCACCGAGATCGAGAAACTAGGTGTAGCCGTCAACATCGTCGAGATCGACCGAGTGGACGAGTTCGAGGGCGAGATTGGCCGAAGCTTCGAGCTCTTAGGCAGGATCTCCAAGGCGGTCTCCGCCGTCGTCAAGGACCAGCAGAGCTTCCCCATCGTCCTTGCTGGGAACTGCCACTCGACCGTGGCCATCGCGGCCGGCCTTGGCCACACGGCGCCCGAGCCGGCCTTTATCTGGATCGACGCGCACGACGACTTCGACACGCCGTCCACGAACATGAACGGCTACCTCGACGCCATGGGCGTGTCGATGCTGCACGGGGAGAGCTGGCACGCGCTGATGCAGACCATCCCGGGCCACGCGCCGCTCACGCTCGAGCGCTTCGTCTACTGCGGCCTGCGGGACTGCACGGACACGCAGCGCCGCCGCGTCGCCGCCGCGGGCATGGACGTCGTCTGGGGCGACACGTCACCAGGCGCGCCCCGGCCTGACTTCGCGGCGGAGCTGGAGGAGATCTTGGTCGCGAAGCCCAAGTATCGCGAGGCGCCCGGTGCGCTGGTCCATTTTGACCTCGACGTGCTGGACGACTCCCTCGGCGACGTGAATGGGTACTCGACCTCCGGAGGTCTACTGGAGCTGGATCTCCAGAAGTGCATGGCTATGATCCCGTCGAGGGTGGCGCCCTTGTCTCTGACCGTGTGCTCGTTCAACGGGGATCTGGAAGATGGAGACAGGATAGCCCAGATCGCTGTGCGGGGGATCAGCACGTTTGTGAAGGGGTTGTTGCAGACAGGAGTTGTTTCAAAGACTTAATAGTAACGCATCTTGATATAAAGGAATGGACCTCGCAGGCTGTCGGCAGCGGGGATATGTGCAACTTCCAGGTCCCACTGTGAACTATCTAGGCAGCCTGCATTGGTTTTCTTGATATCCTCGGAAGATGCAAAAGGTTCCGGGAAACTTTTGCAATATTTTGCTGGATGCCACAGCGTTCCTGGATCCTGGGGATGACGGGCGATAACGCCTACGGCAGCTGTAGGGCTTTGTGCTTGGTAGTTCGGCTACTACAGCATTATTTCCGCTCGATGCTGGGCTTAGAGGAGCAGATATGTGAGACCATGGCGGATGCGGATAGTACCTGCTAAGTACTAAGGGAGGGGGGGGGGTGGCTGAAACTAAGCATCAAAAGTACTAAGTACATATACGAATTAGAAATGCACCGATTCATTAAACAATGTTTTTCACATACATTAATTATTTCATTTTTCTTTTAGTAGTAGTATAAGTATTTTAGTATCCATAAGCTCGGGCAATATAGTCTATTTTCCACTCCCTTACCTTCCCCGTCTTGTTCTCATTGTAAACGGCTGTGCGAAAATCATTCTCACTCGCAGGACTTAAATACATGATAACAGTATTGGAAAGATGCGCTAGAATTATTATTCCATTAGCGAAAGAGATTGTGAATAGAACAGTATCAAAGTGTGGATCCTAGTGCCTGTAATGAATAGATTCGGGTCAGCAATCTTTGACGACGAGACTTTTCAGTAGCCTCCAACGCGACAGAATCTTCACAGAATAAATACATGAAGACCTTTATGACGAGGTCTCCGATCCACCAGCTGTCGTAGAAGTCAGACTAGACGATGTCGAATGAGGGTTTCCGCGATTGCCCCCGATGATGTGCCGTGCCTGGAGCTGGTCGGTTGGCCTGGCACCAGATTGCCAGCCGCTGCTGTCGCGGTGCTGGCTTGTTCGAGCGGCTGCTGCCGCTAGCGATTGCTATTGAAGGCCGCCACAATCTGCGTGATCCTTGAAGGAGGCGAGTGTTTGGTCACGTATGTTGAATTGGTATTAGTCTTTCTCAAACCCACATCGGGTGACCGTGCAGATGGTCACCAAAATTCTCACTTTTCAACTATGATTCATTAACACCCAAAGTGATTGTTAAAAACGGGATACCCGCTCTGCTAGCCACCCCTAACCTCAGAAGGCAATTGGAGCGCCAGCGAGGAAAGACACGTCTCAGCGGCGAAAGGAAACCAGACCAGGGAAAAGAGAACGACTACGTCACATATCTGCAAATGAAAGAGGTCAAATTTCAAAAGAAGGGATGCTGATTGCTGCCAAAACCTTCAAAAAAAAAATGAAGGTAAAGCAACGTTCTTACATGTGTATGGCCCCCATTCTTTCGGCCACACTCAAATTCCGCCACACGCAAGTGCCCCCCATAGCTGCCCCACAACAGTGTGTCAAAAGATTTTTGTCATATTGTCCTCAAAATACATTGGTTCATGCATGCGTACTCTTTTCCCTACTAAAACCTCTGCTGTGGTGGTAGAATTGGTCGAGGTTCTGAAATGTCAAGAGAACTAGTAATGCCTGATTTCGACCTAAAATCGCCCACGCCCCCCTCCTGATGTCCGTGTTACACAAATATGCAGACAAATCTGCACATCTGACGTACTTGATCCTTCGAATAATAAATAGAGCTGCGAGAAAGCGGGGAAGTTCAGATAATTACATCCCGGAGAATCTATGCTTGTCTTGTTTCTCTCCACCAGTAACTCAGTACTTTGGGACAATCAGTATTGTCGGAGAATCTCAGACATATGTTATTGGCAATTTTGTATTATGGAAAACTTGAGTCATTTCCTCCAGATCTACCAGTACAACTTGCTGCCCGAACCACCTCCTCACTTGCGTCTGCTGTACCTTGCCAGCGATGGATCCTACGACGAACGATTAGATTGCACACTCCGAGAATTCTGCTTCTTCTCAACAACTGAGCCTTGCCCACGTTATGCTGCACTCTCTTATACATGGGGTCCTCCAGAATGCAACTCTGACAAGAGCCCTGCCGAGAAACAACCTCGCTATGTCAATGTCAATGACAAGCCGCTTCAAGTGAGCGAGAATCTGTTCCAAGGCTTGCTCAAGGTCAAGCGATGGTTCCAAGCGTCTGGTGATACAAAACTACACCTGTGGGTTGATGCAATCTGCATCGACCAGAACAACTACGAAGAGAAGGGCAAGCAGGTCGACATGATGGGCGACATATACCGACGTGCTGACCGTGTCATTGTCTGGCTTGGTGATTGCCCGGAAAAGGAAGGTAGGGAAGTCAGAATCATGGTTCAACAAGCTGCAAGATTGGTCCACAATGCTTCAAATAGAGCACTTGGCACAGATGAGAAGACAAATTACCATATCAAAGGCTGGCATTCGTTGTCTCAGGCCGATAAATATCGTGAGCTGGAACTCAATGGATTACCTCCGCGTCATTCGGTCCAGTGGCTTCAATTCTGGCGATTTTTTAAGCGCCGATGGTTTTCAAGGATCTGGGGTGAGATTTCTATGCTTTCATTTTGTGCCCGCGATAATCTCCTTGCTGAACTAGACTAATGAAGATCCATCTATTATGAGCAGCCATCCAAGAACTCGTCCTCGCCTCAAAAGTCGAGTATTTGTGCGGTATAGAACAATTCCATGGCGAGGATGTAATGCGGAGTACTGATCTCCTGTACTGGGAGATCAAAAACTGGGCAGAAGTCGTCTCGCAGACGTCCGAGTTCGAGATCATGGCGGCATCTCGCAATGTCTTTGTGATAGACGACTTATATCACGATACGGGAAGGTTCCAATACCATGACCGCGTAGCTTTGGTCGGCCCTCAATCTAGGGCCCAGTCTCCATGGACATTCCTCGTCAACTTATTGTACAGCAGTCGAAGACATCATGCTACCATCGAGAAGGACAAAGTGTACGGATTGCTTGGTCTTGTACGAACGAAAACTAGTCTTGCTCCAGAAGCACTCAAGGACTTCATTCGGGCAGATTATACCAAATCGAGCAATGAAGTGTTTTCCGAGGCTGCACAGGGCATAATCTTGGATACACAGTGGCTGGGCTCCTTGATCCTCGTGGAGAACAGGCCCGACCTGGACAGCCTCCAAAATCGGTCATACGTACCCAATTTTGCAGCTCGTGGCGATCAATTCGGCATCGGATGGCAGGTGTTCGAGGATATTCTGCCTCCGTTGGTTAAACTCTCTGCGGACGCTCCGTATGACGGAATACCGACCCTAGATGGGGACAGATTGACGTGCCGGGGCATACGCTTGGATCGCCTGGAGCTTGTGAGTGAACCCTTTTCCGAGCTATTCGATGGCAAGACCGATTTTGCCGAAGGCGTAGCCATCATAGCAAGATCTGGCAGCGACTCTGTGTGGAAAGCAATGTTGGTGGGCGACAAGCGGCTAGACGATACAACAAACCTACCCCAGGCATTCCTTTCTTTTTGTCTGCATCGCTCAAGGCAATATTTTGCGTCTGCTGGGAGACTTGATGGAATTACAACGGACCCTTCCATTAACGTTCTCGCCGATGAGGTTTGCATGCAAAATGAATCTATCACCAAGGATCAAATACGACACCGCTTATCGAGCCCAAACGACAACCTCGCGAAAACTATGCACACAGAAGCACGAGATTTTGAAGCGATATTTTCTTGTCACTATATTGACAGAGCGCTTTTTCGAACTTCTCGCGGCTGGCTAGGAACATGCATGGATGCTATGAGGCCCAAGGACGAAATATGGTTTGTTGCACAGTCCCCGTGCCCAATGGTGCTTCGCAGAGTTGATGGCGAGACTGGAAACAGCTTCAAATTAGTTGGGTGGGCCTTCCTACAGGGATTCCCCTCTGGAATAAATTTCAGCACAGATTGGATGGTGATACAAATTGTGTGATTAGCTACTCATTACAGCTTCGAGATACAACATAGAAGAGAGAAGGGTGGATATAGGAGTGTATGAAGCAAACGGAGACACGTCTACGAATGAGGATCGGGGGGGCACCTATATCGTAATCTATCTGGGTACCCAAGACTTGACTAGGAGGAATTGAGTCAAAAGACCCAAAGCCAAGGAAGAGGGTGCATGTACGCCGGCAGGATCCCCGGAGCGGGAATTTGATTGACTTACCGAGCTGGCATAAGAATATTCTGTATCAAGTGCTGGAATTTCCCCTCGCAGGCAACACAGTGCCAACGTAGACCCCCTTCTTTGTTCGCCCAGATATACCACGGCGGTATGGCCGCACGGCAGTCCCTCCAGGCACACCAATAGATATCATCCTGACCCTCCCCAGCGAAGAATCTCCACGTGACAGCCAACAGCTCCTTTGCGACCCCTTCGTCCAGGTAGAGGATCCAGTCCTCCACCATCCTCAAGTCCTGCCCGCTTCATGACAGGCCCGGCACTCTCAGCAGCTCCTGGCGGTGCCATCCCGTTTTCACCAATTGCGTCGACCTTGTCCGCGGCATCTCCACGGGCGCCAGATCAATATCAAATGGTTTCCGGATAGCTTTACAAAATCAGAAGTCCTCAACCTCCTGGGACGAGTACAGCTGGTGCCTTCTCCTCTCCAGAATAGCCATGTTCTTATTCTGGGAACTGTAGTCCGGGACCTTCACCAGCCTCTGCCAGTGCACGGGAGAAGTAACTGCAGTCAACCTGTCTCAGATCCTCACCGTCGCCATGTAGGCGATCAAGGGTTCCACACCACGTTTTTAGGCATAGAAACTGGATAATCTAGCAATAATGCTGTCCTTCTCATCTTTCCAGTCCAACATTCGACGAAGGCTTGGACCGTGTCCATCCTTAAATATAGCAAGATAGTATTGGCCTTTGGAAGTGGTCTTGCAGTAAGGGCAACAGTCTTCATCGCGCGGCATTATGATCTCGCCAAAGTCGCATACGAGTGCGGGTACAATTCCAGGCCATACACCCTCTATGGGTCTTAAGCCCTTTGCAGCCACATGATCGCCCCGCATATCCATCATGAACCGCGCGGAGTGATTGTGGGGTGACCTGGGGTGACCTGGGGAAGTAATGCTACCCCGCGCGTGCTATAACCGAACGCTCCGTCCCGTCATAAACCTGATAAAAGCTGAGGTGTTCGCACAAGTGCTCGTCCGTGCCGAGCCGAGGAGCATTTTCTTCGGCCGATCATACTGCGGTGGGTGGTGGGCACAGCAGAAGTTGCACTCGCTACAACATTGAGATCACACCGAAGTGATGTTCATTCACACAATGCCAAGCCTCTCTCTCCTCATAAACCGCGTCTTCCCCACAACATGCTCCGCGGTATGACAACAGAGGAAGCCATTATAAGTGCCGGGCCGTACCATGCAAAATGCCTAGTCTGAAAGTAGCCCAAATTGCTCAAAATGCCCAAATTGCCCGAGGAAGAGCCGTCAAATACGCGGGGACGCGCACAGTCGGGCTTGCAAGGCTAGTCGGTGGCCTTGGAATCCTTGGACAAAGATGTCCTAAGTGGGCCTAAGTTGCCGAGTCATCGACACAACGTACGGAAATTACATGTCATCGTAGTAGGTATGATCTCGAGAGTACTCCTGCAGGTACTGGGCGTACAACATGGCAGTGGCTCGGAGTATAAATCAAGAGCCTTTTCAGAAAATCTTCTCCTTGGGTCAGGTTGATTTTGAGCTGCCCTAACTGTCGTCACGCAGTCATGAGAAACTTCCTTCTTCTAGCCGTCGTGGGTGGCGCATTGGCGCAACAGGTTTATGTCCCTGCCAATGGCAGCGACCCTCGTCCTCAATGTAGTTCGACCCCGGCTTCTGCACTTGTCTACGCGACGGCCAGCCCAACGTACGGGTTTTCTGCCTTCTCCTTCACCCAGACAGAAACCGTTAGAACAGCTACCTCTCTGACGCCGTCGGCAACTACTGCCACATATGCTCCGCCCTACGAGTCTCTCAGCCATCTGTTGCCCAACCTGTCCACGACAACGTGGGGCAACTGGTACCCAGATGCCACTGTCTCCCCGACAGACACTGCGGACCCGTACGGCCAGGCTGCATGGTCTGCGCTGTGGGAGCGTGCTTCACTGGCGAATTTCACGACAAGGGGAATCTACTCAACCACAGTCTCACCAACCCCTGTCCCGACGAGCGAGCTGGTTCTTCCGCCTCCGGAGTACTTCACGCCTCAGGACTGTTATTCGTTCCCCGAGGGCTTCATGTTCGGGGTCGCAGGCTCTGCTGCGCAGATTGAGGGAGCAATCGCCGACGAGGGTCGAGGTCCGACGGTCATGGAACTAATTTCATCGTCTACGCCCGACTACGTGACCAATGAGAACTACTATCTTTACAAGCAAGATATCGAGCGTCTGGCCTCAATGGGAGTCCAATACTATTCCTTCTCCATCCCCTGGGCTCGCATCATGCCGTTCACCCTCGAAGACTCTCCTGTCAACAAACAGGGTCTCGACCACTATGATGATCTCATCAATTTTGTCCTGGAAAAGGGGATGCAGCCACTGGTGACTCTGATCCATTTCGACACCCCGCTCACCTTCATTGAGGACCCCTCTGCGACTGTCGGTTCAATAGGCGGCCTCGGGGGGTACGACAACACGACGTTTGAAGATGCATTCGTCCACTATGGCAAAGTGGTTATGATGCACTTCGCCGACCGGGTCCCGGTCTGGTTCACATACAACGAGCCATTCCTGTCCAGCAGGAGCGGCAAGAGTTTCGACACCGTGATTAAGTCTCACGCGCGCCTTGCTCACTTCTATCGTGACGAGCTCAACGGCACGGGGCAGATCTCGCTCAAGTTCAACAACAACTTTGGCGTGCCACGCGACCCCCTCAACGAAGACGACGTGAACGCAGCCTACCACTTCAACGACCTGCAGATCTCGACCTACGGCAACCCCATCTTCCTGGGCCTCGACTACCCCGAAGCGTTCAAAATGACGTTCCCGGACTACGTGCCGCTCTCCGAAGACGACTTGACCTACATCAACGGGACGGCCGACTTTGTCGGGATCGATCCCTACACAGCGACCGTCGTCTCGCCACCCAGCCAGGGCATCGAAGCATGCGCTGGAAACAGTGCGGACCCGCTGTACCCCCTGTGCGTGAACCAGTCGACTCTGACCACGACGGGCTGGAACATCGGCTACCGCTCCCAGTCCTACGTGTACATCACGCCCAAGTACCTTCGGACGTACCTCAACTGGCTCTGGAACACGTTCCGCTACCCTGTCGTCATCACCGAGTTCGGCTTCCCTGAGTTTAGTGAGTCCACTAAGAAAGACCTCTCGGACCAGCTCTTCGACTCGGTCCGCACTACCTACTACCTGAGCTACATGAGCGAGGTGCTGAAGGCCATCTGGGAGGATGGTGTCAACGTGGCCGGGGCTTTTGCGTGGAGCTTCATGGATAATTGGGAGTTTGGTGATTATGCCCAGCAGTTTGGCATCCAGACCGTCAACAGGACGACGCAGGAGCGAAGGTTTAAGAAGAGTTTCTTTGAGCTGGTGGATTTCATGGCTGCCAGGACGCAGTGATGTTACAGCGTGTATCCGCAATCGTCTAATTATTTAACCGGCGAATAAAATGCTCCCTCAACAGACAATTTACCATCACGTGGTATGATGGTTTGGAAAATGAGACGCACGAAGCCAATCTTCTATTGAACAATCTGTAGCAGTGACTAGAGGAATCAGGTTTTCATCTGGCGCGAAGCTGTGACGCGTCTACCGATTCCATAGAGGGCCACACCTTTGTTTGTTTCGTGATTCTTTGATCCACGCACGGCAAGTCAGAGCGCATCGGGATTGACAAATGTCAGTGACTGGTGCTTTGTCCAAAGGAACGGTAAAAGACTCCAAAAGTTCGCCCGGCGATCTGTTCAATCCTGGAACTTGGAAACGCAATCACATCTTTCTTGACAGCGTGCTGAACACCAAATTGACCGCCAAGAACGAAGATCATGACCGACAAAAGCCACCAGGCCGAGGATGCAAAGCGCCTCGGAACGAATCAGAGTCTTGACCAACCAAGCGATGCGCAGATCAATCGTGAGATCTCGCGCCTCAACTCAATGATTCAGCAAAATGATAAAGCCATGCAAAAAGCCATAACAGAAGCAAACGCCATCGCCGAGCGCCTCAGCAAAGAAGCCCAGAACCCCAGCGCGAGACACCAGACCGAGTACAAGAACACTCCACCTCCGGCGCCGAAGGGCGAGCGAGGTGCTGCCGGAGGGAGCACGACAGACAAATTTCAATCCGGGCCGCTTTCCCGAGTGACTGAATGCGGAACTTTTCGCCCTAGCCCTGTCAAAGACTGGTACAATGTTCCGGAGGAACGCCCTCATGATCGCTACGAGAACGAGGACGAGTCCGCCAATGCGCTTTTTGGACATAAGAAGGAGTACGTGGAGAGGCTGAAGAAACGGGAAACAGACGACGACGGTCCCTATGACACTTAGTCCCGCGATGAATGCAACTCGGAGGGCGAGGCGGAACCATAATGTAGCGGCGGAATGATGACCACGTTGGCAATAACAGAGGCCGAAAGGGCAGTACATGACCATCCAGCCAGCTAAATCAGGGGCGATAAGTTGCTAAGAACGGAATTTGAGACGGAGACAATCGATCAAGCTAGATGCTGCGTAGTACACCCAAACAGCGCCAAGTAGCTCAAATGCAACATTCGATGTTCTGTCCGTCTCTGAAAGACTGATTCAAACGCTCTCCTTCTGTACTCTATTTCATCTTGTTTAGTATCTCATCACGATCACCTGTTGGGCTTTTTCAAGGACTGCGTCAGAGCGACGGCCCGCAGCAGTAGGGGGGGGGGTAAGCCTAACATGGAGCGAGTGCCCCGGAGACCCACCCAGAGCCAACCCCCAACCGGCTCACTGTCGTATAACGCTCTGAGTGGCGATCCAGGTAGGTGGTCCAAATGGTTGCAAGAGCGTACTATTTCCTCAAATACCTTTCATAAAATCTTCGTGGCCATTCCACTCAATTGGTACATTGCGGCCCTACGCAAGCTTTGGTGAATAAACCAATCGTTCCGGACAATCTTGCCAGCTATCGTCTCTCGACCGGCGACAGGGATCAGCGGGGCGCGTTGTGACCCGAAGCTTGCACACCTAGCCACACACCTGTCAACACACCCACCAGCCTGGTAGCCTTGACAGCCTCCTTCCTCCGTCGTTCTTATCACCTTATCATCAGCGTCACCTGAGGCTTTTCACGCGTTGCCAGCTAGATAATTCTGAATGCTTATCTAATCTAGCTAATGCAGCTTTGATAATCAAAACTTGACCAGGCCAGCCCGAGATAAATTGGGTGAATTGGAGCGTAGTAAGAACGCCTCGCGTGCCGCGGCGCTCGCCAGCCCGTGCCACAACACGCTCCGCTGAATAGTTTTCTGAGTCCCTACCATCAGACCCGCCAATCCACCGCGTCGTCCCATGTCCAAACGAAAATTTTCTATTTCTTGGCAGTCTAACTTGCTTCTTTACATGCTTTGGAGATCATGCGGGAGGAATTGGGTGAGCAATTCAAAGGTACGTGTGGGTGGTTTCGGCGCGTGGGTGGGTGTGAAGACGGCTAAGGCCAGGGGCCAGATCACTGACGTGTCTGACCGGTCGGCACACACCTGACCGGTCAATACGCATTTGAACCAATATAGAAGCCATGTCCGGAGATAAGGAAGTGGGAGGAAAACTCTGAAACATAATGTTTGTTGAAGACAGGCTCTGGTTTCCCTTCCACAATATTGTGATTTTTCCCCTGCATTGGATTGATTGGCTTTCAGTCACCTGCCCATGAAACATACTAACACTTTGTGTAACCATCTCTGCAGTCCTGAAGTCACTGCAGGCGGCATTATCCGGGTGAGTCAGAGCATCGGCATAGCTAAAGCGAAGGGTGAAGGCACAGATACCAAGCGTACTGGCGCAGATAGAGTGGTCTGCCCTTGTGACCTAGCACCCCGAGATCTAACATCTTCCACCGTTTTCCATCCTCCGAAGCAAGACACGTCCACACCTTTCAACCAGTCGCTTTTTTTTTATGTGCAAACTGAGATTGCATGTGATTTATGTTACCCTGGTAACGATTGTTGTGCGACTGCTCTACGGTGTTGGAAGACAGCAAGGCATTTTGTTGAGTGGGGGCGGAAAGTCTAAGTATAAATACTGTGCGAATTGAACAAGAAAATAAAAATAATGAAGCTTCTATTCATATTTCATTCACGCAGTCTTCATCCCTTCACACAATCACTGGCATCAAACTTCTGCGTGGAACAAGTACAGTATCTAAGGTCGGTCCTGATTGCCCTCTCGACAAAAGTACACCTGAAGACCCCCCAGACAAAATGCCTCCTCCAATGGCAAATGCATTACCGGAAGACATCAGCTCAATTCCGAACTCGGCCATCAAGGACTCTATCAACGTCTTTCAACACCCCACCCCGGAACTTGCCTCGCCAGATGTTCCTGATATTTCGGAACCCATGCCCAAGAAACCTGGCCTGAGCAGCCTTCAAACAGCTGATTGTCCGCAGTTGGAGGAAGAATTCATTGACACCATGATGCAGCACATCGTTGCTTACAGACCGCATCTCACAACTGTCCCTAGTGAAACTTGGTATCCTCATGGGTCGGATCGGAAGATCCAGCCCTGTTACCCCGCGACTACATTCATCCTTCCGGTCAAGCTCAATGCAGAACGCTGGGTCTGTGTCGTCATTCGTGTGGGAAAGCGTGAGGCTTTGTATTTCGATCCGATCGACGGCCAGGCAGACGGGAAGACCGAACCGATTTGCAAGCAATTGGCTTCCACGTTTGTCAGCAAATGCTTGTCAGACTCGTTCAGTGACTGGAACGAAGGCTGGCGGGTTATACCATCAGATCATAGCCCGCGGCGATCCAATGCTGACGACAGTGGTATCTACTGTCTCGACTTTGCTATTTGTATCGCTCTTGGATTGGAAGAACTGGTATTCTCTGATAGCCGGTATCTTCGGATTTTCTACTGCGTGGTATATGAGAATATCAATCATCTGGCTAGTGCTTCAGCAAAAATTTCCCCTGCGTCCCGCGATAGATATAATCTTCGGGATGTGATTCCAGCCAAGGACAAGCAACAACATTCAGCCCGGTCTATAGCCACATTACAGCTCAAGGATGCACTTCCATCTCAATATGTATCAATTCATCTGAATCAGCTTCCCGAAGTGTCGATTGAGATGGATCAGGATCGTATTGGCGCGAAGAGCATTGCAGAACTTGCAGCCTCCCAGCAGTACTTCCAGGAGTGCATCGAGAAGTGCTCAAGACGGCGGCAAGAGGATATTAACGCCTTCGTTGACGCTCAGCTCTCGGCATTAAGGCCTCCACAGGCGACTGTGAAGCACCTTGTAACGGTTACTAAGGCCCTACGCGACTCAGACAAGCAAGTGCTTGGTGTCACTAGTACATGCAACCAGGCTAAGGCCGCTATCAGGATCATTAGACAGCAGAAAGAAGCTGTGGGGGCTATGAAGGCCGAATTAGGCCTCGAAAATGAGATTGCAAGCATCGCGGAACAGGACCTGGCGCTCTTCGACTCGATCCACAAGCGAGAAGAGGAAAGGCTCAAGCTTTTAGAGCGATTACGACTGGCTATGGGCCAGGCTCAGGCTCAGGTGACCGCCGCTGCAGATGATCTAAAGAAGACAGAAGACACTGCTCTTGAGTATCATACTGCACACATTCATTGCCATCTAGCCTTGTAGAAATGCGTCGATGGCTTAGCAGTCGGGAAAGGTCCAAAAGGGGAGGGGCTCAGGCCGTTGGGGGGGGAGATACTAGGAGTGTCTCTTTCGCAATGGATGCAGTTTGAAAAGGCTGTTAGTTGGTGTTTATGACTCAGATCATGGAAAAATGAGCGAGAATCCGGGAACAGAGTCTCCAACAGGTAGGGAAGGCTTGATGTCCAACACATCAAGCGCGGAATTTTCCTGCGAGAAAAAATGATAGCTGGGTATGTCACATATTAAACCAGAATGCAAGGTAGTAACGCACAAACATGATCATTAGTAACCTGTACTCACGCTATATTTCAGCCTTGCTAGTTTTCGTACATACGCATCTGAAAGCCATCCAGACAGGTATATTTAATGCTTCGGGCCAAGTCATCCTTGGGCTACCAGCGCAAGTATGGAACAGGCGACAAACAAAGAAGTGCCTTGCGCATCCTGCAATGGTTGGCTGCTCAATGCTACGTTGGCCCCTTTGTTCCGACTATTGGTGCTGTTGGTTCTTCAATGCAACACCAGGCCCACCCGGCATGCCACCTTAGATGACCACATGCAGGCAGATCATCCACACAGTAGACTATTTACGCGCGGGACTCACCTGCTGCTATGTCCGGAGCTGCAAACCAGCGGGCACCTCGACACTGATTGGAACATAGGCAGGTAGACAGGCAGAGAAGATGGGATTGGTGGGGCCGCTCTCCGAATGTCGCCGCAGGCTGCTGCACTTTCAAATTTGTGAAGGATTTTAGTAGGTCCGGACCAACAGAGGGCAGGCATCTCGGCACATCTCAACATCTCGCATCGGAAGGAATGTGGTTGCATGACATTTCTTGACCCTATGCTTCTGTCCTCTACAATGAGTTTGAACATTCCCAGGCTTTCCAATGGGAGTCGACATTCTCTTTATTGTCATCCTTTGCGTCACATTACTCCATCTTAAGGATCCCTGTTTCTACTGCCTTGTTGATAACGCACGGCTATTTTGCATGCACGAGAGTGTGACACTTTTTCTTTTTTGCCATGGATCCAGCCACACAGAGCCCTGGAAATCCTTCTTTGGTCCCAACAGGCAACAATGACATCCCAGCGACGGCTTTTTATGTAAGAGCTACTCAGACCCCCGAGAAATCCTTTTACTATTAGAAGCCCCTGTGCGCATAAAAAAAAGCGTTCGGTCGCTGATGGCTCTTGACCACAACCGATAGGTCCTTACATGGGTCTTTTTCGCAATTTGCAATGTTGCGTTCGCTGCGAGAGCCTACATCCGCTATGCCTGCTTCCGCAAGCTGATATTAGAGGACTATCTCATGCTCACGGCACTGGCCATGCACAACGCCGAGGCGGTCCTGATACAGATTTATGTCCGATATGCTTATGATATCGAGGCCGTCGAGATGGGCGACGGTCAACGCCAAGAAAGGCTTCGTCGCCATTGGGACCTGCATCAACCTCACCATTGTCGGCGTGATACTCATCAAGCTCAGTTTCCTGCTCTTTTTCCGTCGCCTGGGCGCAAAGTCACACAGAATTATCACTGTTGTGTGGTGGGCTGTGCTGGCTTTCACCGTCGCCAGCACCGTGGCGCAGATTGGAATGCAGAAGTTCGGGTGCTTCTTTGGAAGCATCGAGTACATCTTTAGCGGAGCCTGTAGCAACGAGTCAGGTTTGAAGAGGATCTTCTTCAATGCCATATTTTCCTCTGCCGTGGACGCTATATCAGATTTTCTCAGTCAGTCCACCTGCCCCATTTTCTCCTGGCTGGATACTTTTCGTCGCCGTTATTCTCAGGCAAAAGTTCAAAATCAGTCAAAGCCGTTCCACTGACTCGAGCCACCCGGGAAGTCATTGGATTCCCTGTGGCGATTCTGTGGAGAAGTCAGATCAGCATACCGAAGAAGCTCCTCTTGACGTTTGTCTTCAGCCTTGTGTTCCTCACTATAGCTATCACGATCGTCAGGGGCAGTGTATTTCATGCGACATATAGCGCCGCAGCCGCCGACGCGAAGATGCAAAGTGCAACATTCACCTGGTTTTGGTTTTATTGCGAGTTCAGTGTTGGTAAGCAGAACCCTGCAAATTTAGCGAAGAAACAGTTGATGGATAATCATTTGATCACTGGTGTCGAGACTAACTTGAATATCTTGGGGCTTGTAGCATTCCTGATCGCTTGTATTGTTTCTTTTCGCACGCTGTACGTGCAGAGGAACAACAAGGCTAGCGATCAGCACAGGGAGCAACTTCGACGAGAGGCAGCTCACCAAAGTGCGGTGCGTCGAGGCTGGCGCGCCAGGGCGCGCCAAGTACACCATAGCGTGCTTGACACGTGCAGGTCGCTCGAAGGCTGGTCGGCCAGCGACGAGTCGCTCGTTATGCGCGGCCTTCCCAGAGAGCCGTCTGGTCCCATGACCGTCAATTCCGACGATGTTGGCAGCGGGAGCAGGGGTGTCACGAGGCATGGCACAAACAACGCGAAAGGGTCTGTAGAGACATCTTGGAGTTCCATTTCGGTTGATAGCCTGCTGCAGACTCCGGACATCGCGCTTGTCCCCAGCGCGTAGCACATTGATTTGGGCTGTCTGGTGACTATAGAAGATGAGGAACAAGATTCGATGTTAAAAACTGCGGGACTTCAGGATGTGCTTGGCATCAGCCTTGCGTACTCAGCTCTATGCACATTGTGCTGTTGAACATTGAGTTCATGTTGACTCAACAAGCCACCGACTGTCCTCATGCCATGTTACAAAAAAAAGAGAAATCGATATGCCATGTTAGGATTGTTTGAACCTTTTCGCCCGCATTGTTTCGTTGAATCTGTGAGGCCAGCCGAGCACTGGCCAGGATACGGTCAAATCAATCGTTCCTGAAGACTCCAGGGATGAGCACGAACACGTAAGTTGACGTATGCAGCCTTTACGACTCGGTTTTGGATCTAGACAAGCCAGGCAACATCGTAGGATGTCAAATGCGCTTCACAGCCGATGGCAGTGCCGGAATAAATTGTCCGAAACGTAGGCCATCTAAATGATATATTGTAGGCTATCTTGTACCGGTACAATTAACTATACGTTAGTTTGTGATTAGCGCCACGCCGTCAACGTCTGCCGCCACATGACCAGTCAGCCTCACCCAGGTAGCAGACAGGCCCTAGCCGGCCATTGACTCAAGGGTATAAATAAATTAATATGAGACTCTGTCGGCCCAGTAGTACAGTGGTGTACAACCGGCTTCTCTATCCTAATAAACATTCACACTATCTCTATACCTAAAATCTCAAGCACCCCGGGAGGTCCTGGTTCAACTCCAGGCTGGCCTACATCTTTTTTTCCCCTCTCATTCATATTTTTCCCTTTTCATCCGACATAGTGCAGTCTCCCAATATCTCTCTCCAGACTCTATCTGTGCCAGGCACACACCTCAAAGTACCAAGGGTACCTCGTGTACTTGCCAGCTTGTCTCGTTGGCAAACAAACTCTTCATACTTGAGTACAGTGGGTTGACTGACTAAGGTATCTGATATCCTGCCTACAACACAGGCGATTGCCGTGTAAGCCGACCTACGCCATCCTTGAGAGTAAGAATCATAGACTTTCTTCACTTCCACTTTTATTTGCTTGAGATACGGTCTGCACAGTTGGACTCAGCGCAATGCAGTGATCATGACCTCGTCTAAAGTCGCTGTAAAGACTTGTCTCATGATATCCCTGTATGGGCTCCTGCTCCTTCGAAGTCCAAAATGACACCCCGAGGATTCCTTGTCCTACGCCTCCCATGTTTAGCGCCAATGCAGTCCTCAGTCTGGAAATCACTTTTCTCCAGAGCTCCTCCAGCTCCAGGTCGCCGACTTGTCCCGGAGTATCAAGAACCCGTGGGACAAAGCGAGCCGCTATCCACCACGAAACCGAAAGCCCGCTGTGTCCTGTCAGCATACCGCTCCTTTTATGACTTCCCGGGATCGTCTGGGTGGTACTGGCTTCCAGCTTTTACTCCGTAAGAGAGTGCACTTACCGATACGTCAATGATTGGAAGCTCTTGGCCTCCCGGCGTCTTGGTGGCGCAGCAGTCCTCGACCAGAATGCAATCGTACCCCTGGTAATACGCATCCAGTAGAGTGCCGTGCACGCATTGATTGGTATTCACGCCGGCGAACAAGAGTGTCTTGATCCCTCCTTCTTTTAGGGCCTTGGAGAGTGAAGTCTCGTCGTTCCACAGCCCGGATACCCTTTCTTTGTGACAGATCACGTCCTGGGTCAGATCACACTGTTCAGCTACCGTGCTGTATAGTTGAGCATTCCAGGACCCGATCATCAGGCACCGTCCTTTCCCCTCGCCGAGGTCGTCTCCGAAGCCTCCTGAAGGTGGCGGGTCTACACCTGCTGGCGGGTTGATCAGGCAGTCGGTGAAGCTGTAGCGGGCCGCAGCTGGTATGTTCTCCAGATCAGTCTCGGTAAGCCCCCAAGTGAGCCATATGATCTGTTGCATAATCAGTCCATGCGTCCAATCTGAATCCCCTCCCTCTCTCCGATTGCCGATATGTTCCACGTGCAAGGTAGATGAGAGGATATTTATAAATGGCAGGCTGACCTTGATGTTTAAGTGGCGACAAGTCCTGACGACTTCTGCTGCACGCTCCGCCGCGGCGACACCAGACGGGAAATCATTGCAAGAAGGATGAAGAAACTAGTTCTGCATGTCAATGACCACGAGAGCCGATTTGATGGGATCAATCGCTACCGATATGTCTTCTGCCCCACGGGTTGTCCGCAAGACATGGGCCTGCACAGCCGCGCCCCTCGTGAGATCGTACGTTCGAGTCGCGGGTATGTATTTCCACTCAGCTCCCGGGGGTCCCATCGTGATGTCAGACATCTTGCGTTCCTCTGGCTCTGCTTGAACGGGCTTCGCGTTTCTGTGTTCTGGTTGTAGCTCCCCCGTGGGCTGCTCGTCGAAAGGCGCAAATACCTGAGTGTTGTCTGGAGACATCGTATTGCAGATTGTGGGCTTCCTGTGTGCATGCGAGGACATACTGGTTGTTGTTGACCCCAGCGACCATATGGTAAAACATGATGCCTCGGGGCCTGAAGAACTCAATCACTGGCGTTGTCCCTCCCCAGAGTACAGTGAGTCACAACTTACGGAGGCGGAAATATGGAAGGCTGCATTTCTGTGACTCTGCAAAGTCATTCTGCAACGGCCCGTGAATTGACGTGTTCCATTGCTGCCGGATGAGCATCCAGTAAGCAGTAACTGTCGTCGCAGTGTGTAATGCAATACCTCCAACATCATCACCAACACCGAGGCGACATTTAATATCCGGTTCTTGGACATTCTGCCGGTCTCTTTTCGAGACATCGCACTCATCCCTGACAAACACAAGGAATATTATTATTAGTAGCACTGCCAGCTCCTCGTCCGAGATGCCACACACCACATGCATCACTTAGTAGGTGATAGCATACCCGTAGACGGAAGAACTTCTTGTGCCTCGTGGCCTTCTTCTTGATTGCCTTGGTCCCAAAAAGCAGTTCTACACGTCCACAATGACAAGAGCGGTCTTATGTGGAGCAATCGCCACTGGAGCCGTAATCAATACATAGGGCTTAACCTCAGAGTAATTCGACCTGATTGGCATGAATTGGTTTGAAGCTATCTTCAGGACTGCAGAGCCAAAAGCTGTCATTGGTGTTGTCTATGTACGGCGTCTGCGAATTGCGATATCGTGACAGTGGATTTGTGCACAATGTATTGATGCTTCACATAGACAGATACCGAAGATCTCCCGGAGCTATCAGCAACTTCTAGTAGATGAGAGTGGACAAAGATTTTATCTCCATGGATTAAGATCCATCTCAATAGACGCATCCTCACTTAGCTTCCTTGCCATTGCCTTTCTTGGTGGACAAAAGCGAGCCAATTGCTGAGTGGCACTATCGGCCAACAGTGACACTGGGGTGGGGCGGACTAGTGGCAGCGTCACGTTGGCTGTGCCACTTACAGGTAGACCTAATAGGGCTACATCAAACTTTCAACCAACAGTCTTGACGCATTGCCAATCATCTTACCCTCAGGTGTTCACAGTAACACCGGAACAGGGGCATTTTGGGAGCTAAAGTAGGGTAATTGGGTAACAGCTGAGTGGCTGGGTTCACAGGGAACTGGAAAGAAACAAAAAGTGCAAACACACACCAGACAAATACGTTTTTTTCCAAAGGTCACTGGCAGGTCATTTCACCACTACACCATCATGCACCTCACATCAGGTATTTCGCCAACATTCAAACCATCCAGTTCTTCTTGCTGGTGTACTCGCTGAACATGGCTGGGCTGTTGGCCGATCTTGGCCCCGTTTCTCAATTCATTTTGCTAGCACTCCTCATTCTGTGCCCAGTTCTTATCACCAAAGCAAGAAACTGCACCAAGTATACGATCCTGCCCGGGGCACCCATCGTCGGGAAGAAATGGAAGTACGAGCCTAGTTGGTTGACACGCTACCGGTTTGTCCCAAGCGGGTGGGACATCACAAAGGAAGGATGGGAGAAGGTGAGACTTCATGTGTCGTTCTAAGCTCTCCATCATGATGCTGATACATCCTCTCTGTATAGCACCGGGACTCCGCCTTCACAATGCTGAGGCCAGACTCCAATATCACCGTCTTGCCCTTGAGATACGTCGATGAACTGCAGCATGTGGACAGCCATCGCCTTCATCCCATGGAAGCTCTATCAAATGTGAGATCCGACTCTTTCCCGGGCTCATCCCATGCATCAGACCCTCTGGAATTCTCACTGACCTCCACCCAGGACATGCTAGGCACTTACACAGGCCTCTCCATCCTGACAAACTCACACCTCTCCTTCTCAGCAGTGCAAAAGCGCTTCACCCCCAAGCTCCCGCAGACCCTCCCACGCCTCGTCGACGAACTATCCTACGCCCTCCCGCACATCATCGGCCCCTGCAGAACCTGGATCCCGATCGCCCTCAACGACGCCATGACCCGCGTCATCTCGCACCTGACGGCCCGCACCTGGGTCGGGCGCGACCTCGCGCGCAACGAGGAATGGCACACGGCCAACCTCGAGACCACCGCCAACGTCTTCACCCTCGCCGTCGCGCTCAAGCTGCTCCCGGCGTTCCTGCAGCCCGCCGCGGCGCCGCTGCTGCCGATGAAGAGGAAGCTGGGCCGCGGGCTGCAGCGGGTGCGGGCGCTCCTCGTCCCGCTCATCGAGGAGCGGAAGGCGCTTGGGGAGGGGGATGAGAGGCCTGATGACATGATCCAGTGGATGCTGGATGCGGCTGAGGGCGGGGAGCGGGACACGGTGGACCTGGCCACGCGCTATGTGTATGCGGCTATTGGGAGCTTGTTCACGGTCTCGGCGGCGCTGGTCGACTGTGTCTATGACCTCGCTGCGTATCCCGAGCACCTTGCGCCGCTAAGGGAGGAGGCTGAGCGGGTGCTGAAGGAGGATGGTGGGTGGCAGAAGGGGACGGCTGCCAAGCTGGAGATGATGGATAGTTTTATGAAGGAGTCGCAGCGTGTCAACGCACCTGGGCCCAGTAAGTCTGCCCACCATGCTCTCCACGCTTCATGTAGTCATCTGTCTGACCATATTCTACTCCCACCAGTCAGCTTCAAACGTGTCGTGAAGGAACAAATGACTCTTTCAGATGGGCTGGTCCTCCCAAAGGACACATACATCGCCGTCGTCAACTCGAGCTGCATAGGACGCGAAGACGAGCGATTCGACGGATTCCGCTACGCGCAAAAGCGGTCCGGGCAAAGCTCGTCAAAAGCTAGACAGTCGCTGTACACATCCACAGACCGAGAGCATATCAGCTTCGGGCAGGGACGCCACGCGTGTCCCGGGAGATTCGTGGCCGCGGTGGAAATCAAGCTGGTGTTTGCGGAGATGTTGATGAGGTACGATGTCAGCTTCGTTGAGAACGGGGAGATGAATCTGGGTCCCGAGAAACGGCCCAGGAATTTGCACTTGCTGGAGCTGGGGTTCACTGATCCGTCGGCCAAGGTGTATATCAGGGAGAGGGCTGGTGCTGCAGTGAGCACATGAAAAGTGCAAGGGAGAGGGGATGGAGAGGCAAACTCAGGACAATCAGTTCTTGGTCATAGGTCTACTCGATAAATATGTAACCATAGTTGCGTGTCAATTTCCAGTGATTTTGATATAGGTAGTCTGTATCCCACGCGTTTTGAGTGACTCTGTTTGTGACCAGGGGTGGTGGAGCAACAGCACTGCACTGCAGACGTGAACCCCGGTCCGAGATCTGCAGCTCATCTATTTACCTTGTACCTGGAAAAGCTAAACCACCTGCCAATTTCGTATTCCACGCGGGGTACACGCCGTGGCTATTCGTCGACGTAACCATGCAGAGGGAACCGACTGTGTGATTGCGGAGATATGGGACGAAAAAGAGGGATTGTCGCTGACCTGCATCATGTTGTTGCGAAGCCTTTGCTTCAATATTTCTACCTCGAATCGAAATGTCGCAGGCTTCGTACAGGTGGCTATTCATATGATAATACATTGCAGTGGCATCTGCCTATACGCTTTGCAGGTTTTACTGGGCACACAACATTTTGGAATCCGACCTAACCCCTCATAGACCAATTACGTACGGCCTTCAGAGGTGTTGAGTCTCTCCTGAGAATTCACCGCAAACCCAATCACTCGTTATTTCTTTCCATTGGGCAGTCTCACTATAAACGGCCTACCATCTATCTAGATACTTTGAGCATGGCGTACCTCCTGATCATCAGTCTTGTATTCCTCGCCCTCCAGATCCTAGCACAAAACACCACAAACACCACCTTCGACCCCCTCGCGTTCGTCGACCCCCTCATAGGCTCCACGAACGGCGGCAATGTCTTCGCGGGCGCCTCCCTGCCCTACGGCCTCGCCAAGGCCGTGGCCGACGTCGACGGCCAGAACACGGGCGGCTTCGCCACGGACGGCAGCAACGTCACGGGCTTCAGCTCGGTGCACGACTCGGGGACCGGCGGCAACCCCAGCCTGGGCAACTTCCCGCTGTTCCCGCAGGTGTGCCCGGACGACGGCGACATCAACAGCTGCGGCTTCCGCATCGGCGACAGGAAGGTTCCGTATGACAGCGACAGCGTCGTCGCGCGGCCGGGTTACTTTGGCGTGCGGCTGGCGTCGGGCGTCCGGGCCGAGATGACGGTCGCCGAGCGCACGGCGCTGTATAGGTTTGACTTCTCGGCGGCGATGGGGGGTGGCGGGAATGGTTCGCATCCTTTGATCTTGTTGGACCTGACGGACCTCTGGCAGAGTCGCCAGAATGCTTCTATCAGTGTTGACCCAAAGACAGGCCGCATGTCTGGCAATGGGACATTCTTGCCGTCCTTTGGGGCCGGGTCCTACGTGATGCACTTCTGCGTTGACTTTTTTGGAGCGGACATGTACGAGAACGGCGTGTGGGTCAACAACAGGGCAGGGACAGAGCCCAAAGAGCTGTTCGTGACCCGGGGCTTCAACCTATTCTATCTCGAGGCGGGAGGCTTTGCCAGGTTCTCGAGTCGCACAGACAACATCGTCACGGCCAGGATGGGGATCAGCTTCATCAGCTCAGAACAGGCCTGCAGCAACGCCGAGGCAGAAATCCCCAACCCAACAGAGGACTTCGACGCCCTCGTCAGTACCGCGCAGGACTCATGGAGGGAAAAGCTCAGCACGGTGTCAATAGACGCAGGGGGCGCGAACGAAGACCTCCAGACCAGCTTCTGGAGCGGGATATACAGAGCCATGATGTCGCCGCAGAACTACACGGGCGAGAACCCGCACTGGGACAGCGGCATCCCGTACTTCGACTCGTACTACTGCATCTGGGACTCGTTCCGCGTGCAGCACCCGCTGCTCACCATCGTCGACCCGGCCGCCCAGACGCAGATGGTCAACTCGCTGCTCGACACGTACCGGCACGAGGGCTGGCTGCCCGACTGCCACATGACGCTCTGCAACGGCTGGACGCAGGGCGGGTCCAACGCCGACGTCGTGCTGGCCGACGCCTACGTCAAGAACCTCTCGTCGCCGGCGGCCGCCGCCGCCTCCATCGACTGGGCCCTCGCCTTCGAGGCCGTCACCAAGGACGCCGAGGCCGAGCCGCTCGAGTGGTCCAAGCACGGTCGCGGCGGCCTCGCCAGCTGGAAGTCGCTCGGCTACATCCCCTACCTCGACTTCGACCCGGCGGGGTTCGGCACCAACTCGCGCAGCGTCTCGCGCACGCTCGAGTACTCGTACAACGACTTCAACCTCGCCACGCTGGCCGAGGGCCTGGGCCACCCCGACCTGCACGCCAAGTACCTCGCGCGCAGCAGCAACTGGCAGGCCCTGTGGCGCGCGGACCAGACGTCCCTGATCAACGGCAACGACACGGGCTTCACCGGCTTCTTCCAGCCGCGCTACGCCAACGGCACCTGGGGGTTCCAGGACCCCATCGCCTGCTCGACGCTCGCGGGCTTCTGCTCGCTGACGACCAACCCGTCCGAGACGTTCGAGGCCAGCATCTGGCAGTACCAGTTCCTGGTCGCGCACGACACGGCGGGGCTGGTGGCGCGCATGGGCGGCGACGAGGCGTTCGTGGACCGGCTGAGCTACTTCCACAGCTCTCCGCTGGCTGATATCTCTAACGAGCCGGTCTTCTCCACAGTCTGGCTGTACCACTATGCGGGCCGCCCGGGCTTGTCGGCGGCGCGCATCCACGGGTACATACCCGGCTCCTTCACTGCTGCGCCGGATGGGCTGCCTGGTAATGACGACTCGGGCGCCATGGGCAGCTTCTTGTTCTTCAGCATGCTGGGCCTGTTTCCTGTCGCTGGCCAGGATGTCTACTTGATCTCGGCGCCCTTCTTCCGCGCAGTCAGTGTGACGCACCCCATCACCAGCAAGACGGCCACGGTGAGGGTCGTGGACGGGTGGGACCCAACGTACCAGAGCATCTATGTCCAAAACGTCACCGTCAACGGTGAGCCATGGACGCGCAGCTGGATAGGACACCAGGTCTTCACTGAGGGATGGACGGTCGAGGTGAGCCTCGGGGCCAGCGAGTCGGCGACCTGGGGCCGCGACTCAGAGGACCGCCCGCCGAGCTACTCGGCCGCGGCGTCGAGTTCAGAGCTCATGGGGGAGTAATTCCGCAGAACGGAGGATAGATACTTGGTAATCTCACATTAATTCCCGCTCGGGACACGCGCCCGCTCTCACTAAAATACCTGCATGATGCTCAAAGTGCTAGGAGCCTATATGTGATGGTCCCAACAATCTGCTGGTGGTAGATCCGGTGGGCAAGCACTCAGGAAATTAATGAATTATATGGGTAATCCGAACATGGAGACAAATTCTGCGAGAATGAATCTCGCGACGACGACGACCTTGATTACAAAGATGGCTGCTTCCTCAGTCTCGATGCCGGTGTCTGGTGTTGTTCCGTGTGTCAAACACCCTCCATTGCCGGAGATACCAAATCCTGCCCCAGCTCGAAAGACGTTGAGATGCCGTCAGATGCAGTGCAATATGATCCAAAGGTACCGCATTTGGCTCCTCGGCAGTCCCTGAGAGCGGTCCATCCACCGGAGCAGAAGCAGCTAGTCGACGACGAGCGCTCCCTTGAGGTCTTTTTTCGCATCGCATATGCTCCAGAGACCGGGCGGCATCAAGCTCCTCCACACCTGTTGTGTGCGGAAGCTGTGTTTCCTGCAGAAGCAAAAATAGAATCGCTCCGAAGACGAAGATGAGAAGAGCCAGGTTCCCGGCGATGAAGAGCCACCCCGCCCAGCGCTGTATGAACAGCTGTGAGCTGGATCGGCCACTGGTTGCCACAGTGATCGTGTCATTCGGCATCGGAAATGAGCCGAAGCCCAACTGTCCGGCCGTGTAGTTTGAGAATTGAACAGCAGTGACGGTGAACTGCAACGGCACCGCGAGAAAGTTGTGTAGAGACGTGATGAGACTGTTCCTATCGTCTGGGAACGAATAGCGGTATGTCCGGTGGGCCCAGGTCAAGAAGTAATTAAGCGCATTGATGTTGGCCTGGTCCGCTTCGCTTGCGGACAAGGTGGGTATTAGAACTCGATTGGCGATCGCGAAATACTCAGTTGCGTTTAGAAACATTCGCTGTGGCTCGCTGATCATCTGCACGTCTATGATGGACGAGTTTTGCCGATCATAGGATGTAGTTGTGAACTGCTTGTACGCAGTCATATTTGTGGAATATGTCAATGAGCCAGAGACCCATGTTCTATTCGAGTTGCATTCCCTCGTGTCGTAAAGATCTTGTGGGCATGCAGCCCAGCCTGCCCAGCGTGCTTTAGGATGATTGATTCTGTACTCGCTCAACAAAACTTGGGTATACGTACCCACGGCCAAAGAATCATTCACCTGCTTAAAGCAAAGTTGAAGGGTATCGTTGATTTCTCCCCCACTAAAGACACAATCGCCTGATGTACTGTCGGAGTTAAAGATGAAGTCACTTCTCAAAGTCTCGAATATGAGAATTATTCCAGGAGCATTCTCGATGCGAACTGTGGTAGCATCATCCAATAAACCACCGTCGAAAATGGTATAGTTCAACGATGAATTGAATTGCCGTGCTATCTCGATGCCTCCGGGAAGAATCAAGGACCGGCAGCCTTCGTTGCATGCGTCAAACGGTGTGCCGACGGCATACCTCGTATTTGAGAGTAGACTCGTAGTCCATATTGCAAAGTACATGGACAAGTCAGAGGCGTGGATGGTGATAAGTGTTCGGAGATCAATTGGCAAAAGCCCGGCGAATACCGGAAAGTGAACCTTGTCAGAGACGAAGTAATATACGAAATCGGCTTCGACTAGGCGAGATGTCAGTTGCACCGAAAGACCTAGAAAGACCCATGATTGCCAAATTACATTTCAGTACGGAACCGAACGCAAGACCCATGATGGGAATAGCAAGCCTTAGCTCGCACCACAGGTTGAACAGACTGCGCCATTTGTCCGTTGCCCATTTGATGATTGTGAACTCCAGAGTGGACAGCCAGGAAGACGAGGCTCCCATTCCGAGGAAGTTCACGAGAGAAAGACCGCGGCTCCTGTTGACGAAGCCTAATCTCAGACAGCCAAAGAGGTCTCGTATGACCATGTCGAACAAGATGGCTGCGAATTGTGAGAAGATCGATACCAACAAATTGGTCTTGGACGCATCGAAGAGGACGGATCCGGCTTGAATCTGGCCACGGATGAGGACAAAGTAGATGAAAATCCAGTAGAGAATGCTGTAGATCGCTGATACTCCGAATGACAGTAACATGTCACGAAGCGGCCCCAAGTTGGTCTTCGCTCTGTCGAGATACTTTTTGACAAATGACAGTAGCAAGTCACGACGTAGCCTCAGGTTGTTGTTCACTCTTCCAAGGTACTTTTTGACGCTGTTGGTCCGGATCGGCGGTACTGCTCGTGAAGCTGGTTCTTGGGCACTCCCACCATGATTCAAAAGAGCCAGTTGCTGTGTGGATGACGGAAGAGAGTCGATTTGCCCCTCCAACTCTTCCAAAGGAGTGGCAGACTCCTGTGCCATCATCGGTTCTGTAATGGAACTCTTCGCGTGTATGAGTCTGTGTATTCGAGGAAATCACTGGTCGAGGTAGTTGTCACAAACGATCTAATCTAATCTCTTCGCCATGGCCACGTTTCTTGCCTCCCTCTTAAGTAAATCCTCAGCCGCGGCCATCCGAGTGATAGCGTGCTGTGCGTGTGATGTTGGCCAGCCGCATTTGCTCAAGTGAGCACTTCAGCTTTCAGCTCTATGAAGACCATACCCAATACTGCAACGACAGCAACGAGATGGTGTGCCCCAAGATTGTCGGTAGCCAATAGAGAGCTTGCATGAAAATGAGGCAAGTGTGCCTTTCCAGGCCGATCGTGACCTCACTCTCTGGGGGTTTCTATCAACTGCCGTCCCAGTGCATTGGCAGGGCTTGATTGCAGCCTAGGCTAGCGACAGCTGCGTCCATAGTGATGGTTCAGCTACCAAGATGGAGGGTGCCGGGTCACGGATACGTTGAGATCCGGTCCAGACACTGCACTCTACAATGCACAACGAATGCGCTGCTGGTGTAATGTGGGGTTTTGTGATAGAATTGGATGTGTGGTCGTTGCTAAGGTAGACGTCAATTTAAGGTTATGGCGAAAGGCATCCGGGACTGGGTTTGAGTTTGCTGGGGTGCCAGGGTCTAGGGTTGAGCCTCATCACGAAAATGAAGAGAAGAACCAATGTACGCGACAAAACCAACGGAAAAGTGCGGACGACGAGTTCCATAATGATTTTTGGACGGTGGTGGGACCCCACAACAAAAAGATCGACTAGATCCACTGTGGAAACGCTACGCGGTGGTGGGACAAGGCGGGTCTCCACAGGCATTGACATGTTTGAAGTAACACTGCCTTCTCATGTTCCACAGCAGCCTATCCCTGGCCTCTTCTCGCATTTCGTACCAAACTGCAGCACATTAGACCACGAAAAATGGAAATTGGCGGCTGGATCGAGCGCAAGAAGGGCTACGGACGCTCAAGTCCATGGGAAGAATTCTGGGTCCCCTCGGATTTACGAGCCAAGTAAATTGGGTGTATGTCTACTTGTTGGAGCCGTGAATCGCCGTTCAAGAAGGCATATAAGTACGGCGCCTTCCTCTATGTCTTCAATAGTTGTGCTTGCTTGCAGCTACTCTGAGTTATCTCGCCATCCAACATAATAGGCAACACCTCCTACTTGATCTCACACATATCAGCATGACTTCCAAACCCTACCCCCACGTCCTCATCGTCGGAGCAGGCCTAAGCGGCTTGACTCTGGCCCAAACCCTACGCAAGAACGGTGTATCCTACGAGATCTTCGAACGCGACAAGTCCGCCGAGGCCAGGGCCCAAGGCTGGGCCATCGCCCTCCACGGGCCCGTCCTGGCAGACCTCAAGGAACACATGCCCGACGACATCGGCCCGATAGAATGCACCAACCACATCCAGCCCTTGAATCACCTGCCTGCGCAGTTCGTGTTCTACCACGTCGAGAAGCCCGACATGCGAATCGGCGTGGAGGATGACGACAAGGGCAAGATCGTGCGTGCGAATAGGCAGAGGCTGCGCGACTGGTTGCGGACATACGTCCCTGTGCAGTACGACCGGCGCGTCGTGAAGGTGGTGGAGGGTGATGATGAGAAAATCACTGTCCAGTTTGAGAATGGAGCACTTGCCACGGGTGACATTTTGATCGGGGCGGAGGGCAGCCGGAGCGCCATCCGCAGGCACATACTTCACGGCCAAGACGTCATGAAGCCTCTGCCCATTGGATCCCTCGTCGGCGAGATCGAGCTGACCGGCGACGATTTCGCCCGCCAGCTGGAGCTCGCGCACTCGGCATACGTCGTGCTCGACAATGGGCCTGTCTCGCTGTTCGCTGCGCTGAACAAGGTCTCGCCCGACGGGAAGATGGGTTACTGGTACTTCATCCTGCACTGGGTCGATGCGGAGGCGGCAAAGGCCACGGATGAGAACCCTTTCTGGACAGTCAACGCGAGTAGGGAAGAGCTGGCTGCCTTTGTGAGGGAGAAAGTGAAGGGTTATCCCGACCACCTGCGCGTCCTGGTCGACAAAACACCGGTTGAGAGATACAAGAGGCCGGGTATTGTCTTGCAGAGCGTGGAACTCAGCCCAGACCAGTTGCCAGCTAAGCGGGTCATGCTAATAGGGGATGCAGCGCATTCTATGACGCCTTGTGAGTTCTTGCTTCTACCACTCTGGAGGCTTTTGTCATGCAAGACTGTACTGACGATCTGGGTCTATCTAGTCCGAGGCGAGGCTGGTATAAACGCCATGCAGGATGGTGTGACTCTCGGGCGAACAATTACTCGCATCAGAGATACTCAGGCTAGAGGATCCGATTTCGAAAAGATGATGGGCGAATTCCGTGATGACATGCTCAGTCGTGGAGCAAGAGCTATTCGGGTCTCGAACCCTGTTCTGGAGCAGCATACTGAGGAGCCCAACAAGGAGTGGGTCACCTGCAGTAAAGTCGCAGTTACACTGCCCAAAGAGACCATCACGATTCAGAAGTAGGAAATTCGGGATCTTGTTCATTATACCCTAGGGTAAGCAGTTTTGTTATTGTAATGAAACACTAGACATTCAACACAAGAGATTTAGGTATAAGACTCTATTTATCCTCCATCCTCTTGCCCTTCTTCTCTTGTCTTCGTCTTGTTGAGCGAGATCTACCGCCGTCGCCCTGCTTGCTCTTCTTCCTCGACTTCTTCTCCACAGCAGAGCTCTCCGACTCAGATTCGGAGCCATCTCCCAGTCCCAAGCCACTGCTTGATCCTGAGCCTGATGCACTGTCTGACAGAATATCGGACTCGTCATCGCTCTCGTCAAAGGCGGTGGTCTTCTTCAACTTCCTGCGCGCCGGGACAGCTCTTATCTTGTCGAGAACAGCCCTTTCATCCTCGTCATCGCCGTGCGTCTCCCGCAGGTACTCACTGAACTGCGTTGAGGTGCGGGCCAACAACTTGAAGTGGTCCGTGGTCAGCACCGGTGGGATTCTAGAAGACCCGTCGGCCCTTGACGCGTTCTCCTTCTTCGCCTTGAACTCAGCCAAGGCCACTGCGGTCTGGAAAGCATTGCGGATCTGTCTTCCGTTCCACTCGATTTCCTCCCAGTTGTCCTTCACCCACCGCATGATCTTCCTGTCGTTGAACTCTATCGGCACGCGCTTGGAGTCCACGCGGATCTTGTTGTTGCTCTTCAGCCGCTGCAAGTTTGTCTTCCAGATCTTCAGGGTCTGCCTCTCCGTGAGTTTGGGGTAGTAGAGCGTCAGGTGGAGGCGAGAGCGGAAGGCATCGTCGATGGCACCAACGCGGTTGGTAGTCAGAAACAATATGCCAGAATAGTATTCCAAAATCCGTAAGAAGGCTGAGGTCACATTAGAAGAAGCGAAGATTGAGGGTGCGAGATACTTACAGGACACCAGGCCGTTGCGCTTGACATCGGTTTTCTGTCACTCTCAGTCAGCTGGTCGTGCTCCTGAAGTCTTTGTAAGGGAACATGATGGGTGAATCTCACATTGCGCTTGGCGAGGAACACGTCTGCTTCGTCAAGTAGCAAAACGCATCCCCATCTGTTGGCTAATTTGAAGTGCTTGCCCATATTGCGTTCAACATCTTCGGGTTCATAGCCAACGTCTCCTGTGTTGTCGAATGCCGTCAGTCCCTGGATGTAGTGATCGAGGATTGAAATGATCAGTCATTTGGTTCAGGATGGCGACTTACCGCATGTAATAGAGTACAGGGGTCGCTTTGTGTAAGAGGCAACGCATTCTAAAACCCGTCAGCAAACACTTATGGGAATTTTGAAGTCGTTCGACTTGCCAGCCGTAGATGTTTTGCCCACGCCGGGTACTCCGTGGAGCAAAATGATGCAACCTCGGCCTGAACGAATTGTTATCAGTCTGATCTCACATATTGGAGTTTGTTGGGACCAATTTTTACCTTTCCCTTTCACAAGATCCATCTCCAACCTCAGAGTCTCATCATCCAAATCTTTCCCTCTTAAGCCCATGGAGTGAGTCTCAACCATGGCTTGGACAATATCTCTGTGCCCTTTAGGCAGAGCAAGGCTGTTCCAATCGTCCTGCTGGTCGATATAGTCTAGTTGGTCAAGATTGAACTGAACTGCGGAGTTGTCAGACTCTTTGAAAGATTTCGAGAACTTTGATGGGGAACTGACACCAGGCTCTATTACGAAGTGAGAATCCAGGGACAGTGCCGGGCAGGAGGTCGAGAAGCTCCTGGCTCTCCATGTACTCTTTGAAACGGTTAACATCTTCTTGCTCCATCTGGGATGGATTGAATCCTTCTAGAAGCTCCTGAATTCTCGGCTGTATCTTGTTCAGTTGTTCCTTCTGGTTAGCATCGTAAATGTCCTTGGCGCACAACTCTCCGTGGCAATATTGGCCGTGTTTGCAATGGGGAGGTCCGTTACGAACGAGACCCGGCAAGGTAACCTCCGGTGCAGGCCAGGTTGCTGTCAGTGATCTGAATTTTGGACAAATGTCGTCGCTCTCTGGGAATTCTTTGTGGGACTCAGTGAAGGCCAGTCTCAAGTCTATCACGACAGGGCTATTGCACTGTGACCAATTCAGATTAAATTAGCGGCAAGTCAAAAACACCGAAAATGGGAATAAACCAAGTCTCACCTCCTCCCTAGTTTCGCCAATCGTCATGCCTGTGTGATCCATGTGACGAGGCGACGCGGCGACATCAATGAATTTCCGTCCTCTCTGCGAAAGATAATTCATACGGGGGCTGACGAAATAGTTCAGCGGATAGGCCTCGAGGGACTTGACCTGAATCTGCCCGTCAAATGGTTTGAAGACAAATATCTCCGTATCCGTTCCGTATTTTGCGCCGTCGTAGTCAACATACATGCAAATTAAATAGAGATGAGAAAACTTCTCTTTCGCACGCCGGGATGACGGCGCTTGATTTTGCGTTCGAATACCCGTTCGCCGGCCAAACAGCATTTGGAAGAGATACTCATCTTTGAGCTCGTTCGATGTGACATCAAGGTCCTGGGGTGCCAGAGACGATTTAAGTGGACTGCCTCCAATAGTTGCCATGACTTGATATGCCTGTGGGGCATATCGCCGTCTGGTAACGTGGTGACTGTCATCGTCCTCGGACTCTGAGCCTGAATACTCGGAATCACTATCATCACCTATTGACATTCGGTTCTCGCGAAGAGGGCAAATGACTTTCTTCCCGTTGGCGAACAGCATCCACAAGTCTTCGTATGATACTGTCTCTTCATGGCCGGCTTGCAACTTCTCGAATAAATCCATCTTTTCGCCAAGATAGTCATCGATAAACTGGACGAGCAGGCGGAAATGCTCTAGTGCCGGTGCATGGTCAAAATATTCCCAGTATTCAATGTCATCTGAGTTCAGGGACCCGTTTGAGCTATCTTCATCAGGCAAGTCCTGAGAGTCATCGGAATGGGGATCTGGAGACTCAGGCGTCTTGGTGTTCTCCTCGACTGACGCATATTTCTTCTCAAGCTCCTCGAGATGGCTCTTCAATATTTGACGGTTGCGAATGATTGGTTTGAAAGGCATGCCCAACTTCAAGATTCCGACACCAATGCCTACATCCAAGCCCAGCCGCTTTTCAAAGAACGATATAATTGGCCGGGATGTGATCGTGAGCCCGACAAGAGTAATATCACTTGCGTCAGGACAGTCACCGGCGCCAAGTTCACGACGGGAGGATGTCGCCGGCTCCTTCCATTCGTACAGTGCTCGAATGAGATACCTTGGATCGCTGCTGGAGGTATAATGGCTTGGGCGCTCCTTGTGTCTGGTGTCCGTAGGTTCAATGAACTGGCCCCGGAATTCAAACACGCCTTCGCAGTGATAAAACCGCGTTTGCAGCAGAGGATTGCTGCTCAGTTCAAAATTCTGTTTGGGATGCTGCCCAACAACACTTTCTGGCTGGATCTGGTTGCCTTTAACGCCAGATTCTTGTGTCTGACTGCCAAGGACGTCGAGCCTTCTCATTGTCTCTTCAGCATCACCCACGAACTCGGCCATAGCTCTGATAAGCTCGGGACCTTTGTTGGCTGTCCTCACCCTTCCCCTCTGGTAAACGTTGTACAGACCCTGAGGCCCCAAAAAACCAGCATTCAGCTCAAGAGCTTGATACCAACTGAGATCTGTTCTTTCAGCCGCCGCATCTGACACTTTTGGTATTTCCTCGGGTGCTGGCGGCATTGGTATGACCCCTCGGGAAAATGGATTTTCGAACGACAGAGGCAGCGGCGGCAGCATTCGATTGAAATCTGGGCCGCCTGCAAGTGGCGGCGGCATTGGGTATTTTGCGATGGCAGCGAGACGCGATCGACGGCCTGTGTCTAACAAAGACTCGGGCCAGTAAGGTATGCTGCCAATGGACTGCCCAGGTATTTTCTGCTCTTCATCCGCTACTGCTTCATCTGGTTTCATCGAGGGTCCAGGCTTGGGAGTGGGCACTTCAAGCAATCGAGAGGCTGTATCCTTCTCTTGAGGGCCGACATTACCGCCTTCTGGGCTTTGGGACTCTAGAACATTGATAGTTTCTTGGGGGGCAGATGCAAGGCATTGATCGGAGTGGCCTGTCGCGATGGGTTCAGTTGGAGTGACAGGTTCCGGGCTTGAATTGGCTCGTTGCCCGTCTTCTGTATAGTTGCAAACATCTAAATCAGTATCTCTGAGTGCTTGAATCTAGGATTAGAACGTGTTCCATACCATCGTGTACATCTGACATCTTCACAGCACGATGGAAATCTAGGTGAGATAGAAGTCTCGTGAGATGGAGGCGAACAAGCCGATCGCAAAGCGCTTTGGGTCGCGATTCGAGCTGATTTGAAAGAGCAAAAAGAGTATGAAGCGCAGTTTTGAATGTCTCTCGGAGCTCTCATGTCACACGTGTACAAAAAGGACGAGCTGCGAGCATCAGACTGTTGAAGATGTTGGGAAAGCGGGTCCCTCCCATACATGCGAGTTGCGAGCCACAGCAGATCGGTGGAAAATCATGTGTCGCGTTGTTCCGCGATTAGGGGGGCAGAAAGATAAACACAATGGCCGTCATTGCACCACCGGGGGAAAGACTATTCCTGGCCGCCCCCCTTCATGTGGGGTAACATAAAAGAGACAAGGCTCCGGGCTTGCTTCGATCCAGTCCAGTCCTTGCATGGTCACTTATGTGCCACGTTTCTCTGGTGTGCCTTTCGCAAGCAGGCTGGGATGCGCGCGGCTTGACTAGGCCAATCAATGGGCTATTCAAAAGAGGGGAATGTGCTGCGCATGCAAGTAAGCGGCAGTAGAGCGGTTTGCAATTTTCTGGGCTTTGGTCCAATTGGGATAGGCTGATCTGCCAGCTACTTTCAGCTTTTGGCAGGCAACAAGCAGGTAATTAACGCCATGATCCTCCTGGGTGCCTCACATCTGCAATTTTGCCACATATGCCTGGACTCCAAACGGCCGCTTGTACAACATGACGAGGGCACTTGGATCCCCCCCCCCCCCCAAGGCCTAGCCTGATATTCTACACCGCAGCTTCTCATCGTCTTGATAAACAGCTTGAACGTGTTAATGAGTGTCTGGAACGTCCAGCTCACCCCCAACAACATGTCTGGAAACTCCTGCGCGACTTTCGTACAGCTTAGAGCCGGTCCGGCGATAATTGAAAGGGTAGTCGAAGTCGATACAGCATGTCTCACAGAAGGAGTGGGCTTTGTACAGAAATACGATGGATTTGTGCTGGACGAGGATAGACAAAGGTAGACACACTCATGCAATACCGAAATCCTTTGGTCTGACACATTATACAGCCAGAAGGACGAAAATAAGCTATACCGCTTGTCGGAGGAAAAAATGGAAGAGTTCCAGAAGACACTGAAACGGTTCACCGAGACGCTCCAAAAGAAGAAAGTCTTCAGCAAGCTTGGCATTCCTGTCAGAGACCCTTCGGATTTTGACCTTGAATATGTCCTCTCTATAGCATCGAGGATCAGCGAGTGGAGAGACAAATCCGAGGATGTCAATGCCTGCGTACGCTTTGCTCGCAAGTGCTGCCAAAAGGCAACAAAGAACAAGGACGTGCTGTCGGGGCTTATCAGTCTAGCCCCGACTGATACGTACGGGTCGCTGATCTCAGGGGGCTTCACCTTCGTTCTAGCTGTAAGAACATGTCTCCCCAAGAGACCACACGCTTCAGATTATCGTACTCAACTAACGCCAATATCGTTCACCAGGCAATGGAAAGTCACGAAAAGCTTCGACTTGATATGGAGAAGTCACTCGCTCGGATTCCTAAGGAACTCAGCAAGATCGAGAGACTGAGCAACGTCTACATCAAACGTGACGAGCTGCACAAACACGCTGATCACGTCTTGGTCTCGATATTCACAGTGCTTGAGCGTATCATAGACAGACTGTCTCGCACCTGGAAAGGTGAGTCCACACAACCTCTACCCGATATCAGCGATGGTCAATCGTTTCCCCTTTTTCTGTACAAATCCTTCGTCAATATGCTTATTACTTTCTTGTCCATTTCTTATTTCTCTTTTATTTTCTTGTTTTCTCTTCCGATTCTAGTCTGGAAGACTCACAAATGCCACAGACAATCTTTCCATCAAATTCAAGGACAGTGGAAGCAAGGACCAGGGAGGCACCGTCGAAGAAGCTCTACAAACCCTGACTGATAGCATTTCCGATTTCAACGAGGAAGCCAAGATTTGTGCTCAGCTAAGACTTGGAAGAATGGAGGAGACCGGCCAAGACGTGAAGTTCATCGCGGAGAGTATGAGTGAGGCTGTCAAAGGAACAAGCTCAAAGGTCATCGGTACGTTCGAATCTTTTGTTCCCACCATCTTGACCAGGTTGTGATCTATCGTTTGAGACTTACGCAGTGTAGACTTGGAGACCAAGTTAAAGGAGATTTGCGACAATCAACAAATATTGTTGGAGGAACGGAGACATCTCGTCGGCTTCTTGAATCATTTGTACCCATTCGTTGCCAGCAATCCGGCATTCAACGCCGTGGACGGCACAGGTAATTATTACCACTTCAGCGAAGCGAAATGGACACGGTGCTAATCCCATTTTCAGTGAATCGGAAATATTTGACATTTCCAGCGGCCGAGGATAACGAGAAACGAAACAAGGAACTAATTAGTGAGTGGTTCGACAAATTGGAAGGCTTCGAGCCTAGTTCGCAAGATCACATCACGAAGTTTATCGAGAATTCCGAGACATTCCCGCCCAAGGAACAAGACAAGGCCCAATACATTATGGGCTCCCAGCCCTTCCAGGAATGGCTCCAGAAGCCAAAGTCAAGCCTCCTCTGCGTGCGAGCCGAGACAGCGCCAGAGGAAACCTTCAACGCCATCTCGCTCAGCACCGCAATGCTAGCACTGACACTCCAGGGGTCCACGCGCTTCGCAGTCTTGTCCTTCTTCTGCAGCCTTCGGAGGAAGGATTCGCGGGAAGGTAGTGACTCGGGCGCGCTGGGGGTCATCAAGAGCCTGAACGGACAGCTACTCCAGTTCATGGCTGATCGGCACCCACAGGTCAAGCTCTCGTTCGAACAGGACGAGAGGATCTGGAAACAGCCGGTCGACAAGCTCAAGCACTCTTGCGCGCTGTTCCGGGGCCTGATGTCCCTGCTGCCAGCGGGCAGCGTGGTATTCGTCCTGCTGGACTCGGTGTCTCGCACCTCAGGCGACAAGTATATTATGGATGAGCTCGTGAATAAAATTGTCCGGGTCGGCCGTCGGAACCCTGAGATTGTGGTTAAGCTGCTCGTCACAGACCCTGTGCCCGGCTCGCAAATACGGGGGATGGCGGACGACTGTCTGTACGTGCCCGATGATGTCGATTTGGGGGAGCGCGGGATGAACATGAAGAGGAGTTTCCAAGACCTTGCAGACCTACGAGAGGAGGTTTGACCTGTAATTAGGGGATTGTTTCACGGGAGGTAATCCTGTGGGAGTTCATTCTATAGGGAGTGGTTCCATTGGAGGTAATGCCATAGAAAGCTATTCTACAAGGAATATGCCATAGGACTGATTCCAATAATTCTGGAAACAGCATAGACAAGCATTTGAACGAAGAGAAGACCTGTTGAGAGGGCGGGAGGCATGTCAATTCGAATGCTCTAAAGAGAATCACCATCACGTTGCCGCTATTGTGTCAAAGGGCCGTGTCATAAACCGCTCCTGCGGTAAGAGTCATTGAAGTAGTAAAGTTTTTAAGACTAATTTCTCGCCGCTGAATGGAATCCACCCCTCCCACCCCCGTAAATTTCCAAGGCTTAGGTACTCAGCTGTACCAGACTAATTTGAACTCCCCCTCCCCCCCGTCCCGACGACAGGGTATCATTTTGCTGCCGCATTTGATCTCCTGGATCCACTAAGACAACAATTCAGTGCATGCTGTACCAGTAGCGACGCAGCAATTTCAACCCGCAGCCAAGTACGTTTGGGGCCAGCATCAGTTATGCCTTCCTTCTCCAGCCCGCATACTCGGCGTGATGATGATGGGGGAGGGGGAACACCCGTGGACGGGCCACGATCAATGGTCTGGCTGGCTTCTCAAAGGCTGCATGAAGCCTAAACAACCTGCATCAAGACACCAGACGCGGCCGAGATATCAGGACGCGTTTCCCCGGATACAGGCACGCAGCTGTGCTGGACCATTCTATATCCCCTGGGGCGAGGCATAATCCCGCGATGCCCATCAAGCCAGCCCCCCCTCCTCGTCCCCTTCGTTATTGACGGCGCCGCACTCAAAACCCATTCGAATCCTTCAAGTCCTGCGCGGCAGTGGCCCCCTTGACATACTCGCTCAGCCGGATATCGTTGCTCTCGCCACCGTGGCCCCGCATCGTCGCCCGCGCGCTGTTGTTGTTGCCGGGCGAGTACGGCGGCAGCTGGTTGTGGTCGGCCTGCGGGGGGCTGTACCGCGGGCCGTCGGCGACCATGGCCAGGTTGGCGCTGACGTCGGTCGCGGACAGGATGAAGCCCCGGTCGTGCGGCAGCGCTGCTGCCGCCGTGGACAGCGGTGAGACGGGCGTGATCGGGGATACTGGGTCGGTGGGGTGCTGCGGCGTGCGGTATGAGGATGATGATGAGGATGATGATGGCCCCGCCATTGGGTCGGCGTATCGCAGCTGTGGCCGCGCGGGTCTGGTCGATGATGAGGCTGTTGTGTCGCGCGTTGTCCGCGGCGTTGAGGAGTGGTGGGTATTAAGATGGGTATTAGCCACCCCAAAATCGCGGTTTCCTTGGGGCATTACTGGTGTCATGTTGTGCGTAGGCGTCGCGGATGAAGCCTCCTGGTCGTGGATCTTGTGCTCCAAATTGATCATTTCCTCTCGCTCCTGCAGCATCTGATCGACCTTGTCCTTGGGGATCATCTTCAACTCGCAGACGCGGAGAACCAACAGTATGATCGAGATGAGATAGGTCAGGCTGCACTTGATGTCAGTGACGGGCGCTCCAAAGATCACAATCTGTGGGGTGACGGGTACACGCACATGACAGCGATGGCGATAAAGTAGAAAGCGCGCTCCATTCCGCAGTACCGATCCATCTTGCCCTTGGTGTTGTCCTGCCTGTTGCTGAAACCCGTCGTATTATATTCTCTTGCCCACTGAGGGCCATCTTCCGAGTTGGCTGAAGCTACACGGTCCTTGTCAGCGGGAAATACATGGTTCTGGTCAAGTGAGAGTAGACGTACTATCATTATCATCATCATCTGAGCTTGTCAGTCCAATGCAATTGGACGGGACTCCTGAGTAGGCAAGTATGGAAATGATGGCCACGTCGAGAAAGCAGAACATGACGTCCAAACATATGCTGCCGATCAACCATGCTGGCCTTCGAGATCGCCCATGGCTCTGTAATACCAGGAGTGACAGTAGTGTGTAAAAGAATATGATAGTCACCTATGAATTTGGTCAGACATGAACTTTGTTGCGCCTTCTGAAGGCTACGATACAGAGTGGATGCGATCAGTGCAAACAGTGACTGTCTGCTTGCCCAGACGCTCTGAATAGGCTCACTCGAGCGCCTTCATATATCCGTTCATGTAAGGTGGGTACATGAAAGGGGCTGAGATGTCAACCTTAAAGAATGCCATTGTAAATGCGAGGCCCTCTTTTACGACTGCTGCTTGCAGACCAGAGGGAAGACACATTCAAGAGAGGTGATCAGCAATCCGTGAGAGCGACATACTAATATTTGTAAAACAATCATAGACTGAGTCATCCCTACTCCATTTTGGAAGATATAGTAGAGCAGCCAGCCATTCAGTGCGCCAGGGACGAAGGAGGCCAGAAGCTGCACCAGGCGCACCGAGACTATCCATCGCGTGAGTGCCCAGCCCATCGTGAATATTTGTCGTATACGGAGCCCAAGGAACACGGACTAGTCTGAGGAACGGCACCGAGGGAACGGAGGAAAACTATTCAGGAAGAGACCGACGGCAACGGGAAATGGACAACAATTAAGGTATAAGCAGGCGGGAACTGGGGGTAAAGGGAGAGAGGGTGAGTAAGAGCACGCCAGCCGGGGACGAAGGGGGGATTTTGACGGATTCGATCCTTACGAATGCTAGCAAATGTGGTGTTACATGACTGCTAGCTGGAAAGGATGGAGTGAGGTGATATGTAAGTAAGAGGCGATCCCGGGGCTGTGTGCTGCGGTGCTCCTCCTCCTGGCTACAAAAGGACTGGGGCCGGGCAGTCAAATGCAGCATGCAGCCACCCGGCCAAGGCTACTCTGCATGCAGGCGAGTGGGCGTGGGCGCAAGAGCGTATCTCTGGCGGTAGAGCTGAGGCCGGGCTCTGCCACGATAGACCACAACTTTGTGCATGTTTCTACAGTGCCGCCCTCGTGCATTGCAGCTTTCAAGGGCCACTTAGCGCAGCTGCAAGACCGAGGCTTCGGAGCGAGGGGGCGCCTCTCGGGTTCAGAGCCGCGTTCGGGGGCCGTACGATGCAGGATTAGCATGTGGGCCCACGCCGTGGTTGGACAAGAACCAAGTCAGTGCGCCCAGTCATCACAGTGATTACTTTGGGGGTTGTCCGGGCTCGAGGTTAAAAGTAGGGCACCGTGGCTCGACGCGGTGAGCTTGTGGTGTGCTAGCTTTCTGCTCGTGATGACATTCTGGGCTGGAAGAAAACATGATTTCCAGCTGCGAGGTTTG
Organism: Diaporthe australafricana; assembly: GCA_039880735.1. NCBI lineage: Eukaryota > Fungi > Ascomycota > Sordariomycetes > Diaporthales > Diaporthaceae > Diaporthe > Diaporthe australafricana. The sequence goes on along the minus strand of JBCEDM010000001.1, from coordinate 450,530 downwards.
TTGTCGTGGTGCCAGGTGCGGGTCGGTCAAGCAGCTTGATGGGGCATGAGTGGTCTCGGCTGGTAGATGGACCCAGCAAACCAACGGCCCCCAGACTCGAAATAGAGACAGGCCGGCGGTGCAAGAATGTATTTGTCTCGATCTGGAACACACCTAGCAACTGCAACTCACGGCGGGAGTTGTGGAAAAAATGAAAGCGAGAATGGGCGCTGTCAGCGCTTTGTCGCGGTCTGCTGGTGAGACATAGCATGGTGGGCAGCCTGGTCTCAACCAAGACTCCAGAGGCCGGTGTGTGTTGGTCTGTCTCTCTCGGTTCCCACAAGAGAGGAACGACATCAGTAAGCAGGCAGGGCGAGCGCCTCAACTCTAGTTTTCCGACAGAGTGTCGGGCGTTACTTATATGTACCCAGGTCCGACTGGTGCCACGACGGACACGACGGACACGACGGCGGGTCGAAGGTTCGACAGGACCGTTGCTGGAGTCGGAGATGACGGCATCGCATCATGTCAGCCGTGATATTGACTGTCTCGATCATGTAGACTGGTTCAGCGGGATGGTCAGACAACAGGGACGCGTCACCGGCAGCCACGGAAGGCCTAGCTGCAGCAGCTGGGGGACAGAACAAATAAGGTTGTCATCCTTGGTTTAGCGGGGGGTCTCAGGATCAATAAAGTGGCACAGCACACAGCCATTTTGGACGAGTTGGTTTGCAGGTGGTCAAATCTAGCTTGTGGAATGACCTGCAAAGAGGACGGAGGTCGGGAGAATTGAGCTCGCCGGGTGTCCGGGGGCTGGGGTCGGGGTTGGGGTTATTGGAGAGGGGAGTGGTGGGGGGTGCCCCTGTCACCAGGTCTCCATCGACGGTGGCTTAGACGGTGGGCGCCCGTCGTGATTGGCCCCGTTGAGACTGATGGCTTGACGGCACAGGCAGCAACGTTTCTGACACGAGCGAGCGAGCAATTCTTGGAGGGGCAGAGGGGGAAGGAGGAGAGGATTACGTTGACCTCGACCTGGACGGGGAAGAAAGACTAGGAACTGATCACGGAACAGATTGAGGCTGAGCTCCAGCGGACTTCAAACCAACAGGCCAGCTTGGTCTTTTTTGACTTTTCGATGTTCGATTGCGGCCATTCGACATCTGATTCCCCTCAATCAGCCAGTCATTAGTGGTGCTGTTCTGTCCCTTTCCTTGCTGCAACAACTCTGTTGCCTTGCATAGCATTGCATCAATAGCAAATAGCAGAGCATCGCGTCTTCGATGAACGTCGTCTGTGCTATCCGCCTCTGCTGACCGGCAGACGGGCCATCTATCTCACCTCCTTACCTCACTCACGGCCGCCCGAGGACAACCAGAACTCGGTTGCGCCCCGGCCCGTCGTCCTAGCGAGGACAGTCCGCCCCTTCGCCCCAACTGGCCATTCCCTCTCACCTTGGCCTCAGTCTGCTCGCCCGGGGCCCACACAGTCCACGAACTACCACTCCAAGGCCTACGCAATTGAGTCGTGGCCTACCATATACCATGGACGAGAAGCCTTTGCCGCCGCCCAGAAGGTTCAATGCTGTGGGCTTCTGCCTAACCGCCATCCGCATCTGGCAGTGGTCCTCGTCCTTCTTCGTCTATGCCTCCTTCAGTCTGCTGTATAGTCACATCCAGAACAACCGGCTCGGCGCGAATGATCGCATGAAAGGGGTGCAGGTCCTGGTATGCCTTTTGTTCCTTTGTCCACGGCTGCTGTCTCTATGATATACGTATTTACCAACATGCTCTATTGTGCAGGGCCTCGTATCGCTTGCGTACTCGACAGTTGTCGTGTGCTGTGTCCATGTCTTCAAGACCCTGGGCCTTCGAACATGGCGTATTTTTGCCGTCGTGTCAGTGCCCGCTGATCTTACCATCATGGGCATCAGCCTGGCCAAGATGACAATCTTGAGCTACTCCGGCCTCCCGGCCGACTGCCACGGTCTTACCAGGGACAACTGTAAGTCTCATTTCTCTGCCCTGCACCGTGACCCTGTCATTGTTCTGCCAGCCACATTTAATCCCAGAGGTCGTAGCTGACGGTTCACGTAGATGATGGCAACGACCTTGTCCGTCAACCGGCTGACGGCTTCACGACCATCCGCTTCGGGTCCATGACCCAAGAGGTCTCGGGCGAGCTCGACGGGCTTTGCACATTCCCTCGGACTGCTTTTGGCCTTTCCGCGGTTGCAATGTAAGAGGAGCCTACAAGCTGTTTTCTGAAGACCCTCCAGGCTGTTTGTGGCTGACATTGAAGTAGCTTCTCATACACATTCTCCATCCTGCTGTCAGTGTTGTACTTGCAGCAACACGGACCCACTCCTTCAGACAATGAAAAGCTCGGACACGATCCTGAGCACATCCAACATTCATCCTCTTCAGATCGGCGCCCAGCGTCGATACTCGATGCCACCCGCCGGCCCTCCTCACTGTCGAGCAGAAGCCATGACAGCCCATCGAGGTCTCCATCGCCAGGGTCTATCCGATCCGCCGCGCCGTCTTACCACAGTAGAGTACTTCACCAACAGTCTGAATGGGTGCAAGTGTCCCTCCAAGACAACACACCCAGCAACAGCAGTGCTGGATCAAGTTCGCGAAGCCAGTCCGTGGCAACATCTGCGCTAGGTAGCCGCTGCTCCTCGTGGGACGTAACTACACTGGATAGCAACAGCGACGCCGACTCCATCCGTTCGGGTATCTCACTCCCTGACACCGACTCCATCATCTCCGGGGGTTCACTCCCGCCTGCCCCACTGCCCGGCTCATCAACTGAAGTTCCCAGGAGGTGGTCCACCTCCACGAGCTCGTCCTTCAACGCGAACGCCTTCATCGTGACGGATGGGTTCCGCCCGGGTGACCACCAGAATCACCCTCCAGAGTATTCCAGCCGGCCTGGAAGCTTGTACCATGAGACCGTGAAATATGATGCGGGTCTAGGGCTGCCCAATGGGCCGGCGCCTTGAGCGAGGCCGACAGGAGCAGCATTCAAATCCGAAATTTCCATGGACCCCTTGAGAAGACGCCTGTGCAAGGTCTGGCTTGTAATAAAACACAACAGGGAGGCGATCCTTGCCTGAGAGAGGGGAATATCCCCTCCAAATCACTTATCAGCAGTGACGACTTTGAGGCCCACGCTGAGAGAGAGGCCGCAATGACGGGCGTCAAGGGGCGAGGCTACGACGAGACACGATCTTTCACGCAGACACGAGGCGCCTTTGCACGAATACGGGCTCGAGTTTAGTGGCGTAGGCATGAGCAGGCCGATATATAATGTTTAATAATGCAGAAGGGGGCTCGCACATGCCATGCAACAGCTACGTATCTCGTCCCAGTGTAGGGCAGGGCAGGGCAGGGAATGATAGCATACGCCTCGCCCAAATGGGAGCTACACCTCTGAGAGTTGTAGGAAATTCCAGCGCTATTTCGATTTGCCTGTAGGCAGTGCTCGCTCCGTGAATCTTTTTCCCGCGTTGCACGCGTCCTGCAATACTGAATCGCAACGCCAGCCTGACCTTGGAGTCTTCCGTGCAACACTGCCCAAAAGAGTTTTCAGACGCAAAGTCTGGGTCTTTTGCCCCAGCATCATAATACCATGGCTTCTCAGCGTCCAACACAGCCAACTTGCAAGACCCATCCCTAGGATCACATCTCCCATCCTGCTGGGAACACTGCTGCGATGGTATATAAGCAGCCGTGACCGATGGCGTATGAGGAGGGGCAAAGATAGTCTCTGAGTGCTCCATCTGTCCAGATCACCGACACCCCTTGTCCCAGTCTAGGGTGTTTTACTGGCTCACAGAGTCCTCAGTGAGCTACTCTGAGACCTGCTGCAGTCGTGAAGTTCACTCGTAGTCGCAAATAGCCGGTAAAACGATGCGTTTGATCCGTGATGCCCTCGCTCGCAGGCCATAATCGACGGCGGTGCTCACGAGAAGCTTGCTGCGGTGTCGAAAAGCACGATGTGCACGAGAGGAGCGCAGTCTATCCAGGATCCAGAGCACCGCGCTCACTCCTGCTCTTGTCCAGCCACGTCCTCCCCCTCGCCAGGCCACCGCACAACCCACCCAGTACAGGTCTTGCGCACCTCCTCGTCACCAGGGTCATCCTCAAACAGCGGGCGCTCCATCTTGCGCTCGAGCACCTTGTCGACCGCGAACCCGCGGTCGCGCGCGAGGTCGAAGAACGCCAGGTCCTTGTGCGCCAGCCACGGCCGGTAGCTGGTGAAGAAGACGTAGGCCTTCGCGGCCGCGTCCCGCGCCATCGTGTCGCGGATCGTGTCCAGCAGCTTGCCGTGCTCCGAGTGCCGGAACAGCAGGTCCGCCAGGACCAGCACGTCGAACTTCGCGCGGCCTGCCGGAAGCTCTGCCAGCAGCGGCACCGGGTCGAAGCCCCACACGTAGCCCATGGACACGATAACATCCGCCTTGGTCAGGCCCGCGCCGCCCTCCTCGCCCTCCGCGGCAGGCGGGATAATCCTGCACTCGGCGATGTTCTTCTCCATCGTGGCAAGGATGTCCGCATCGGGGAAGTCCGTCATGACCACCCTGCGCGCGCCCAGCGCCGCCGCGACCAGCGACGGCAGCCCCGCCCCCGCGCCGAGCTCCAGCACAGTCCTGCCGCGGACGGTGCCCGCCGGGTCGGCCTCGAAGTACTGCGCGGCGACGCGGGACCCGTTCCAGAGGTGGTGCGCCTCGGTGGGCGAGTAGCCGACCAGGTGCAGGTCGACGACGTCGCCGTCGCGCGTCGTGAAGGTCTGCTTTGTGGGCTTCGGGGAGGGCGGGTAGTAGTCGTCCGGCTCGGCGAAGAGGTTCTCCCCTGGGCCGGACTCGTCGTCGCTTTCTGTGTGTTCTGAGCGGGCCATCTTAGTGTGTGTGCTGGTGGCTGTTGTGGCGGTGGTGGACTTGTAGTGGGCAAGCGGACGTGTGGTTTGCTTGAGTGAAAACTTTTGTTCGGGCTGTGTACTGGCGTTTACGAGATATATATGTGAGAATTTGACAAACTTTGAAATGATTCTAATGAACAGAAATGAAAGGGTTTCTTTTCATCTATCGAGTAATGAATTAGACGAATTCAGTCGAGGTTCTCAGATGTAGTAAATTTCAGAAGGCCGATATTGAAAATTGCCAAGATGCACCGACTCGCCGTCATGTGACCAGTTCACTGCATCTAGATGAGCTGAATGTGAAGTCCTCACCAACACAACTACAGCGCTCAGAAGTGAAAGGCCTAAGTTTTCTCAAAGATTTCCACACTAGGGCTCTGTGGTGATATGTCGAATTATTTGATCCCATGCTATGACATGCCAACGCCAACGCTTAAAAACACAAAAGTTATGCCACCTCGTCCATGTAGGTATCACTATTGTAGTTGCTCGATTAGCTGCAAGTTCCTACCAGCTTCGATCCCAGAGATAAATTCAAGCCCCAAGCCAGCCCGTCCCCGCGCTTTCCCAACTACCCAAATCTCGCCCTAGCCAGCTCCTTCAACCCTCTCAGCTTCTCCTCTTCTCTCTCCCTCCACTCTTTCAGCCTCTCAAGCCTCTCCTCCTCGCGCGCCCGCGCCTCCGCCTCCCGCCGCAGCTCCCGCTCCGTCTTCTTGCGCTGCATCGCCGCCTTCGCCTGCCTCAGCTCCGCGACAGAGTCACCCCCGCCCATCAGCTCGCCGTCGCCCACCTCCTCCACCGCGTCCCCGCCCTCGCGGAACCCCCGCATCTTCTCGTTGACGAGTGCCTTCTTCTCCAGCTTCCGCTCGCGCGTCCCCGGCTCCGCCCGCGGCGCTATCTCCTCCAGCCGCTCCTTCTGCTGCGCTCGGTCCGCCTTGCGCGCCTGCCGCAGGTCGCTGAGGCCTTGCTCCCGCTCCTCGGCCGCCGACTCGCGCTGCAGGGCGAGGTCTGACAGCTTCGGGATCCCAGGGCCTTTGCGGGTGCCGCCTGAGGCCAAGCCCTCCTGCCCTGGTGGCGGCGGGGGCCCGTAGTCGGAGTCATCCTCGTCGTCGTTCAGAGCTCTGCGCCCGCCGTCCAGCGGCAATGCAGCGCGTGCGCTGTCCGACGGGGTTGACTTCTCCCTCTCCCGCTGTCCGCCTGCTCCGTGGCCCCTCGTCGCATCGTCATCTTGCCGTGTAGCATTCGTTCCGGCGGCGGGTTGGGGCGGGGCCTCCCGCGTGATGCGCTCGAACATCTCCGGGTCGTACCAGCCCTCGGCGAGCTCGCCGCGATTCCACTTGTTGACAAAGCTCTTCCAGCGCCCGCGCGCCTGCTGCGAGTCGAGCTCGTAGAAGTCCAGGCTCTTCTGCACGTCCAGGTAGTATGCGAACAGCGGCGTGAAGGCGTCGAAGTCGTGCTTGTAAGATAGGGGCCGCGCGTTAGAGGGGAGTTCGGCTGGTGTTTCTCGGGGGGTTGAGGACGTAGCGGCTTGCTTCTTTCGGTGGCGGTGGCCATGGTGGCGGTCATGTCTTTTTCGGTTCTCGCCTGGGAGGGGAGATTCGCTGGCTGCATCTCGTGAGCGGTGTCGGTGTCGGTGGCGCTTGTTCCGGTCGTGATGGCTCTGACTGGTATGGCGTTCGGGAGTCCTCTCTCGATAGAAATCTTCTGCGGCAGGTCGTCTCCTCGGCGATCTCGACCTTGACCGAGCCCTGATCCAGGAATCATGACTGTCTGGTTCCTGTTGCCCATAGCTACCCTCCCTCGCACCGCCATAGGGGGCTCGTGGAACCTCGTCCGGCTCGTCTCTGTGGCCGCGGGGCATCTTCGAAGGCTGATCTGCTTAGCCTCGGCGGGCCACGTCAAACAACGTCGCAGCGGTTCGAGGGGCTACCTTGTCTGATTTCAAATAAAGCTACTGTCAGATTTGTTTGGTACAAACAGGAGCATGAGATAGCGTGCTGCAGACAAGCAACAGGAGAGCATTTAGCAAATTGCGCTTTTTCGACGAATGTCTCGAGGCCGGTGGTGGACAAAAGACCAGAGCCAAAGGCGTCCAGTACTGTGTAACTTGGGGTCATCGATAGAGCTTACCTCCCCTGCTGAAGATCATGATCTTACTGGACAGATCCAACTGACACCTCGGCGGGCTGGCAGGGTTCATAGCGCTGATCGCTACGCTAGGCAATCTGAGGCTCGGGGCATTTAGTGGAGTTGATCTTATCTTATCGGAGCCGACTATCCTCAGTTGATATTTACTTGCAAGATGAGACGGATCCCCACGACATAGCTTTTCAGAACCATGTTGCTGCAATTGAGGAACGCTTCTTATCAGTGATCCTCGACCCAAGGTTCATCATGCATTTTGGAGACTCAAAAGTTCGGCATCTATCAGTGTTGGTGGATTTCACGGCGTCATCTACAGCTGTCCATGGAGGTTCTCCTGGCTGATGAATAAGAAATTGAGGCTCGGTTGAGGAGGCAGTGGTGATGCATGCACTCTTTTTCGCCTGGATCATTCTGTAGTTATTGCCTGCTTATGGTAACTCACGCAGCAAGGGCCTCAAGGTCGTTCAGACGCTTCCGTCCCCCCCCCCCCCAATCCTGGCCCGTACCTGACGATCTACTCTCCTCTTGCTGCACTTCGACATGACTACATCCGACAAGCGGTGGAGGATGCAACAGCTTCCATCAAGCTCACCAGGAGGCTGTCAAAGCTCTTGAAAAGATGCTTAAACAACATGGACAGTAGAAATGCCACATGCAGTCTTATAGACCGGGAGCCATCAACCCCACGAAGCTTGGTGGGATGCGCATACGGACTTGGGGTCCAAACTGGCAGGCTCAAATCTTGTATGCTCTCCTAGCGAATAAGGGGCATGGGCCAGAGGTCTCCAGCAGCCATGAGGACTCTGAGCTGGCGAAGTATACTCGATTCGTCAGGTATATCAAGCAGCAGGCTTGGAAGATGCTCAGTCGGCTAAGCCGCTTCTTGACGGACACGAAATCAGATCTTTCTTCGGCGTGCGCAAAGGAGGGAAGTGTATCAAGACAGCCACTGATAATCTGCTCATCCTTGGATTTGACCATAAAGATTGGGGGAGGGAGCAAGCTGAGGCCTGGCTGCTCACACACAGAGAAAGTCTTGGGGTTCCACCTGAGTAAAATAGAGGTAGCACGAACAAACTTTTTCCTCCGCTTGAACGCTCGATAAATGGGATTAACAAATAGGAATACACGGTCCGAGTCACGAAAAATCTCGTACAAGCTTAAGTCACAGAGCACCCCCAATTAGAGCGCATACCTGCGCGGCCCCGTGTGCCCCTCGAAGGCCTTGACCATGGCAACGCGATCGAAGTCCCAAAACTGCAGCATGCCCTTGTGACACCCGCTCACCACATACTTGGAGTCGGGCCAGAACGCCACTATCCTGAGCGGCCAGCTCAGGCCACCCGTGATCCTGGTCGCCACGCGCCGCCCCGTGGCGGCATCGCGCACCATGATAGCCTTGGCCGACGCCGTGACCAGCCATTGCGAGTCCGGCGAGAAGGACACATGTCGCAGGTCGTCCATGCTAGCGTGCTCCGCTAGAAGAGCTATGGGCGCTGCCGTGCTCGTGTCCCACAGTGTGAGATATCGCGGTCCTGAGGAGCGGGGGTATTGGTAAGAGGCGACGCAGCGGGATCCGTCCGGCGAGGCGACGAGAGGGGTGCTGTAGCTGCAATATGTGAAAGCACTGCTGACCTCGCCGCTCTCAAAGCAATTATCGTCGCTGTTCTCATCTCTCCCCTGCCTCATCATCTTGATGAGCCTGAAGTCATCACTGCCATCCCCGATGCGGCACAGAAGCTTGCCCCCTTCCTCCATGTCCCAAAGCCGCGCCACGCCGAGGCCTGAAGACACGACAAGCCGTGTCCCCGAGGAGGTGAATTGGAGTGCCGGGCTGCCCACATGGGAAATGTGGGCGCGGTAGGTGGCAAAGTGTCGCGTGGAGTACATTTCAGGCGCGAAGGGGCTATGCCAGTCCGGCGGGGCTGGATCCGCAAAGTCTGAGAGCCGCGCCGTCATGGAGCCGCTCGCCGTGTCCCAAAGGGTCACATTGCCGTTCTGGTCAACGGCGGCGAGCTTGGTCGCGTCGGGTGAGAAGGTGATTGCGAGGATGTCATCTTCCACGGCTGTGCTGGTGAGGGCAATACAGGGATAAGAGCCCGTGGATGCCTGTGGTCCCGGGCGCACATCGCAAAGGCTAACGGCAAACCCCGAGTGTGAGTCCGGGGAAAGAGGAGAATGAAAACGAAACACGGCGGCGCAGTAGCGCAGGCCCGTGGAGATAGCTGCGCATGGCATGGTGTCTTTCGCATTTGTGCGCGATATCACCGTGTTTAGGCACTTGCCCGTCTCAACCTCCCATATGCGCAAGACGTGGTCTGAAGATATGGAACCCAGACGCCTAGAGTCTTCTGAAAATGATACGGAAAGAATCTCTGCTTCATGTCCGCTCATCAGGATAAGAGGTTTGGCGTGCGCAACGTCCCAGATCATAAGAGTAGCAATATCGGGGTCGACAGGCTGGCGTTGTTTGAGCACTGTATCACTCAAAGAAAAGGAATTCCTGCCAGGTGTTTTGCTTCGGAGCTCGCGGACAACGGAAGCCGTGTATCGTCGATCGGTCGAGACAGCCACGAACGAGGCCCGGTCCAGGTGATCCTGGATAACGCCGAGATTCTGCAGGTCTTCTGCATCCCAGAGGTTTATTGAACCGTCTGATGATGTCGAAGCAAGAGAGGCAGAGTCTGGGGAGAAGGCAACAGATCGGAGGATGCCGCCGCCGGGACACGACACCACAGCCACAGGGAGCCCTCCTCGAACCTGCCAGATCTTGAAAGAATTATTGGACGCGGATACTAGAAGCTTCGAGTCGGGAGAGAATTCCATGGTATGAATCCGGCTTTTTTTGTTATGTCCCTGTAGCACTGATTCACGTTCGAGCCCGTTGATCCAGTGTCGGCCTTCTTTGTTGTACCATACTGTGATGGTTCCATCCAGGTTGGCGACGGCGAGCCGGCCAAACGACTTGGAGGCAGCCGCAGCCGATATTCGGCCGAGAACATTCAACCCTTTTTTATGCTTGCCCTTTGCGAGCCAGTTCTCGACGGGTGTCCAGCGATCAGGAAGGATTGAGCGGGTCTGGAGCTCCCAGAATCGAAACCAGCCGTCAGCGCCGGCTGCCACAATGTCATAAACTTTGTCTCTAGGCGTGGCGGAATAATAAGCAACCCACAGCACGCTTTCCGCGTGCGATTTGATCTTCTTCACCGACTTTCCCGTCTTTGGCTTCCAAATTATGAGGGCTCCCTTCGAAGTACCAACGACCATCTGGTCACCATTGGGAGAGAAGGCGATACAGCGGGCCTCTTCGGCAAGCCCACGGAGACTCAATCGAGGACCCTCAACATAACGGTCAAGGCTGGCTTCTACGATGCATGCCGCGCCTTTATTTGTGACAGCGGCAACCTGTCGAGAATCTGGTGAGAATGTGGCGTACTTGCCGAAGTTCTCAACAGTCCGTGCCAGGGCCCGCTTCTCGATACTCCAGAGGCCAACGCTGTCGCCGATAGAAGTAACAGCTAATGTCTTCGAGTCTGGCGAGAAGACGAGCTGGTGGCATCCTGGTTGTGTGCCGTCGAGAGCCGTTATACGGAATACCTCGGCCATCCTGTCTGAGGAGGACCGGGTGAGCTCTTCGATGGTCGACGCGGTGGTGACCTTGGTACTAAGCTGCTGAGGTTTGTGAAGCTCCTCCGTGGAAGCACTGGAGCCAATCTGATGGTTCAGCGTGGATCCGGAGCACCACGCTGTTCCGGCAGCGAGACTACTTTCAAACGCAGCCCTCATTTCTGATTCAGAAACCAGGTTTGGCTCCCGCGATTCTCCTGGCGGTATGAGAGTGCTTCGATGAGCTAATCCTCTGTCTGGGGAGTAATTTGGCAAAGGGGACTGGGGTAGTCTTGGGACCTTTTGGGCGAAGACAGCAGGATCTGCACGATGGTCGGCCATGTCGTGTGGTGACTGATGCGTATCATGGATACCTTTGGGGGTGTCGACTTCATGGATTGGCCTCGCTTCGATTTGATCATGCCGCGATATCGCAGGAGTGCTCGTAATTGTTGACCAGTCTCGGTAATTCATGACGGTAGATGCAGTCTGCTGAAGTATAAGCTCCAGTTTAGGCGGCTCCTTCGGTGACATCTCATAGGTCTTCCTGATATCGGATCTTTTTAGTTTGGAACAGCCACAGCCAGAATTCGTGGAGACCTACCTGGCGTCAAACCTCAAGCTCCCATGGAGAGGCAGTGCCTCTCGCTTCAGCCCCCCAAGCCACGGGTGCGTTGAAGCAGTTTCAGCCGTTGGGCGTTGCGTATAGTTTGCCAACATAATTTCTGTAATAAAGTCCACCATAGCTTGACTCACTGCAGCTTTTTGAAGTTGTAATACCGGGAACCCGCACTGCCCGAGCGTGTACTTGACCGACCAGCATCGCCGGCCTTGGGAATGTCGGTCTGCCTGTGGCCAGCTGGAAGGCGATCTCGCCCAGGCTCCACATATCAGCCGGGTACGATATTGCTGTTCTGGAAAGCTGGTCGTTGGCTACATATCCCCACAGCTCAGGAGCCATGAACGAAGGCGTGCCCTGAATGCCGATGGTACCGGACGACACTTCGGTGCGCTTGCTTAGCCCAAAGTCACTCAACTTAATCCAACGTAAGCGCCACGTCCGTCAGAAACTCGGCCAGCGACAGCACTTACCGCGGGCTTGAGGTCCCGATGAGCGAAGCCTTCGATATGCATGAAGACCAGCCCATCTAGCACCTGGGACACAATCTGCTGTACTTCCGGCTCAGGGAGCTTTGGGTCGGCTCGTCTGGCGATGAATGCCTGCAGGTCGCCTAATGGGAGAAACTCCAGACATATCGAGATGGATGATGACGGTGCATCTTCGTACCACCCGTAGGACTTTACAAAACACCTCGAATACTAGGAAAGCTGTGGTTACCGCCTCTCACTGCATCAATTGTCGCCTTTCCCTGCGTCAATTGTGAACTTTAGAAGTACCCCTCACCTTCCTCTGAGAGAATTTAGCCAGCGCTTCTAGTTCCCGGCCATATCGTGAGACAGCCTCGGCGACCGGCGCGTCGGTGGGCAGCTGCAGGACCTTGACAGCCCTGCACTTGTTGTTGACATCGATATCCTGGCCCTCAATACAGGTCTCGAGCCAGACTGTGCCGTAGCCGCCGGAGCCGAGCCTCTTCGTGCGCTTCCACACCTCTTTGCGCGTCGATGTGGGGGTCTCGGCGAAGAAGTGCATGCAGCAGTCAGAAGTCACTGCGGTGGCAAGCTGCGAGTCGCGGGCGAGCTCTGGAAGCACCGCCAGTGCAGTCATCTTCGGTTTTCGACAAGATTGTATGAGAGGGCGTTGTTTTTGATGGCATTGATGCGCTCTGCGGGCATCTTGATGTTGACCCTCTCGAGGTCTCCAGTCAGTCACAGTTGTCACGGCGCCACAATTACGGTGGAGTGGTGGTGAGTGTGTGGGGTTCCCGAATATGTACGTTGTGTTGTTGGTTCCTTAATTACAATGCCTCATTGGCCTGATTGCTGCATGAGACTCTGCATATATAGGCGCCTCGCATAGTCACTGCTTACTTGGACATGTCCATAGCGGCTGCTACCCTGACATCCTTTTGACCCACTCGCCAAGTCGATCGCAAAACTCATGCTCTATTTCTCCTACTCCACGAAAGGTTCGACCTCTGAGGCGTTGCTCCGACTATAAGAGAAAGATGTCTATAGAGTTGGCCCTCGCCGTCGTGGGCGCGGTTGACTTGCGCTTCAAGTAAGATTGAGCTTCCATGGGGACAGCTTGCAATCTTACTAGGCCGAGTCTGACACTTTATCTCGCAGATGGGGCGAACAGATCGTACAGCTATGCTCTTCGCTAAAGCGGGCGCCAAAGGAGATATTCGAACGCGTTGTCCGCGTGGAGGCCTGCTGGGTTCGAATATCAGCCCAGCTCGAGTTCTCGCGTCACACGGCCAATCTCATGGACGAAAACCACTGTGCACTACACCATCGGACACTGAACGTCCTCCTTGACAAGCTGAAAGCGGTCCACAGAGAGCTCGGCGGGCTTCGTGATGCCGAAGGGCGGGAACTTCAGGCCGAATCTTCCAGCACAAGTCGACCATCAGAGCCAAATTCGATAGCGACTGGCAAGAGAATCAAGTATGCTCTCAAGAAGACTCGCATAGACGGGGCCATCGAAGATCTGGAAACCTGGCAAGGTGTCTTCGACATCTCCTGGCTTCTCATTCTCAGAATCGCAAACGGCGACGTTGACAAAGCCCTTGCCGGATCCGCCATCAGCAGCATCAGCACCTCGATGCCACCCACCAAGCGCCTCAGGGCCGTCATCCGCAAGACCCCTGCCACTTCGGCGGAAAGCGTGTTCCTGCGCGAGAACGAGATCGACAAGGCGACCATAGTATCGCTTCCCTTCAGCGATGCCTCCGTCGCCGAGCGCAAAGGACAGCTACTCATACTCGACCACATCAAGTGCGCCGAGCCAGCGGCGCGTACGGTGACCAAGGACGTGCGCCGTCTGGCGCAAAGCATGCGTGACGCAGCCACCGGCGCGGACTCGTTCGGTTGGCTGAAGTGCAAGGGCGTCGTGCGGGAGGTGCTCAGGCCCGAGGGTGGACCACCGACCACGGACCTGACCATGGTATTCAAGGTTCCGAGCGGGTACGCGAGGCCGACAAGCCTGCGGGAAGCTCTGCTCACAGGGGAGACATGCCTGGGCTCGCTGTCTGACAAGGTCAAGCTGGCCAAGGACCTTGCCCGTGCCGTAAGCTACATGCATGTCTTCGGGTTTGTGCACAAGAATATCCGGCCCGAGACGGTGCTGCTCCTGCGCAGAGACAATACGTCACCTACCTCTTCAGCATGGCTCAAGGCACCGCTGCCTCTGTTTCTGGTTGGGTTTGAGAAGTTCCGCAGCGAGGACGGCAACACATACCGCGCGGGTGATGATGAGTGGGCAAAGAGTCTTTACCGTCACCCGCGCAGGCAGGGCCTGAACCCAATAGATTCATACGTGATGCAGCATGACATCTACAGTCTTGGGGTGTGCCTTCTCGAGATAGGATTGTGGGTGTCCTTTGTCGATTATGACCTGGGCGAGAAAGAAGCCACTGGCGGTAGTCACCCCTTGGCCGGCGCTGTTGCAGACAGCCTGGCTCGGCCGTCAGATATATGCACCTCGCTACTCGCGCTAGCAGAGAACCATCTCCCTCGGCGAATGGGCTCCAAGTATTTCGAAGTTGTCAAAACTTGCCTGACATGCCTGGACGAGGAAAATGAGGACTTCAGCAACGAGGACGAGTTTTCTGACGAGGATGGGATCGTCGTCGGCGTGAGATACGTGGAGAAGGTGAGTGTATTTCATGAAATCTTCTCCTAGTCTGCTTGCTTATTGCCATCGTTCCCCTTGATATTTGTGCTAACAATACATGGTTGTAGGTCATCATGCAACTGAACAGCATTTCAGTGTGATGCACCGTCTACGGTGGATTAATATCCTTTTGCGATGGCAAGATCCGATATATTGTTCATCACCATATAATTATAGCTGCCTACGGGTGAAAAATCAGCGTTCCACAAATATACCCTCTCGGACAATAGTATTGACATCCTCATTATGAGACAAATTTTCAGATACACATTAGATACCTTGAGAGCTCTGCGGGACTCGTGGGTTCCACCTTTTTCAAAGACAATCTATCACATCAAGAATCGACATTAGGGCTTTTCAATTTGTTTGGATCTTTGTTCACTCATGTGATCCCCCTTACCAGATGATGCCCTAAATATGGACAACTCGCAAATACAGGTGAACACACGCTAAGACTATCCCCTGAGTATTATAAAGTTTTTTGGTTTATAAATTGACAATGTGAGCTATTTTATTTTAGATTTTACTTAACTCTATATGTGACATTCTTGAAGAAGTATCAAAGTAGGAGGCAGGAAGATACTCGATCAGATCTCAGGTCACCCTAACCTCCCACCCTTGCTTCACGGAGATGGCTCCATGAAGCACCTGCTCATCCGTCGCCTCGCTGTGGACACTACCATCCCTGTCACGGCCGCCAGCACCCTGGCTGTGTATCCTGACAGAAGTGCCAGCGGCATCAGTCCTGACCGGATCAAGCGGCCGCAGCTGGTACTCAGACGAGTCGTCGTTGTCTCCCCCCAGCGCCGTGAAGCCCGACTTGCCCGTGCGCTTCGCCGGCCGGGGGCCCTTGGAGCTTATCCCTGCCGAGCCTCCGGTTGTGTTGCCAGAGGGCCCTATCCTCGTACCTGTTGAGGAGTAGCGGCCACCGAGCAGGGGTCGCAGCACGGGGACGCACGCGAGGGTGATGTACATGGTTGGCTCGAGGACGGAATAGATGCTGGGCACGACGGCGTCGTAGGTGAGGTCGGAGTATGACATGCTGGTGATTGCTTGTATGCGAAGAGCGCTGAATATGCATGTCCTGTAGAAAGGCTTTGTTAGACTCGTCTCGTCCGACTGTTCCATCCTCCGGGAAGGACTGAAACACTTACACAAAACCTCCGGCAAAGGTCAACACCAGAATGATCTTTTTAGACAGGGCCATTTCGAGCGTGCAGAGATACGGCATAGGCAACAGCAAGACAAGCACATCCAGCGTGACGTTAAAGGCTCCGGTGATCTTGAACGAGAGCACCTGGTCGCCGCAACGACCCCCTGGAATGGTCTGGTCCCAATTATAGGCAAAAGGCCGGCACTGTAGCAGTGCGCCCAGGACGGTGGCGAGGCCAAGTAGGAGTATGAGCACACCAGTAACGCGGGCAGCTGTGATGAAAAGCCGCATCGTGAAGACCCGCGTGTAGAGGATGAGTATGGAGACCTTTGGCAGGCAGACTGCCATTGCCCACAAGATCTGATTGGCGATTGTCATCTGTAGGGCACCAGAGTCTCAGCAACAGCCATAACTATGTGATCTGCTCAATAAAGCCGACGCCAGTGTACGGCAGGGTCCTGGCTGGTATGAAGCATACCTTGGCGAATGTAGTCAGGGGAGCAGCGCCATAAGTCTCGACGAGGTCGACCATATGCATTCCCGAACCGGTAAAGGGCTCTGCCGCAATCAAGCCCGAAAATGCTATCGTGAACACGAGAGCCGCGACCATGACATAGTCACTGGAATCGAATCGTCTGTGTGCTATCCGCCGTGCGAGAACCCGTAGACCGACCGCTACCGTGGCGAGGGCTGCGAAGGTAACGGAAATTGTGATGAGTGCGACCTGCATGCCATTCTCGATTGGTATTACGGGGTCGAAACCCATAACTGCGACGAATATGGTCGGGGGCTCTGTTAAACACTGCAAAGAAAACCCCGCGAGTTGATGGCAGCTCCTAAAGGAGGCAAGACGACGAACAGCACTTGAGCCCGAGGCTCTCTAGGTGGGGGGTCTAACCTCGCATGGACCGGCAGAGTCGTGAAGCTATAATCGTCCCCGGGTGCAACATTTTTGATTTTGGGGACTTGGGAGGATTCTGAAGGGCCATGGACAGATCCGCCAACCCCTTCACAAGCTTGGCAAAAAGTCATGATTTTCCACCGTTGGTCTATTCGGGGTCCCAACGGGCGGCTCCAGTATCCACTCCCATGCTTGAACCGGGGGCTGGATATTACCACTGTGGACCTTTCCCCGTTCTCAAACCCGTGGCGACATTGACCTGGCCCTGTCCGAGTCGCGGTTACACGAGAGCTGGTCTTTGGACCCCGTGATGCCCTCCCGCTCAACTTGAAGTGTGGATATAAATTTGCAGGACTTGATGTGCTTTCGAACACATCACACTCGGCCTAACTGTGCATGCCCTCTGCCCTGTTCTGCCTGTGCCACAGTCTCCGCACGCAAGCTGCCTCAGCTCACAAGGTTGAGTCGATGTAGCTGCTGTGCCACACCTTTAGTATTGCATGTGTATCGAACCAGGATCCCAAGAGCCGGGGCTCTGGAACCAGCTCTCGGGCGTGCAACAGAACGCGATGAAGCCGCCTGATTCTATGATATAAACTCGAGATTATGTAGGTACGACAGACATACTAGTCATGTACCATGACACTATTTGTATCGCTCGAACTAGTCTGGGGTTTAATCCGGGAGCTGTCATTTCTCGGTTCTTAGCCAACGCCCAAATAATCACAGACTACACTAGAATCTGCAGCGCTGCGGAGTCCCATCTTGCAGAGCCAATGGCCTTGTAGATAATCATATGACTCCATAAACTTCGTGAACCAACCAACCAGCACAATTATGGAGACCGAGGCTCAGAAGCAGATCAACCCCATGATACATAGCGCTGACTATCTGTAAAAGGTACCGGCGACGACCTCGCTCCATCCTGCGCTTGACTCGCTACGCTTTACTCACTCCGTCGTATTCGTTACCATACATGTAATTCTCAAATGCTTGGCTCTTGAAGAAGGAAGTCATGTTGAACAAGACGCTCTCCGGCACGAGCCTCCATGGGCACCAAGCTGCCCTGTCTTGGAGCAGCAGGCCAGCCGCCTTGGCTATCGGCTCGGTGGTCCTACTCATCACCATCATCCTCTACCGTCGATACTTCTCCCCGCTCAGAGACATCCCAGGCCCGTTCTGGGCATCCTTCTCGAGGCTCTGGCACCTGCGGATCACGATCGATGGCAACCAGAACGAGCAGCTGACCCAGGCACACGAAAAGTACGGGCACTTCGTCCGCCTGGCCAACAATGAGGTGAGCGTGAGCCACCCTGACGCCGTCCGGAGGGTGCTTCTGGCACCCCTAGAGAAAGGTGACATGTACAAGATGAGCACCTTTCCGGACTGGCGCTACCAGAACCCCATGTCCATCACCGACCCAAAGCGCAAGGTAGAGCAGTCGAAGAAGTTCGCCTCGGGCTACACGTTGACCAATGCCCTCAAGTCCGAGGAGGCCATCAACGGCCTCGTGGAGAAGCTGCTCGGCTGGATGGACAGCCACGCCGCCTCGGGCAAGGCCATGGACCTGGACCGCTACGTCACCTTCCTGACCTTCGACCTGCTCGGGGAGGTCCTCTTCAGCAAGCCGTTCGGGTACCTCGCCGCGGGGGCGGACATCGGCGGCAGCATCGCCACCAACGCCAAGCTCATCGCCGTGCACGCGCTCGTCTCGCACTTCAGGGGCGTCCAGCTGGCGGCCCTCAACCCGGTGACCACCAAGCTGCTGCCGTGGGGCCACCTCTTCAACACGGCCTTCGCCGCGCTCGAGGAGCGCCGCGCCAACCCGGACGCGCGCTTCGACGTCGTGGCCCACTGGCTCAAGACCTCGGCCGACCACCCGGGGCGCCTCACCGACAAGGACATCCTCGCCAACGCCGTGGCCAACGTTGGCGCCGGCTCCGACACCATCTCGTGCGCCTCCCAGAGCTTCCTGTACCACATGGCGCGGCACCCGGCGCTGTGGGCGAGGGCCCGCGACGAGATCCTGGCGGCCCGCGACGCCGACGGGAGCTGCTGCGGCTCCAAGGTCATCGACTACAGCGACGCCGCCGGCCTGCCCTTCTTCCAGGCCTGCCTTAAGGAGTCGCTGAGGATCCACAACCCTGTGCCCATGGGCCTGCCGCGCGTGGCGCCCAAGGGAGGCCTGACCATTGGGGGCAGGACGCTTCCCGAGGGCACCACCGTCTCGGTCAGCCCGTGGGTCATTCACCACTCCAAGGAGATTTGGGGGCCTGATGCGGTATGGCTTACCTCCAATATGTACCGTTCATTAGAGCACGAGTAAATCACATGACTGACATTGCCCTATCGAACAGCTCGAGTTCAACCCCGACAGATGGCTCGGTCCGGATGCCGCTCACCTTGACAAGTATTGGTGCCCGGTAAGTTCCCCGCGCTGCTGTTGTTCCTGCACACTTTACTCAGGAACCTGTCGGCTAATAATGTCTGCAATCCCAGTTTGGTGCGGGCTACATGTCTTGTCCAGGCCAGCACTATGCCAAGATGGAGCTGTCCAAAATACTGTCGACGATCGTCCGCGACTATGACCTTCGTCTCGTCGACCCTAGCAAGCCCTGGAAGTGGCGAGCCTTTTTCACCATGGTTCCCTACGACTGGCCCGTCTATGTCAGTAAGCGCCCGTCTGCTTAGGTGGCCCTCAGGTACCGCGCATGACGATCATGCTCCGGATGACTGTTAGCCTTCGCGGTGGGCAAGTTGCAAAAGGCTTGTCGTCCTTCAATATACTTGAGCCGCGAGCTGGGTCAGACATATATCCCGCTTCCTCTTCCTCATGTGTCGTTCATGTTCAGTTACGCGGATAAGAAGTTGTATTCATTGGCGTGCATGTAAAAGTAAAGGTATCTAGTAAGTTAATAAGATATCACTTTCAAAATATAAGGGGCTAATACTTATAAAAACCTCCTCTTTCCTATATTATTTAGTAACCTAGATATTATAAATTACCTTATTTAACTATACCTTAAGAGTAGATAAGGTATAAAAGAAGTAGTATAAAGGTACTTTAAGCCTGTTAATATAGTTAACTTTAGGTGTGTTTTTGTTTAGTGGGGTAGCAATCGGATAATGCACCTAAAACTCCCTCACCACTCTTAGTATTGTAACGACATAAATCAAAAGAATTAATTGCAAGCATTATTTCGGCCCTGCATAGTATGAAAATCAATTTTGAATTTGTCTATACTTGAGATTATCACAATTCAAGCCCGCCTTTCCCCAGTTTGACCCCTTGATGCTGAGTGATTGTGCAAGCGTGGCTGGGGCTCACCTCCGCCAGAACGCATGATGTAGATCCGTACGCACAAGTCCAATCAAGAGCTGGGTTCTCTCCACTCGTGCTCCTATCACCGTACGACGTGTCAATTGGTACGCGTCAAGCCTTACTGGGTGGGTGGGGCTACCAAGGTCGCATTTTAGTTTTGTAACAGCTGTGCCCACCTCCTTGTGCCGAGCACGATCTCTATCGACTCCCCCATCTTGACTGTATCCCAAACTCGATACACCGGCAACAGGATGGCTGCCGTGTCCAAGGAACCTCCCTCTCCCCCTGCCGACTGCCTATATGAGGCCGGCTTGGCATCCCAAGTCCTCCTACCGTCGGACGCTGACTACGCTGGTCGCGAGGATTCGTACTGGTGCAATGATGCCAAGCTCGGGCCAGCCTGTATATTCAGACCTCGCTCGGCCGAAGACGTCTCTACAGCGCTGAAGGCTCTGGTATCCGCGGGGCAGAAATTCGCTGTTCGCAGCGGCGGTCATACTAACTGGGGTGGAGCTAGCAATATCGCAAAGGGAGTTACCGTATTTAAATCCCTCCTCCCTCCCCAGACCCACTGACACGCTGACTCTGACGATTATAGATCGACCTGGGGTTAATGAATCACGTAGTCGTCGACACTACCTCCGAGACCGTGGACATCGGCCCCGGAGGTCGATGGCGGGATGTTTACTACGAGTTGCACAAGCATAATTACACCGTCGCTGGTGGCCGGGAAGCGAATGTCGGTGTTGCTGGCTTTCTACTTGGCGGTGGTATGGCGTTTTTGAACTCGCGAAGAGGGTTTGCATGCGCCGATGTCATCTCATACGAGATAGTGCTGGCAGACGGAAGCGTCGTCACAGCCGACAAAACCCATCATGCTCACCTGTTTCGCGCTCTTAAAGGCGGCTCCAACAATTTCGGCGTGGTCACAAACTTCAAGATGAACATGCTGAGTGACAACAAGATCTGGGGCGGGTTGACGATATCCTCGAAGGCGTTTATACCCAGTTCCATTGAGGCCATGCACGGCTTCACGCCCAATATCAAGGACAACCCTGACGAGACAGTGTGGACTCTGTTCATGTACTCGCCCGAGCTTAAGGATACCGTCATTGCGACCGCCTGTGAGTAGTATTTATGGGAGAACAGCCTGATAGGCACTCCCCACTATGGACATGTGAAAGGTGCTAATTATTTCTGATGAAAAGACGCGAGCATGGTGGGAACAGAAAAGGCGCCGGCCTTTGAGAAATTTCTGGACATTCCAATTACCAGTAATCAACTTGGCATCAAGACAGTCAGTGAGTTCACGGTAGAGTATACTCAGTCGACTCATCATCAGTAAGTTCCTTTGCAATCTTTCAGCACCATTCCTTTACATATGTTCCTTCGCTTCGGCAGGCTAATTATCTTATCTACAGTGTCATCTGGATGACATTGGCTTTCAAGAATGACAAGCGCATCATGGCCAAAGCCTCGGAGCTACATGATAAGTTAGTCGAGGAGCTCAAGGCCGTGGTACCCGACGGGAACTTCATCACACAATGCACCTTCCAGCCACTGCCAACACTGTTTGCCGAGAAGTCCGTCGAAGCTGGTGGCAACGTCCTCGGTCTCGAGCGCTACAAACACGATGGTATACTCTTCCTGGGGACGGCCTTACTCCCAACAAGAGAGCTGCGAGATCTCGCGTACCCCAAAGTTCAGGCTTGGACTCAAGGGGTACAAGATTTCGCGCAAACGATCCCTGACGGGCTCAGTGATTTCGTGTACCTCAATTACGCTGACCCAAGCCAGGCGCCACTGGCCAGTTATGGCGAGGACAATGTCAGGTTCATGAAAGAGGTGGCGGCTGAGTACGACCCTCAGGAGGTCTTCCAGAAGCTATGTCCTGGAGGATACAAATTGGTAAATGTTTAGCTGTGAGTTTGGGACCTACAACGGAGACTGGAACCTCCAATCAAGATTCCAGAATACGTTCCTCTTGAGAGTAAAATCCATCCTCCCGTTAGCCAGCATGACCTGAAGTCTTATTTCCAGCCTTTCCATCGTGCCACTCTTTCCCTGAAAGGATGAAGAGGATGGAATCGCCATGGGCGTGGTGCCTCAGTATGGTAGAAAGACATCAGCAGGGTCATTCGTGTCCGCAGGGTGACCAAGCCGGAAACGGCTGGATCAATACGCACTTCGTTTCGTCGCCCATCGCCTCTATCGGTGGTCACGAGGAAAGTGGCCTCGGGTCTTAGTGGGAAGGCCATCTCTGAGGCATACTAGAACCGGTTGCAAATCAACAAATACCCAAGCAGATCCCAAATGAAGTCGAGTCCCATTTGGCACCAGAACACTGCCTGAGCAAGCCTGTGGTCCAAAAGTCAATAGTCTGGCTGTACCCAAGTTACCTGACATCTACAGCAATCGTGCGACATTGCGCTCAGCTTACCTGCCACCATGCCGCCAGGGGTTGCACTGCCAGAGCCCCGCCCTTCGTCTGTGACAGATGTATTGACCCCAAGGGTCATCGCATGTGCAGTGCTCCTGGACTCAGCCGTGTGCTGCGCTGACACGTATATCAGTATGCAAGCTGGTAC
Organism: Diaporthe australafricana; assembly: GCA_039880735.1. Lineage (NCBI taxonomy): Eukaryota > Fungi > Ascomycota > Sordariomycetes > Diaporthales > Diaporthaceae > Diaporthe > Diaporthe australafricana. The sequence goes on along the minus strand of JBCEDM010000001.1, from coordinate 428,117 downwards.
TGTCAACGCCATGCCGATGCAGTGTACAATGATTGCCTAAGCCTTCATTCGAGCCGTTCAGCACCGCCTACACACAAACCCCTGTCACCCGTGGAGCTGACCCTTATCGAAATAGTTGCTGGTGCGCTGGGACTGGCGCCGTTCACCTCAGGCTTTACCTCGTTCATCCCGGGTGTCGAATTCCTGACGACCCCTGATGAGGGTGGACCGATAATGCTCAGCACGACCCAGCTGCTGCTATGGTCCGCGGCCGTTTGCGGATTGGGCATCGTCGTTGCTGCTCCGTTTCGACGACTCTTCGTCAACGTCACACGAGAACGGCTTCGCTACACGTCGGCTACAGCCACTGGCACCCTTATCGGTGCTTTCTTTGGTGAGGCCGCAATGATACCCCGAGCAAGCCAGCCTACACAAGCGTCAGCTTTCGATGTACAGGATTCGGATATCTCGTCGCATCCCCGACTTTCAGACCTTAGACAAAGACATCGAGTCCACTCCGCGGCGTCAAGGCGTCCTCGAGATGTCGAGCCCTCTAGACGAGGACTCTTTGAAAGGAGTCAATGATCATGCGGTCAGAACTCTTTGGCTTTCTTGAGCTGGATCTGCGCTTTTCGTCAGTCCTCAAAATCATACATCTCCACACACGGGCACTTTAGGGTGCGCGTCATTCACCGCGTGCCTAATTTCTTTTCGGCCTGTTGGTCACGACTGCTCAACACTCACAGGGCTGCCTCTAGTCACTGCACACGCCCTGCCCTTCTTACCTATATTTGCAGTTGCCCTCCTCCACGTTCCTGGCTGCATTTCCCACCCACTGCTTCATTCTACCACCCGTTTGATTTGATCCATTCGACACAACGCCGTGCATCTCTGAACCAAATGGCGACCAAGAAGGTAGAAGTGATCGGGGGCGCCAAGAACTTTTGGCTGTACTCAGAGGCCAACGGTTACGATCTCACACACCCTCCTGCCCCAGATTCATCGCCCATCCAGCCACGACTGCTGCTCGAAACAACCACCGGCCGCGTGGCAATCGACCCCGCCAAGACCGCGCTCGTGGTCGTGGACCTACAAAACTACTTCCTATCCCCCCTGCTAGGCCGTCCGGCCGACAGCGTTGGCATGAGAGTGGTGGACAAGCTGCTCGAGCATGCGATCCCGGCGTGCAGGAAGGCTGGCATACCAGTGGTGTGGTTGGGCTGGGGCTTGACAGAGCAGGACATCGAGGAGATGCCACCGACGATCATCAAAGGGTTTGCGGCCGACACCAACTTTGGAGATGGCAAGAAAATTGGGGGTCTGGGCTCTGAGATTGGGCCCTTGGAGCTTGATGACGGGAAAGTGATCGAGGGTGGGCGGGTCATGATGCGGGACCAGTGGAACACCGCCTTCTACCCCAGACTGGCAGACGCTGCTGAGCCACAAGACATCTGGGTCTACAAGAATCGCCTGTCGGGATTTTGGGGTGGGACTGGCGTTGAGAAGGCCCTGGCGGATCGTGGGATCAGAACGCTGATGTTCTCTGGCGCAAACACTGACCAGTGTGTCGGCGGCAGCCTCCAGGATGCTTTCACAAAGGGTTGGGACTGTCTCATGCTAAGCGACGGGTGCGCAACCACAAGCCCTGATTTCTGCAAACAGTGCATCGAGTACAACTGTGAAGGGGGGTGGGGCTTTGTGTTGAGCTGCGAAGAGTTGGCTAACGGGGTGAACAACATGCACGTCTCGGGTGATAATCGAATCAGTCTAGATAGCTGATGTCACTTCAGGCAATGAAGAACTACACCGTTGACTTCTAATTCCCTTCAATGCCCGACAGTCCACTTGGCAGAGCCCTCCGTTACATGCGGCTATGGTGTTGACATCTTGACTGAACTTCGCATTCTATATTGCTTCCTCGCTGCAGCTTTCATGCTGCCTTGTCCAAACTAGACGAGCTTTGCTTCGGGTGTCCGCTACGCGGCCACAGGATCTAAGTGATAAAAGAAATAAAGAAAATAAAATGAAATAAAATAAATTAAATAAAGAAAAATAGAAATAGAAAAAGAATTAAAAAAAAAGAAATAAAAAAAGAAATAAAAAAAGAAGTAAAAAAAGTAAAAAAAAAAAGGAGGAGGATAAGGAGAAGAAAATAAAGATATTTATTTATTTATTTATTTATTTATTTATTTATTTATTTATTTATTTATTTATTTATTTATTTATTTATTTATTTATTTATTTATTTATTTATTTATTTATTTATTTATTTATTTATTTATTTATTTATTTATTTATTTATTTATTTATTTTATTTTTTATTTATTTATTTATTTATTTATTTATTTATTTATTTATTTATTTATTTATTTATTTATTTATTTATTTATTTATTTATTTATTTATTTATTTATTTATTTATTTATTTATTTATTTATTTATTTATTTATTTATTTATTTATTTATTTATTTATTTATTTATTTATTTAATAAAATAAAAAGGGAGAAAGGGGAAGGGGGAGGGGGAGGGTAGTTAGGGTATAGTATAGGGTTAGGGCAGACATAGCAGAAAGTAGTTAAGCTATAGGGGCTCTGTAATAACGCTATTGCTTTTTTAGGGGACAATTAGAGCGGATTTTTAAAGTATGGCGGTGTTGTTCTAATAGTATAGTGATACCAGTGATGGTCCGTCAAGTACTGTGGCTGAGATCCAGGATTTCTTCTCATTGTACACTACTTGACCATCGTATGTTTACCCTCCACCAAAGACGATCCTGTCGACCGGATGGTGCGACAGACGCGTTTCTCAGTCAAACAGCTTAAAGGCCTGCCCAATACCGATATAGCCCTGGTGTGGGTGCGAAGCTCTGTCTTGACTCGCTTAGCCGGATTCAGCGTTTGCAGACGCATTATGCACATTTTCCCAATCAAGTTGAGCCTTATGGATTATCATTCCTAAATAGACAACTTGCAGGCAATAAATAGCAACGGCGGGGCTCTTGGCGGGCTGATGGAGGGGCTGTTTTTCATCCTTCAGCCCAGATATCCAGGTTTTCCCGAAAAACACATGGTCGACCTACGAGATCTTGCAAGCAACTATCATATCGCCCTTCTCTTCTCATTCTACAGTGTTACAGTGATCCTGGTGGTATAGAACATAGCACAAACCTCCTCCACGCTTTATTTGGTTTCCGTGGATGAGCCGGCGCCTCTTCAACTCGAAGGAAGAAGCCGGAGCCTTACGTCGCCGCCCATATGGCGTATGATGATGTCGTCGCCAGGTTCACACTTGCCGGGAGCTTGATCTCCTGCATCGCGACATGCTGCGTGCTTGTATCATACATGGTCTACCGGGAAGAGCTACGGTCGTTCAGGCAGGCTCTGGTCTTCAACCTGGCGCTCGCGGGTATGTGTTTGAGAAACCCCTGCACCCTTCCCGCATATCTTAGGGGACTGCCTAGACGATGCGCAGCAGGAATGAGGTGGAAGCTTTGGAGTCTGCCACCGTTTCGTCGGATAGGTAGTCAAGAGGCTCGTTGATTCCTAGATCACTAACGCTGTCTGTCATGTAGAGTTCATGAACACTCTCAACAACTCCATTTCGGGCTGCATATACATCCGGACCAGGGCGCTGAAGCCCGGCCCGGCCTGTGTCGCCAATGGCTTCATTAACCAGCTGACCGTCCAGGCCGTTGACTTCACCGTCATGGCCATTGTCAGCGTAACGCTTTTGACCATCACCCAAAAGACCTACCTGCCCAGCGTCTCGTTCAGAGCCAAGACAACCATCTGCTTGTCCACATGGGTCGTGCCAGTCATCACCAGCTCCATTGCCGTGGGCATGGGGGCCATGTCACCCGTCAGCGGTAACTGGTGCTGGATCACCGCGGAGAGGACAGACTTGAGGTACGCCCTGACTCACGGCTGGAGAATCGCCATCATTTTCTTGACGGTGCTACTGTATGCGTATATCTGGTGGTATGTGCACTGCCACTTCAAGGCCCTCTTCGGGTCCGAGAAGAGCCGGTCAGGCGGCTATAATCCGTTCACGGGGACAATAACGTCGCAGGAAGACAACTTGAAGACAGAACGTATCGCGCCCGATGGGGAAATGCAGCCCCTCGACATCGTGACGGGCTCGATGGATGCGCCGAGGCAAGCGAGAGCACAATCGACTCGGAGTGGGAAACCCGTGCGACAGAACGAACCCCTTATGCGGAAGTGCTCTTCCATGTCGCCAGATCCGCTCATCCGGGGGGCGCCACAGCAGTCACGAGAGCCTGATCAAGGCACCGACGACGTGACGCACGGCTGGTCACCGCTGCAAAAGCCGCCCCAGACGAGACGAGCCGACCAGCGCGAACCCTATCCCGAGTGTGACGGCGCTGGGGAGACCCACCAAGGGATCACCCGCTCTTTCGACATCCACGTGAGCTTCGCCGAGCAGCGTCCTCCCCAGACTCCTCCACCTGGCAACGGCCAAGGGCTTTCCACGCCGCCGTACCAGCACCCCGTTGCAGCGTGGTCAGGCTCGCAGGTGGCCACCAGTAGCTGTACCTCCACCAGCCACTCCTCGGCGGCGAGGCCCCTCGTCCACGCGCCGCGGGGCCAGCACCCCAGGCGCGGCTTCGAGAGGGAGGTCCGGCGGATGCTGCTGCTGAACGCGTACCCGACGCTGTACGTCCTGCTGTGGATACCGGGCATCGTGAACCGGTTCATGGAGGCCACGGGGACTTCGCCGTCCAACACGAGGGTCGTCGGGGCCCTGCAGAGCACGAGCCAGTTCGTGGGCTTCGCGAATGCGCTGACGTTCGGGCTGTCTGCCACAATGAGGCGCCGCATTGCGTCCGCGGCGCCAGGCAGCAAGTGGGTGGGGAGGACGAGGGAGGCGGGAGAGGAGGGCTGAGTGTCTCACATTTATATCAATTGATAGTAGTAAAGAAGACATCACATACTCGTGAGCAGCCAGAACATCTGATCTAGGAAATGGGGTTCAAGCTCGCCGATTCTCAGGGTTAGACCCTGGAACTGGAGGGGGCCACCTCAGCAACACAGGTTCATTCTACGCGTCCGCAGAAACAGCACTTGAGGTCAATTGGTACATGTATTCGAAACAGCAAAGACTTTGACAGCTGAATTCACCATTGAAACATTGGGAAACATAGCGAGTGTGTGTGAAATGGTGAATTGCCTGCATCCTCTGCCCTGTTCTGAATTCACACAAGCCTCCCGGATGATTCTACCAGGCCCTGTCCGTCCAATGCCCATGCACCCCCCCCCCCAAACACTCAACAACAACCTCATATCCTAATAGTCCATCCCATGAGACACACGTCCAACGAAGCATAGCACCTCTGCGGATCTGTCAGGCCCAGCGCAAAATATGAGTTTAGGTGATGGCCGCTTCACCTTTCCAATGTTTTCCATGTGAGCAGGATGGCATGTGCGTGAATTTGGACAACTTGGCTCGTGAGAGGCCTGTGATTGCGGGTCGATTGGATTCGCGTTCAAATCCAGTCAGTGTCGTCTTGAATCGTTCGAAATTCGCGTTCGAAGTCGGGTAAAATCTCTTGGTGTCCCTCTGAAGAGCTACTCAGCCGGATCGCCACATCAAGGCGGAGGAACTCCCGACCCCATCGCCACCACCGAAAGAAAAAAGGGGGCGTGCCTACCTGAAGACGCGACGTATAAAGCGCAGGCGAGCGCCAGGAAGGGCGAAAGCACCAACCAGTGGGACATTCGGAGACTCTATCCCTGCCACGCTGAGTAGCTCGTTGAGAGAAAGTACGTTGACTCTCTCACTTGCCAGGCGGCGAACCTCTTGAATGGTCGGTAGCGGCGGGCCGAGGGGAGGCTTGTCTGCTGGAGCATCACGGCGAGTAGGAGAGCATCGAGCGACGCAGGATTCCAAGTGCGAGACATCGTGAGATCTCGGATGAGAAGTGTAGGTGAGGTTGGCGATGTGTTGAAGTCGTGGAGAACGACAGGCAGGGAGTGGGAGGCAGAGGGAGGAAGAAGGTTGGAAGAAAAAGGTTGGCGGACGGGAGAGAAAGGGCGGTACGCTAGCAAATCAGCACCCATCCCGTGCACCTTCCCAAACGTTCAATATAATGTGCGAGAGAGCAGAGCCCAGCGGAGCGGATGGGAAGACAAAGTCGAGAGGTTAGCGTCTAGAGAGGAATGGTAAATGTTTATTTTATTTATTTGTTTACTTACTAAAACCCTAAGTCCTACAAAATCCCTAATTCTTAATCCTCTTGTTTCCTTCTCCCCTTCTCTCTTTTTCCTCCTTTTTTTTTCTTCCCTGTTTTCCTTTTTTTTCCTTTTTTTCCTTTTACCCTTTTTTCTCTTTTATTTTTTTTTTCTTTCCCCCCCCCCCCTTTTTTTTTTCTCTTTTCCCCCTTTATTCTTTTTTTTTTCTTTTTTTTTTTTTCTCTTTTTTTTTCTTCCTTTTTTTCTCTTCTCCTTCTTCCTTTTTATTTCTTTCTTTCCTTCTCTCTTTTTACCCTTTTTCTGTTCTCCTTTCCTCTCCTTTTTCCCTTTTCTTCTTCTCCCCTTTTCTCCTTTTCCCTTTTTTCCTTTCTCCCCTTCTCTCTTTCCTTTTATTTCTTTATCCAACTTTATAAATCCTTATTACTCCCTCCGCTATACTACTAAGACTATTCCACTAATACCATTTCAGATCTTACAATACCTAATCAGGTCTCCAATATACCTCATAACAAGTTCTCTACATATCTCATTAATGCCCTAAATTGACAGAAACATTCCTCTATTGTGCGGACAATGATAATGACCTTCTCACTGTTCCCGAACAGTGTGACTAAAGAACGGGGATTACGCCTTCCCTGTAAAGATTTTCAGTAAGTACTGTATTATTTGAATTTGGCCCCAGGAGGCTGATGTCATGCTTGACAAACTCGAGAATAATTATTTTTCTGGAAACGTCTAGACTATCTCTCGGTTTTCCGATCGTTAATGATATTGACGCTCGAAAAAACAAAATCTCGCCTCTATGGATGGTGCGTCACACGATTTGGTGCCCACGAATCTCTGATTTGCTCAGGAATATACCAGGTTGGTAGGCCAAGCGAGCGAAAGTGTTATTGACGTAGATGACCATCGTACAATCGAGGCCCTGCGAGCTGCTGACCTATAATAACGATCTGTGCACAAGACTTTAATTTCGAATAATAGGTTTAACGATCAGAAGAGGGAAATCTCACGAAATTCGAATGGGTTGGCGTCTTGAACCGGAAGGGATTGGTGGAGTGACCCAATTCAACATTGACTTCAGCTGAAGCCAACATAGGCGTCGTTTCCTTCACTGTATCCAAGAACAAAGTCCTGCTATAGATAGGACCTCAATCATGTATCGATTTCAAATAGCCTCGGCTGTTTTGATGCTGTCTAAAGTTTTACTGGCCCGCAGAGTGGTCCCAAAATAGTCAAGATTCGACAAGCTGCTCCAAAATTCTAGCTGTCATGACACGGCCACATGAGATCGCACTAAATCTCCCAGGTGTTCTGGACGATCCTGGTTTTGTAATTTTAATAGCCATAGTACAGCGGCTACGAGCGCCGATTTGCCAGCTAGTTGAGCACGAGATTGATGGACTGCTTTCTCTGAAATCTGTCACAGATCAAATGACGCTTGTTTAGGAGCTGGATCTTCCACACTTACAGCCGGCAGGAACAAGAAATATATAAACGATCTGCTTGGCCTTCGTGTCCTACAAATGATTGTTCTTTCAGTCCTCCCTATCATCGCTTGGGCCCAACACACAAATCAAAACCTACCACCCAAACAAGAAGTTATTTTTCTCATCGGCCTTCACGACGCATACAGGATGCACTTCACACTCAATAGCCTTCTCCTCCTCGCCTCCTCCGCGGCGGTCTTGGTCACGGCCGCCCCCGTGGTGAGGGGTTTCGACTCGACGTGGGCACCCCTTCAGCTCCCAGGTGGACGCGGCCGGTTTGAGTTGCCTACCGATTATGATATGCCAACCCCCAAATCTAAAATCTGGCCCAGCTTGTCTCTGGCACCTAGGCCCCACCCCGGACCGGCTGTTCCTCCTCCGGTCCCAGCTCCGGTCCCAGGTGTAAGCGGCCGGGATGAAAAGCCTTCCTTCATACGCTTGTACTTACCCCCCTTCGGTTTTAAGTGGGTGCCCGTTGTCCCTCCTCAGGCCGCAGCCGCCCCTCCACCCCTCCCGGTTGTTCCTCCCCAGGCCGCGGCCGCCCCTCCGCCCCTCCCGGTTGTTCCTCCCCGGGCCGCGGTCGCCGCTTCTGAGCAGCCGGCGCTGGCAGACTCTCTGGAGCATTAGAAGAGAGGCAAGGGTGGTTGAGCTGGGGTAGGCCGAACTACTGAAGCAAGGCCTAGCCGGCAGGTGGACGCTGAAGTGTGGATGATGGCCACGACGACGATCTGAAGTAAAGGCGTCTTTGCTATTCACGGCGTTGGCTGTAATTCTTACTTTGAACAACCACTCCTACCCTCCTTCGTCCTTTTTTTTTTTTTTCTCAACTCATCGACTTCGTCCACGCTCCTTGGGTCCGATGGACCATCCAACCGTGTCGAGGTGTGGTCTCCCGACGCAACAATTTTTTTAATCTTCTTCCAACAAAGCAACCAACTTCCGTCACTCATTACATCGAGCTTCATCACCCGACGACTCCTCCCCACAACCTCGAAGACCCCAGGCCATATATCTATATATGTGTGTGTGTGTGTGTGTGTGTGTGTGAGGAGAGCAAAATGCCAAACACAACACTCCATCAGCTGGGATGAGCACTGCCGAACTGTTCAGGCTTTGCATCTTGAGATATCGACAACGGGGCGAGGGCAGCACTGCTAGCAAGCATGCGCTGCTGAGTCGCCAAGCTTTTGTAGCTCGGGAACTCTTGGATAAGACTAGAGAGGTAGCGCCACTCTGAATCAATCACTTCATCTTTGAAAGATTTCGTTACTTTTGGTTAGAAGACGAAACGAGTGCCCCTGCTATAAATTATTTGACGTAATTAAATTGCCACTTCACTATATGTCTTTTGGCACAACACCGCCACACATTCTCAAAAGATTTGAAAATGTTATTGCAAAGCCCCTGTGGCTTGAATAGCTAGACGCTTGAGATTGCCATATCGAGATGGGTGGTGCGGTGGAGGGGGACAATGGATTGTATTCCCCCCAACTACAGAGACTAAGAAAAGAACAAAAATTAGGTGGCAGAGCAGGATTCGAGGTGTGGGAACGATGCTAGCTAGGTTGAGTTTCCGTGAGCGGAGGACTTGTTGATACAGTTCTGGCCAGACAGGCCGACTCTTGCAGATAGATACACGGCCAAACACAATGACAACTTGGACTTTAAACTTCCCATTTGCTCTGACTGTGAGTTGGTTTGGTTGCTGATCGACGTGACCAGCCCTCCCGCCCAGCCGTGAAAGAAGAGGAGAGAAAGGGTGAGAGAAAGAGAGGAAAAGAAAGCAAACATCAATACGGGATCAAGTGTGACTTAATTACTCCGGCGTAATACAATTCAGTAAAAGTTTGTACACATGCCATGGACCCGTCCTATAGGGCGAATTCACGGCTACTCTAATTCATCACATAAATAGGTACTGTGGCCGTGAAGCGGGCGTAGCGAAAGCAGCCTGAGTGAAACTCATTATATGTGCATGATGCAACCTGTGCAGAATTGGCTCGAATCCATCCACTTCAAATGCATGAGGAAACCCTAAACGTCGTATGCACTTCAACCACACAGAAAGTCAGATGCACTTCAGCCACACAGAAAATCAGAATTTAAAATTCAAAAGGACTCCATGCTGTATGCTTCCTCAGATGGCTGCCGACCCGACCCTCCTCCGTGCCGTATTTACCCAGGGTATCAAGAATATGTACAGTCTTTCAAGAGGCCGTTGGCACCTCGGCCGCGACCTCTGTCCCTTTTCCTCTCGCCTCGCAGTCAGAAAGTAGTCTCCCCCAGAACATTCCGCGCATCAAAGGCGATCCTCGTTCTCATCCTCGTCGCCGTCGTGGTCCTAGTGCCTAGGGCCCTCCCCCAGGCTAACTCCAGTTCGTCGTCGGCGACGCCCCATTACTGGGCTTCCCATGGACAAGGCACCCGATACAGGCGCAGTCGTCGCCGCAGGGGCACCCCTCGGGCATCCCGCCGCACAGCCCGCTCATATCCATGTCGGGCGGCATGGCGCCGAAGCTGAAGTCGGGCTGCGGGTCGTACTGGTTGATGTTGTCGAGCGGGAACGCGAAGTTGAACATCTGGAAGTCGGCCGGGTTGAGGAAGATGTCGGTGGCTTGTTGCGGTGGCGACTGGTGTGGCATCGCCGCCTCGTTGAAGGTCTGCGTTGGTGTCATCATGCCGTTATTGGCCATGACGCCGTTGCTCGCTGGCCACCCGTGGCTGAAGGCAGCCGGCGCGCCTGTGTTGGGGCCGATGGTCGGTGACATGGTCGCGCCGTTCGTGGTCATCATGTGCCCGAATTCGGAGGCGATGTGGTTCATCGTGGCGGAGTTATAAGGATGGTCGATGCAGAGGACACAATTGCAGGTAGGCCCACACTCGCAAATATGATCACCATTGTTCACATGAGCTGCCTGGGCTGCGTTCATCGCTAGAACCTTGAAGTCCGGTGTTGGTTGGAACTGCGATCCCGGTGCCGGAGTTGTGAAGGAAGTCGAAGAGAATGACTCGGTTTTCATGTGCCCATTCCCATTCGTGAACGGAGCCGGAGTCGAGGCTTCGGATTTGACTGGTGGTTGAGAACAGCATGACGAGGGTGCTGGCGCCGCAACTGAGGCAGCTGGCGTAGTCGAGGCGGGTTGAGAGCAGCAAGAAGACTGCACAGGTGGTGCTGGAGCCGGCGTTGAACCCGAGCAGCAGGATGATGGAGGTTGTTGTTGTTGGGCCACATCAATATCGACAGGCTCAGTCGTCACCTGCAGGCCGCGGGCTACCAGATCCTGAAAGAAGATGGGCTGAGTCTCCTCGTCCGGTGGTGATGCCGCTGCCCCATTGCTGTGTCCACACATGCACTTCTTGCCGCTGCTCCCTTGTCCCTGGCAAGAGCACTTCTTGTTCCGCGGGATGGCGGCCTTGAGCCAGGTAAGAGGAAAGTAGTGAGCACATAGGCAGAGGTCGCCTGGCCCGTGGACGCAAGCCTTGTTTGGCCTGCCAGCTGGGCGCACTGCCCATAGTGGCCCGCCGAGGTGATTGCATGTCGAGGAGCGGTGGCCCTTGATGCAAGACCGGCTGTTACTCATGTCAGTCCTCGTTGTGAGCGCGGCAGTGAGTGGGGGTCCTCAGCGGCTCGGTGTGACGCGGCGGAGACAGAGACCGAATACCCTCGGCAGAAGCATTCTCGCTGCAGCTAGCCGGGCCAGTAAAGGAAAGAGGCAAGGATGGAAAGGAAGGCGAGTGAGACAGGAGTGGATCAGAAGATGATGCACGGTGCCACCATCATCCGCGATCAAGACGGGGGCTCATTTGGAAGGTCCAATTCTGAGCAGATCTACGCTTGCGACGAGAGGGCAGGACGTCTATCTTGTTGGGCCACGATGGTCCAACTTGTGGCACGACGAGGGAGGAGGAGGGATGAGAGGAGAGACGGAGCAAGAAAAGGGCAGCTGACCATGACATTTTCTGTTTCCCGACCCAAATGGCCATGTCGTCGGCGGTCCGAGCCTTCCTGGGCTCGGTCCAGGTAGGAGGAGGAAGGATGAGAGAAGACGGGCAGGGACCCGGATTGAATTGGATCGGATGCGACGCGATGCGGTGCGAGGGGTGCAGATGATGAGCACCAGGGGGTCCTTCTCGAAGGTTTTGTTTATTAGGATTATCAGGCTGGGCAGCGGGGTCTGTGAGGACCTAGCTGCAGATTGAAAAGGGAGAAGAAAACCAAGTCGGCGACGGAACTGAGGCTCGGGGCGGAGATGCGCTGCGATGCGCTACAATGCGATGCGAGATCGGTCCGCGTCGGCCTACTCCTGAGATCTGAAGTGTTTCGAGTTTCGGCTTTGGGCGTTTCTTGTTCTGCCGGGTTTAATGCTGGCGCTGCGACTCGGCTGGGCTGGGCTAGGCTGATGATGCGATGAGCCCTCAATGGACACGACAGACAAGGACGGGAAATCAAAGGAAAGCAAGTCAGTCGAGTCGAAGTGCTTCCAGGTCCAGGTCCTCCACAGACCACAGGCAAGGTGCTGGAAAAGTGCCGATGAGGGTGTCGTAGTGGACCGATTCGCTGAGTTGTGAACGGGATGGGATTGCGGAATGCGACGGTGAACAACCGGGACAGTCAGTCAATCAACGGTTTCCAGCCAGCAGACAGGTTTGAAATCAACCGCCGGTCGGGTTCAGGCCCAAGGGAAGGAATGATCAGAGGGGTCGCGGACCCTTAAAAACGGGAGGGTGGGGTCGCTTCGGCAGAACGACACTGTGGACATGGCATACCTACCCTGTACGCAAGCCCCACTCCACAAGGCCGACAGCGTTGAAGCACGACGATCCCCTCTTGCCATCCCATCTATTATTGGCTTCATGACGCCGCATTCGTCCTTCTAGAACAGATGGCCCTCCACTCTCCACATCACACATACACCTTGTCTGCGTCTGCAGCTGCATCTGCATCTGCACCTGCACCTGTCTGCACAGGCAATCGAGCAACTAATCAATCAATCTGGCAGGTGGTTTTGACCGAGGCAATCAGGTATTAGGTCTCAATAAGCTCCAAGGGACCGGGCACACGGTAAACCTTGCTTGACTTGACCGCAACGAAGGCCAATTTTCTAACCTTCTAGGCCCCATCCGTCCTCCTCTATACTATCTTTGGCAATTCGCACGCATTTTGGGCGCACCTTGCTGGTCTACGGGGCTCTCCAAGCTTTCTCCAATGTTTGACCAGCTGCCGCCGGCCCCCACAAGCTGCATCCCTTTCGATCCGTCGGAGCCATCTTTTGCTTCCTTTCTCTGCCTCAGGTCAACGCCAACCAATCCGCCAACCTATTGCAGAGAAGGCATACTAGCCTGCTTGTGATCTCTGTCAGTCAGTCAGTTAGTCTGGCTAAGAACTCTAGATTATGGCCTAGCTCAAATCTAAGACCACACCTGGGCGGTGTGGAAACACCAGGGAACAATCCGGAAACCATATTTACCACCACCAGCAACAGATGGCTCATCATGGAACCAGACTCATCATCAGCTGCAGTATTATACCATCAAAACTCAACTCATATGCAGAAAAGCAGGCATTCTGAGCACAACGAACTCCAACAGTCAGCTCGGGTTCGGGTTCGCCCGCCCAAGACATTGCCCGCATCCTTCGCTTGTGAATAGAGGGACTAGTGTACCGTCTCACTCAACTACATATACAGGCAAAGGGAAAGAAGCCTCCAGCTACTGACAATCTGATAGAAACATCATGATATGATACCCAGGCCACCAAGATGCTCACCTCCATCCTAGGCCTGCACTGGCGCCTCTCCCCCATCCTCAACCCCCACCACCTCACCCTCGCCCTCCTCCCCTCCGACAGCGACAAGTCACCAATAATCCCCCCAGAGCCATCTTCGCAACCGCCACCCTCACCCAGCAGCAGCACAACACAAAAAGATGACGGGCCCTCCCCTCGAGCCCTCGCGGCAATCTTCGCCCTGACAGGCACCCTCGGCGTGGCAGCAATGACAGCAGCCCAGCTCCTCTCGGGCCACCTCCTCCTGCTCGCCCTCTTCGGCCCCACGGGCGCGAGGCGCTACATGCGCGAGTTCCTACGGGCCGACGTCTCCCTCCTCACGCGCGACCAGCTCGCCGCCCGCGCGACCATGGCCCGCAGCCCCCGCTACGCGGTCTTCCTCGTCCTCTTCACCACCCTCTCCGCCGGCCTGCCCGAGGAGCTGCTCAAGTACCTGCCCGTGCTCTGGCTGCAGGGGAGGAGGAGGAAGGACAAGAAAAGCAGCCAGCAGCAGGGACGTGAGAAGCAGCAGCCGCTGGGCAAGCGCGCAGCCGTCAGGGCCGCCACCGCCGCCTCCCTGGGCTTCGCCCTCGTCGAGCTCGTCGGCTACGCCCTGGCCGCGCGCGGCAGCGCCGCCGACCGCGCCTCCTACGCCCAGGCCTCCCGCACCACCGCCGCCGCCATCGCCGGCCCGTCCATAACCATCATCCTGCTCGAGCGCGTCTTCGTCTCCCTCCCGGGCCACATCGCGACGGCGATCCTCTCTGCGTCGCGCGGCGCCGACGCGGAGGCGGAGGAGGAGGAGGAGGGCACGGACAACAATACAGCAGGCGGCGGCGCAGTAGTAAGGGGGAAGTGGTTGGGGCGGTGGCGCCGGGTGCTCAGCGCCGTGGCGCCGTCGGTGGTGTACCACGGGCTGTTCGACCTGGTGCTTTTCGGGGCGAGCGCGTGGGTCGGCGGCCACGTCGGGTGGGTGCACCCCGTTGGCACGAGGGCGGTCGTGGGGACACTGGGGCTTTGTGTTTGTGTCCAGGGGGTGCTGTATGCGCACACGCTGCGGGCGTGGCTGGGCTGGGGAAAGAAGGAGGTGTCCCGGAGGCAGTGAGTGAGTAAGTGGAGTAGGATGGATGGAGAGTGGGGCGTTGATGGCGCTGTAGGTCTTGTACGCAACTTATTCCCGCTTGCTTCAGGTAGGCAACATCTGTAATGACTTAGGGAGTACTCTCCGCAGAGTGATATGTCACTTATATCAACAATTCCTTCGTAACTGGACGCTGTTGAGTAAAGGTATTGTGATTCATTATAAAAGGACGTAATCAGCATTTAGTCCCTTAGTCCCCGTCACCAGAGTCAGAATCCGCAAACATGTCCGCAGCAGTGACCCGCTTGCGCCTAGCCCCGGGCCCCAACGACGAAGACGACGCAGCCTTGCCAGGAGGACCGCGGGCTTTCGCCTCTGGTTCAGGCGGGCCCCCCTCCTCCTTTTTGACATCCGGCGCGGACCCTGCTGCCCCGCTGTCTTCTCCCATCCGCACGTCCTCCCCGCCGTCGAGGGCCAGCCCGACAATGTCAACGTCGAGCAGCGGCTCCCCGTCGATGTGGTACCGCGCGAGCAGCTCGTTGTCAGCATCCTCGTCGTCCGTGTACTCGTCGTAGCTACCGTCCGAGTCGGTCCCGTCCTCGGTCTCGAGGTGGGGCTCCGCCGGCGCAGCAGCTGCAGCACCAGCAGCATCGACCGTCTTCCAGCGGCCCGCGCCGCCGCCGGCAGCCCTCTTCGCCTCCGCCTTGAGGGCTTCGTCTTCGCCATCCTCGCCCTCCTTCCTCAGGCTGGGCGGGTTCTCGAAGCTCCGCACGAACAGCTCCTGCGTGTCGTTGGGGAACACGCACCACCCGTCCCACAGGCTCAGCACCAAGCCGATGCTGCGCCGCCACTTCTCGGCGCGTAGCCGGCCCCAGCTGAGCCGCTCGGGCAGCTGGCCCAGCCCCTCGAAGGAGCGCCTCTCCTTCAGCGTTGCCTCCAGTAGCTGTCTGTAGCGCCACGCGTGGCGGACGCCGCTCGTCGACGACGACGACAGGATGTCGCTGATTACGTACAGGCCTACGAGCTTGGCGCCCGACGTGTCGCGGGAGGCCGGGTCGGGGTCCTTTGGCGCTGGGGACGTGTCTCGCGAGTAGTCGCCCGCTTGCTCCGGGCCGACGTCGTTGAGGTGGTCTGGGTTGGCCGAGCTGAACGACAGAGGCCTCTCCAGGTTGGTGACGATCAGGTCCACTATTTCGTCGGCACCGCGGTTCGAGTGCATTATCGCGAATGCGGTTATCCTTGCTATGTCGCCCTTGCGTATCCTGCTCAATGTCGTCGGCAGTCGTGACAGGAGGTGGACGAGCTTGGCCTTTTCGATCGGGTTGAGGAATACCTCGTCTGGCTCCTTAGTCCCCTCTGTGGTGATCTTGGGCTCGTCGTCATCCTCGTCGTCAAATTCTGAGTCGTATTCAGACTCGGACACAAATCCATCCACCGCCGTGGTGTACTCATATGCCAGCCGTTTTTCGGGAACTTTCCAAGCGGAACCCCCGTCAAATAGAGGGAGATATCTGCCCTTTTCTTTTCTCGATTGCCCACCACCCGTGAGAATCTCCCACAAGCGCCAGCGGTACCATATTCCACCCTGTGATCTGGCGTCCCAAATCCAGGCCCACTTCTCCTCTTTTTGGACATCTGGCCGGGACATTAGTAGTGCCTCAAACTCCGGCCCATGTTCAAGCACTGACTCCACGACCTTGTGGATCATGCGTAGCTGTTTGATGTCTGATGGTGGTTGTATAGGAACATGCAACAGGACGCTGCGATTGACAGCGCCCATCGGATTATATGAAGATGGAGGTGCGAATCGCCCACGCGTATCTGGCCCACTTGCAGGTCCAGGTTGAACCACCGGCTTTGCGCCGAACGGATGCGTCGTTGTCGTCGATACTATCACATTTGCCATTGAGCCCGCCGCGATGGCGGCCGAGGACAAGTGCCGGTGTAGGGAGAGGTAGTAGCCAAACCCAAGGTAGCGGTTCTGCAGGGCGCTGACAGCGGCATCGATCTCAGACGCCGCAGTCTCTTGCGAAAGGGTCACTATGGCGGCGATCGATTTGCGATCTGTGCCCGCGACACCCGGTGCCGAATGAGAAAGTATCTTGACACCCTCCACCACCAGATTTGTCGGGATCAAGGCCTTGATGACAGCGGGAGACGTCGCAGGAGGTAGGTTCGCAAGTCGTAATGTTGGGCGTGCCACAGCCTTCTCTTCGGACCGCCCCAGGCCTGTGTGCTCTTCCTCGTCGTCGCTCGCGTCGAAAGCCTTGGATACGGGGTTTGGGCCAAGCTCGTTGTCGTCACCAAGCCGCCCCGTACCGGTGGCCGAGTGGTCCCTCCTCCTGTCGTTGTTGCTCTGGAACCCGTCGTATGTCCTCTTCTTCCCAAAGCTGATGGGCGGCGGCGCAGGGCCGAGTGATCCTGGCCCGCTGGCCTTCATGCCAGGCCCAGCCGGCGCACCGAAATGCCTGCGCCCTCCTCCTGCTCCTCCGAACCCACCACCCCTCGGCTGCGGTGGGCGTCCAAAGCCTCCTGAGCCCCGGTCGCCCTGGGCGCGCTCGTCATCGTCGGCGTCGGCATCGAAGCTCTTGACAAAGTCCTCGTAGACGGCGGCGGTCTCGGCGGCTTCTCGTAATCGCTTGGCCTCGGCCTCGGCCTTCTGGCGCTCGAAGGCGGACTGTTTAGTTGGCTTCTGGAGCTTGGCCTCGACGTCTGGGAACTCGGCGATCTTGTTTGGGACGGACATTGTGGGCGATCACTATCATGATTGTCACTGAGGCATAAAGTCTGCTCTAATCAAGAGTAAGAGAATTCGGGTACGGGTCAGTCAGCCGCAGTGGCCTGTTGAGAAGCTGTACATCTCGAGAAATCGAAGGTGAAGATACAGTGGTAGCTGGCTGCGCAGGGCGTGGCCAGGCAAGGATAACAAGGCAATGCGAGTTAGGTGGGACGGGAGGTCGGAGCTAATCCCTGCTAGGCCGTTGGTCCCTAAAGATTCAGCTTACTAACAGCTAGAGCAAAGCATACTTGGAGCTGTGTCCGTGAGCTCTGCAACTGTCTACCACCTCATCATTCAACCTTGCCTACCTAGGTACCTATGATATCGCCCTTGTTTCTGGTTAGTTGTTTGAATTCTGCGCTGTGCTGGTGCGAGACTACTCGTCTCTACCAGAATGTCGAGAAAGGCCAGGTTCCCCAGGGCTTGGGTTGATGATAAACCCTTCGGTTTCGAGGGAGCGATGTCCCCTCCCTAAGCAAGCAGGGGTGCTTTCGTTGTTTGGCAAACCCACAATCCTACCTACAATGGCTTGCGACTGCCTTCGAAGCCCGATGCTTGTTGTCTGTCGTCCTCAAGTCAGCCTAGAGGCGGAGTTCAATCAGGGCTTACCGGTGGCAATAGGTGGTCCATGCTGGCAGTCATAAATGCAGCAACAACAGCACCATCCTCTTCAGCGGCTGCCACTCGGTGTGCATCCTACCCTTGCTCATGGAGGGCACAACACGATTGTGGGAGCCTACGAACGGTAGCCATGGGACGTGAAAGTCCTAGGTCACTCTCCTTGTTATTATATCCAATCTGCCTGCTGTCATCAAACAAGTCGGCACTTTACATATGTCACGGATTGTCAGCCCTGCCCAGATAATGACAGGTGCCCGAGTCTGACCAAAGAGCCTGGTTGGCCTGCTACTAGACTTCTTCCAAGCACAGCTCTTCCAAGCACAGCCTGGGGCGAGCAAAACCGTGCGACACAACTTACTGACTACGGCTCCTTTCCTTGATGACGTCTCAGAGGAAGCCCGATCAATGGCAGGCATACAATAGCACCACGACGAATGACTCAGGTGCCAACAATAAATTACGACCCTCGTCGGACGGATGACACTGCCATGTCAGCCTCGAGAGAGGATGTGCTGTGGGCTTTTACGGCTCACACTCCCGCTCCCCGAATCCATCTACCGCGCAGTGGAATCATCAGACCATGACAGGCCCAGTGGGCGCGGGCGTGGGCGGGGACGGTGGCCTCATCGTGGAGCAAATGCAGCTGCACGGCTGCGCGACTGAGCAAGGAAGGCCAAGCGGGAGTGCTAGAGTGCGATAGCGATCTGAGTCGAACGAAGCTTGCTTGCATGGCATTCTAACCCCTCCGACTCCGACTACGGCATGGAATTTGCACGCTACATAAATTGTGCCCGACACAAAACCTCTTTTTCTTCTCTGGCGGCCTCGAGGAATTGGGTTGGAATTATTTGAATTGCAGCAGATCACCCACACGTTCCGGCACGCTCATCTGTTTCACGGACTCGTCACGGCCAGAACCGCCCTCAGACAATTCTCATTCCGCCGCTGAGACAGCACAATCTGGGAGTTCGGTGAAACAGGTCTCCCGGTGATCAGCCAGGCCCAGCCAGAATCCTGACCGCCGTGTGTCAACTCACGCCACCGAGCCAGTCACAACGGACGTGAATAGCACGACCCGAGCGAAGCAACACGACGCTGCAGCTCCAAAGCCCAAGCCTCAGCAAGCACGGAACACGCCTTGGTCTGGGCTGGCCCTCACTGGCTGAGCTGACTGACATTGAGTTGAATCTCCCCCACTCGAGAGGTGCTTCGACCCCGAGCCAATTAAGCTACCCCTTACAGCCGAGATAATGTCAGCCCCCGACCTTCTTTCTCCTCCCCCTTCTTCTTCCTCCATTTCCCTTTCACCGACTTCCACTCTACAGCTCTCCTGCTCCTGTTTTCATTTCCACACTCACCCTCCTCCTCCTAACTTCCCCCCTCCTGCAGGCCCTCGCCCTCCCCGTTCAGCACCACCGCAAAGCCACCCTCGTCCCAGAACGAGAATGGCCCATCGCCCTCGAGCATTCTCATCGTGGGCGCAGGTGTCTTCGGGCTGAGCACCGCCCTCTCCCTGGCCCGCAGCCCATCCCTGCCCAAGTCCACGACCATCACCGTCCTCGACCGCTCCCCGCAGCCAGGCGTCTTCCCCAGCCGAGACGCCTCCTCCATCGATACCTCCCGCATCATCCGCGCCGACTACGCCGATCCTGCCTACGCGGCCCTCGCCGCCGAGGCACAGGAGATATGGCGGCAGCCTGACGGGCCTGGTGCCGACGGCCGGTACAACGAGACGGGGCTGATCATCACGACCAACAACGCCACCAAGAAGTCGTCGGGCATAGACTATGCCCGCTCCTCGTGGGAAAACGTCCGCGCCCTGGCCGCCGACGACCCCGCCCTCTCGGCCAAGATCGAGGAGCTGCCCTCGCCCGCCGCCATCAACCGTGCCTACGGCACCGGCGGCGGCGCCGGCACCTGGGGCTACATCAACCGGCGGTCCGGCTGGGCCGACGCGGAGGCGTGCATGGACTGGCTGCACGCCCAGGTGCGCGCCACGGGCCGCGTGGCGTTCGTCAACGGGACGGCGGCGTCGCTGCTTTGCAGCACGTACAACCGGCGCACGCCGCAGGTGCGGGGCGTCAAGCTCGCCGGCGGCGGCGAGGAGCTGACCGCGGAGCTGACGGTGCTGGCGACGGGCGCCTGGACCGGCGGGCTGATCAACCTCGGCGGGCGGGCGGTGGCGACGGGCCAGGTGCTGGCGTACATGGACCTGACGGACGACGAGCAGGCCAGGCTGGCCAACGTGCCGACGCTGCTGAACCTCTCGACGGGGTACTTCATCATCACGCCGGCCAACAAGACGCTCAAGGTCGCGCGGCACGCCTACGGCTACCTGAACCCGATCCAGACCACGCCGGGCGCCGCCGCTACCACCACCTCGACGCCGACGACGCACCTGACCTCCCCGCCGACGCAGTCCATCCCGGCCGCGGACGAGGCGGCGCTGCGCGAGGCCGTGCGCGAGATGGTGCCGCTGCCGGGGCTGCGCGACCGGCCCTTCAGGGAGACCAAGCTGTGCTGGTACACGGACACGGCCGACGGCGACTTTATCATCGACTACCACCCGGACTACCGGTCGCTGTTCGTCGCGACGGGGGGCAGCGGCCACGGCTTCAAGTTCCTGCCCGTCATCGGGGACCGCATCGCCGCCACCATGTTCGGCAACTGCCCCCAGGCGTTCCGCGGCAAGTGGTCGTTCCGCAAGGACGGGTCCGAGAGGGCTGCGTCCTGGGACAAGGTGGTCACCGAGGATGGGAGCCGCGGCGGCGTGCCTGGGTTGATTCTACGCGAGGAGATGGAGAAGGGCGGCGAAGGGAAGAGGACATCACGACTGTGAGAGAAGTATGCAAAGAGTGTTACACGGGTAGTCAAGGTACGAGCATGAGGAGAGTTGAGAGAGCAACGGTATGGCATTGACCATGGTGGCTAATCTATCATCGGCTAACCAGATATCTAGGAGACCAAAAGCGGGAGTAAATAAGACACTCAATAAAGAGCATCAGCCGCCGACTAGACACTCAAGTCCAGTCTGAAGATCCACCAAAACATGCTGTTGAGAGCCCGGAGCGGACAGATGTTGAATGAAGTGCCAACCCATGTACTTGGGAGTCCCATTAAAGGGGTCGAGCCAGTGGTACGATACGCTCAATCCGCGGCCTCCTCTCATATGCCGCTTTTTGCTTTGCTTTGTCGAAACCAGTTTCTTTCCATATCCACCACACACAATGGTGAGAGCTTGTCATCGGGTAACCTTTTACCGAATACCGATGGGTGACAACTGGTGTACGCTCTCCCCAGAGATAAACCAACCAAAATTGCTCGACGAGCAACACGCTGCGACCATTCCAGGACCGCATCAAAATTATGTACTTCCGCGTTTGCGCGCTGATTCTCTTCTCCGCGCGCGTGCACCTTGATCAAAGTGCGATCTATCGTCTTCGAGGTGTGTAAAAAAAAATCGGGGAATAGTTGGGCAATTTTTGTTTTTCCTTCGCAATCCTCGTAGTGTAGTCCGTGCCGACTGTAGCCTTCCTTGTCGAAACGCCGATGCAATGCTGTAGCAGAAAAAGCAGAGATGGTAAAAAGTGGTACAACAAACAGGCCGGATGTCATGCTGCCTCGAGTGAGATGCGCAGCAACCTGGTGCCCATCTGGGTATGCGTCGTGAAATCATGAATGCGCGTAATCTTACAGGTGAAGAGGCGGTTTAGTAGGGTAGTAGGGTTGCAGGGTGGTTTAGACCTTGCGGAAATCTTGCAAGACAGGGTAGATCAGTTCGAAGGCGTGGTAGATCTCATCTCGGACTTTGGCGCCGGTGAGAACGATCTTGCCACTGACAAAGATCAAGAGCACAATCTTGGGCTTGACCATGCGGTAGATGAGACCAGGGAACAACTCGGGCTCATAGGAGCTAAAGTTGTGGTGGCGAGAGGCAAGACCCTCAAGACGGATGGGGAACTTGATGTCGCAAGAGCCAACAATGTTCTGAATCTTGAAATCCGTGAACTTAGCGTTGAAGCCTGAGAGTGAGTGTTAGCGATGCGCCCGAACAACAACGATGCGCCCGAAATATCATTACTTACCGAGCTTCTGGATGATCCGGGCGTACTTGCGGCTGGCAAGCTTGGAATCATCCTCAGACTTGGCGCCAGTGACAACCATCTTTCCACTGGCAAAGATCAAGGCAGTCGTCTTGGGCTCACGGATACGCATGATAACAGCGGCAAATCGCTTGGGATCTAAGATTTTCAAGGTGAGTAATCATGCGGAGTATCTGGACTCCGGATATACTCACTGTACTCCGCATTGCGAGCGTGGAGAGCAATGGTCTTCAAATCCAGACGGCAGTCCAGGTTCACAGTGGCCACGATGTTCCTTTAGGAATGAAGCATAAGCATCATGAAGACCATACGCACACTGTTTTCAGGGACGAGCTTACTGAAGAGTCGGGGTCAAGCCGCTACCAGTCTGCTGCGCACCAGGAGTGGCAGCAGGAGTGGCAGGTGCAACTCCGTTTCCGTTGGCGAGCGGAGAGCCAGCAGGGGCACCATTTTGAGGAGCCTTGAGACCGGCATCGCCAGGAGGCGTCAACTCGTTGTGGCCAGTGGGGAACGACAGAGAGCCCGGGGACATGAAGTTCTTGGCCTGATTGGCATTGCCAGGGTGGGTTTGAATAGCCTCCATGTTTGCGGTTGTCGATGCTGTCAACGTGGCGGATCAAGGACAAGAGGATCGAGCAGATCTATCGGTGAGACCGCAGTTAGTACAACAGTTGACTGAGAGCGACGAGATGCAACTGGTGATAGTTTTGGTATGGGACGTGTGGGAGGCCAATGCGGGCAAGAGGCGAATGGGTAGATCGCCTCTTGTCCTCTTCTACGATGGCAGACGGGGTTGACGAGGATGGCAGGGCAGATAGGTTGTTCGTTGGGAGTCTGAGGAGTGCTGCTGCGGCTGCTGCTGCAGGCGGCAACACCCAATGAGGATATTCACAATGGTCCTCGGGGAAGACACAGTGACGTACCAAGTGCGGGAGAAGAACAAGTGAATGTCTCCCCTACAACGACTGCTCACGACAACAACAACGACACGAGATGCACGGTGGCGGCGAGTTCGTCGAAGTCGGTACTGTCCACGGGACTGCGTCTGCGATGCGAGGCGGTGCGGTGCAAGGCGCTTGATAGCTTCGTCGGTCGAGTATATCGAGATGACTTGACTTGACGGCGACGAAGATGCGATGCGATGCGATGCGATGCGACGCGACGGTGCAGGATTGCGGTGTGTGTGTGACGTAATACCGACGACTCGAATCGCTGCGCGACTTGGTTTGGATTGGTTTTCAGGTACGGTAATGAGGGTTTCTATTCTTCTTTTCTCTTTCTCTTCAAGTACAGAGTACTCTGCCTGTGCAGCAGGTCCTGGGCCTTGACTCGGGGTCTCGGGAGATGAGGGAGGTCGAGCCTTAATAGGTCGTCAGGGCAACAAAGGTCGACCTGGAGTGGACTGTCCTTTATCGCAAAGGACGGATTAGGAAAAAGAGAACAGGGTGGTGCGCACACACACAGGCGCAACCAGGGAAAAAGAAAGAAAGGATTGATGGCGATGGACCACTGGAGTGATGGATCGCGCTGGTTGGTATTGTCGCCGAGGCTGGTATGAGGACCAAGATTGAGGTTCTCGACGATGGCAGGTGGGAGTGTGTGTAGGTGGTGTGTGTGGTGTGGAGTGAGAAAAAAGTTGGTTCAAGGCCAAACGTTAAATGTAGGGATACGTAGGGCCTGTCGGGACTTCCGCTCCAAAAAGGTCTGGCAATCGGGCGGTGTTGGGGGGTGCTGCCCTCTTTATAGAAGCAGCAGTGGCAACCTCAGGCAGGAATCAGCAAGGAATTGCAGCTGTGGCACCCGGATTTCACAGTTTTTCGGCTGTCAGTAGTGCCACCCTGGCGAGAGGCTGCACCCAATCAGCGGCCGCGGCTGGATCAGCATAAGTGGGGCCCTTCCTGATGAGCATGAATTCCATTGGCATCATCCCTGGACGTGCGTTGAACTTGCGTGCCGCCCCACTCCTTCCAGCCATGTACCGGTACATCACTTTCTCCCTCTCTGGCCTCTCTGCATCCTCACTTGCTCCCAGCTGGCCTGTCTGGCTTGTGTGGCCCAGCAACAAGCAATACCAACCAACCACTCCTGCCACCTCCTGCCACTCACTCAAGTCTAGTCTAGCCTCTCAGCCAGTCCAGTCTGAGCAGTAGCGCTCATCATCAATGCTCTGCTCTCGTGCTTTTCCCCCATCCAGTCCCCGCCCAACTCCCGTCATCCCTCCCCCGTTTTCCCTACCACTGCAGTCACTCGCCCGCATTCATTGGCTTGCAGAACCCATCACAACTCTGAAACAATGGCACCCTTCTCACCCCCCTAAATTTCATGCCTCCTTCCAACACGCTCACACCACACTGACAACTCAGACAACATCCAACATCCCTTCTCCTGATCTAAAATCCACTCGACTCAAACCACTTGTTTGGGAGCCACGATGCATCACCCATTTCTCGGATCCTGCGGGCCTGAACAGCAGATGCACTTGCACCAGCACCAGCAGCATGCACGAGACAGCACGATCCAGAAGGTGACGAAAAGAAGAGAAAAGAAAGGAGAAGGGGGGAGAAGGGGAGGGGAGGGGACGCGACAGCCACCTGGCATCAATTGACCGAGTCGACTGCAATCGAGAACGAGCGATGAGCGAGCGAACGGCCCAACAAACGAGCACATGAGACGAAGCCTTCCCTCTTCTCTGCATCCCCGACGACCAGACGGACCCTCCGACGACCAAAAACTCCCATCAACTCATCCATGAGAAAAGATCAACAAGGCTGAGTGTTGCCTGGATGTGAATCAAGCCCGTTGCGTTGTGTCTGCCGGTGCGATGCAGACGCTCTGCCTCAGAAGATGCAGGCTCCAATCCCGATCCTCCCTTCGCCACGAATCGGCCCTTCCAAGCCAACATCTGCGACCGAATCATGAGAAAGAATATCGGCAATACGCCTGCCTGTCACATTCGCTCACCACGATAATAACCATCGCAGCAGGAATAACAGACAAGGGAATGCAGTTCAGCAGCATAATGCTTCGTCTAGCAAAGCCGATGGCGACAATTACTGCCTACAGCTAATGCAGGCTCCAGTAACCAGGCTCCAGGCTCCAGGCTCTAGCCTCTGTCGTCCATGCGACGCTATCGGCTTCGTTCATGCAGCACCCCTCGTCAGCTGGGACCCCGGAGATAAGCTTCTGTCTTCCTTGTCCCGGTCGTGATTTGCTGATCAGCGCCGCTTCGGGGTCTGTTGCCCAATTTGAGTGGCAGAGTGGGAGACACCGGCCACAGTTTAGCGGCCTGAGGCATCAGCCGCCGGTAATCCCAATCTCTTATTCTGGGCCTTCTCTCGCTGGAAACCTGCTCATCAATTCTTGTCCCTGCAACCTCCCAACATCGCGTTGACTTATCTCTCGCAACTCAAATTTCGACAAGCAGCCGCCATCCAACCTCGCTTCCAGGCTAACGATATACGCTCACTGACACGCTGCACGGTGATGCATCTCCATCAACATTACGAAGCCTGCATCTGTGTGAATAAAGGAGAACGACAGCAACGACAAGACAGTCTCATCATGACGTTCAGCCAGCATCACCGGGGGGTGCGTGAGTGAGAGGTGAGTTGATCCTCCTAGCCAAACTTGGAACGTGTCTACCATCCCTTCGCCTCCCCGAGGCACCGACGCTGCTTGAATTTTCCAGCGTGTACGTCTCTGTTGGCCCTTGGGCTGGGGCCGGGCTGGGAAAGCAGGGAGGGGGCACAGAGCCCCAGAATTAACAGCTTGTTTCCGAGTTAGTGGCTTCACCGGCCCAGACTTTGGGCCTATGGAGCGAGGGAGCGTCGTATGCGTGCTGTAAGTGTGGGTGGCCAGTCTGACATGTACTGGTACGCGCCCAGCCAGCCAGCCGGCCAGCCAGGAATTTTTTTCCCTCTCGCGCCTGTGTATCCCTCCCCGATTGCGACAGCGGCCGTCCGTGGATGGACCGTGCCCCCTTTTTCTTCTTCTCACGAGCTCAACCCGGCCAACCAGCCAACCTGGCCAACCAGCGACAGCGCCGGCCAGCCTTGCCCATCCCTTTGGGAAATGAGTCATTCCAGGTTGCTTGTTGCAACAGGAGCTCCGTCACGCAATCGTTTACTTTCGTGTGATGTGATGCAGCATCCCGCTCTTCGCACCCCGGACGACTTACAAGCAACAATGCGATGCTTCTTTCTGCTTATGCGCATCGGGTACGAACAGGTGATGTGAAGAAGTAGACGACCTGTCGCGTTGCGCGCTGCATGCTAAGGTGTCAATCTCCATTTCTTTCCACCTTTGTCGCATCCGTTCGCTCGGCACAGCTTGCACCACGGAGCACTCCGTCTTGGGGTGGTGTTTGGGTGGGGCATCCGTGACCAGGACCTCGGGATGGAGGTGATGATGATGATGATGCTGGTGTTGGTGCTGGGAACTGAGGAGATCGGTTCTGCAGACCCCTGCGCCCCCTCCCCTAGTGCGGAGGGCAGAGGCTGCACGCAAATGCAACTCCAAAACTACCAAGAGAAGCTCCTTGCGCCGGTCCCGTCTCACCCTCGTGTATCCCTGTCCAACCCTTATCGCCTGCATCTGATTCCTCTGTCTGTCAGCCTGTTCACGGGCCTGCAGAGGGACCAATTTCCGATTGTCCTCTGTCGTCCGGGGGCCATTCCTTCACCCAAACCAATCACAAGGCGTCGCTGACCATCGAAAACGGTCCTGTGTCTCCTTGCTTGGCGCATGCAATCAATCAGATCTATTGCCAGTCCTACCTGAACTACCAGTCTACACTACCAGTCAGGACCAGTCTGACATGTTGAAAAAGGGAGATGCTTGTCATCCCCCCCCCCTTTTCACTCTGCCCATCTTACCGCAGCGATGCGATTTGCCCAGAAACAGCACTTCCGAGGTCAAAGAGCCGTGTGGCTCGCCCGTGGCTGCTACGCTACGTCCCACGCCCCACGTCCGAACGCACGCGCAGGTTTCGCGCTCCGTTCGTGACAAGGGAGCGGAGACGGACAAGAGATGAGATGCTGCAGGCCGGATGACACCGGCTCAAATAAAGGAAACCGCTTCAAGGAGACACTGCAGGGCCCGAAGAAGCCCGGAGAGATCAATCATAATCTGGCCTAGATGCTTGGCTGCACGATGCTGCATCGTGTAGCGTGCGCCCCCTGCTGCTGCAGCCTGCAGACAGAAACTGAGTTTTGAACTGTTTCTTGGTAGGGTGTGTGGGCGGGGCGAGTCAGTTGAGCCTCATCACCAAGGCATCTCCATGGAGGGGAAGTGACGAGAGAAAAAAAATTATTGCTCCTCGGCCCCCCGTAGCTTCAGGCGTGCCCATTGAACCCCACACCAGTCAGGACCCTTTCCGATGGGAGGTGGTCGTTGAATCGGTCGCCCGATGGGAAGGCCCTTGGGGATGTCCTTGACGACGGTGGCCCTCCTCCAGAGCGGCCAGGCGAGAACAAGCCGCTCGGGGAGCGATCGAGCCAGAGTGGCCACATCGTGAATGTGTGCTGCCATGGTTTTTCTTGTGCGTGGACGGGCCTGCCGGGGTTGGGTCTAGCCTGTCTCTCTGCCTGCCTGCCTGCTTACCTGTCTATTCTCTACACTATGTACGTCTTGACCACGGCATTATTATTATTGTCATGGGCTTGCACGTTGTGTGTGACAGAAGTTGGGACGACGGGAAGTGGTGGCTTGCGGCTGACACTGGCCGCGCGTACAGGGCGGGCCCATCAAACGCTTCGCTCGCGAGGCTGATACACCTCCTTCTCCTTCTCATCCTGCGCCGCTACTACCACCACCACCAGCCTGCCAGCCTGCAGCTATTGCGTGAGTGTGTGAGTGTGTGTGTGTGTGTGTCTAAAAACTACCTGACTGCCCGACTACCACCCTGCCCTCCGAGGCCTCGGACCGCAGAGCCTCGAGCTCGCTCTCGCTCGGTGTCCCGCTTGCGTGCCTGCCCAGCACACAGCAAAATCCCCATCCATCCCGCCCAGTCCTTTTTTGGTGGCGTGCTCTGCGCTACCGGGGAGGCTTTTCTTGTTCGTCCATGTCCGTGTCAACGTCAAGTGACGATGACTATTGTCTGTGCCCAATCTTTTCGTTGTTGCGCTTGCCGAGCCGTTTTTTTTTTTTTTTTTGTTTCTGTCTCTGGTCTAAATGAGTTCTTACAATGGATGACATGCAGGGGTTTTGGGGGCCCAAGCACGCACAGATCGTCCTCGCTAGTTGATTAGTAGTTTTCAAAAGTCACTGACTTGTCTTTTACCCGGACTACCCACTATCATGCGAGGCTGGCTGGCTGCACTGGGGCCTTTCTGCCCGTGCCCTTGTCATTTATGCCGTCCGTCATGCAGTGGGGGCGACGTCGTCTGACTTGTAGACTGCATTTGGCCCTGGTCTACCCGCCGCAGCTAGACTCCACCGCTCGAGCGAGGCTGGGGTGAATCGGTCCTTTGCAAGGCTTTCCAAGCCACTTGCAGCCTTGCGTCCAACTTAAGTCTGTCGTTATCGTCGTTGGTGTCGTCCCTGCGTTTGCGTTGCTCTGCCGTTGTGAACCCCAGCCAGTCTCCCTACTCGTTCCGGCAGCCAACAGGCGCACTCATGTCTGGCATGGCACGGCACGCTCTGAGGTCACAGATAGAACTTATGATTTATATGCAATTCCTTTCCGAGTCAACTGCAACGGGTGTTCTTCGGGCGCTAGCCCGCCGCCGTGACCTCTTCGGCGCATCCGGCCGGCTTTATTTGAGCTGTACGTACGGCCATGTCCGGCCGGTATGCTCGTTGGAATTTCTATGGGGCTTGTTCCTCGTGTGTCTGTCTGCCTCATCTGCCTGCCTTGTCTACCCGCCTTGCCCCATTTCCCTCCCACGTTGCCGTCACAGCTTTCGTACGGCTGTCCGTTCGTAGCCCGGCAGACAGCCGTTGCCGCAGGACAGCCTACACCGCCCGTGGCAGGCTCTCCGCTCCCGAAGTAGCCATCACTGCCCCGGGCTCGACCGGTCATGATTTGCTCTAATTTTTTTGATGCTCTTTTTTTTCTCCGATTTGAACGAACGTGTCCAGAGAGAGGGGGCGGTGAGACCCCTTTCTTCTGCATATTGTCTTTCCCTCTATCCGTTTCTCGGCCTTTGCCTTCCGACATGCCTCAAAGCACGAAAATCTCCGCGCGGGCGACTCAGTCCACCGCCGCCCGAGCCCCGAGGCGAGAGAGTTCATCCCTCCCCCCTCATCCGGTCTCAGAATCAGTCTTTTGCCTGCCTCCTTTCCGGGCGGGTGCGCAGCGGGGCGGCACATGAACAACAGCAAGGCAGACTGGCAGGCAAAAATAAACCCGGCAGGCCGGCAACTAAAAACACATGGCTTTCCCGGGTCTGCTTTTCTTTCCGAACGGGGCTCTGTGTTTGAATACGAAGTATATATACATCGGTCCTTTACGTAGACCATTTTGGGCACTATTGTTACTGCATGAGTCACATGGCGAAGCCATCTTGATCAAATACCTGACGGCTCAACTTCAATGTTGGGTTGAGATAGCTTCAAGTCCAATGGCTACTACTAGTATGTAGAGGAGACGGCCTTGCTATTGAGCCCAACGGCCATAACACAATTGACTACGCTCAGAAAGTAAGACCTTCGGTGCAATATAAAAGCTTTTAGGATAAAACTACTTTGCTGAAGGTAACAACTTCTAGTAGGAAATAAATTTACTTATGGTTTTATGGATAGTTTATTACTGTCCTAGAAGTATTATTTCCACCTATTGTTATCAGTGTTATCTGTCATTAAGCACTAGGTCTTTGAGTATTTACAATTGTATGTAAGGACCGCTTACAGCTGAATAATAAAAGAAAGTATACGGATTTAAAACAAAATCACCTAAGAACAAAACTGAAACCACTTAGGTACTTAAAGCCTTGCGTAGCAAAACAACTATACTTTCTCATGAATAATTGTCTCTCTTGTTTTATGACAGCTATTGTTGTTTCCGGCTTAGTAGAGGAGCTCAGAGAACATAAATAGTCTATATATACACCAAGAACCTGCCCCGCCCATATGATTGCACTTCGAATATTCATCCTGCAGACCGCTCGTCCTGATCCGTATGCGCCCCAGTCCGCAGTCTGTCTAAGCTGAGATACAATATGCATCGTTAATCGGGCCACCCCACAACTCCCAACAATCATGACATCTATGACATGTAGTATTTTGGGCCCTCGCCGCCCTGAGGAACCTGCCAGTTGATGTCCTGGTGGGGAGCCTTGATGTCGCACGTCTTGCAGTGTATGCAGCTAAATGGTGCGAAAAGAGTGTCAGCCTCGGCTCAGACATTGCAGTTGAAGTAAGACATGATTGGACATGCTCTTGCGAGCGATGAACAAGTGACAAGAACGATAGTGTCGGATAAAAGACTGCGTAGACACTCACTTCTGCGCGTTGATCTGGAACCTCACGCCCTCGGGCTTCGACGCGTCCTCGACGTACTCGTACACGCCGGCGGGGCAGAACCTGTTCTCGAGGCCCTTGAAGGCCGGCCACGTCTCGGCGGTGTGCTTCTCCCAGTCCCGGACCTGGAGGTGGACGGGCTGGTCCTCCTCGTGGTTGGTGCCCGTGCGGCTGACGCTGGTGAGGATGTCAAAGGTCAGCCTGCCGTCGGGCTTCTCGTACTCGATCTTGCGGCACTGGTCGGCGGGCTTGGTCGCCTCGTGGTCCATGACCTTGTGCTTGAACGTCCACGGCACGCGGCCCTTGAGCAGGAAGGTGTCCAGCCCCGACCACAGGATGCCGCCGTACATGCCCAGCGCCGTGTGGAACGACGGCCGCAGGTTGCGCACCTCCTTGAGCTCCTTCCAGATGTAGCTCTCGCGCAGGCTGGACTCGTAGTCGTACAGGAAGACGGACCCGTCGTCGGCCGTGGTGCTCAGCGCCGTCCACGCCGCCTCGGCGGCCAGCATGCCCGACTTCATGGCGTTGTGCGTGCCCTTGATCTTGGGCACGTTGACGAAGCCGGCCGAGTCGCCGATGAGCGCGCCGCCCGGGAAGGCGACCTTTGGGATGGACTGGAAGCCGCCCTCGATGAGCGCGCGGGCGCCGTACGAGATGCACTTGCCGCCCTCGAGCACCGAGGCGTACATCGGGTGCTTCTTCATCTTCTGGAACTCCTGGTACGGGCTCATCCATGGGTTTGGGTAGTCCAGCGCCGTGACCAGCCCGACCGACACCAGATTGTCGCCAAAGTGGTACATCCACCCGCCACCGTACGTGTCGTAGGGCAGTGGATAGCCTAGCGAGTGCGAGATGTCGCCCTTCTTGAACTTCTCCGGCTGCACCTCCCACACCTCCTTGACGCCCAGCCCGTACGTCTGCGGCTGCGACTCGCTGCGCAGGTCAAACTTCTTGATCACCTGCTTGCTGAGACTGCCGTGGCAGCCCTCGCCGAACATGGTGACACGGGCGTGGAACTCCATCCCGCGCTCGAACGTGTCCTTTGGCTTCCCGCTGCGGCCGATGCCCAGATCGTTGGTGGCGACGCCCAGAACGCTCCCGTCGGGTTTGTACAGCACCTCGCTGGCGCTGAATCCCGGGTAGACCTCGACGCCGACCTCCTCGGCACGATCGCCCAGCCACTTTGTGAATTGGTTCAGGCTGAGGATATAGTTGCCCTTGTTGTGCATCTGTGGCGGGGCCGGAATGGGCAGAGACATCGACTTGGTGAGGAAGCGCATGTGGTCGTCGCCGGCCGGCGTGGCGCCGTCAAAGCGCGACTCGTTGTCCTCGGCCAGCCAGTCCGGGAAGAGTTCCTCGACGGCATTGGGCTGGATCACGGCGCCGGACAGGATATGAGCGCCGATCTCGCCGGCCTTCTCCAGGAGGAGGACGCGGAAGTCTTCATTACCGGCTTCGTTGGCGAGTTGCTTCAGTCGGATAGCGGCCGAGAGACCTGCTGGACCTGTGCGCAGAGAAGACTTTTGATTAGAAGGGCTCGAACTCGACAAGACGTCTAGAGGAAAGAGCAAGGGCAAGGGCGAGAGCTAGAGAGACTGGGCGCGCACCTCCGCCTACTATGCACACATCGACCTGGTCGCTCTCCCGCTCTATGGAGGCTGGGTCGAAGGAGTCATCTGGGGTGGCCATGAACCGTGATGCGCTGACTGAGAAGAGCCTCGTGTGTGTTGTCCTGCTTGTCGCAGCATAGGACTGGCGCAATATCGTCCTCTGAGGGAAACATGTTGTGATTGTTCGTGTGCACGGTGCCTGTGACCTGGCCCTGGCGAGTGGCGTTGCTGTTCTCACCAGTCGCCCTGATATTCTCGCAGGCGCAGACATGGTGTAGGACGAGATATGTGTGCGTGAGGTGGCGTGGGAACGTGTGTCGTCGTGGGGGGTTCGGTGGTAGGATGGAGGGGTGGGCTCGTCAATGCAGTCGAGGCATTGGGCACGGAATACGCTCTTCAGCCGAAATCAAAAGTTGGTCTTGGTAGAGAATTAGCATTAGAAGCTATGGAAGCATTACTTCACCGTTGAAGCTATCGTGGTGGGCGAGAAAGTGGCGGTGATGTAGACCACTTCAAGTGCTGGAATGACGCATCGCATAATGTCTGGCCCTCTATCTTCTCGCCGGCCAAAAATCGGCTGAGCTTTTTGCTGGGTCCCGAGGCCGATCAACTGGTCATTTTCTTCAGGACTCGTCTGAGTGGCCACTGCCTTCCCGCTCGCCGAGGTCTATTGCTCCCCACCTGCCCCTTCCGACCTTCCGATGCAAGCCGCATCCGGCACCGAACCGATAAGCCGCAGCTTCCTTTGCTGGCTCTCGTGCTTGCTGGGGCCACTGATTTGCTTGTGACTCTGGGGCTTCAGGTGGTCGGTCCTCCTCGCTTGGCCCCTAACCCTCAGCCTTCTCCAATACTGTGGGCACCCATCACTCACCCACCACTCGCCACTTCGCCCAATCCACCCGTCGAGCCATTCTTTGTCTCACATTCCACACCAATTTCCATCTCCATGCAGTCTTGCTGTCGCAACGACTGACTAGCCAGCTGAATCAGGTGGTGCTTGGGCGAGCCACCCTGCTGCTTTGTGTTAACCAATTTGCGACGTTGTTGTTGGTCTTGACCGCACTCTCGGTCTGGTCCCGTCTCCCAGTCCTGAGGTGCGGATTATTGCATCCCTAATAATAACCCGACGATGCCATATTATATTTCAGCGGGCCTCAGGGACTTCACATCCAAGCTGCAGATTACTCCAGTACCCGGAAAATCCAAAAACAGATCGTCAAGCCAAGCTCAAGACTTGGCTTTGGCGATTGATCCACCTCGCGTGTGGATGTGGAGTAGGGAGAAGCTTAAAGCGCACATCACTACGTTTTCGACCACGACCACGTTTTCGTTGCCTGTATCAATGCAGCAGGATGCAGGACCTGATGGATGAGAACCGACGAGGCAAAGAGTGGGTGGCCTCCTCATTGCTGTTCCCATCTACCCATCCGTCCATCTGCCTAGTCTGTCCACCCATCCACCCAAGGACGAACCAACGGACCACGGCATCTCCCACAACTCTAACAGACACTGCCTCGGGTTCATCACATCTTCAACCCAACCATCCATCCATCTGCCTATTCTTAGGCTGCTGTCATCTCAACTGCAAGAAGCCCCGTCAGGCTCGTCTCTTCTCCATCTCGCCTCGTCAAAAGTCTTGGCTCTGGAACAGATCGAGACCCACTGCCCACCGTACAAGCACCTGCCGCCCTGTTTCAGGACTTGGTTGCACATGAGGCTCTGTTAAGCTTCTTTCAAACATTATCTGTGCCAAGACAGGGTTGCTTGGTCCTCCCCCCTCGGGGCTCCACCCCCCTTCGAAACGCCCTGCCCGGCCAATGTCGTCTCGATTCGATGGCGAACTGTCCCGGATCAGGCCGTGGTGCCTGTGAGCACTCTCCTCTTCGCTATCGTCATAGCCAGCCGCAATGATCCAATGCTTGCTACCCACCCCTTTTCCCTTCCAGGGCTCTCTGGCCGTCTTTCTCACAATGGATGGAGCCCAGCAGGAGTCAGGCACTTGCGCACTCAATACGACACACCGTGAGCGGATCCTGCAACTACCGACGCTACGGTGCCAGGAGGCTGGCCGCTGGCTGGCTGCCTGTCTCCCCGCTACTCATGATCCCTCACAGCATCTCTCACAGTGTCTCTCACAGCGACATGGTCGGTGCTTTTCCCCATCTCAACAACACGTTGTTGAGTGGATTCCCCTTTCCGCGGTGTCTGCCTCTCGCTACCTGGCGAACTCGTCGATCCCATGGAGGATCGTCCAAGTTTCATGCTTGACCTCGTGTCTTCCAGATGGAGGCCCGCCCAGGTTCTTGCCTTGGCTGCACCACTCCATTCCAAAAAGTGAGTGGCATGGTGATGTATTTTACCTACACGACTCTGGCCTGTTTCCTCTCTTGCACAGATTCAGCCTCATACATAGGCCCCGGAACTATATCATGCCAAGATTTGGCGGAAAAGCAAGTGCTCTAGCGAGGCATGCTAGGTTGCGGGTGAATAAACCTGACAGCACCCACACCCGGTTCGCAGCCCAGCTCGCTAGTCTGGTTGCTGTGATGGTGGGACTGGGTAAGCGCCTAGGGTCCAAGGCTTAAATCCCCACGATTGCCACCACCTGCCTCCTCCCCGTGCCCCAATTTTCTGGAACATGGCTGAAATCTCGCGCAGTCGAGTCTGGACGTGCGGGCTTTACCTCATCGGGCTGGACACTGTTCTATCTTTACCCATCTTTCCTTTGACAAGTCTGCAGCATGTCCCATCCATCCACTCAGGTGGATATCCTGCTTGTTTGATCCACGGTTTGGCTCACCCCTGCTCTCACATCGACATGCATCTCAACTACCGTGCAGTGCTACCACGATCTTCACACGGCGCCAATGGCCTTACTTCTCCTGTATGATTTCCAGATCTTCTGCCAAGCCCAAACAACCCAGCAAATCACCGTCCCTCCTGTTTGGTTTCTGCCCAAACTCGGTAACCAAGGCGCTGAGAAGAAACAGTCTGGGCCTACATCGCACGTCACTGAACTGTGATCTCCTTGCCAAGTCGCTTGCACATGCCCGCCAGGCCCGCCCAGCTCGTCGTTCTGGTTGGCAGAAGAGCTTGTTGTTGTTGTGTGCGCTCTGACCATGTCTCCCCCTGGCATGCGGGCCTTTTACCTGCTCGTCCCATCCTTGTCTGGTAGCTTGATCCCATCCTTGAACCCGACTGTCATCCTTGGTCTGGGAACACATTCAGATGAGATGAAGTTGATGTTTCGTTAGACGCTAGCAGATCGAGGTCATTGCAAGTTGCAACCTCCTCCACGTCCCAGACTAGACGGCTCTCAAGATTCCGACCCACCCCCGGGCCGTCCAAACAAGGATGGGGGACGGTAGGGAGCATGAGATGGAGAAACCAGATGGATATAAGACTGTTCTCCTCTCCTTCTCCCACTCAGAAGAATACCCTCTCAGTCAGGCATCTCTTGCACCAACTTCAAGCTCACCTTCTTCTTTCGTTCCAGTGGATCTGGTTCTTTTTTGCCCACCCTCCTTCTAGAAAATAATCTCGGGTTGATCCCTTTTTCATTCTCTCTCTGAGGTACGCACACAGCCTTGCGGGCTTAGTCTTCTTCTTCTGAGGCAGGATTTTAACATACTAACGAGGATTCCCATAGCTGTGCTCTCATTCTTGCTTCTTTACACCACACTATCCTTTTTCCACACACAAACCGCCAAGATGAAGAACATCGGAAGCCTCGCCATGCTGCTGCTCGCAGGAGCTGGCTACGTAGCCTCACTGCCCGCCGGCGACCACCAGCAACAGAACCAGATCCGTGCCATTGGATACGAGCACGTCGATGGAATCCTCGCTCGGGAACCTAAGAAGAACAAGGCCAAGGGTGCCGCTGGTGCCGGTAAGTCCACTTCACGGTCTCAACCATCCATACCTGAGCAGGCCCCCTTCCGCCTCCACCAAGGACTGTTGTGTCCTGTCTGGCGACCTGCTATGAGTGACGAGTACTGACATTCGCGTCCAACAGCTGCTGCCAACGCAACTGCCGCCGCCGGTGACGCTGCTGCCGCCACAGGGAAGAAGGCCAAGAAGGCCGGAAAGAAGGCCAAGGCTGCCGCTGCCGCTGCCGCTGGTAAGTTGACACAGATTCAATAATTGTTCTGGAGCATCCAAGAAAAATATGCTAACGTTCTTTCAATAGCTGCCAACGGCACCGCCGCTGCTGATGCCGGTGGAGCTGCTGCCGGGGCTGCTGATGCCGGGGCTGCTGATGGCAAGGCTGCTAAGAAGGCTGCTAAGCAGGCTGCTAAGGACGCCGCACAGGCAGCTGACGCCCAGGGAGCCGACGCTCAGGGAGCCGATGCTCAGGCCGCAGGAGGTGATGCTCAGGCGGCTGGTGGTGACCAGATCACCCAGCTTCTTGAGGGTCTTGCTGGTGGAGCTGTCGGAGGTGGTGCGGCCAACGGTGCCGACGCCCAAGCTGCCGGTGGTGCTGGTGGTGCCGGCGACATTCTCAGCAGCCTCCTCGGCGGCCTGAAGGCTCGTGATGAGGAGTCGGCTCTTGAGGCTCGCCAGGGCAAGGGCAAGGGCGGTGCAAAGGGCAAAGGAAAGGCTGCCGCAGCTGCCGGAGCCGCTGGGAAGGCGAAGGGCAAGGGACAAGCAGCCGCAGCCGCAGCCGGTGGAAATGCCAACGCTGCCAACGCTGCTGGAGGTAACGCCAACGCCGCCAACGCCGCCAACGCCGCCAACGCCGCCAACGCCGCCAACGCCGCCAACGCCGCCGGAGCCAATGCCAACGCCGCCACCGCAACCAAGGCTAAGGGCCAGAAGGGTGCCGCAGCGAAGGCAGCGAAGGCATCGGCCGCAGCCGCAGCGAGCGCAGACGCCGCCGCCGCCGCCAGCACCGATGCCGCGGGCAACTTTGTGAACGCCGCCGCCAGCGACGGCTCCAAGGGTATTGCCGCTGCTGCCGCTGCCGCCAGCGCCGTCGACATCGGCCCCGGTGCCATCACAGGTGACGCCGCAGCTGCTGCCCAGACGCCCGCTGCCAAGGCAAACGGCAAGAAGGGCGCCAAGGCTGCCGCTGGTAACTAAGATGTCCGCCGTCCCCTCCATACCTGCCTTCGTGGGGTCAAAAGGTGGTTGTTGCATAAAAGGTCGAACTCGATCCTTCTTCCTTTTTAGTCCGGGTCTTTTGGTGGTAGATGGGATTGATTTGGTTGGGTGTGGATTTGTATAGGCTATGGGAGGCGTCTCGACACGGACTTGACTGTCATTCTCGGAACAGTATTCTTTCATGATGAATTTGACGACCTCGTGGGTATTTGGAGATTTTAATGATAAAAATTTCAAAGTTTATTCACTCCACTTGCAGCCGTGCCAGTTTGTGCACTTTATGTGACCGTGGTCCTCGGGCTTGTATCAGTGTCAGCGAGACCAGTCTAGTATCGAGTCTCGTGTCTGTGTGTAATATTTGTTTTAAGGATCCATATTATAGTTTATTGCTAATTGATCTAACTAAGTACTGAGCAAGGCTGGTAAGAGACCCTAAGGCAAGGATTAATATCGAACCCAATCTGCTTCAACAACAGGGCGTTGATGCTAGATATCTTGATCTGATCTGACAATACGCCTCACCGTATAGATGTTGTCAGATATAAGAGCAGCCCAATGCAAGGGACGAACATTGAGATAGTAAAAGACGGAAGCTATGCAGCCGAGCCATACGCCTCGACTATGGCCTCCAACTCGACGGCAGTCAATGGGAGGATGGTGCCACGCCGAGGGGTAATGGGGTAGCTGTAATTGTTGCTCAGTGCCCACTCGCCCGTCGTCAGATCAGCGGATTCGAGCGGCACATAACCGTCGCCATCAAACTCATCCACAATCAGAACGTACCGCTCGCCGTTGACATCGCCAGGATTGGTCTTAAAAACCGACGGGCCTTCCACCCCGGCCGTGCCACTCAGCGCTGGTGCCAATGCAGCTAGCGACCCTCGCCCACCCGTCCAAGCCAGCCGTGAGCGACGGGCTGCTCTCCTGCACAATATCCGCGCACCCGTCGACGGTCGCCTTGGTGAAGCGGTAGTACATCCCACCTCCCTCCTCCAGGATAACGGTCGAGTCGATCCTGCCCCCCGGCGGCTCGTCCTGCCACACGACCGGCTCGCCAAAAACGTCACGAAGTCGTCCGTGGTGGCGTACACCATCCTCTGGTACTCGGTCGTCTCGCGGCGCGGGTCCGCGGCGTCGTCTTCGTAGATGCTCGACGCCCAGTAGACGACATACGCCCGCAGCTCGTGGTCCCAGTACGCCTCCGGCGCCCAGTTGTTCCCGTAGCTCCGCGGGGGGGGGGGAGACCTGGACGTGCCGCTGCTCGGAAAGAAGGTGACGAGGCCGCGCGACTCCCAGACCTTGATGTGCAGGCTTCCCGTGTGGCGCTGGGCCTTGGCCCAGCTGCTCGTGCCGCAGCCGGTGCAGAGGTCCGTGGCGAGGATGAAGAATTTGTCCGCCTTCGGTGGACCGCGTGATGAAGGGGTCGCGGACGCCGCCGCCGCCGAGCTTGGAGGTGAGCACCGGCTGGCCGTTGTTCAGCTCTGTGAATGAGAGGGCGTTTTTACCGTTGCTGGAGGCGAGGTATATGTTCTCGTCGCTGGCT
The DNA here is from genome assembly GCA_039880735.1 of Diaporthe australafricana. Lineage (NCBI taxonomy): Eukaryota > Fungi > Ascomycota > Sordariomycetes > Diaporthales > Diaporthaceae > Diaporthe > Diaporthe australafricana. The sequence continues at coordinate 389,371 of JBCEDM010000001.1, read as the reverse complement.
GTGAAGTACAGGAATGCATAGCCCTCGTATGAGGCTTGGGGTTTTGCTAAACTTTTGTTGCACTCGGACGAATCTCTGGCGTGGCTTGTGTGGCCATTAAGAGGGTGGCCCAGATTTGCAGGATACGTTTCATGGTCATTATGTTATGATTGGGTGGGAAGTAAATGGTTGTTCTGGATCTCTCAAGATTATCGGACATGATTTCTTGGTGTAGAATGATTTTGAACCATTGCCTCAGGCTGTGGACAGCGTCGCTAAATGTACAAAAGGTCCAGAACTTAACAAACATATCCACTATGCAACTGCGAAATATGTTTAGCACGTTGTCTTTAGCATATAGTGCGCTTCTCAGACCGCGTTAAAATGACGCGAGGAGAGAAGAGAGTTGTCGTGGGGTTTCGGCAGGGTGGGAACGTACAGACAGAATGTCAAATAGCCGAACCTATCATGAACCTAACTTCTCCATACCTCTCCATTCTCCTCTGATTCAGTTCATCACCCGGCTGGACGCCAAGATATTCTCCACAGCCGAGCACCAACCGCACCAATACCATCTTAAGACTGCCTCGGATTCTTGGCGGTAGTGAACAGCTTAAATAGGCTGCACGTGAGTCGTAAAAGCACTTACTATACGATCGTTAGCTCATGAACAATCTATGTGACTTCTTACCTATATAAAGCTGGCGGAATTGTGAGGACTTCGTACCTTGCTACACCTCACACACATCCACAAAGCTACCTCAATATGCGTGCATTATCGTCCTTGGTGACACTCGTCAGCCTCTGTTCGGGACTTACTGCCGCTTTCACCAATCCAATTAGGACGGGGAGCGACCCTCAAATTGTCTATGTCGATGGACTGTGCGTTGATCCAACCTACCAAGTACCGCTCGAACTTTTGGCTGAGACAACTCTTTCTCTAAAACAAACAGGTATTACCTAACATCAACAGCATGGACAGACGTCCGCATCACCTCCGCCGCAACCATCGACGGGCTCAAGACGGCCGAGTCCCAAGTCATCTACTCGGACAGGACAAGCGACCCCAACATCGCCTGCAACTTCTGGGCTCCCGAGATGCACAAGGTCGGAGGCCGGTGGTACGTCTACTTCAGCGCGAGCGTTTGCGATCCGGACTGGGGCGTCGTCCTGCCCAGCCTGCGGGTCTACGTCCTCGGCGGCGGTGCCGAGAACCCTCTGTCGGCGGGTTATGAGCTGCTTGGGCCCATCGTTCCGCCCAATTACGGCGAGGGGATGCTTGATGCGGTGAGTGTGGCCGCTTTTTCAGGCTGGGATTCTGAACCATCCAGGCAACTTGAGGCTAACTAGGATATCTTCAGACACTTTTTGATATCGACGGCACTACATACTTCTTAGTAGGTCTCGATGAAAGGGCTTTTCCAATCTCCGTTAAATGACGAGCTAGTTGTCTAACGTTTTTTGGTCTTCTAGTATTCCGCCGTAGACGGCCCAGCAAGCCCAAACGGCGCATCCCTCTGGATCTCCAAGCTCCTCTCACCAACAGAAGCCGGCAACGCCACCATGCTCGCCGAGCCGACGTACGCCTGGGAGCAGGAGGACTCGGCCGTGCTCGAGGGGCCGTACGGCATCGTCTCCCCCGGCGGGACCGTCTACGTGGTCTACTCGGCCGACTCGTGCAACACGCCGGCCTACAAGCTCGGGGCCCTGGAGCTCACCAAAGGCGGTGTCGACCCGCTGCTGCCGGCGTCCTGGGCCAAGCTCCCCGAGCCCATCTTCGAGACGACCAACGGGCTGTACGGGCCGGCGCACAATGCGTTCTTCAAGAGCCCCACGGGGGACGAGGACTGGATGGTGTTCCATGCGAACCTGAGGGAGACTGATGGGTGTGGGTCGACGCGGCAGACTTTTGTGCAGAAGGTCGGGTGGGGGGAGGATGACAGGCCTGATCTTGGCGTGCCTTTGCCCGTTGGGACGGAGATTGCGCCGCCGTCCGGGGAGTGAGGAGCAGTAGTGCTCAGCCCTTATACCCTCAGTATCTTTGTTGTAGTCCCTAAACTGAGGGGGGTTGGTGCTGGAATGGCGCGCTGGATGCCTTTATTTGTGCAACTATCTCGGCGTCCCTTTGGCCAACCACAACTGCCGGGCACTAGATGCCTGAATCTCTGTTACACCAGGGTTGTACTTAAGGAGAACACCATGTATTGCTTCACCTTGCAAGCCAAGTAGGACATGGCCTGTCTTCGATAAAGCTGCAGCACAGCCGGGCCAGGCCAGACCGCACGAAGGCGCCATGTAGTAACTATCTTGGTTATGTTGAGGCAGTGCATCTCTGGCCAGGCATCGTCTCTAGAAAAAGTACAACGACGTCACAACCTCTCCAAGGAACGCAACACCGTAGCCCCTTCCAGCTCTCGTAAATCACCACCGCGAACCATCCTCTGGGTCGAGTACAGTACCCCACGAGCGCGGTGAAAGGCACCGCCCAGTCCCAGTAGAGTAGCGCAAGTGCCGTAGTCTATCTTGGACGGAGGAATCCCCCGTCGTTTGCTGTATTCCAGAAACATTTCCAAAAATGAAGAAGCGGCTGTTTGACTTGCTTGAGATTGGTATTATGATAGGATCAGTTATCATGAGACGGAGGCTGCGGAAACTGTACTTTGCAAAAATATAAAGCTGTGCTCTAAAGTTTTAGAACAATTGATTACGGTAAACATTATTGATTCTTCTAAGATTATTTCAATGTATTTGACGAGCCCAGGAGTTATAAAGCACTTACCCAATTGCCATCAAGAAAGATCATCATGCTATGTAATCAGTCTTTTTGATCAATAGGAACTCCAATCAAGTACAACTCTACCTAAGTATGTGGCGTCTTATTTTCCGTACAAAATGGATCGGTACAATTACAGTACAGTCAGGGTGGTACACACATATATCCCGTTGTTGAACATTACGAACACTCTCCTCGCACTGGACCCACAAGCAAGCCAGCACAAGGAAGCAATCCCTTTGCTGGATCGGGCATAATTAGCCTGTCTATCCATTCCCGATGGCACTTGTTGGCTCTAAGCGCAGACGTTGGTGGCCCCTTGCATGATCCCCGCGATCCTTCGGCTTCAACAACTGCTCTCCGCCAGCTGGGAGTTGAGGCAGAGCTTGGAAAGGCCGGCTTACAGTGTGCAGAAGATCTAAGACAAGCCGCTTCAAGCTTGATCAGATAATGTACTGCAGTCTGCAAGTTGTCAAGTTACGCTGCAGGCCAGGCGATCTGGGTGTCAGCTGCCCGATTGATGAGCTGATGGCCTGTCACAACCCCCCAACCCCCCTACTGGGTGACTTGGCAGCGATTGGCGTGGGGCGCGCCAACCAACATCAACCAACATCTCGCCCCAATTTATCTTGGCTGGGATTGACAGCAACTCTGACTGGACCATTACAGAAACAACCAGTCGAAACCAACATCTCATGCCGCGGTTCTGCTCGGCTGTCTTTTGCCTGCTCATTTATCTTCACAAGTACAGTCTTTGGTGGAGATCTTATTCAGCAACATATTAGTAGCAGTCAACACCAAATTCCCGGTCATAGCAGGCCAACCACTTTCCAATTTGGCATTGAACTTCGATGCGACTGCTCTCTCAAGGAAACAAGTGTTGATGCTTGGGTGCAGCTATTCAGGGCACACGACCGCCTCGCTTCAAGATGGATTCGACCAAACCTCTTTGGTCGTCGCAGCCTTTCAAAGCAATCTACACGATATACTTCCTTCTCAAGACGCCCGTCCATCTGCTGCTACTTTCAGCCGCGTACATTGTGAAGCCACTTCGGCCCCTGCCGGCATGGGGCGTCAAAGACAACGTCCAAGCTGCCATGGCGAGGATGCTCTTCAGCTTCTGGTCAGCCACCCGGTCTCAGCGCCCCGTCTATACCGCGCCGGAAGCGGCTCGAGAAAGACACGCCCGGGTCGACCCGCCGCCCGCCGCGGTCTTCACAGGCGCCCTGGCAGCATCTGACCTCGTCAGACCGGCAGCAGTCGACGCGGTCTGGTTCCCGAGCCCGCCCCCGCCCAGCCGGGCCGAGCTCGCGAGGCAGAAGGTCGTCCTGCACTTCCCGGGCGGCGCCTTCGTCCTCGCGTTCAGCCACGAGAAGGCGGGAAGGCCCATCTCCGAGCTGCTGAACAAGCACCTCGGGGCAGATCGGACCGTCTGGGCCCAGTACCGTCTCTCCGGCACCCCCGAGACTCGCTTCCCCGCCGCGGTCCAGGACGCCGTTACCTTCTACCACTACATCATATCGCTAGAGGTGGATCCTGCCAACATCATCGTGTCTGGGGACTCGGCTGGCGGAAATGTCGCCCTCGCCCTCGTACGGTATCTCCAGAGCAACCAGGCTGGATTTCCTCTACCCGGGGGCGTCGCTGTCTTTTCTCCCTGGGTCGGCGTGACGGCGACTGCCGGCAGGGACTATGACCAGCAGCCCAGCTCGCGAGTCGATGTCCTGCACAGCTCGGTCTTGCAGTGGGGCGCCGATGTCTACCGGCCTCCAGGGCGACTTGCGGTGGAGACAGAGGCTTATTTCACCGCTTCACCACCCGTTCGAGTTATCCGCCCCCCTTTATGTACATGCTGGAACAGCCGAGGGGATGCACGACCATATCAGGAGTTTCTCAGAGGAGATGGGCCAAATTAGAGGGAACCGGGTGCTGTTCCGCACCACGCCGCTGGCGCCTCATAATCTCCCTTTCTGTCACGAACAGTTTGGGATGAAAAAGGAGTTTCAAGAGTCGCTCGACGAAGCCTTTGAATTCCTCAAACCGGAGAACGAAAGGTGAAAGCAAAATCTCTAAAATCTGTAGTATTTAGAACCTGCGTGCTGGCATCAAATTGATGGGGTATAACAGATTATCATTCTACCAATGCTAGTCACCGTTAAAACATACACTCAGAGACTTTAGGAATCAAGTATGCAATTTCTTACAAACTGAGCAACAGTCCATGCCCCTGAATCAATTTACCATATCAGCTGGAGCTGGCACCTTTTGTGGCTAGAGAAAGCTCGTTGCCGCTGAGAGACAAATTGGGTTCGAGCAAATCGTCAAGCTCCAGTCGTGACGCACTCGAGCTGTCGTATCGTGCTATTGATGGAATCACCACCCAGCATGGAGCAAGACAATGGCAGGTTGCCTAGCTTCTCACCCGTGGCGGTCCTTGGAATGGCCTCGGTATAAGCCACTGGCAGCCAGGTGCCTGACCCCATACCTTGGTAGCCTGCACGCTGCAGTTGAAGTGTCTCCGTGGTTGTCCACTCAAGGTAGGCATATTCTCCGTACCTGTGCCTTCGATACAGGCAAGCAAATATCGGCTCAAGTATAAAGGATACAATGATAAGTAGAATACCAGTGACAAAGGTAAAATATAAACGGAAAAGGCTGAAGGATATATACTTGCTACTAAGTACTTTCTGTATAATTACCATGTTAACGTTTCAATCATACAGTAAATTATGTAGCAATTATATGGACGCATATCTGGGTGTTGCACATATCAACAATGTGTTTGTTTGCAGGCAAAATGTTGTATTAAGACAGACTACGATCGGATGGCCCTAAGGCGCTGTTGACAACTGCGGCTTGTATCGAAGCTAGAAATATTGCGAGCCATCGGGAGACATCAAGTTGCCACTGATTTTCGGGCAACTCTAGCAAAAGCCCTTCGCTTGACTTGTAAAGGACATGTTTTTAGGCATGACGTTATGATAAAGGTACAATAAAAGTGTGGCTATTGTGCAACACAAATCAGACTAATCCTGGGAATAGCATCGCTACTTTATAGTTAAGGCAAGGTACTCCACATCTTCTTTGTACTTCGTGTGTACCCAGTATACTCAACAAATTACATGCCAACTATAGTCGCCTCCATCGGGATGATTCCAATCATTAGGCATAAGACCTAGGTTAAATACCGAAGATCTAGTGCCCTAGAAATTTAGAATACTTGGGATTTATGAACAGGCAGCATGTAATTTTTCGTGTTAACCGGTGGCGCAATGTTGATGTAGGTTGAGAAAGTCAACGTCTGTGGGCCTGACTGTACACCCTTGCGACCTTTGCTCTCAACAGCACCCAGACGTACGGGAAAGTAGCTCGCATCATAATCCTCTTCAGGTCTCTGACAAAACGCCCGAATGAGCGCGCTGCTCATGCCAGCTTTCACAAAGCCAGGCGGGGCACCAACATATTGCCGTAAGGCGGAGTTGGTGAGCAGCGCGATTACGAGAAAGCCCCCGAAACCGATGGCGAGGACTTGGCCTAGCTGGCTGTAGCCAACCGCTGTCCGGTCGAAAGAGGGGACGCGGGCCGGGTTCGGGGACGTATCGAATCCCATGGTCTGCTCCAGGAACACGCTCTGTGACACCAGCCAGTGCAGGACCATCATGCTCACCATGAGAGGAACCGAGTAGGTAAAGGGCAGTGAGAGCATGTAACTAGACCGCTGCATGCCCACAGGCTGAGACACACGCAGGGGCTTCTTCCCCCAGGGCTCAAGGAAACGCTTCCACTCGTCGGCGACCAGCTGCCTGGTCAGAATATTGTTGTAAAAGATGTAAAGGAAGCTGACCAATATCTGGAACATGTTCGACAGCAACACACATGCAGGTAGGGAGTACGTAACGGTTCCGCTGTCGAAAGCCAACGTGTACGGATCGGCAGTCTGCAGGCCGCGCTGCCAGATACCTCGCATGGTGGTATCAATACCCCACCCTCTCAGGCCTATGATAGACGACAGAAGAAGGTATAGAGGTACACCAATCCCGATCGCGAAGCTGTAGGTTGACCGAGGTCAGAAATTATGCTGGTTGAACACGGGGCTAAGTATAGTTACCTTACAGTGACATAGAAACAGCCCAAGAGGTCCGACTTGCCGCCATGAACCATCTTTGACGAGAGCGATTGTCCCAGGTTTTTTGCCGCAGCTCTAACTGCTTAGGTATGGGGCCCGGAGATTGCAGATATTCTGCTATAGCGTCTCCCATGAGAACCATTGTTTTGGCCCACTCGTTGCTGTGGGACACCGTCCGAGTCGGTAGTTCTGTGATATTCTGGGTCCTGAATTTGCGCCCGGACCGACGAAAAACCGAAAGGATGAGGATCGATTCAAACAAAGTGCACACCGTTACGGCAACCAGCATGTGCAAACCGTAGTGAAGCCCGCATCTTGCATCCGTATCCGGGACTGCGCCGGCAAGGCAGTAGTCCACCGCGATTTCGATGCCTTCCCGCATGCGGTCAGAGGCTGGCAATATCCACTCGTCGTAAAGTCCTAATCTCTTCACCAAGGTGCCGGTACATGGCTTCCAGTCGCGCATGTCATCGGGACCGTAGCTGTCACATATCCACCATGACGATCGCGTCCAATCCCCATGGTTCCAGTCAGAATTGGCACCGTGAAGGAGCGAATATCCTTCGTTGGCCGACGAGGTGACATTTAGAGCAACGATTACAAGAGGAGCTTTCTCGCTCAATGGGTTGATATAGCGCTTGATGCAGGTCGCCCGATCAATGTAAGTGAAATTGAGGAGATTAGCCTGCATGCCGAGGATAGCGTCCCATCCGCCGAGAGAATTATAGTTTTCGAGAGTGTACGGTGCAGGTAACGGTGCTGTTTCCCAACTGGAACTTGCTGCCTCGTAGTCACTTGTCACCAAGGCACGCGGGTAACTGACCACGGGGAACGAAGAGAAAACCATCGAATTCCAACTTGCCGCAGCCAACATTATGTCAATGAGATGTATCGAAATGCACTTGGGTTTCCATTCAGTGAGAAGGGGTCGATTATAACTTACATCAAATGTAAAATGGTTGACAGGACCCCAAGAAGGGACCAAACAAGCGCTCTCTGCCATTTGATGTAGTTAGCGCAAGTTCTTCAAACTCGGTACGCCAATATCAAGTGACTTGCCTTTGGAATGAGCATAGTCCATCTCGGAGCGCGATGGAGCGACCAGAATCTGCATGCAGTAGTTACCAGCACCCAGAAATAAAGATGATAGAACATTGATTATAAGATGCACAATGCTGTTGACTCTGCGAATTTCTTCACAATCACCTAGGCGGATTACACCCACACCGCGTCCATCAGGTGGGTTTGAGACACACGCCCAGATAGTGATGACGAGGTTCGCAACGACGATGAGCGATGTCAGGGTGAACTGAAGCCGGAGCATGTTGTATCGCTTGGACATGCGCACCCTCAACGTCTGCGCTCGCGGATCCGCCGGGTCAAGCTCAGGAATATAATCCTTCAGGATACTTACACGGGCAAACGGGAAATGTTGGTTAATTTTGTCTCCAGAGTGGCACCTAAGGTAGATCTAGCGGACATATCCATGATTTGTGGTTGTAAAGTCAAATAACTCACTCGATTGTGCTTGTTGATGGTTCGCCAATGCACTCATGCAATGGTCGGGCCTGCTCATCAGAGTTGCCTTCATTCCCCGGCTCCTCTGGCTCATGAATGAGAATTGCTGGTGCTGAGGTAGATGCACGCAGTTGCTGCCGAGGCGTATCAGGCACGGCTGCTGAAGGCATCCCTGGTATACCCGGATCTCTTGTAGGATCCATGTAAGCGCTGGACTGGAACCTTCTAATATGGGGATGGTGCATGTGTTGAAAGAGATTACGACACTGCATAGAACTACATGAAAGCCGGGGAATTGGGCCTTAAAAAAACAAAAGACGACGCACCAAAGCTGAAAAATGCCCTGGCGCTTAGCATTCATTGGAGGGGAATTTGCTGCTGCAGAGCGCCCCGTTCGGTAGACACTGCCACCGCCATCATGGCTTGCATTCTTGGCAACGAGACGGGTGGTGCTGTGCTGACCTCAATCCATTGGAGGCTATGTTGGACCCAGTCGTAATATAATTACGCCACTGCCATCCTCCACAGCCGCTGCATGTTGCGTATGGGGGCGGCAATCAAGGCCTCAGAGACTGAAGACAACTGGGCTCAATATGATGCTGCATATACTAATTTACTATGTGTAGTCGTTAGTCCCCCACTGCCCTTAAGCAGGCCTTGCTTTAGCTTTTTTTGGGACTGGTGCGCAAAACGTTAATGGTTGGTACAAGACAACAAGATCGAGGGAGACAAGGGCACAACTGCCGGTGGAGCTCGGGTAATACGCCGTATGCGTATGAGAAGACGCACGAGGTGATATGTAGAGGCCCTGTATGTGATCATTTAAAAAAAAATCCCTGGTAGACGAATAGCCTCCAGGGCCTCAAACTTAGAAGGGGCTTTCCACTTCCACTGGTTTACCCTGATATGTGGTGCTGTTGAACAACTATGGTCGTTCCAGATTAGTAGAGGAATCTAAATAGTGATACCCAAATATTTGAGGTACTGAGTTTTACACATATTACTGGACTGACCCACGTAGAGCAAGCCTTGTTCGAATGCTGACCCTGGGCTCGGAGTTATCGCGGAACGCCGCGGGTAGAACAGCAAGCTGCCCCTGTGAGTGCTTGGCATCGCGGGAAATGGTGTGTCTACCTTGTTGATGAGGTAGCATTTTGACCCCAGCATGCCATTTCTTCTGAAATATATATTGGCATGGATCTTTGAGTGGTTTCGTCTTTAATCCGTATACACACTCTTATTATCGAGCTGCAGGCGGTCCTTTCATAAAGTCGTAAGCACTTCGTGACCCAGTGTTTGATACCTAGGTATACACACATTTACCGATGACAGTATGTTTGAAAAAACAAATCATGGATCTTTGAATTCAGCAACCAGCGCTGACGGACAATAACAGATATCTCAAATGAACAAGACCTATTGCTCTTGATGGCCGGTCCACTTAACCCCGGTTCGTCAACTAGACGACATCCCCTTGCCCCCTTGGACCGCGACCCACCAAGCAGGGCAAGCGTGCATCTGCAGTCGTATCTCCGACGGCCCTTTATTTGAAGAAAATCAATATAAGAACATAGTTGAATGGTGGTCGCCAAACAGAAATCTCGGCGTCGACTTATCTCGTCCACTGCCCTCCTTTTGTTTGATACTGGCCATGGAGGTGGCGACCATGACCGCCCTAGGGGCAGCAGCATCTACCATGCGCCAGCTCTGGAACTTCACGTCATACGTTGACATTGAGAATATCAATCTCCGGCCGGACGGCCGAGTCCTCATGACGACCTTCTCCAACGCCTCGCTCTATACTCTCGACCCCACGTCTTCAAACCCGACTGCCGAGCTCGTTGCAGCATTCGAACCATCGACCGCACTGACTGGCATTGCAAGCGTGGGCAACGACAAGTTCGCAGTGATCGGGGGCATCAGGGGCAGCTACATGTACACGAACGAGACAGTCTACACGTGCGATTTCAGCGTCGGTCCGGAGCCTGCAATCGAGGTTGTTGCCACCCTGCCCGACGCAGTGATGCTCAACGGCATGGACTCTCTGCCCCAGAACCCTGCTGTTGTCTTGATCGCGGATTCAAGGGTCGGTGCCGTGTGGCGGGTCAACACGACGGATGGAGACGTCGACATTGCGTACCAGGACGACCTACTTCTCCCACCTGACAATGCGACCGTCCCCATTGGGATCAATGGCTTGAGAGTCTCCAAGGGCTACGTATATTTCACCAACACTGCGAAGAACCTCTTCGCCCGCATTGCTGTCACTGATGACGGCGTCATGTATGGCGACGTAGAGACGGTCGCGGTCCTGGTCCCAGGGGAGGATGGGTATGTGTGGGATGACTTTGCTCTGGACGCGTCTGGCGAGATTGCGTACATGGCACAGAGTCCCAATGCCATTGGAAGAGTCATCATTGAGACAGGGCAAATGGATGTTATCGCTGGGGTTGGGAATGATACTACGTCTTTGATTGGGCCTACCAGTGTGGCGTTGGCGGAAGACGGCGTCACGGCCTACGTGAGCACGAGAGGTCTGCAATCGAGTGGAATTAGTGGCCAGCTGATGGAGATCTCGTTGGCGTGATCGCTTGTCCTGCCAGCTGCCGCTGATGTCGCAGGTAATAAATAGGTATCTTTATGTATGCATTAATACCATCAAGTATAAACGTGCAGCATGGCACGTCTACTATTTGCGGCAGATGGAGTTGGATGGGTTGTGCGAGACCAACCAACGCCATATCTGTGGCCAATTATCCGACTCGCACCGGATATTGCATGCTAAGCTGAGGCTGCGAAGCTGTTGGACCTCTACTAGATGGGCAATAAAAAGCGGGCGTGTCGCTGATTCGGGGTTAGGAGCTCTGGACCAGACAGAATCCTTTCAAAAACAAAAGCCATCCAACAACCAACACCAACTCAGGCTCAACAGAGTAGCGCATGGACGGACACAATTTTCCATTTCAAAACCACGAACTATTGAAGTCAGGGCCACACTCCGTAGCCCGCCGATTAGGTACGTGACTAACGTCACGAAAAGCTAGATCCAGTTCTTGGATTCCACTGCCGATGAATGGCGTCCCAAGGCTACTTTCCGCGCCACATAGGCAGCAATGTGTCGCTTGGGCAATGCCTGGCAGCTGTCGCGGCAACGGTGAGTCTGGTATTACACCCTTTTTGCAATGTTCTGTCAAACTGCATCTGCGGACGTGAGCCTCATTTTCCTCGGTTTAGATCATCGCCTACTGCTTGGGCCGAATCGTCTACAATCTCCACTTCCACCCACTCGCAAAGTACCCCGGACCAAAGCTTGCTGCCATCAGCGATATCTGGTGGGCCTACTCCAGGTAATGAACCCATGCAGTCTGCGCTTCGCAGCTCACAGCCCTTCCCTTCAAGAAGTGAGACAATTCTCCGATGAGAACACCAATTGATACGTTCAAACTATTAGCATCACGGGCAAGTACCCATGGATAATTGAAGGCGTTCTTAAAGAATACGGTGAGCTGCAAAATCTTGCTCATTCTGTATGAAATGCCATCGCTGATATCCGAACAGGCGATGTAGTCCGTATTGCTCCCAATGAGCTCGTGTTCCTGTCACCACAGGCAGCGAAAGGTCAGTAGTCACAGTCTCAGATTATCTGTGGGTAGTCTGCTGATAAATTGAGCTTAATTATGTAGACATCTACCTATCCCAAGAGAAGAACCTGGAGCTTTTCGTCCAAGTTGGGTACGATGCCTTGGATACCGGCGACGGGGGAATCTCCGGAGAGACTGACCCCATCAAGCACCGCGAAATCGCAAAGAAGCTTGCACCTGCCTTCAGCATGAGGAACCTGAAGGCAAAAGAGGCAGCCATCAATGGGAACATTGACTTCTTCGTCCACAGAATGAAGGATGTGGGAGCCGGAGAGAAGGGGGCTGAGTTGCAGCGCTGGACGGACTGGCTGGCGCTGGATCTGTCTGCAGATATGACATATGGCCGCAGCATGGACCAGATGCGCGACAGTACGTGATCAGGACCCCGGAATTCCTCATGGTATGGCTAACGTGAAGTAGTGAAGGACTCGATACTGCTCAGCTCAACCCTGAAGCTGAACCTCTTCCTGACCATGAGTCAAATCACGAGGAAGTTCCGGCTTCTCACCCCCCTGATGTACCTCACCATCCCGCCTTCCGTGTTGCTAACAATGTCAAAACTCATCGGGATGAATCACCAAGATGTCAAGGCGCGCATAGAGCGCCGGGGCGAGACTGAGCACCTGGATTATTTTGAGCAGCTCGTTCCAGCAGACAAGCCCTCGCCGGAGGATAAGAAGTATATCTATCACCTTGAAAATGTCGCGGGACAGCTGCTTCTGGCTGGCTGGCAACCATTGGCAAATCAATTCTACTCCTTGATATTCTTTCTTCTTAAGGAGCCTAGAGCTTATGCGGCACTGGTGGAGGAAGTGAGGGAAGCCTTCACAGATTATGAAGCGATCAACACCGAGTCGACGGCATGCCTGAAATATCTACAAGCTTGTACGAGCGAGAGCCTTCGCCTCCACCAAGAAACAGTCGATGGATTGCCGCGAGTGAGTCCTGGCGCTCTCGTGGACAAGGCAAACATTCTCAAAGGCGTAAGTCACGCTGATCTCATCTGGAAGTCATGGGACTTTTTTAACGCGAACTTCATCTGTATATTGATAAAGAACTCTGCCAGGTGACCTGCCAAATCAGTTACTTCGCTGCAGCACGAAGCCACCGCTTCTTTACCGAACCGCTCAAGTTCCGCCCAGAACGGTGGTTGTCGCCAGACCACCCCAGGTTTGACCTGAAATACAAAAATGACAATCTCAAGGCCTCGAAACCTTTCAGCCAGGGGCCTCGAGGATGCCCCGGCGGGGCTATCGCCTCAGCTGTGCTCCGAATATTTGTCGCCAAGGTCTTGTGGGAATTTGACCTGGAAGCGGTGCCGGGTCAGGATGGTTTGTCGTTCGACAAGGATTTCAGGTTTATGACGTTTTGGGAGAGACCGCAGTTTTGGGTGCGGTTCAAGCCTGTTCAAAGGTCGTAAAAAGGATCGGAAGAGCTGGTGCTTTAACAGATTTGGCTAGAGGCCTCAACCGATTTAGGTATTCTAGTAGAACGAAATTAAAGAACCTATCCCATCTGTTGGAGCATCTATCGATCTATTTCAAGAATCAATCATTTCAGGCTGGAAGGCTCTCGCTCGATGCTGTCGAGACCGTACCCCGCAGCTTGAGCTCCGGAAATTGAGTCTCAATATTCCTAGCCAGGTGGCCACTATCCCAAACCCCCTCGCGCATGCGTGTCGAGCGGAGGATGTCCAAGGCCCGTCTGCGATGCCTCTCTTCACTGCTGTAAAAACAGATAAACGACACCGACGGCATGACGTTGCTCTCGAGGGTGAACACCGGGTGCTTGGAGGAGAAAGACTGGACCACAAGCTCAGCCTGGTCCAGGATACTGTCGGCCTGCTTCGGGTCCCCGTCCGGGACCTCGTCGAGCCCGGTCTCCCACACGCGCCGCCGCAGCTCGAGCATCATGATCTCCTGGCGCTCCCGCTTGGTCGGGCCTCTCTTCTCGGCCTCTGCGACTGTCCTGTTGAAGCGCCGCCTCCAGCACCTGAATCTGCTGACGATGTGTTGATGCTGGAGCTCGTATGCAGGGCCGAGGGACATGATGTCTGACAAGACAGCTGTGCTTAGGTCGAGTCTGTCAGCGGGGGACAGTGAGTCGGGGCTGACCCCGGCGCTTAGGTCTCGCCGGCGATTCTTAGCTAGAACAAAACTCTTGTTACAGTAGGTGCCAAGGTCGATGTTGATATCTGCAAGAGAGTTTCGAGCAATAGTGAAGTCCGGAAATGGTAGGAATGGATCATCCGGAATATTCGGAATTGGGGCCATGTAAGACCTCAAGTCGGGAACGACCTCATCCTCTTCGTACAGCGAGGCTTCAACGCCTAAGCGTGCGAAAAGATTCGACAACTCCCGTATTGAATCATCTATGTTGGTACCGGACCGCTCGGTCTCGGTCAAATAACGAGGGGGAAGAGAGAGGACCAGCCGCGAGCCGGCCCTTAGGTGCTGCAAAGACTCAGCTGAACAACCCCTGATGTTCTCGAGGCAGTAGAACAGCAAAGAGCAGGTGATCATTATTCGGACGTTCATTGGCCCGCCAGAAGAGGCGTGTGGGAGGAGCTGGTTGATAGCTTTGTTGTACTGTTGGACGGCCAGGATTTCTAGGCGCTGCTTTTCTCCCGGCGCCGAAAGATCGAGGGACTCCGATAAGAATGCTCGGTGAGCGACCCCAAGGGCCGTGGCGGCGTGTCTCACAGCCGGTATGGCATTGCTCAAGGGAAGGACATGCCGATCCCAGAAGCACGTGGAATAGGGCGGCAATGCGAGGTCCGTGATGGTGGATGTACGAAAGTGGTGGAAGAAGGCCGCCCATGAGTCGTCGCGGAGGGCGTCAGGGTCGAGATATGCGCGAGGCAGAGGGAACAGGGAGCGTGCGTCGTTCTTCGAGTGCGTGCGCGCTGTTTGTGGCTTATTCTGAGTGGGCTTCTGGTCGGCTACGGGAAGGTAGCCGTCGCATACGACTTTGTAGTCCTGGCCTGTTTCCATTGGTAAGTCATGCATCAAATTATTGACGACACAAGACTTACATTTCTTGCAAGTCGGCTTCCCCTCGTCACATTTCACATGACGGATCCTGACACAGACGCACGTGGTTAAAATTTACGAGCGAGCGAATAGAGAACATTTGAAGAGCCACTTACTTGCTACGTATTCACAGGCGTGGTCAGCTGTTACGCTTCTCCTTTCTCCCATGATGCGCAGGGGATATGGAGACGGTACGTACCATGTCAAACACCCTGTCCTGACCTTTGGGCCGGAAGTTCTTGTATACTTGAGCCTCTTCTGGGTGGTCAACGGGCCTCTCATCCTAGGCGAAGATGGCAAAGTGGCTGGGGAGTCGTAGCACTAGGCAACAGAGTTTTTCTGATAGGCTCAAATAACAAGTCCGCAGAGTTGATCACTATTGATGTAGAAGCGCTATTCGATGCAGATTTCTCGAAAAATTAAAGCACATGAGCGACATCAGAAAAAAGGGAAAAAGAGCGTTTGGTACGCTTTAGTGTTAGGTTGTAAGGTTGTGGGATGTCCGAAGGGCCCACCATTGAGTCCCATGGTAACTGGCCATCGCATTCTTATTGGTTGCTCCGTAAACACAGGGGTTCTTTCAATCCATGTTTCACACTACCCGGAAGCTAGTGTAGGTAAAAATGTGGTGCTTCCATGTGCCCCACTGCAGGAATAAATAGTAGGCATGATTCAGGGCGATGCGGTTCGTCCAGGCACATAAAGTTGATTCATTACACCACTGCACTTCGAGTATTCCCCCGACGGTGCCCACAGTGGAGCGCAAGAAACGTCGAGCACGGAAGATGTCCTGAGGCTCGCCCATGTGAACGACCATAGCGAGTTGCTTCTCGGCCATTATTTTATTGTACTTGGCATTGAGCCTCGGTTTCTCATCAAACGCATCATCGACATAGGGGGGGAGCCATCGCGAGATTCGAAGGGATGGTCCACACAATAAAATACGAGATCGGACCGCAAGCACTCGGCCGCAAGCCGGCCGCAGATAAGTATATGCTTGAAAGTCCCTACTTAGGTACCTGTCGAGGGAGTATATAGAGAGAGCGGATGTCGATCTAGATCGACAGGCTTCAAGGAGAGTCTGTTCACAAAAGCCTCATTTTTGTACGGCACGATGTTCAACTGCTTACTTGTTTTGATGGCCACTGCGCCTGTGCTGCTCTCCGCGGCATCGTGTAAGTTGAATGCCAGTCGAATCGCCCTTGTAGCCAACCTAATTGACATCTGTACGCAACAGCGAACGGGTATGGCGCTCAAACCATCGATTGCCCCTCCAACAACAAGCCCACCATCAGGGACTCGAAGTCCCTCTCTGCGAGCGAAACTTCATGGACCGAGAAGCGACGGAACAACACTGTTCCTGCCTTACGAGATCTCATAAAGCGGCTCGACATCACCGGGTTCGACTCGGACGCCTACTTTGACAGCGTGAAGAATTTCTCCATGCTGCCAAACATCGGCATTGCTGTCTCTGGTGGTGGTTGGCGTGCCCTGATGAATGGCGCTGGAGCTGTTGCTGCGTATGACAGCCGTACACCTGGCTCCACCGGTGCTGGGCACCTCGGAGGCCTATTACAATCTGCAACATATCTCACAGGTCTCTCTGGTGGTGGCTGGCTCGTGTCATCTCTGTACGGAAACGACTTTCCTACGGTTCAAAGTATCATCGACACGGAGAACACGACCTCCATCTGGCAGTTCCAATATTCCATCTTTGAGGGGCCTGATATGGGCAACACTGGCACCTCGAACGCTGGAGCATACTTCGGAGACCTCGTCGACCAGGTTGCAGCCAAATTTGACAGTGGTTTCGGTACTACTCTTACCGATTACTGGGGTCGAGCATTGTCTTTCCAATTGCTTGATCCCTCTGGAAACTCCGGTAGGCCTCAAATATTATCAAGATGTCAAGCGAAGTTTACTCACCCATCACAGCTTCTACGTACTCCTCGATCCAGGACAACCCAGCATTCCTTTCCGCCAAATTTCCCTTGCCGATCCTTGTGGCAGATGAGCGTCAAGAAGGTCAATCTGTCCTGTTCTCGACGAACACTACCAATTACGAATTCACTCCGTGGGAACTGGGATCTTTTGACAATGTTGGATTCGTTCCTCTCAAATATGTCGGTTCCAACTTCAGCGCCGGTGAGATCCCGGCGAACGAGAAGTGCGTCACTGGATTTGATGAATTGAGCTTCGTCTTGGGGACGTCAAGTTCATTGTTCAACCAGTTCCTGCTTCAAATGAACACAACCGACATGGTCCCGGCCATACTAAGAAACGCGGTCACCGACGTCCTCCTCGGACTGGACGAAAACCATGTAGATGTTGCCGACTGGTCGCCCAGTGAGTGCTGCTTTGATCGCAACCGACGTGTTCAACTTTGAGTTAGCTGACTTCAGCCACAGACCCATTCTACCACTGGAACAATGCAACAAACGCGAACGCGCAGTCCAAAAAGTTCACTTTGGTCGACGGCGGCGAAGACCTCCAGAACATCCCGTTCATGCCCCTCTTACAGCCTTCCCGCGAGGTAGACGTCATCTTCGCCATCGACTCTTCCGCCGACACCCTCGATGCCGCCGGGCCCAACTGGCCCAACGGAACCGCGATGGTGGCCACGTACGAGCGCTCGCAAGCTCAGGACAACGGGACGACGTTTCCCTCTGTGCCCGATGTGAACACATTCGTCAACCTGGGCCTGAACTCGCGCCCGACCATGTTCGGGTGCGACACCGGAAACTTGATCGCCAACAGCACCGCGCCGCTCGTTGTCTACCTCCCACACTCGCCGTACGTCTTCAACTCGAACGTCTCGACTTCTACCCCGTCGTACCAGCTCGACGTGCGCAATGCGATCATCCAGAACGGGTACGACGTCGTCACGAGGGGCAACGGCACGGTCGACTCGCAGTGGCCTACGTGCGTCGGGTGCGCCATCATGTCTCGCAGCTGGGGCAGGGCGAACACCACGGTGCCTGATGTGTGTAGTGGCTGCTTCTCCAAGTACTGCTGGGATGGCACAATGAATCATACGACGCCGGGGCCCTACACACCGCCCATGCTACTGCAGCAGGTCGAGGTCGAGGGCGCTGCTGGGCAGCTGAAGCCGGCAGTTGGACTTTTCTCCACCGCTGCTGTTGTAACATTGGCAATACTTGCCTGTTAGGCGGGTAAATGGAAGCGTGTAGTTAGATATGGACTACTGTAGATAAGGGGTTGACAGTAATAAGGGATCGAGGGCCGCCGGGGCATATACGGACTTCCGTGTATGGGGAAAGAGGTAGCACATAGAACCAAAAGGAGCTAGAAACCAGAGACTTTTCTTCTTGCAAATCAGTTTCATTGTAGCTTTCTAGACTTCTTTTACTTACCTGCAATTAAAGCATTTGGTTCCTTCAATTTCTTACTTGACCCCGATGTGGTTCTGACACATGTACAACAATAACGGATCGTGAAATATCTATTTCGAGGATCATTTGTTTTATATATTTTTAGTCTCTTGTAAGGGTAATTGGGAAACTGAACAGAACAGAAGCTATGGCCATAGAATTCTCCCCTGCTTCGGCCCAACTAATGTTCGTGTTGGGCCGCCTCGGCAAATGCGGTCAACCGTATGTCTCGCAAGATTTAGGGTCCGTATTCTTTTCTCGATCATGCTTCCGCTTCCTGGCCATTCTTCAGATCAGCTGCCGCCAGCTCAGGGCGGGAAATATGGTGCGAATGTTGCACGTTATTATCACCGCCCTTACTTCATTCTCTTTCTCCCAACGGACAACACGCTTCACAGGCTTCATTCATTACGACGGGATTATGTTGAGAGCCAATTGACTTCAAAGAGGAGTACTACCACTGAATTTAAGTAGACAATCTGAGGTTTCGACTGGGCCCTCTTGGCGTATCCCTCAGATCCGATCTATTTGCACACTTGCGCTGACAGGTCGGCAAAGCTGTCTTGACTTTCTACGAATACAGTGCACCCCATGCAGCCACCTTCTAATCCCCATTTCTGACAAGTCAGGCTCACACCTGACCTTCTCTTCTCTCTTTTCCAGACCGATGAATGACGAAGCAAGCGTCTGATACACAGAGTTTCAGCTCCTTGGTCATCATCAGAAGCGGGGTGTTGACTTACGGATTGAGCCGGGTAACACAGCGCAGAGGGTCAACAATATATTTATGACCAGCTCGCGGCCACAGCCAGAGCTGGAAGCAACTGCTAGTGGCGGGAAAAGCAGGGCAAGTAGATATAAACACAGATTGCCCTTAATGATTCACCGTCAGCTACGTGAGACTGCATTTCCCAGAGGCTGGCCGTTTTGCCAAGCTCTCGTACAAGAACATCTCATAACGAGCGGGAACAGCATGAGGACCTACCATGATGAAAGCAACGAGACTCGGTAGCAGGAATACTGGAATTGAGAGACAAGGGTGATGTGGTAGCTGTGGCGTGCCTGTGTGAGAATGGCAGAACTTGGGAGGAATAAGATGGTTTCTGAACACCGAGAGCTATGAAGCTCTTATAAAAGAGTTGCTCGAGTGAATTGAATGATGTTGCGCGTTTACTTTGAACGTCGAGGGAAAGTGAGGGTAATAAAGACGGTCTTTCCAAACGAGTTGAGTGAGTGAGTGAATACGCCCGAACGTAGGCTTGGGCTGTACGGGAGTGTTAATTACCATGGATCGCGCTCATTGGCTGCACCGTAAAAAACAATAGGAGTGTTTCGCCAGCCCCCCTGACGCACATTTACAGTGGGTCAACCCGTACTACAACATGACCAATGGCGACCGGGATCGCTGATATCCTCGACTTGCTTGAGGCGCGACTACAAGAACTTCTCGAAAAATTCCTACATTGTGTCACGATCACAGCTGAAATTGCGGCATCGCCGAAATATTCGCACCCGACCAACGGCGACTTCCCGGACACGATGTTCATGGGTCACCGGTCAAGATACTTGTCCGAACACACGTTCTAGAACTTGCTAACGCCCAAGTTATTCTTTCCTATCACCGAAGACACTCATATATAGGACTAAGTACACAGTGTATAGTATATGCATCAGAGTGACTGAGTATTGGGCAAGACACGAGAGTCTGATCATTTATGCTACTGGAAATACTGTATTCGTTACACCTGCACTCACACACGATACTAAAAGCGTCTGGACAGCAATCATCCCAGAGCAGCAACACCGAAGACCTTAAGTTACAATGGTGTGAAATTGCACAGGGCTTACACTTTCTGCCAGCGAATCAGAAAGCTTCCTCCGTATGTGGCTGCCGTAATAGTTCATGAGAGCTTGATCAAGAGGCTGAGCCAGGGATAGCTGACTCCACAGCGACCACTGCCATCTAGACCAATGTCCCGCTGCACTCATTGCTTGCCAATCTTTCCTTGTTAGGATCTTGGACGGGACTGAAGATAGAGTGCGGGCCCCAGAAATGCCCTGAATAGTTAGTCTACCTGGTTCCACCTTCACCCTCGGCCGACATCTGTCGGGCTTAGCTCGGTGGGATGTTCGCGTTATACGTTTGGCTGTCCCAATGTCCGCGTCAATAATCTCACTAGAAGCTCTATGCTACTCAGAATGGTTATTAAAGTAACCGGATTTCAGCTCGAATCAATGTCTGCCTCGACTCCAAAGATTCATCCTTCAAAGAGCATAAGTACGACGTTGTATTGATCAGCAGTGTGCTAAGTCGCTCTTCATATTTTGACACAACCTTGGAACTTGTCCGCCCTACATTGTAGCTGAAATCCTCGTTACTGTCCCAAGATGAATCTCCGATTTCCACGCCTCTTCGCCGTTGCGGCACATCTAGTGCTACAGAGCAACTGCATGTTGCACCAGAACGACATACCGGACAAATGGAAGTCTTCGGTCTCCCAGGCCTGGGACAATGCGGTTATCCGATCCAGAGATGTTCTGGATTTGGAATCTTACCCCAACTGGGCCTTGGATCAGATCATGGACGGCGACGGGTATGTTCAAGACGACATCCCTCGTTCACAATGAATGGCTCAAGCGCTTACTTCTCAACTTTATGGTTAGAATGATTAACGTTTGTATGCGCTGGGGCGCCAACAAGACCTTGACCGAAGACGCTCGCAACCAGATTGTGGCCGTGTACGAGCAGAACTACCAATCCTGGCTCGGCTTCCTCCCTGGCTACGACAATTTTCCCTACACGCAGGTCAAGTTTCAGGTCACCGGCTGGGCGGTCAACGATGAGAGTCTCTTTCAGGGCTCATCCGATGGCTTTGAGATTTATTCAGATTTCACAGACGAGGAAGGCCTCCCGACTTGCAACCCCGGCTGTTCCCGTCACGAACATCCAGATGGAGACTACAGCAGCTGCGACGGAGGCGCCCAGAATCGCTTCCACCAGTTCTTTCTGCTTGACCCCATCGGCTTTGGAAACTTCACCATGGCCGCGGCCACCGGCCACGGGTTCTACGTCGGCTTGACTGGCTGGGAGACTGTAGGAAGCAAGCTTCCGGACTGGCCACTTCTGCTCCATGAAACGGTGGGTTTGCCCTCAGAGTACCAAACGGGAGCGAGCAAAACCCAGCTAACTTCTCCTGCAGGGGCACACCTTCGGCTTTCCAGACTACCTTGACGATGGTTCTCGCAACCACACGATCTGCTCTAACCTTTGGCTTCCGCCTAACGCTCCGGCCGAGTTTGTGATGAAGCCAGGCGACTATGGCGCTCATGTCCATGAAATCACCGAGATGGAAGGCTGGATGACTCGCTATTGGTGGTCCAGGTTCTCGAGGCTGCGGGGCTGGCAGCATGACAACACAACCTCCTCGCCCCTCCCGAACTGTACTTCGGACAATTAAAGTTGGTGTTGGGCTTTATTGGCTTCTTGAGGCTTGTATTACGTGCTTGGAAAATAGTTTGCCAGTTTCAACTCGGAGTGATTTAGTGGTGGGCTACTTAAGTGAATAAACAATGCCTTTAGTCATGGTCTACTAAATGTCATACCTGATGGAACGAAGGCTCGGTAAGTTCATACACAAAATGATACTGTAAGAACAACAACACTGTTTTGATAGCCAAGGATTTGTGGTCACAACCTTCATCTGTTAGCCTTCGAAACATGCATTTGCAATTGCTACATCTTGGGTATCTGCATTGTCTGTGTCGTCCAATCTCTCATGAGGAAAAAGTCCTCACAATGCCAAATGTGAGTAGGGATTCTTACGGATGACAGTTCCATATCTTGGAGATTCTATTTTCGGTGGATGTCACTTGAGGTATGCCGTCCGTTGAAAGCATCATTTGGGGCGCGAATAAGTCGGGGAAGGCGTCGCCGCAGCCGCTGCACAAATGGCCAAGGGCCGCAGAGAGCAACCTTGGCAGTTGCAACCACAGTGTATGAAGACAGTATTTGTATGCAGGACCCAGCCATCTGGTCTCCATCTGCAGCCAGCTGGCCCTATGGCCCTGCATGGTGTTGCCCAGCACCCTTGACGTGCCGTCGCAATGAATAAAGCTATTGAAACAATGATGTGCACAAACTTACCTATTTACATATCTGCCGCAGCAGGGCCAGTTATGTGACTTCAGCATAAGATTAAAGATTCAGATTGGTTTGAAGGAGTTAGTTGTTCGACCGTTTCAATGGTGTAAATCAAATGCTGTGAGTATCCGAGGAGTGGGACTCGAGGTCAATTTAATGTACGTTGGGATTTAGGGCATTTGGAGAATTGACGGGGGCATTTGGACTTCTCGGAAAAAGTTACGCGTTCCCGGTGTGCTCGCGGGCCCCGATTCTGAGGACCCTTGCATGGGGGGACCCAACCCAGGGTAAGCTTAATCCCACAGCGTGGATAATGCAGGACGTGAGGATGATCACCGCCAAGGGATAGCCGCGTCTTCCGACGACCACCCATCACCTACATGGCGACCCACAATGATTCCAGCGGAGGTGGCCAGCGGAGGTTTTCGGCGTGATTTTGCCCAGCGGAGGGTGTCGATGATTGCAAAATGCAGCATCTTCAGGCCAACACACCAAATTCTGCCAGGAGACGGGAACGGAAGCCGATCGGCGCCGGTACTAGTTTGATAGATAGCCCCCACATGTGCAGCCCTCGGGACGCCTTTCCAGGCCGGGGGAGAAATGACACCTTTGAAATTGTTGCCGTCAGGTACTTGTTATTGTGATTCTTCGGGGTGCATGGCTTCCCGTAGAAGAGATGAAAATATTGGTCCAGACTGAAACAGGTATATAAATGGCTTATGGGGTTCAACTGTGCCACGCCTCAGTCTCTTGCCCACTCTAACATCGCGACAGCCTCGTCACATTATTCCCTATAATTATTCGTTAGACTCAGACTGGTGGCTCGACGGCCGATTGTGCTTAATCGAAGGAAGATCAGGTTGATGTCAACTGGTGAGCCTTGATCGAGCCAAGTAAGCCTCAAAGCACCAAGAGCTGGACACTGACCAGATTGCCCTCATTTATAGGATAGCAAGATTAACTTGCAACCAGAGCACCATACCGACATTCCCGTACCTACCTACATTAATTTTCTTTCCCATGCAACAACATGACCACACCGTACAACAGCACAAAGGAGAGCCAGTCGTTCGCTACCAGCCAAAAGACCTTCGTCGACCATGAGGGAGTCTCCACCTCGGGCTCTGAGCCACTCCCAGGCACAGGGCCTGCTGACGACAGCAGGCCGTCGACAACGGAGGACGAAGGCAACGACACGGAGTTAGACCGCCGTCATTCTATTGTGCAGGAGCTAGCTCGAGAATACACGCGTCACTCTGCAGCCAACGTCGACGGAGATCATACGGCCCTTTTCGGTAGCGATGACCCCGACTCGCCCCTGAACCCAAACGGGGAAAAGTTCAGCGCACGCACGTGGGCGAAGGCAATCGCCAATATCACCAATGAGCACGGCTCAGGATACCGAACTGCCGGCTTCTGTTACCAAAACCTCAATGTCTTCGGGTACGGCCAGGAGACGGACTACCAGAAAGACGTTGGAAACGTGTGGCTAGAGCTCCCAGGCCTCACCCGCAAGCTTGTCTCGAAGAGGGGATCATCGGAGCGCCGCATTGACATTCTTCGAGACTTCGCCGGCGTGGTCGAGGCAGGCGAGATGCTCGTCGTCCTGGGCCCTCCCGGGTCTGGCTGCTCCACCTTCCTCAAGGCCATCGCTGGTGAGATGAACGGCATCTACACCGACGAGCGCGCCTACTTCAACTACCAGGGCATCACTGCCAAGGAACTCCATGACCACCACGCAGGTGATGCCATCTACACTGCCGAAGTCGACGTTCACTATCCTCAGC
Source organism: Diaporthe australafricana (assembly GCA_039880735.1). Classification (NCBI taxonomy): domain Eukaryota; kingdom Fungi; phylum Ascomycota; class Sordariomycetes; order Diaporthales; family Diaporthaceae; genus Diaporthe; species Diaporthe australafricana. Next base: position 364,982 of record JBCEDM010000001.1, on the reverse strand, counting down.
TATCCGTGGGCGACACCCTTACCTTTGCCTCCCGGGCCCGATGCCCCCGGACTCTGCCCCCTGGAGTTACGGCCGAGGAATATTGCGACCATCTTCGCGACGTGGTCATGGCTATGTACGGAATCAGCCACACGGTGAATACACGGGTTGGTGACAACTACATCCGTGGCGTGTCCGGAGGAGAACGCAAACGGGTAACAATCGCAGAGGCAACGCTGTCCAATGCCCCTTTACAGTGCTGGGACAACTCTACCAGAGGCCTGGACTCTGCCAACGCTGTTGAGTTCTGCAAAACGCTTCGCTTACAGTCAGACTTGTTCCGCCAGACCTGCGCCGTGTCTATTTACCAGGCCCCTCAAACGGCATACGATTTGTTCGATAAGGTTCTTGTCCTTTATGAAGGGCGACAGATATTCTTTGGGCATACAGCCGAGGCCAGAGACTATTTCATCAATTTAGGATTTGAGTGTCCGGCACGTCAAACAACTCCGGACTTCTTGACCGTAAGCCCCTGTCTTCTCCTTTCACGGTCCCCTTCTGTCAAGCTTTGAACCATTCCAGAACAAATCACTTTGGTACCCGTAGCAGGTGATTAACACGTATTAGTCTATGACAGCGCCGAGTGAACGTGTGGTGCGCCGAGGCTGGGAAGACCGCGTGCCCAAAACCGCCGACGAGTTTGCTGCGTGTTGGGAGGCTAGCAGAGAAGCCCAGGTCCTGAAGCAGCAGGTCGAACAGTTCAAGGTTGATCACCCTCTTGGTGGCGCTGATGCTGAGGCCTTTCGAAACCAGAAGCAGTCGGTTCAGGCCAAGAACCAGCGCCTCAAGTCTCCATTCATCCTCTCATATGGTCAACAAGTCAAATTGTGCCTATGGCGTGGCTTCAAACTCTTGCAAGGCGACCCCAGCCTATCGATATTTGCACTGGTAGCCAACACTGCTACAGCTCTCATCATGTCGTCGCTGTTCTACAATCTTCCGGAAACAACCTCATCCTTCTACGGTCGGTCTGCGATTCTCTTCGTCGCTATTTTGGCCAATGCCTTCTCCAGTGCTCTCGAAATTCTCACGCAATACGCCCAACGGCCGATAGTCGAGAAACAAAGGAGGTATGCCTTTTACCACGCTTCAGCTGAGGCACTCTCATCTGTGCTGGTCGACATGCCATATAAAATCACGAACACCATCTTTTACGACCTGGTCATCTACTTCATGACCAACTTGAATAGACAGCCTGGGAACTTCTTTTTCTTCCTTTTGACCACCTTCCTGATGGTCATGTCAATGTCTGGTCTCTTCAGATCGATGTGAGATTCCCTATGCTCCTGTAGTGGAAACGAAAGTTAACGTGCAACAGTGCCTCATTATCACGCACCTTGTCCCAGGCTATGGTCCCAGCATCGATCTTGATCCTTGCCCTTGTCATCTTCACTGGTTTCGTCATCCCAGTAGACTATATGCTTGGATGGTGCCGGTGGATCAACTACTTGGACCCTGTCGCATATGGATTCGAGGCGGTGAGTCGGAATCTCGAGTTTTCCCTCCGCTTGATTAACAAGCTAATCCACTACACAGCTCATGATCAACGAGTTCCACAACCGTAACTATGAGTGCAATGCCTTTGTGCCCAGTCCCGCTATACCTGGTTATGAAAACGTCACGCTCGCCAACAGAGTATGCTCCACGGTGGGCGCTGTTCCTGGCAGCTCCACCGTCAATGGCGACGCGTACATCAACTCCCTGTACAAGTACTACAGCTCGCACAAGTGGCGCAACATCGGCATTCTCATCGCCTTCACCATCGCTCTTCACATCGTCTACCTCTTGGCCACCGAGTACATTGCCGCCAAGAAGTCAAAGGGAGAGGTTCTCGTCTTCCGCCGTGGAGTGACGGCCCCGGCCAAGGCGAAGACCGACGTCGAAGCCTCCGTCTCCGGCCCCCTCACCATTCTCGAAAAGAACGACGACGCTCTCTCTGACGACGTGGGCGCCATCCAGGCCTCCACCAGCGTCTTCCACTGGAGCAAAGTCTGCTACGACGTCAAGATCAAGACCGAGACAAGACGGATCCTCGACCACGTGGACGGGTGGGTGAAGCCAGGGACCCTCACGGCACTAATGGGCGTGTCCGGAGCCGGAAAGACAACGCTACTCGACTGCCTCGCGGACCGCATCTCGACAGGTGTCATCACCGGGGACATGTTGGTAGATGGTAAAATCCGTGATGCCTCGTTTCAGCGCAACACAGGCTACGTTCAACAGCAAGACCTGCACCTCGAGACGAGCTCCGTTCGCGAGGCATTGGAGTTTAGCGCGCTGCTCCGCCAGCCGGAAAGCACTCCCAGGGCTGAAAAGATCGCATACGTGGACACGGTGATCGAGCTCCTGGGCATGCAAGAATATGCTGACGCCGTGGTGGGCGTGCTCGGCGAGGGATTAAATGTTGAGCAGCGGAAAAGACTCTCGATTGGCGTTGAATTGGCTGCGAAACCACCCCTTCTTCTCTTCGTCGATGAACCTACATCCGGATTGGATTCCCAGACGTCATGGGCGATTCTAGACCTGCTTGAAAAATTGTCCAAGGCCGGCCAGTCGATCTTGTGTACTATTCACCAACCGTCAGCCATGTTATTTCAACGCTTTGATCGTTTGTTATTCTTGGCAAAAGGCGGGAAAACTGTTTACTTTGGAGATATTGGCGACAATGCCCAGACTCTTATATCGTACTTTGAGAGGAATGGAGCCCCAGGATGCCCTCCCGGCGAGAATCCGGCCGAGTGGATGCTGTCTGCTATCGGAGCAGCACCCGGCACGTCGTCCGAGGTCAACTGGCCCCAGGCATGGAAATCGAGCCCCGAGCACCAAGCCGTTCAAGATGAGCTCCAACGGCTCGAGTCCGAGGGCCCAAGCCAGGATCACTCTTCCGAGCAAGATGGCAAGTCTTCGTACCGCGAATTCGCCGCTCCTCTGTGGAACCAGTTCTTGATCGTCACCCACCGCGTTTTTCAACAATATTGGCGGACGCCCTCATATATCTACTCCAAGTTCATTCTTTGCTGCTCTGTTGCCCTGTTTATCGGCCTGGTTTTCCTTAATGCGCCCCTGACCATACAGGGCCTACAGAACCAGATGTTTGCCATCTTTCAGATCCTGTCCATCTTCGGTCAATTGGTACAGCAACAGATGCCGCACTTTATCATCCAGCGCAAGCTCTACGAGGCCCGGGAGCGGCCCTCGAAGACGTACAGCTGGAAGGTGTTCATGCTGTCGCAGATCGTCACCGAGATCCCCTGGAACACGCTCATGTCGGTCTTCATGTTCATCTGCGTGTACTTCCCCGTCGGCTTCGACGACAACGGCGACCCGGGCCAGAGGCACGAGCGGGGCATCCTGATGTGGCTCCTGTTCTGGCAGTTCCTCGTCTTCACCTGCACCTTCGCCAACGCCTGCATCGCCGTCGCCGACACGGCCGAGATGGGCGGCAACCTCGCCAACGTCCTCTTCATGATGTGCCTGCTGTTCTGCGGCGTGCTGGCCAGCCCCGACGCCATGCCCGGCTTCTGGATCTTCATGTACAGGGTGTCGCCCTTCACGTACCTCATGTCGTCTATCTTGTCCACGGGTCTCGCCAACACGGACGTGACGTGCTCCTCCAACGAGTATGTCCGCTTCGACCCGCCCGGCAGCCAGACATGCAGGGCCTTCATGGAGGGCTACATCGGCCAGATGGGGGGCTACCTCGAGAACCCGGACGCGACGGCTGACTGCTCCTTCTGCTCTGTTGCCAACACGAATACCTTCCTCGCGTCCATCAGCTCCAATTTTGACAACAGGTGGCGCGACTTTGGCATCGGCATGGCTTACATCGTCTTCAATATTGTCGCAGCTCTGTTCCTCTACTGGCTGGTTCGTATGCCCAAGGGCAAGAAGAAGGCTTGAGACACAGCGTCAATGGGGGTTTAAACCCCATTATAATGTTCATCGGACCAAGCAATTAGGGTTATAGATACAACATATTTCGTTTCCTGGCATTTCACAGTCGACCCTGTTCGTTGGGCGAATTCAATGTTACACTGCGTCTCCGGGTCTTCTCTGCGTGTGTGGGGATGGCATGTGTGGACGTATAGATTTTGTGTGAAAGTACCCGGTACTACTCCTACGGTTGCCATGTACCTGCGACCGACCCTATGGTACTACCCCCCTCCACTGTCGTGTGGCAGATCCTGCACAGAGTACCCGCACCCCCCCTCTCCCCTCATCCCCCCCTCCTGCTGGCAGTTGCCTCCGTACCGTATACATACCGTAGCAGCAGAATGGGACATACGCGGCCAGACAGTTAGTCAGTCGCTGCCCTACTGCCCTGCGTACTGGGGCTCCCCCTCCTGCTTCTTCCTTCTCCTTGGCTCCCCTGCCACTGGTAACTGGTACTGCTACCGCTGCCGAAGACGCATAGACGCAGTGTAACCTTAGATCTCCCAATGATTGCAACTTCACTGTCCGTCGGCTGAGGGAACATGGTTTCACGACAAAGCCTGTGTGTCCGTCGGCTGAGAGGGAACATGGTTTCACGACAGAGCCTGTGCCATGCAGCACAAGCACGGAATAGGGTAAGTATATAGCAGTAGCATCCTCGAGTCTTGTCATATCACTGCAACACACTATCTGGCCCTCTCTGAACTCGGTCTTGACACTACATCTCCCACTCTTCGCCGTCCGCGTGCGGTACTTCACATTTTCCGTTCCACTCCAATAATGCTCAACTCCAACGACATCATAGCTGTCGTGACGCTTCTCATTATGTGCGTTCCTGGAGCATGGTTCGTTATGCGTGTCCTCAGGTCACGATTCATACAATGGAGGGCTCGGCGGAATGAGGCTGTTGAGCGCCTGCCTTTGCACCAGCTACTACCTACCGCCCTCGAACTTCCTGTCCTCGACTCAGCAAGGGACCATGTTCGCATGTCCACTATGCGTAGCTCTACGATATACTCATTTGTAAATATAGAACAACCTTTCTCTCCAACCTTGATTCACGCAGGTCGTATTAACACATCCTATCATTCTTAAAGTATGGAGTAGAGTCTCATAGAACATACCTCCACTACAATGATATCAACCAAGGTCGCGAATACATAACAGTACAGCGGAATCCAGCGTGAGAACAGAATCGAACCAAGAATTCAAACGGTTATTAGAAAATTATGCCAACAGAGAGGTGGGCGGTGAGAATAAGATATGCATGTGAACTAAGGGAAAAGCATCGACAGGCTTGATAGGTCGGAATGATATAGGCTCATGGAGAGAGAGATTGAGAGGGGTCAAAGGGATGGCTTGTACGTCACCTTGGCCTCACGACCCATGGACTAGAATTTCTATCTGAAGAACAGACCCAAGGAGCTGAGGTATGTTATTTCGGGCCCTTGGACGGGACCTGGGCGTTTGGATTCAATAGCATGGCATATGACATTGATGACAACTCTTAGAGATAGCTGTGAGTCTAGACTCTCCGAGAAATACAATTTTCATTGCATCTAGGGTACTGCTTTCACCGTTCGCAAGGGACACTTCGCGCAGTCAGAAATACGTATAACGATACCCTATGCAGTAAAATTCATGTATATTTTCGGATACCCGGACGCCAAATGTTTAGATCGATTGAGTAGTCGCGAGGAGATCCTGGATCGGATGAACCTGCCTGGTTACAAAGTCCCCTGAAACCTTTGGAATGTAGCTTGGAAATCCATCAACCATCTGCTGCAGTACGGCCCAGCTTTGCTCTCCATCCGTCGTGTAAGGAACAGTCTTTGTCAGACCCGTTGTGTTGAAAGACTGGTACACAAGGGGCACCTCTTGAGTCGAAGTCGCTGCGTCGACGACGGTGAGGTCCAGTCCTTGAGCGTCGAGGAAGCGAGCGTTGCCAACAGAAGCGAATACAAGCGGCGCGCCACTGTTCACGGCATATGTGCGTGCGGCTGCGAGATTGACTTCAAGAGACTCCCAGTAGGCTGCTGTGGGGTCCGCAGCGTCGGGTGTGTCTACAGATCGTTTTAGCATCGGCAGGTCTTGGGTCGATGTGTGACAACTTACAAGGCCACGCAGCAATATGCAGTGTCTCAGCTTGTGCTTGCATCCTGAACGTCATGCTGGGATGGAAGTGCTCCCAACACTCCAGAATCCCCCATCGTCCGTACGGCGTCTCCAAGACCTGCAACTCGTCCATCGTGCCGTCTGACCAGATCTCTCGCTCACCGCCCGAGGGGCGCAATTTATGGCGCACGAACGCGGTGCCGTTGGGTGATATGAGCGCTTGCCCCATGTACAAAGCGCCATTCTCCTTGTGAGAGAAGGCGGGCGCGATGTATATCTGATTGGAAACTGCGGCTTGGACGAGGCGCTGCCAATCGGTAGAATTGAGGACCAGGGAGTTGTCGATATAGTTTTCGAGAAGAGGAGCTAGAGAGACTGGGTCGGCGATGCCTTTAGGGTACCTGAAAACAAGCTTTAGCTTAAATACTTTGACTGAGAGGACGCTTGTTATACCCAGGAAACCATAGTTCGGGGAAGACTACGAGGTTGGCACCATTCCTGGCTGCCTCTCCAACGAGCCCTACACCTTTGGTGACAGTAGCATCCAGATTGAAGCTCACGCCATCCCAGCTTTTGTTCATAAGCGGCATTGGCCAGTTCGCCGGTTCCGCACGGACGATAGCTACTGTGAGGTTGTTGTAGTCTGGCGTTGGCTTCGTAGGTGCCGCTGCGGCGACGCTGAGCAGCAAAGCAAGAGCATTAAACGAAATCATGTTGATGGCCAATTTGAACCTTTGGGACAATGCTTCTGGGACGATGCTTTCGAGGCAATGCTTATGGTGCTTCAAGCGTGTCCTCTGCAGTACTTATATCTGTCTCGATATGTCCATCACGCAACACAATCTTACGATAGCGCAGAGCGCCAATGTACCGGTGCAGTGCAATGATACGTAATCTTTTCCACAGAGTACCCGCACATCGGTCGTTCTGTGAAGAAAGCAGACACCGTCCCGAAGCGGCAGACGCCGTTGCGATAGCTTATCTCACAAACCTTGTTGCTCTCTTCTCTTAATTACCAGAGAGGCCAGTGGTCCTTTGGAAGAGCCGAGCATGCTGATAAGCTGCCGATAGCGATAAATTTCACAGAATTAAAAGGCGCGGAAGGTCGCGGTTCGCATATAAGTACCTCAACTGGGTCTTGGGAAAAAGGGTCGCAGCTTTCAAGTGGAAACAGTCTCGCCGGCTGATTTGAATGCTAGAGCAGGCCAGATCTATCAAACCCCGATCTATCAAACCCCGATCTATCAAATCCCGATCAACTAATATCACGATGGCAGAGTACCAATCGAAAGCCGTCTCATTGAAAAAGCTCTCGTAATGCAGTCCAATGCCTGATTATTTTCAGGAAGCTTCAAGATCGCATCTCTTATATACCGCCATGGCCCATCCTTCTGACCCACAAGGCAATCCCTATTGGAACTCACCAACATCGTGCCTCCCATACTCAGCATGCTCGCTACCATCCATTAATTGTGACACGGCCAGGCTCCCCGTCGGCGGGCCTCAGGTCGCCAGCGAGAAATAAGCTGTCCAATATCAGAGTCAGCTCCGTGTAAGCCAGGCCTTTACCGAGACAGCTCCGGATACCCTGCGAGAGGGCCGAAAGGCAGGTCTCGACCATCCTGAAATTTATACCCTTACCGCCATGGTATCATATCCCTTCTCTTGGACTAAGGAACTGGACTGGTAGCTAAGTTGTCGCCATAGGTTTGAAGAGCTGGCTACAAGTTTATTCAATTGTGCACTCTTACGTTGTGGATTTGACGTTGTTTCTCTCTTTCTCTTATCATTCTCAGTTATGATGCCTGTATTTCGTCTCCTTTTTTGCCTTGCACTACAGCCGTATGACGTAGTAAGTACAAAATAAATCATTGTTTCCTAGTAGGTGTAGTTTCTAGACCTAACCAGATCCCCATCCCCGTCTAGGAACAAGGGTCTCCAATCCTGGATTGTGCAAGGGCGGCCCCACAATGGCGACATTCGGTAGTCAGTGATGTCTGAGGGGCATGAGGGGCCGTCGACGCGCTATAATTGTATGCGCCACCAGCTGATTCCTCGGTTGGGGGCTCCTCAACCCCGACATTATGAAAACACCCCTCGCATACTGATAATGCGCGGCGATTTTGTCGCTGCTACTGTGTCTAGTTCTTCGCGACTCGTCCTCCTCGGTGAGCCCCGTGGGATGTCCGACCATAGCCATGGAGAATGATAGGCGCACACGACGATCGAGCGTCGCCGCGGCTGGCAGGAGAAGCCAGTCCCCACAAGCAAGAGCAGTGATCCAGCGAACTACAACGGGGTGCCGCACCTGCAGGTCTAGAAGAGTGAGCAGCGGCGTCATCAAGTAAACCAAAGCCGCATCAAAGTCTGAATCATGAAATCTAGATAAAATGCGACGAGCAGAAGCCGACTTGTGCTCGTTGTCGAAAAGGCCAAAGGGCTTGTGAGTGGACAGGCCCACGCACTGTGCGAGCAAGACTGTCGAAGAGACCCAATGCAACGGCGTGCGATGCTTGCAAAAACAAAAAGGTATCTGCAATTCAAACACTCAGGTAAACAGTGGCCCGTTTTCCACTAATTCTGAGCTGACAGTGCACTATTACAGCTGAAATGCACCGGAAACATCACGTTCGCCTGCGAAAGGTGTGTTGACCTGGGCATAGGTTGCATCCGAACTCGGCAAGACGGGGCAGCAACACGCCAGCAATATCCTCGTGCTCTTGGAGAGATCAGCAGTATAGCAAGCTCTGGCCCTGACCTCGTGTCGCGGTCCTGTGGCCGTACTTCCCTCATTGCTCCAGACATTGACTGTAGTGACTCTCTACACCAGTCCACAGGCACCCAGCCTCGCCCAACCGAGAGCCATTCCGTCCCAGCTTCGACAAAGCCAATTGTGTCGCTGCCACTTGGTCAACTTCCTGACACTGCAGACCTAAAGCGCCTGCTTAAACAGTATTTTTCGTCTGTACATCGTGAGTTCTCCCCAATTGGATCAAGTTTCCCGGCATGAGGCACTTGTGCTAATTACCATTACCACAATGACAGTCTTTGGCTACTTTGCTTTTGTCAATGAGGCGCATTTCAGTCTCCTCGTCGAGAAAGGCACCGCATCCAAGGAGTTGACCCTGATTATGATCGCTCATGTCCTGCGGTAAGAATGATGGCGATTAAATCTGTCTCGCATGATCGTGCAAATAATAACATTGAAGCATCTGCCTGCAGATTTGTCGAAAAGCCATCCGAGGAGGTATTGGCCAGGGCGGACGCCTACGCCGACTTGGCGATAGCTGAAACTCTGCCTCGAACCTACCAGGGTTTTGGTGCAGTTGAGCTTATGGTGCGTGGTTGTTCTTCGAGCCTCACTTCCTAAGCCGATTCTTCAGATGGGACTTGTCTGCGCCTAACACCCTGTCCAGGTTCTTTTGCTTGCCCAACACTACGACATCCACCGGGGCAAGTTCACGTCTGCTTGGCTACTGATTGGGAACTGTACCCGGTGAGTGATCCATATGTAACAAATACCGGTCGAGACTTCCCTCATATTGTGGGATATTTCATGACCCCGAACATGGCTGACCCTAACAGGATGATGCAAATGATGTCTTTACACACATTTGATCGAACTTACAGATCGGAGTTGCCATCCGATCTATCACCTCTTCTCTCCCGAGAGGCACTGCGTCGCATTGCTTGGGCAACGTTCTATGCTGATAGCATGGTCGACGGAGGTCGTCGCGGATTCCATGTTGTGGATGAGACTACGCTTGGATCTTTACAGCTTCCGTGCGACGAACCTGACTTCGTAGCTCACCACGAGGTCGTGACAGAGTCTCTCTTCGTGTCTGACCTGGAACCTGCAAGCATCAAGCCGGCACAATTAGGCATGTCAGCATATCTTTTGCGCACCGCGGCTGCACGCCGTCGCGCTTTACACTTTGCCTTTCGAGCGTCGCACCAAGAAGATTCCATCGACAGACTTACCGCAGAGCTCAGAGAGATCGAATCGCATATTGAAGGCGTCTTCAACTCTTTACCCGATCATCTGAGTTTCAACGCCAGTAATTGGCTTCTCCACCAGCAGCGGTTGACCACCTTCATTCTTCTCCACGTCCTGCGACACAATCTCTTCGTTATCACTGGCCGAGCTGCGCTACAGATATATAATCGCGAGCCTAACAACACAGAGCTAGTAGATAAAGCGCGGCGCAAAAGAATTGCGCATGCCTTCCCCATTGCCGAACTCATCGCGAAAGGGCTCGAAGATGGCGTCATCTTCGATCCCCATATTGGTGTGCAGGCATACGTTGCATTAGAGAGTATGTGTCACTGACTGACCCTGGCTGTTCAAAATCGCGAATGACGGCCAGATTGTACATGATTCTAATGTCGATGATGTACAGTTCTCATCTTCGAACCAGGGCGGCTCGCCGCAACAGATACTCATATGGACCCCAGAGCGCATGAAATTGAGATTGCGATAGGTCACTTGCTCACGCTCATCCGAGATCTTGCCGCCAGGTCTGACACTATCTATCGGCTGGTCAGTCAGCCCTTCGTCACTGGACATGATACAGAAAAGCTCATACATGATCAAGCACATTGAGGCCGTGTACCGCCTTCTTCAACACAATTGGATACGTCTGCTCAACGACAATGACTTGAATTCGTTTCGAAGGTTAACACATGTAGTCACTCGGTATATTGACTTTACTGACTTCATCGTCTAGGGAATATCGTCTAGTAGGGCAGGACGCTGCCGAATACGACTTCCGCAAGTTTAGTTGGGCCAAGCTCGAGCGAGCATCTCGGAATGCCAATACCCCTGCCTCTATGCCGCGCGACGAAGTGCTGCTAGAATGCCAGGCAAAGGAGGCAATCGCAGCAGAACTTCCACCTCGTCGAGACGCAAGAGACATCACAAGCTCCGCCGATCAGCCACAAATAACACAGCCGTCTTATTCCAGTAGCTTCGACACATTGTACAATCAGGGGGCCTCGATCGGCAATGGACTTCCTCTTGGATACGAGTTCCAGCCACTTTTGGAACAAGTCACGTCCCAGAATATAGCTCAAGAATTCTCGTTGGACTGGTCAACATGGCTCTTTGATGGATCAGGAACTTCATGGCCCACTAGTAGCTCTGCAACATTTTAAACATTCCTGCTCAGTTCACGCAGAGGCTGCCTAATCAAGCACAGGTCTCTGGGCACTCTCCCCCCTTCGCACCCATCCACGATTTCTGCATGTCGATTTCGTCCTCCCATAACTCTGGGGCCTCATCGAAACCCAACCCTGCCGCGGTGGCCGCCTCACCCCAGACAACGCCACATTCCACAACATACTCCTCCCAGCAGGCCAACAATTCTTGCAACTTTTCTGGCTCCGCCTGGGTCAAATCTTGCGTCTCCCCCGGATCATTGGCAACATTGAACAGTTCCCAGCCCTCATCACCCTCGCCAGCACCGCCCAGGGCTTTTGATATATGCACGATCTTCCAGTCCCCCTTGCGCAACGCCCCGCGTGCGAACAGCTCCCACCCAGTCGGCTCAGAGGAAGAGTGTATTGCCCACGTCTCATCTTCTCCCGAGTTTCCACCACTGCTGAAGAATGGCACCCAGGACTTTCCGCGGATGGCGTGGACATCTTTGCCCCTGAATCTCGACATTTTACGCACGGTATTCGATTTATGCAGAGGCAAACTCACTCCACGCTCTGAAGTGGGGGGAAGCGGTATGCCTGCGAGCTCGAGGAAGGAGGGCACGAAGTCCATGACTGTGGTGAAGGACCCATTGAATGAGCCCGGAGCTATTGATGCATGGAAGGTGTTGGCTGGTGGCTTCATTACGCAGGGCACGAGGATACCGCCCTGCGAGGGGAAGCCCTTGAAAAGCCTCGACGGGGCTGTGGAAGCCTGTGCCCAGAGTGGACCGAGCCTGGAGACACAAATCAGTACTCTCGAATTTTCCTGGACGTTGCGGCTACTGACCATGTGTACGAGTTCCAAGCGCCGATGTTTTCATACGAGTTATCGTAGTACTGATGGATCGCGCGCTTGATGTTGTCGCCCATCACAGCTGCCCAGTCACGGTCAGCATCCTTGATATATGTAGCAAGACCAATATCTCAAACTTACGAACTGCTTCCAACCTGGAAGGCATCGATTATCTCAATCAGCCAAAATATCCGAAATCCGTGGAATTGGGAATGACTACACTTACGCAGCACCCTCCGCTCCGTTATCGCTCATGAATACGATGAGGGTGTTGTCATACTCGCCGGTCTTCTTCAAGTAGTCAACCACCTTGCCGACATTCACGTCAATCGAATCGACCATGCCAGCGTATGCCTCCATAGCGCGAGAAGAGAGCTTTTTCTCATCTGCGGTGAGGCTGTCCCATTCTCCAACACCCTGTGTGGATGTCTCCACCTGGTGTGGCACGACCGATTCGTCGATGATGCCCAGCTCTACCAGCTTCTTTAGTCGGCGCTCGCGCAGTGCATATGGGCCATCTTCATAGACACCCTTGTACCTAGTAAGGTCTGCATCAGTCCTATTTCTCTCGGTCCTCGATCGATGAAATGGCAGGCTGGGAGGGATGCACTCAACTTGTCACGCTGCGCTTTTGAGCATTGCAGTGGCCAGTGGGGAGCAGTGTATGGTAAGAATGCGAAGAAGGGTTTCGACTTGTCGTCACCAGATCGCCTGTCTAGATATTGAAGCATCCTGTCTGTATAGTAGTCCGTCGAGTAGAACCCTTCAGGATCTTCTGTTTGATTGGGGGTTCTGTTTTAATTCGGTTGTTAGTGATCTTCGACCATGGACAATACAGCAACTCAAGAACACCATTTCGAATTGGTTCGCATGAGGCTTACATGTCGACTTTCTTCCCCTCTTCCGCATGAATTGGGCGGCCGCCGATCGGAAACCGTTCCTGCACCGGTTCCCAGCCAAAGTGGTTGCAGCATCCAGGTAACATGGCGAAAGCCTTTTGGAAGCCACGCTGCCATGGGCCCTGGGAAGCGCGCATTCCGAGGTGCCACTGTTCCAGAATGTCAGTTGTTGTAAGCTGGCTGGATTCGTGGTTCAGAGAAATGTAATTGAGATGATCGTGTTGACAGCAAAATAGGAGCACTATTTACCTTGCCAGACATGGCCGTAAAGTACCCGTTGTCCTGGAGTATCTCGGGCAAGGTCGCCACATCTTCATTGAGGTACCCCTCATAACCTGCTTTACCCGACCACCGTTTGGCTCCCTGCTCGCTGTTCTTGTACTCGACCAGCACTCCCAACCCGCCAAGGTGAGCATCCGTCCCGCTCATGAGCATCGCACGGGTGGGCGAGCACGCCGCCGCCGCATGCTGGTTGAGCATGCGGACACCCTCGGCCGCTAGGCGATCGATATTCGGCGTCTTGATTTCAGCGCCGTAGCAGCCGATGTCGGAAAATCCCTTCTCCCATGTCAATAGAGGCACGTTATATTTAGCCCAAGGTCGCGGGATGAACACTTACGAGGTCATCGGCAAGAATGAAGAGGAAGTTAGGACGCGTAGGCATCTTGTCAGTAGCATCAGCCATCTTGTTTCCGTGATGAGTGTGAAGGAGGAGATGGACAAGAGCGTTAACGTTGCGGCGGTGTCTCTCAATCGAAACAATGGACTTCTTCACAGGTCTGGAAGAAGATGCCGATCCATATTCATTTGATATCACCTAAGTAGTTCATCATCGATTACGGCCTAGTTCGATAATAGTTGGTGAAGTCGAGCTGCGATTCCAGGGCTCGCTCGGAACCGATGGTGCAATCCACTAACTCACCGGCAATATCGTCGCTCAATTGGTCCAGACAGGACCTCGCTCGGAACCGACCCACTCGTTCCGAGCGAGGGGAGACGTCAGCTGGATTCCTCGCTCGGAACGCCCTGTTACCCCGGATTTTACCAAGCTGCATATCCCCAATTTTAGATGTTGAATTTCTGTGGGTCAAGCACATCATTCTAGATTGATATCCTGGAGGAAATGCTGAGAAAACGCTACGAGGAGTCCAGGGCACATATAAGGCGGCTTGCTGCTTCCTAAAGACATCTCCAAAAGACATGTCTTATCGTGAGTTTACCTAGCTACCGTTCAGCTCGTAAAGGCACTTAGACACAATGGCACAAACCCAATCAGCAAGGACCATGGTAACTCCCATGTTGCTTTTCTCTAGCTTTTGCTTGCTGATAGGTGACATGCTCTTCGGATATGATACAGGAAGCTTTGGTGGTATTCTGGCGAACCCGGTGAGTGGACTGAATCGTCGCGGCCGATGAAGGACGTCAGGGGAACTAATTTGAGAGAGGAAAGGGTTTCATCAGACAATTTGGAAAGTACAACCATAACACTGGAAGCTACGCCTTCGACTCGCTTCATACTTCCCTGTTGACCTCGCTTGCATTCATTGGTAAATTCCTGGGTTGCTTGGTTGCTGGGCCGGCTATCGAGAGATTTGGGCACCGCGTGGTTTTCTTCGCTTTATCGGCCGTGTCAGTTGTCGGAGTCGTATGTAAGTCTAACATGTATCTTGTGCTGATTCCCCCAGCTGATCCGTTTTCCTAAAGTGGAAATCACTGCTGCAGACACTGGCGTTCTGACCGGTCGATATGCCCAATTCGTGGTGGGCCGCATCATCGTGTACATCTCAGTAGGCCTCGTCGAGGTTGCTGTTACGTGAGTCAGCTGTGGCCTGTCAATTTGATTGGATTTGCTCATGAACATTATACAGTACCTATCAATCAGAAATCGTCCCAGCTTCTTTCCGCGGATTGGTAGTTGTATCTTTGCAGCTCTTTCTTACCGCTGGAACTCTTCTCGCGTCTGGCGTCAACAAAGCCTTCTCCTTGGATACCAGCGCTACGGGATGGAAAGTAGTGACTGGCATTCAGTTTGTGTTTCCCGTGGGTATGTCGACATCTCACTTGAGCACCTTGGCCGGTTCAAACATGATGTGATTGACGCAGTATGCAGCAATGGTCGTCTGCACGTTCTTCATACCTAGCTCACCGCGTTGGCTGCTATCAAAAGACCGTGAAGACGACGCCACCAAGGCCTTGAGCCAGCTGCGGCCCAAAGCCCACTTCGAACACGGTGAATGCCAATCCGAACTTCTTGCTATCAAGGAAGCTCTCCAACAAGATTTGCATAAAGCTCCATGGCTCGACGTTGTTCGCGGAAAACATCTACGGCGGACTATGCTAGTTATGGTGTACTACTTCTTCCAGCAGGCAAGTAGAATCGAGACCTCCTGATGCCGCCTATCCCTAACTCGAATAATACAGGCAACCGGACAAGCTTTCACGTCGACTTACCAGACCGTTTTCTATGCGACAAATGGCTACAAGGCTCAGGCTTTCACTTATCCCATCATTACTGGGGTTCTTGGAATGATTGCAGTAGTTCCAGCCATGTACTTGGTCGACAAGATAGGGTATGCTGATATGCTCCTGTTCGGGCCTGAAGATCGTCATTGATATTATGTGCTTGATCTAACAATCTCGCTAGTCGCCGATACACCCTCCTGCTCAGCTACATTCTACAGGCTTTTTTCATGTATCTGCTTGCAGGTCTTGGTCCGATCACGGGGAAGACAAGCTCTGAGACTAACATGATCGTCGCTGCATTCATGCTGTTTTCCTTCTCCTACAACGTGAGTACGACTATTTCAAAAAATAAAAAATCTGCGCGTGTACTGATTCTGGATGTTTGGCTAAGATGGGTGACGCGTCCATCCCCTACCTTCTTGGGAGTGAAATCCCAAATGCCGCTCTTCGTGAGAAAACGCAGTCGCTTGGCGCTGCGTGGAATGTCGTCTGGGCATTCATCACGAATTTTGTTCTCCCCTACATGATAAGTAGCCTCCATTTTGGTGTCGGGTGGGTGTTTGGCAGCATCTCTCTCGTGGCGTTCATATTTACCTTCTTATTTCTCCCAGAAACCAAGGTCAGTAGTTTTCAGTCACAATCAATTATTGGGTCATCCTACCCGGCTAATTACTTGTCGTGCAGGGTCGAGCACTCGAAGATATTGATGCTGTGTTTGAAGTGGGATTCAATCCATTTCGTTCTTCTGCAACTCGGCACTCTGATGTTGAGCGTCGCGTTCGTCAACCAGGGACACAGACGATACTTGTTTCGGACAGCAAAACAGTATCGCTCCGGGATGACGAGAATTTGTAGACAAGTCTATGTATGCGACAAAGAATGAAGATCACGTTTTGAAATATTTCTATGGAAAATTGTTTATTGTATTAGTTCTAGATCTAACCCTCTTCCCAGCGATATTGCGACAAGAAGGGCATCTCTGGAGGCAAAAGGTGTCGTGCAAGGCCGAATATGGAGGAAATCCCGGATAATGTACCTAAGCACCGTACAGGGCGCAGGGAGGCACTATCGCACCGTGATCACCTCGTTTACCCAGACTTCAAATGTTCCAAGTCGTCCTCTTTGGGCCTTGCCCACCGCTGCCGGCACTATCGAACCCCGTCGCGGACCGCACCCTATTCAAGTCCGGGATCTCATAAGACGCCAAGGTCCTCTGCCGCCTCACCGTAGCCCAGAAGTCATAGCTTCTATCCTTCCTCTTCCGGTCCTTCTCCTCCCTATCACCTCGCGCCCGATCCGCCCTCCGCCGCAGCTTCGCCTCCCTGACAGCCTCGGGCTCGAGGGCCCGCGCACCCTCCTTAAACGCGTCCCACGCCCTCTTCAACCGTAGCCAGATGGTGCCGAAGAAGACCTGCACGCGCGACGAGAAGGCGGCGACGAGGGTGGCGAGGATGACGGCGGCCGACAGCGGCAGGCTGACCTCGCCGATGAAGGCCATGGTCGGCAGCTGGGCGTCCCACTCGACGACGTTCATGCCGAACAGCGACGTGAAGAAGGACAGCGGGAGGAAGATCACCGTGAAGATGGTGAAGATCATCACCGACAGGTTCTGCGAGCTGGCGAGCTCCGTCTGCAGCCGCTGCCACCGCACGTCGTCGACCTGCGCCTGGCGCTGCGCCATCTCTAGGAGTTTCTCGTACTAGAGGCGAGGAAGAAGAAGGAATGTCAGCCGAGGGCAGGATCAAGTTGGGAAATGTTGTCAGTACTCACGTCTCCCCTGGTCGCCGCAACCCTCTCCAGCATCTCAGTCGTCTGCGACTTGTACTCGGCCAGCCTCGCCAGCGCCTCGTTCAGATACCCCCTGCCGTCGTGCGTGATGTCCCTGAGGCCCTCGCCCTCGTAGATCTCCAGCATCCGCCCGAGCATCGTCGCCTGCGTCTCAAAGAGCTTCATCATCGTCCTCAGCTCGTCCTCCATGTCGCGCAGCTCCATGAGCGCCGACGTGTTCTCGCGGTTCTCGCGCTCGGCCTGCTCGATCTCGCGCCTGTGCCGCTTCTTGATCATCTTGGCGCTGGCCTCGGCGGGGCCCTCGTCGTCCTCCGGGTCGACGTCCTTGAAGGTCTGCATGCGGAACTTTTTGAGGTTGAATGTCATGCGCTCGGTCTAAGAATAGCAGCGTTCTTTTGTCAGTTTCAATGTTTTTAAAATTGGAGCAGAGGTTTGGTGTCGTACCAGTATCCCGATGGCTTCCTCGAATATGCGGAAGACGTCGAGGTCGGGGTGTGACGATCGGTCTAGCAGGACGGTGACGGCGTGCAGGGCGACGAAGGCCGCGAGGTCCAGTGCGTTCTCGCACCTCCCGGTGAGATCGCCATTCAGCTCGTTGTAGATGCTATTCCGTAGGTCTGCTTGTTGAAATAGGGCTCCCTCAGATGGGCGAGATTCCCGTTTTGGGAAGAAAGTCGTCAAGGTTGCTACATTTGGTGTCAGCAAAGGTGATGGCCATGGAAGTAATCGCTTCACGTACTGGTGTCAATAGCCCACAGCCACAATTGGTCCACCATCAGCAGATTCCCATCGCGGAGTTCTTCCTCGTGGTCGCTATCAGACTCCGAGGCCGCAACAACCTTCTCCTTCTCAATGGTCTCGTGAAGGAGCTTTGTGCCAACCGAGTATCTTTCCACCAATGACTTGATCGATTCGTCGTCCCTCCAGGATTTCCCGATAAAAGGACGTCGCGGGGTGTCCTTCTTGGTGAGTTTGTACAGCATCTGGTCATCGTCACGGGCGTACGTGTCCCTGAGAGAAGGATACCCGAACTGATCCAGCGTGCGGCGGCAGTTCAGCGGCGGGTCGTGGCCCAGGTACTCCCACATCATGCGCAGCTCGAGGGACTCCAGGTTGGCAATGTCCTCGGGTACTGGCCGAGAGCGGCCGTGGGCCAGCCTCCGCGTCATGAGGCTCCTCCGTTTGATAATGTGCCTGTATGTGTCGAAATGGAGGTATGGAAGGTACAGATAGAGATAAGTTGGGGAGGGGCCGGCGTTCAGCTTGGGGCTCGAGTGTGACAGCCGTGGGGATGGCGCCGAGTCGGGAGAAAAGTAATGGATGGCGGGTCTGATGAATGACGGCTGAGACTGGGAGTGCCGTCCCTGCACGTGCTTCGAGACCCAATTCTCGTTGTTGAACAGCTTGCTGAAGTCTTGACGGTGTGTCTCGGATAGTTTGTCGAAGATGTCCTGGTCTATCGTTAGCATCTTGAGGGTTTCCATTCCAGGTGCGCGTGTCCCTGGCTCACCTTGACCCAAAGGGGGTTTGTGAAGGGCAGATGGACCCACATGAACTTTCTCCGGTCGGCGTTGGGCCTGGAGAATCCCGCAGTCAAGTCACCGAGGGCAGATGACTTGCTGAGTCTATCGGGTTGAGTCGTAGACCTCGGGTCCAAGCCCGTATGGTCCGACACTGCCCTTGCACGAGATCCAGGGGGCTCGGCTCCCTGATCTGAAGACGCAGCCTCATCCCTGGGAGATATCTCCCGGTCTGTCGGATCGGACATGGTGCTGCTCGTAACGCCACTGCCCCGGCTGCTAGGACGCTGAAAGCCAGGTGTGGACAACGATGGAAGTGTCAGACTGTGTGGACGCCTTCCGGCCGCCGTGGGAGGTGGCGAGTGTCCCTCGACCACATCTGGCCTGGCTGAGGGGAGGGTGACGATGATGTCGGGGGAGTCTGGTCGTCGCTGTTCTTGAGGTCCAGACACAGCAGACCTCCAGAAGTTCTGCACGCCTGTCAGGATGTTCAAGCCACCACCGCGATGACTGCTATTCGACTGGTCGACCGGGATCTGAGCACCGCCTCGGCCGCCAGGCGAGCCGTGCCGCCGCGAGACACGCTTCAGGCGCTCTTCCAAGCATCTCTCGGGGCCCTTCTGTATAAACTCTGCAAGGTGGTACTTGGTGAAGTACAGGCGGATGTCGGACTCGAGACTAGCATCCGGGTCCTCATAAAATCCAATGAGCTCGACTTTGACGTGTTCCTTCAGCCTCAGAGGGGTATGGATGGTCTGGCTCAGGGTTTCAGCCTTGGCAACGGCAGCTGCCAGGTCCTGCAGGTAGGTGGACAGCGTTCGAGGATTGGTGATGCCGAAAGACGCGCAGTGGGCGTGGTCACTCTCGAGGGAAGAGTAGATCGTCTCCTGCTTCACATCGACAATGGCGGACTTGATGGAGACGAGCGGCGCAGAGAACTGGACCTCGTTAGCGATGCCATGGCCGGAGCCAGAGAGCTGGGAGTCGATTGTCTCGTAGAAGCTCCAGACTCTCATCTCGCTGACTACGTCTGTGAACTCCTCGTGCATCCTCAAGAGATCCTTGTTGCCCACTCGGATCTCATGCACCAGAGATGTGGGCAGTGGCCGTTGCAGGTGAAGCAGCAGTTGGATGCTCTCGCTCAGGTTCCGCATGGACATGTAGCTTGACCCGCGGTGTGGTGTCGCTGGCGATGTTAGCTCATCTCTCAGAATGAATCCGGATAGGGGTGTATGGTCTCACCAAAGAAAGTGATGCCGTGACAGTTGAACAAGATGCCGCGATACTTGTCACTCTTGCTCGCCATGAGCAGGGCCTTCTTCACCACCAAGCCACCGATGCTATGCGCGATAAAGAAGATAGGGCGAGAGACATGCTGCCCTTCGCGCCGTTGGTGCACATGTTCCAGCAAATCCCGTGCAAGGCCCTCGAGCGTGGTGTTGTCGGTCAGCTCACGGTGCCTGTAGAGCAAGACCCTCGCCGTGTTCGCATAGCGACGGATGCCCTGTCTCACCCACAGATGGGCCGCCTTGGGAAAGTTACCGCCGATTCCAGGCGAGAGGATGGCATCACCAGCCAGCTCCTTGATGGCGGGCTGGGATATCGAGTCGTCCTGGTCCGGGTCGCCGAAGAAGCCGTCCGGGAGGGGGTCTCGGGTCCAGGTCTCGACAGGGTCCGCGCCGGGGCAGGGGACGGTGATGATGTCAGACCTCGTCTCGTTGTAGCCCACGCCGCCGACCTCCCCGTCGATGTGGGCGAATCCCGGCTCGGGGTCCCAGTGGGACATGCTCGTCCGGTTCGACACGGCATGGTCGGTGCCGTGGACTGCAGCCAGCTTGTCCTGAACTGAGCTCGGGCCGGTGGTTGACTCCTCTGGCGTGTCGTGGGAATGCGAATGCGACTGCTGGCCTTCCGGGAACACGGGTCTGGTTGGCAATGGCTCAGATTGGATTCTCTCTGGAGAATCTCTTAGGTCGTCTTCGAGTCTCGAGTCATCGAATGCGTCTGCCACATCTGCAGGTACGGATTCAGGTGCAGGCGCAGACGTGTCGGATTGGGCCTGTGAGACGAGGGGCCGACGTTCCATTCTCAAATGCGGGTGCTGCTATCGCGCTTGCAGGAAAATACAGGCGGTGGGGACGGCTTCAAACATCTCCTCCGTCAACAACAATTTTGGTCAGATAGACACATATCAAGCAAGCAAAAGTAATTCCCAGATGAAACACATATATGTACCAGCCTGGCAGAAAGACTGAGCCATGAAGGAATGGCGAGAAGACGCATCTTCTTACCTCACAAGGGTTCAGAAATATGGGCTGCAGGCTACAGTCTGACACCCCCACCACCCAGACTGCGCCTCCCCCAAAAGCACCCCCGAAAGGGCGGCGTGAGAGGGTCATGAAGCCACAAGACGCCAATCCATCAGCAGCATTCCAGGGTGTGTTTGCCTAGCTGGGGAGCCGTCTTGCCGGAGCTGAGTGTGCATCAGTGGTGCATCTGACCCGCGAACGCTCCACACTAATGCCGATCGGCGTAGTCAGAAAGGGGGGCGATCATCTGCTTTCCCACTCCCGAAGCCCGCCTAGGCGGCTCGGGCTGATCCCGTAACGGCATTGATCCAACATCAGCTTCTGTGTGACAGACAGCTCGACTATAGTACACAAGACCAAGAGGCTCGTGATGATCAAGCATTTCAAAGTTTGATTGAACATGTACAAGTATCACTAGTGACGTTATATGGACGCACCACCACAGTTCAGGAAAGGCATATGCTCTTTTACCCCTTCTCTTTTACCCCTTGAAGTCAATACCAATATTCTTACTGTTTTTGATCAAAATTGACGACAACAATTTTCCTAGAGTGACTCGCGCAGAGACTGCTGCGTCTCTAGAAACATACGAGTTGCTTCACTCTTCCTGCCATTGTTGTACCTGCTGCCCCATCCATTGCGGCTTAGTGAGAGCTGACCTCGTCCTCCGTTCGGGGATCCAGTAAAGGCGACAGCGCTCTGTCTTTGCCGATATAGGCTCGAAAGCGTCACGCCAAGTTGGGCTGAATGTAAGAAGACCGTGCAGGCGATGCGTTCCTTGATGTCTATGCTTGGCGCATTCCACTTCCAGAATATCTGTCCCACTCCATCAGCACAAAAGTGGGCCTTCACTCGAAGTACCTAATGTGAGCGATCTCACTCCACGAAGGTGCCTGTGTTTGGGTTATCAAGATCAGTCACAAGATAATGCCATGCTGTTTCTCTGGTGATAGAATGTGCGAACAGAATTGCTTCATGTGGTATAAGAAGATAGTAAGCTAAGCATCACAGTGAGAATTCCACTTCTCTAACCTCTCTTTGAACCATCCACTTGTCGTTATAAGCGCCGTCTTCCTCTGTGACATCTCTGGCGCATACCCCTTCCCCATGATGGCCTTATCGTCCATCTTGCAGAGATCTTCCACAAAGCTCCACTGGATGCACTCATCCCAAGCCTCACAAGCCGCTTCACAAGCGTCGACGGACTGCCATGCATCTTTCCATGTTTCTACCTCCTTCAAACCCTCTGGAGCGGGCGGGTTGGCCTTGTTGGCCGAGGTAACCCGGAACTTGTCTGACATGTTGTCCCACCACTCAGCCCTCTTCTTGAGATCTGGATCGATCATGTGCTTGAAGAAATCTCCATGCCTCAGGGGTGACTACATTCACATAATCAGCACAAGTTTCAAACTTGACTACCCACCCACGATGGTTAGGGAAAAGACTCACCGAAAAGTCCCAGCTCCTCTCCAGCTCGTAATACCTCGCCACGTCGCGCGCATGCACCTTGTGCCACGAGTAAAGCGGCAGACACCAGCTCCACTTCTCAAACGCAAACGTCCAGTGGACGAGCGGGTTGAAGCCGTAGCGGAACACCTCGTCGCCCCCGTTCTCGCCGAGCCTGACGCCGTACCTGTTCAGCGCGTGGCCCAGCACCTGGTCGCCGCAGCAGTGGTCGGCCGTGTAGCGCTCCTCCTCCTCGGCCAAGCGGCCGTTGCTCCTCCCAAAGCTGGCCTCCCACGCGCCGCGGCTCAGCGCGAACCCGGCGCCGCCCTGCGCGAACACGACGTCCGACTTGGCTGCGTAGCTGCCCAGCCAGTGCGGGGCGCGGTGGTCGAACCGCTCCAGGTACCGCAGCACGCTGGGGAGGAACAGGTACGTGTCGTCCTCCATGTAGATGTACCACTTGGCGCGCGGCCAGTTCTCCCCCGCGTGCTGCACCAGCGGCACGAACTTGTACTTGTCGACGATCCAGCCCCCCTGGGGCCCCCAGTCGTCGCCGTCGACGCCCGCCGCCTCCAGGTAGGCGTTGTGCGCCGCGTAGGCCGCCTGCGACCGGTAGACGTCGAACTCGGGCGAGCTGAGCGTCTCGGCCGTGGTGTTGGCCAGGATGTCGATCACCGTGTAGGCGCCGATCTTGTCGGCGCTGTCCGAGTAGATGACTATGTTCTGGAGCGGGATGCGCTCCGGCGCGAGGGTGGTGAGGAGGTGGGCCAGCAGGCGCTTCCACATCGAGGTGCCGCCGGTTTTGACTATGAGCAGGACATCTTCGGGAGAGAGCTTGCCCTCGGTGTGGTGGGGGGCGGGTGGGGGTTGAGATTCATGGTGGTTTGGACTTGATGCTGTTGTTTCTGGTGCTTTTTGGGGCTGTGTTTGCGGTGGCTCAGCTTCTGGCTGCCAATGCGGTTGTTGTGGTGGAGACTCGAGCCACGGTTCAATATGTAGCTCCGTCGGTGGTTGTTGTGTGAAATTGATGGGATCGAGGAGGAAGAAAAAGAGCCATAAAGCCGCTGTGATGATGATTGCCGGCACCAGCCGGTTGTCTTTGTAGAGTACGCCCATCTTGATGCCACGCGGACGACGTGGGGAGGAGAAACCCTTCTAGAATGGTGCAACTATTGCTCTCGCTGTTCTGCTCTATTCTGCGACTGGAGGCAGCAGAGGTGTTGCGGATATAACAAAGGCAGTGATGATTATTAGACAACCCTTGGTACAAAAGGCCTCATTTGCACGTGCTGCCCTTCACGACGTTGCATGTTGCTTATTTAGGCAGAGCGCCTGAATACGACATTTTAACAGTGGTGACCTATATAATTTCATGCGTGAGATGACTGCAGGGACCGGCGTCGCCGTTCTAGGAGCTCGTTTACATTGTATGTAACCCAAGTCGCTTACGGGCACAACGGGCCGTTGAGAGGTGTGCTTAACACAGCCTCGGTCCTGTGCTACTTAACACACCAATTATTTAGGCTGCCTGAGCTGCCTAGCCCTCGTAATATGCAGTCATTAACGCTGCCAGGGGAAGAAACGGTCTTATTTCACGAAGCTGGGTTAGGGCGATCCTTCAGGATGGTAGCGGCCAGGAAAAATTGTTCTCCTCTCCCAAGGGGATGGTCTAGGCTGCACCACATGTTACATGCGGCGTCAATCTCCCGCGGTCTTGGTATTTGAGCTAGTATACTATCTGCTAGCCTGCAGGCTACCCATATGCAAGACCCACATCCTGCCTACACTTTTCCCCCCTAGTGTACCGTTGTAGTAGGGCCGAAAATCACGCGGCAGCAGGCATCCCTCAGCCTTTGTGCACCTCCCAAGATGCCACCCCGCGGCTTATACGATGCTGACTTGCTGGGACATGGCGAGGTGGGATGAAAATTGATTCCACATCCAGGGGTACGAGGGCTCAAGAGTCACTACGGCAAGGCGACGGAACCGATGGCGCCCATTAGCTTGAATCCCCTGAGATACTGCGCCCAGTAGGGGCGGCATATATATATATATACCTGGGATGACGAGGGAGGGCATCGCGAGTCTTGTTCTACGTAGGTCAGCAGTTTTTTTACTTCATTTGTTCCGCGGCGCTTCCCTGCTGTTCGATCTCTGTCTCTCGTTTTCACCCTTCCAGCCTGTCTTACACTATAAGCCTCACGATGCTGGCGGAAAAAGATTCCGGGACCCACGTCCCTTGCACAGCATATCCATGTCACATTCCTATCTGGCGGCAATGTTTCAATGTTTTCTGTTGCTTATTGTCGATACCAATATACTTCCTGATGACCGTCTCGAGCCACTATCCAATCACACTTGATATGCTCTTGACGATAATATTGGCAGAGCTCAACCGTTTCGTTAATCAGAGAAGAAGAGAGAAGCTGCATGAGTTGAAAAATCAGGATGAGAGTCCCATACGAGAGAAGCAGAACTGGCTGAAGTGGGAGTTGAACGTCGAGAAGGCCGTTCCACGACTGGACTGCATGGCCGCTGTTGTCGGATGGAGAGAAGATCCAGACCTGTTCTCACGAGCATTGGAAAGCTACAAGACCACTGAGGGATGCACATTCCTTCTGGTTGGCGTCGATGGCGACGAAATAGACGACCAGGACATGGTCGATGTCTTCAAACAGGTCAGCATCTCAACGTTCGAGTTCACTCCCAGCATATTACTGACCCAGCCCAGACTTATCCTGAACGCTCAGCCGTCATCCACATCTCGGAGCCATTCGGCGAGCTTGCAGAGCGCACCAGGGCCAAACTCATCGCCATGCGCCAGCAGGACAACCAGCCCATCAACGACGCCGAGATCGACAAGATGGTCATGCAACACTGCATCCTCCTTGCCCGGACCATCCTCGACCAGCACCACCTCACCATCGGGGGCGACTACCACGCCGGCATCCGCCAGCTCTGCCTCCAGCAGCGGCACATGCACAAGAAAGGCATCATGTTCACGACCTTCGTCTTCTCCCTGGTCATCGCCGATATCCTAGGCATCGAGTTCCTCTGGTCGTCAGACAGCGACACCATCGTCTTCTCAGACTCGCTCGCGCGGACCGTCGACACCATCGCGGCGGACCCCAAACTCGGCGGCGCCTCGTCGGGCCTGGTGGTGCACAACTCGGGCGAGACGGCGGTGACGAGCCTGGCGGCGACCATCTACTGGGGCGAGCTGTACCTGACGCGGTCGTCGACGGCCGTGACGGCCACGAGCGACTGCCAGAGCGGGCCCAGCACCGTGTTCCGGCTGGCGGCGCTGCCGGACATCCTGGTCCCCTGGTACCTGCAGACGGTGCTGGGCAAGCGCATGATCATCAACGAGGACCGCCACCTGACCACCAACCTGCTGCTGCGGGGCTGGGGCGTCGTCTACGCCAGCGACGTCCTCGCCGCCACCGACACCCCCGCCACCATGAGCAAGTGGCTCAAGCAGCAGCTGCGCTGGGCGAGGGCCACCCACATCGAGAGCCTGCTGATGCCGCGCGTCTACCTCAAGACGCACCCCTTGCTGTTCTTTGGCATGGCGAAGAGGGAGTTCGGGCCGGTGCTGGGTGCTGCTGCCGTGTCGTACTACCTGCTCACGTCGCGGAGTCTTGTCTCGGTGTGCTTTGCTGACGTGGCAGTACGGCTCCTGCTGGGGGTCGCTTACAACGTCCTGCGGAACCCAGACCGCTTGGGGAAAGGGATCGGCGCAGGTGGGAAATGGGTCATTCCGGGCTTCTTCTTCTACTATATCCCGCTGCCGGCGGTGCATGTTTGGAGCATGCTGACCTTGACGGCCGACGGATGGGGCACGAGCATGCGGGCAGAGGGTGAGACTACGCCGAAGCCAGTGAGTGGAGAGAAGCCCAAATTCGACCTGGGATTCTTTGTTGTGTGGATGGGCATGCTTGCTGGTGCTGCAGCGAAGTGGTTGGCTTGGCATTATGGTCTCGACATGTTGCATACTGGTCTTTTCATGATAATTAGCATTAGCGCTGCGACTACTGGTGCATGGAGACTAACGGTTTAAGAGCCATATACATATAGAGTTAGACGGCTGATAAATAGCAAGACCAGTCTATGTACATTACGGCTCAAAGACTCGATTTCTGATATGGTCCAACCAGTGAATTAGAGTTCCTGCATTCTTGGAACGATACGGGCATCCGAACCGTGATGAGAAAGATATCGGATCAGAATCAAGTGTACAAAATCGACGTAGAAGATTCCATGTCCACTTTACGAAACAAATATTTCAACTGTTTGCAATCCATATTGGGGTATCTGCTAGGGACACGTTCAAACGCCGATGTTACAATAAAAACATGCTTGAATACGTCAAGGAACATGCTTGCGGAATTGCTTGTCTGTCTCACCGGATTTCGGCTCTAAGTATTTGTTTTGGGAGCACCTCAGGGATGTCAACCGAATTTCTATGGACTGAATCATGACTGAATGTAGATATACGATAAAACCTCAATCTCGGCATGGGATCCAGTAGTCCTTTAAGTTCAAGAATAGCTCGCAACCGGCTCACCGAGGACGTCAAGTCGAGGAGTGACCCCGAGACCAGGCGACTTGGGTGCCGTAACATGCCCATCATGAGCCTCGAAGTCGCCGTCCGCGGTCTTGAGAGTGACCATCCCCCGGGAATCAAGAACACAGCGCAGAAATTTCCCCGGCACAGTCTGGCCCATGTGCACGATGGCCGCGAACGCGATGTCGGAGCCGGCAGTCTCTTGCACGCTGATGGTTAGCCCCGCAGCCAGGGCGATGTCCCGGATGCGCCGACATTGAGTGAGTCCGCCGTTTTTTGAGATCTTCAATCCAATGCCGTCGGCCACGTCGTCGGCAATCATCTGCACGATGGAAGCTTCCGAGGTCACGAGCTCATCCATGATGATCGGGATGTCGGTCCTCCGCCTGAGGGAGACTGTCTCCCGCCAAGTAGCGCAGGGAGCTTCCCACACAAAATCAAGCCCCGGAGGCAGCAGCCTGATGGTCCGCAGTGTGGTCTCAACCGTTCCACCACCGTTGCTATCGACGAGGAAGAACTCTCCAGGCTTCTGTTCAGCCAGCACGGCTTTGAGACGAGCCGCATCAGAAACAGGCTCGCCGTCAACCTTAATCGAGTGCCCCAGAAAGCCCTTGGCACGGAAGCCAGCAACACGCTGACGCATGTCCTCGGGCTCACCCACGTGGATAGAATCGATGAGAGGCAGCCGCAGATCCGTACGCCCGCCGAGCAGCTCACAGACGGGCAGGCCGACTGACTTGCCGAAGATGTCCCAGCAGGCTATGTCAAGCGGCGTCTTGGCGTGCTCGTGGCCCAGGAGCGCCGCGTTCATGGCGTCGTTGATGCGGTCGACCCGGCGTGGGTCCAGGCCGATCAGCTTGGGGGCGATCTCTGCGATGCCGGACCTGACGCCGAGGGCGTGGGCGGCGATGTATGTTGATCCGAAGGGGGTGCTCTCGCCCCAACCTTCGATGCCGGTGTTGGTCGTGATGCGCACGATGGTGGCGTCGAAGCTGCGGTACTCTCGTCCTCCTGAGAGGTGGTACACGCCGCCGGCGTAGGGCAGGTCGACCTGATAGACATCGATCTTGGTGATCTTGAGTTCCTCCATACTGGCAAGTCGTTTATTTCATCTGCATTGGATATTTGGGTGCATCGGGTAGAAACGATGAATTCAGTCCACGAATATAAAGGGAACGAGGGAGACATCTGGACCCCTCATGTGGGATCATTTGTGCCGGGTCACCAGCATCGGAGCCTCAACCGGCATAGATAGTATTCACAAGAAATCACGATCAAGTTAAAGACAGCAGCATGAGACCCAATTGGACGCTCGAAATCAAGGTCGATCCGGACTGGTGGGGTTGATCGTAGCTCACTCAACGCCTTCCGGGCTGTACCATACCTTCGCGTTCTCCTACAAAGTAAGTCGGCGTACCCATTCACGCACCGGACCCTTCGCGCACAGCATTTTACACCAAAAGCCGTAATTTTAAACATATTTTAATTAATTATACAAAAATATTGAAAATTTGAAATTTGAAAAGTATTTTAATTTAAATAAATTTATTAACAAAATAATTTTTATTATATTTATTATAAAGCTTTATTATTATTATATTAATATAAATAGTTTTTAAAAAGTAATTTTCTAAGAAGAAGTGGAGATTTTCTCTAAATAAGTGGAGGTTTTTTTTTTTAAAAAAATATGGGGTTTTTTCTTCTTAAAAATTTAAAAATTTAAAATCTTTATTAAAGATTTATTTATTAAAATAGTTTTTAAAAAATAAGAATATAAATATATATTATAATATATTAAAAGTAAAATAATATTTTATTTAAAAATATGTAAAAAAATATTTATAATTATAATATTATAACAAAAGTATTAGTAAACTATATAGAAAATTGTTAAAAAAAAAAAATTTAAAAGTTTATATTTAATTCTGTTTAATTATAATTTTCTATATCTATAAATATAATTATGTTATAAGTAAAATATTTTTCAACTTTTAGTGGAGCTAGTTTATTTTTATTATTTCTATAGAATTAAATAAAGTAGGTCGAAAATCGAGCTTTTTGGTGGGAAACAGCTGTACGCGAAGGGTCCGGTGCGTGAATGGGTACGCCGACTTACATATCACTACTCTGGTAGAAGACCCTTCAAATTGTGCAGATCGTGTTATGGAGGAGTCTAATTCTTCTTCAGATCAAAGATACCGACATGAGCCGAGACGCCGATGACCCCGCCCCGACGAACCAGTGCATGCATCCGTGATTCTCGGAAGAGCTTCCGATGACTACGGCTCCGACTTATCAGCAATAGATTGGGTCGAAGCACAATGACCCCAAATGACCTAATGGAAGCTCACGTACCGCAAGAAATGGTACTTGATTCCGATCCCGGTGCCGGCTGTCTGGGCTCAGGGAGTCCAGCTAGCTTTTAATCAAATGCAGAGGGAACGACTATGATTTATTTCATCAATTAGAGGACAGAGACCTGGCGATCAAGAATTATTTAGATTAATATCACAGCTCCATAAACCCGGGGGGGGGAACGGATACATCCTTGGGCAACCGCCATATCCTTTAGAGGATGATTATGTTTTTCAATGCTTCAAACCGGCTCCAGTGGACTCTCATCTCAAGAAGCCAGCAAGATTTAAGCAAGTCTATCAAAAGCGTTTTCAAATCCATACAAATTCTACAAACTGGGACAGCCTACTAACACAAGTACCAGCTTAAGGGATCACCTTCAATGGTGCCCAGACAACCCCATACATAGTCAATCAGAGATATCATGCTAATCACATGGTCGGAGACGGGGGTTTCGATGAAGGAGTATATGTCGCTTATGCAGAACATAATACTTAGTATGCTACAAGCCCTGCAATTACCGGAGTATTGCTTGGATGATCAGGTGAGAGATTGTTTTACAGAGAAGTTAGCTAGATTGAACGGACTTGAACATTTTACTTAACGAATCAGACATGGATGCTCATGGATTCATCGAAGATGGACTCAACTAGTTGATTTATTGCGCAACCGCCAAGTGCAAATTGTCTTCCCAGGGTTGTTGGACAAACTGATGCCTCTCCGCATCTTTGAGTGACAAATCCATGCCACATCACAATCCGTAGATAATATCTGTGTATTTAATGGGGGCGTCAGAGCATTGGAGAGCACACATGAAAGCAAGAAGACAAGACAGAAAAATCGATCATTCGGCATATGTGGTTCAGCATGTATGATGGCACACCCTATCTAATAAAACGCCGTCAACAACCGGGCATCAGATTGAACGCCAGCACCAAAAAAAGAATAACCGAAAAAAAGAGTAACGAAACCGCGTTCGCTCTCTGCTCAATATCGGCGAGGTGACTAAAGATCTGGTCATAGCGACATTATGGCACACCGTATCACCCCTTCACTCCAATCCGTAGCTGCCACATCACCCCCCAACCAGTCTAACCGACATCTGAAAGCCTCACATGTTCTTCTATATTAGGCTTTTCTTATAATTCTAGGGTATCTAGGGTATCTTTTTTTTTCTTTCTTTTTCTTTTTCTGATGTTTTTGTCTTTTTGTGGCACACTTGGCGCAGCTAGATAACGTATATCTAGTTCCTCACCAAGAAGCCAAGTTATAGGCGCCTGGGCCTTTATCTTGACTTAAAGCCATGTTTCTCGGATGGTGCATCCGGCATCTGAAAGACTTCAGTATAGGGCTATAGGTAGCTTGGGGTTACCAAACACTTACTCGAAGTCCTGCATGTAATGTATTACAAACAGAGGGTAAGACGCCCATCCGCAAAACGTTTCCATCTGCCGGCTCAACATGTACCGGTAAGCAACTAAAGTTTAGACAATATTAGTGTTCTTTCTCTGGTTCGTGGTCTTGGATATCTCTCTTTATTTTCTTACCAGGAGGAGCAGGTCCAATCAAATTGGGGCTGAGTCCTCTCAAAACAACCAGCACGAGAAGAGCTGCAGAGCCGTCTTTCCGAGCAACAGCCCGTTGTTTGGGTCACCTTCGTACTCGGTTCGCTGAACTGTATGAAGCGGATAGATATGTGGCCGTGAGGAAAGTTCTTGGAAAGCGAAGCAACATTTTGCTCCAGTCTCTCTTGCCAATCGAGACAGGAGTCCCATTTTCCGTCCGTAAGGACAAAGATGGTGGTCGGTCTCGCGTTTGACCTGGGTCTCCCAGACCCGTAATCGTCCAAGAATCTGTCAACGGCTTTCTCTATGCCCCATGATCGCCCTTGATGGCGGCTAGGTATCTCCGGCGTCTCAGTGTTGCCACCGGTGCGGCCAAACATCCGTTTCTGGATTGCACAGACGCCCGGAGTTGTGTGTCTGTACCGGGTCTGCTGCTCTGGGGATGAAGTGAAGCAAAGCTGGTAGCCATTCGGGTCCGCGGACTTCGCCATGTAAGCCAAAGCGCGGAAGGTTTTCTCGACTTCTTCAGCATGGCGCTGGATGGAACTTGAATCATCCACGAGGAATATCTAGTTACTTCATCAGCTCAAGACGTTCAGCCTAGAGGGCTGTCACTGGGGGGTACTTTCGACTAACATGCTCTCGGTCTTTCATTCCACTCAGTGCAGCAACGACTGCAGCCGATCCTCCTCGACCAAAGGCTCTGTTGTTGGGGTTGATGAAGCCAACAAACATTCGTCTGAGATGAGACGTCTTGTGTTCATGGAACCACTCCGTGATTTCCCCGATCGACAGTTCCTCCCGTGGCTCGCCAGCAGCCTTGGACAGCGCCTCCATTAACCCTTTGTGTACCTGCAGAGCGCTCGGTCTTTCTTGTGGTGGCTTCAGCATTTGTTTGCTGATCGTTAGGAGAGCGGGCACGAAGAAATCCCCCTTTTGCCTGGCCTTTTCCCTTAATTCGGCTTCCAATGCATCTGCATAAGAGTCATCAGCTGCCCACAAAGGCGGCCAATGGACTCGTCGCCTCTTGCTCTGGGGAATGTCTTGGTGCCTAGGGTCAGCAGATGCATTCCTTGGCGAGGATCTTTCACGTTCAAGTCTGGTTGTGCAGCCGAAAGTACACCATATTATGCACTCGATGAAGATGCACCCAAGGGACCACACGTCATATTCTTGGTGTCCGGAGGTTGACCCATGCTGCGTTCTCAGGGAAGTCAACTGTTGGCTACGCCCCAAGCCTACATGGGCTATGGGAGTTTGGCGACAGCGACCGGCCGGTTCACAGCGACCGGCCGGTTCACAACCAGCTTCATGTTCGGGACTCAGATCCCTTGACTTCCGCCTTGGTGGTTGAACTGCCATTTCTAGCGAATTCTTGACTTCCGTAGCGAGGCTGAACTTAGGTCCATCCTTGGTCTTGTAGACTAAGATGTTCTCTGCCTTTAGAGCCACGTGTGGTGTTCTTATGTATAGATATTAGCAGGTTGGAGAGACACCAGCGTATGACACACTCACCTCGGACTGCTATCGGAACACGTCTGATGGATCTCAAGTAAAGCTCCTGCCAACTCTGCTAGACTTTGCCAAAGCTGGAACACCTCTTTGAAACTCGTAGGAGGTGTGGTCGTCTCCATGAATTCAATGAGGGTTTGGATAGGCTTGCCTTGAACAAATTCTTCGGAAAAATGGTGCCCAACAGATACTTTGGGAAGAGGCACATGTTCACGCTGTGGTATGGAAAGGGTAAAACATGGAGATGGCAGAACCTGGGCCCCGATTGTAGGGGATGGGTCCCGTTGAAAGCCACCTGGGCCCCAGCAGTGATCCTTCGCTGAAGGCGGCGTAGGTAACTCCTGGCGCGAGGGATCTCGGCCTGTACTTTGGGGCCTTCTTTGATGGCTCTCCAAAGCGTCTACGCCCACCGCTGAATCAGATTTTGTTTCTTGTGGCAAACGCACAGAATTCGCATTGAATGCAGACGTAACCTGCTGGATGGTATCGCAGAGCGGTATGATTAGGGCATGTCCAAGTCGATCAGAACCTATGACGTGACCATATACCGAGAAGGTTTCCTGGTCCACGACAACGGAGCCGCTCTCTCCGGGGAGAACGACTGTACCACATCACATTAGCTAAGTCAGGGCTCCTGGAATCCGAGTACGTACCAAGCTGATCATCGAGTACAACACTCCAAGCCTTTGAGAGGGTCTGGCCAGGTTTGGAACCGATGAAAGTTGGCATGCCCAACATCCGTCCTGTAATAACCCCTCGAACACCTGATATCACGAAAACCGGAACAGCATGTATCCTCGGCTTGGTCGCTACCTCCTTGAGTAGGACGGGCTTGGGCTGTTCTGGGAGACAAATGAAGTTGCAACGTCGGGCCCGCAAGGTGCTGTCGTCGCATTCCAAAGGCATCCAGTCGAGATCTGGCGCGTTGGGGCCAAGATCAGCAGGAAATTCCACAGGCCGCATCTTTTGGAGAGGCGGCACTGCTCTGTTGCCGGAATAGGCTGGACTGCTGTAGCTCAACAGATGTGGTTGCGGCGGTATGGGCTGCAGTGCAGCTGCCTCCACTTCGTAGTCGTCATCATCATCGACCCAAAGCGGACCAATCTCGACGTAATCCTCCCCATTCAATGTGATCTCATCCGAGTCACTGCCTTCAGGAACCCAGGACGCTGAGGGTTCCGAGACGTGTTGTCTAGACTGCAGGTGTCCAGCAGTCAAGACAATGTCCGCGGAGTCAACCTCCAAGGTCAGGGCCAACGTAGCAGAGTGCCCCTGGAAGCTCACAAGCGAGCCGCAGAAGGTTGAATCGCGGGATAACGAAGCGTTCAATTCCATCTCAGAAGCACTGCGCTCACATGGGTCGCGGTTATCACCCCAGTATACGAGACGGAAAGGTGGCGGTATATGTGTCAAGCCAGAGATGGACTTCTGTAGCCTCTTGGATTCGTGATGACAGTAGAAGTTGTCCGTGGAGTGACGCTTGAATGCGGCTCGAATGTTCTTCTGGTCTTTGAACATGCATCCAACAACAACAGTGGGAACTGCGCTTTGAGGCGTCGTGCCCACCATGCGCAAGCTGTACACAATGAACCTGCCTCTGAGTCGTAGCACCTCGTCCTTGTCCACGATCTCTTTCAGTTTGTCCTTGACAACTTCGAATTGATCCTCGTATTCGCTCATTGTGAACATGGACGACTCCACAGGAGCCAAGGGGTACACCATCTTTCTCGTTTTGCTGCCTGGCAACGGGAGGGCGGTCTTGTACAGCTCTTCGGAAATAGCATGCGTGACAGCCTGGGTATGCTGTATCGTAGCCGAGTCCTGCTTTCCCTCCGACAATTAGCGCTTGCGCTCAAGACTCCTGAATTAGCTGCAATCACTCACTGCGCGTAGCTTATCATCTCCATCTGTATTCTTGGTGGATACAAGCTTCTTGGCGAGTCGTCTGAGGCGAGCTTTGAGATCGAACGCCTCATCTGGTGCGTGGGCCGTCTTCTCCGGCACTATATGGTCCTTCGCCGAACTCCCAACACTCGGCATAGGAGCAACCCGCACAACTCTCGACATCTTTGCGATATCTGACAAAGACGAATTGAATATAGGTTCCCGGAAGAATTGCGAGCACAGAGAAAAACGGTAGAATGTCTGAGTGGAGAGGAGCTCGACAATTCCAATTTCTGTTTAGTTTGCAGTTTTGATGCCAACCGCGAAATTCGGAGAATGCCACTGCCAGCGCATCTCGTTGCGTGTCCATTGCACCAGCCACAACGGTCATCACTGCATTAGGTAGCTCCTGCAGATACCAAGCTGAACTGCAGCCACGAGCCTTCGAGACCAATCGTTGGGACGGACGGACCTCGAAAGGAAAATCGCGCAAATTCAAAGTGTAAAAAGTGAGGCGAAGTCAAACAAGGCACACTATCGGGCACAATCGAGCCAGCCTTCAAAAGCCATGTTGGGTCCCTCCTTTCGCCCCTGGGTGTCCGATCCCAGCCGAGAGTCTCAAAGGATCAGTCAGTGTCGGCGCACCCAGATCCAATAGACCGTAGTGAACCCATGCACCTGCACGTCATCTTGAATTTAATGTGCCCTCTTGTGGGGTCCAAAAAGACATTGGCGGGATTGATATATCAGTTCAGTGCTTCCTCAGCTCCCTACGTCTGTCGGCCGGAGAACCGAAGGTCTCCGTAATTGAATATGGCATGGAACGCAAAAGAAATTGCCCTGAAGCTTCTCAGTCCCAAAGGAGACCCCAGCGGTGCTTATGTCAAGTTTCTGGACGAGATAACGAGACAGAGTAGCGGAGCTGGAGTGAATTACGACAACTTGATGCCCACTGCTGGATATGATTCCAAGCAAGCACGACTCATCTTAGCTGTGGAGCAGCTAACAGAAAGCCCAAAGAAGACTCGCAGGGAAATTACACAGATTGTTCAAAATGTACTTGGATCGAATTATCCGGATCTATACATCAACAAACTCATGGAAAGCGCTGCTCAAGCTATTACCATGATCGACCCGACGGCTGGAGATTGGCACGCTCAAGACTTCGTCATGGGTAGCTACCGACCTAGCTCATGGCAGCGAGACGAGAGCTTCCAGTCATTCTGTTCTCGATCCGTTCCAGTCGGGACTGACGAGGCCGTCACGGCAGCAAAGACGGCGCTGGATGAGAAGTCTTCATTGAGAGCCAGGAAGCTACAAAAGCGTCTCGGTATCCAATTCTATGCCACTGGCAATCTCGCAGAGCACCTGCTTCTTGAACATAGACACGGAAAGACACGACTCTACATATTCCATTACGCCGGGTACCTGAAGGCTCGTCTCGAACAAACTAGGTTACTGAATTTACCGGTTGATTGTGCTATGGAAAGTTGCCTCGAGCAGTAAGCCAATCCCTCCAGACCATTCACCGAGAAACATTAGCTCTGACCTTTTGTTACAAGTGGACTGCTGCCTCCCCAGCTTCTAGTCGAAACACTTCACTCCATTCAGGCTGTGCTGTTCGATGTCACAGAACCAGAAGAGGTCAAGATACTACGCACGCTCGTCCGCACGCAGCGCTTTGACCCGGAGTGTGTAGGATATGAGGGCTACAAGGTTTTCCAGAACGTGCCGAAGGATTTCAAATACATCTACTGGGCAGAACGATTGGCTGTGCTACACGCGCGCCTGAAAGAAAGGCCACCTCGAAGCAGACTTGAGAAATGGCTCGCGCGGGAAAACAATGATGGGAGTGCATTTCTAATCGCCTTGCTCGCACTTTTCATCTCAGTGGTGGTGGGAATACTGGGCCTTATACTAGCTGCGGTGCAGACGTGGATCGCGTGGATGGCCTGGAAGTATCCTGTTCAGGGCCAACAGGATGTATCAGTGGCCCACCGGCAGTTGCCGAGAAGTTTGTATTAATACATGTGACGTTACGGCCTATATATACTTTAAGAAGCAATCAAATGCACCTTTGATAGCCGGTCTTTTGGCTGTAGCACCACTTGATTTGCTAGTAGTGGTCAAGATAGTAGGTATTCAAAGCGTGGACTTGTTATAAAACTTCTTCCGCTTGCACCCCAGAAAGACTACGAGTCATGATCTATAGTGTTTTGCACATTAACCGGATACTTTCTCGTCAATTGGCTAAATCGTCTGTCCACATCAAGGCACATTTCGTTCGCACATGTCGCTAGTTGATTTACAATTGCAGAGCATTTGAATGCACTGATTATATTGTCATTCCTGGAAACACTCGGGGTACCCAAGTAGCATCTAGAACTATGCCCCAGTAAATGATGTAATCATTTCGATATGACTCCCTTGCAAAACACTTTCCGGATAAACAGTAGTTCTGGAGAAACACCCATGATCCCATCATAGACTTTTCGCACTGAGTCAGCAGCTGTGCCGCACTTTTCTGCTTGGGTATTCACATGTAACTTTGCACGACATTTTTACCAAAGTCAACATGGGGATACAATCGGAAGAGGTTCGCATCGCTTTGACCCCTAGCTTCACCGAAGCACTCTATAGGTGACGGCGGATGCCATCTCATGGTGTAATTATTATAGGGTATCTGGCGGGCCCACATGTCTGTGGACAAGTTCTCCCGGAGTTCTACCGGTACCTCTCCCTGATCGACATATCTACTATGGAGATGAGCTCGAGCTCTAGCTCTCAGCCATCTGACACCTGGGTAGCCTGTCGGCTAGCAGCATGTTACCAACGGCTTGGTTTCTCAGTTTCATCATTCTCACGTCCAGCAAGCTGAACGGCCCTAGCATTGCTGCAACATCACCGGCATATGTCATGCATAATGAGAGCACAGACGTCGCTGACTCTTCAGAAAATGCTTAGACAGGTTGGACTTTAGCATGGAAGAAGCATTGTGCTGTAAGTGGGTGACGAGCCAACTACAGTTGTAAAGCAAGGTCTGATTGCTCACGCTTGTGGGTATTCTTTCACCCATGCGGTCAAGCGGCAATTTCCCTGCAACAATTGGCTGTCATATCGTGATCAGTTGATGAGTGTTGCAGTTCAAGGTGCAATATCTCAAGATAGTCTATATACAAGTAGGTACGACTGCTAGGCACGTGGACAGTTCGTTTTGACCTGGCTCCCGGCGCTATTCTCTGTGTCTGCTGACCACCCAGTGTCCCCAGCAGATGGACCAAATTTCGCTGTTTCCGGCGTTGCTACCATCAACGGTTGTGCCACTACCGCAGTCTCGTCCGTTGCCGATCTCGAGGGGCCGGATGCCTCTGAGCGCCTCGCATATGCGTTTGCGTAAGGGGGCCGTTTCGACGCCGTGTGCTCGTTTGAAGTGAGCCAGTGCATTACGATTGCGGAAAAGAGTACTTTTGATTAAATTATAGATCAGAACCATGTGTATGAATATCAGGTGAAGCGGGGGGCTGACTCACTGTCACTGTTGCAGCACATTAAGCATAGCCAAGACTCTTCTCCGTTCAGAGCCATTAGTACTGTCAAGTTCCTAGAAGTTCATTAGATAATAGTCCTTGAAGGGATGAGCACTTGACGTACGTGACACTGCTAGCGAGGGTGCAACAAGAGCCGATGAATGTCTTCTTTGCGAGCTTCCTCAATCTGATATTGGCTGGAGTCCTCTGAAATCGCAGGCTTTGCCACATTGTCTCGAAAGTGCCTGTCTTCAACAACTCGGACCATTTGATTGTTGGCAATCCTGGAATATTCATTAGCCGTGAATTATCAGCTGTGGGGCGTTTGCTTCACTTACTCGTCAGTGGGACAAGAAAAGACAATGTGAGATATACCTGTGCCAGTCGTTATTATTACCGCTTAAGAAAAGGAATCAGTGTTTCCAAATAGCTGACGTACATTGACAAGCGCGTCAAATCCAATCAATGGTATGATAACAGGCTTTTGGAGGCCAATAATGCAGTGTCCCTTGTCGAACTCGGCGATGTGACTGCAAACTTGTCAGAATTGTTTGTACTGGCCGAGGCCTCAAGGTTGCTTAAGAAGTCTCAGAAGAGAGCCTAAGAAGAGGTGACGCTGAAGGACGTCAAGCAAGAGTGTTACTTACAGAACAAAGTTCATAATCGTGATGACAACATAAATACCTTGACTATAGTTAGAATCAGATGATTATGGCCAGACCCAATGCACATACCAAGCATTCCAAACGAGTTGAAAATGTAAAGCTTAGATTTCAGACGCGGCTTTTCTGAGCCGCGCACAATGTG
This sequence comes from Diaporthe australafricana, assembly GCA_039880735.1. Classification (NCBI taxonomy): domain Eukaryota; kingdom Fungi; phylum Ascomycota; class Sordariomycetes; order Diaporthales; family Diaporthaceae; genus Diaporthe; species Diaporthe australafricana. The sequence continues at coordinate 326,261 of JBCEDM010000001.1, read as the reverse complement.
CTGTTCATACATCAGATGAGGTTGCTTGTGCTTCGACGGGAAGTTCAACATACCGCTCTGTCAACAAGAAACAAGTAGATAAACTAGTCTCCTGTTAGAAATAGTCTTTCATAAGGTATTTCCCAGTATTGGTCGGTACTTACAACCTGCTGCGCGGTCAGACTTCATCAATGGTCGCCTTCAGAACTCCGCTGCACTTACCTTGCTGGACACATATGCAAATAAACACAATCCCATCGCAGCCGTGCAAGCTTGTTCATTGAAATTGGTTCCGACCCCGAATTGCAGCACGGTGGACCCGAAGACGAAGATGAAGCTAAAAGCATACACCGCAAGGACGACTGTGGAAGACTTAGCATGAACAATACCGAGTTGTCTGGCGTTGGTGACTCGAGCTCACCCCACATGGTGTACGGAAGTAACCGCCAGTCCTTCACCGCGAACACTTTGCTTGCTGGACGAGGAAATACATGGTCAGCTCAACTCTATCACGCAGATGGCGACAGAGGTTAGAATGAGGCCGAAGGCTTCGCACGAACCTAGAAGGAATGCGATCAGGCAGCCGGAGACAAAGGCGATGGTGATGCTAAGCGCTCGGCCGTAGAGGGGAGGCTCATACCATCCCACTGGGGTCGGGCGCTGACCCGACGCCATGACGATTTTGGGCAGCGACAGACAACAATAATCCGAGTCGTCGACCCAACTACTATCTTTAGTCGTACGATGGGAAAACAAGGAGCGAACACCAGCAGAATCCGGGTCCTGATGTCTGCGATCACAACGATGGGCCCAAAAAAAGCAAGGCCTGGTGTATGGAAACCGGGGCAAAACTGGAATTTCGCCAGAGGCTGTAGGTGTGCGCCGCCCAGGCGAACCCCGAGCCATGTCCCGGCCGGAGACGTCATGCTACTGCGGTCAGAGCTGTATTGGAAAGCTTAAACGTTGCAGTGCATATGTGATCCCATCTGATCGATCCGTACGGGAACAGCGCATCCGCGGCCATGACTCGCACGGAAACCTTTTCAGTGGCTGACATTTGGCGTTTCCAAGGAGACTCCAGGTAACTCCAGGTAGGAATCGGATGTGTGTGATTCCCCCCCTCTAGCCGGCACACACAGAGCGCGAGAAAATCTCCTGGTTTTCTAGTTGCCATGCATTGGGGTCCCCTTCCAGGCAAATTAGCTTCGTCGCATGCAATGTGACCTCAGCCGACCAGGTTGGGGGCTCCGGAAGGTAAAATGCGGAGACTAAATGTCGCACGCACGCGAGATGGCACGATTGGGACTTATCCGATCACACCCATCTGCAATTGACGTCTCCTAGGCGCAAAGCTGTCACAGCCAATGGGGCATTACTAAGGCATGGACCGGTCGAGACCTTTGAGGTCTCGCCTCAGTCTTCTCTTCTTCTTTCTCGCGCCTCTTTTTGAACGGAGGCAACCTGCGCGGCTCAACCTCTGCTCACATATATTGCTCTGCTGGAATCCTTCGCCCCTGGAATTCTCCCGAAATGCCTCCCGTCGAGCCGAAAGTCTTCCCATGAAACGACTGGGGCGAACTTCTCAACAATGTAACAGGAAAATTAACCATACAGCACTCCAGGCTTCGTCTCGTACTTTCCACTGCAACTCTAGCAAGCGCGGAAATCTCTTCAAGACAAAAGCTCACTTGCAGGAAAGATGTTCAGGCAAATTTACGACAAACGAGCCCTGGTATAGCAAAAACATTATTGAAGTTTGCCATCTCCCTTTCCGTCAAGCCTGACTGTGTCGTGACAGACGGCAATTCGCTGATGATCTCATTTTCAGGAGCAAACTTTATCTTGTCGTGACGGACGGAGCGCAGCCCCGGAAACGAAGTGACGTCTTGCATTGGCCGATCTTGTAAATCGTGGTCAGCTCGACTTTCAGCCGACGATCCGGAGTACTACCCCCGAGTCAGGATCCGGTGGAGGAACGAAGCGATTCAGCTGGGGCAAAAGCTGGCGAGGGTGAATATTGATCCAGGTATACGAGCGGTGAAGCGAGCACAACGGCGCTGAAATGCTTCACTACTGCTGCAATGCTACTGCGCTGGTAACATGACCGACCCTGTCTTCCGACAAAGAATGGAAACAAACCCATGCTCTCCGTTAGACTAGACGGATCAGTCTCCCGGTGCAAGGAGCGGGCTCTGAGCCGAACCGGATGGTGGTTGCGCCATTTGCGGGCGGAACTCCTAAAATCTGCGGTTCGGCTGTAGCGAGAATTGGCTGACGTCCAAGTCCCATATGTGGAGTATGGTCTCGCTTGACACTCGCTGTACATGTACCGTGACTTGTGTTAGAAGATTGTGGCTCGTGGCAAGACTCACGATTGAAGAGATGACTGTACGAGTGTCTGGCCAGGATACGAGACATCGATCAGTCGATGGCTTCATCATTTTGATGCGCATGAAATCATTCAAGACATAATCAGCGCCTTCAAAAGTACGAGAGATCTGGAGCACATTAATTGAACCCTGAAGCCAGAAAGGGGTGTGTTAGTGTAACAGAGACACAGCTACTTAAGTATGCAGGTATGGGGAAGCTTGAATATATCCAGACCTGGAAAAACTCGACACACGAAAATCGAAATTCATAGAAACCTGCTCAATGTTTGATTGACTTAATATTGTGTCAGTAGGATTGTTTCATAATCATGCTCACGGTCTTGAAGGGTTCAGCAATTCGTTGGCCACAGCAAGGTCAACCTCCAATGCTCACCGATGCTAGTTATCAGATGATTGAACCAAGCAGGACATTACCTCGCCCCGCAGTATTTAATTCTCGCTTATTTGAGTACTAACTCGATCACCCCTACGCGTACGGGTACGCCTGCAACTTACGCAGAACAGCAGAGCAAATATCCTTTGCCCTTCAGATATTCCATCAAGTGGTTGTGGCTGTCGAGCAAAGAGTCTGTGCATCAACAACGACAATAGTGACAATGATAATAGCGACAATAATGACGACGACGACGAGAAGGACAACTCGGAAATCTAAGAGATTGGACATGGAGAGAAGGGCGATGGGAGAGAGAGGCTACTGTGGGGCCGAGCCATGGGGCATCAAGGGCGAAGGGTGAAGGGTGATTCCTCACTACTGCACTTGAAGCTCTCATGGTAGAGTTACATCACCAAGATGAATTCTGTACGAGTGATGAGGAGGGAAGCGGGTCGAAATCTTTGTGTCGAACACGCAGTCTCAGGAGAGCTTGTCACATAGTCTTTACTGGAGGTTGCCCAAAAGAGGTTATTCCAGAGGAGGTTATCAGAGATACGGTCATCCTATAGGATATCAAGCCAGAGCAGGTCATTCCAGAGTGCTTTGTGTACGCCCATATGCTCGCAGGGCCATCATCTCCAGCTAATTACCTAATTATATGTAGACCTAGGTACATGGCCACATGGCCAAAGTCTTCCAGAGCCATGTAGGTTACAGCTGAACCTTGAAACTAGCCCGTGTAGGTCCAAGATGAGATGTACCCACAAGTGGCTGCTCATGCCACAGTATATACTTCACCCAGTATCCAAACGAATTGAACTCTACATCATACAAACATGTTCCATGGAAGCCTCGCTATGCTGGCGTATGCACGGACCAGCCGTCCAAGTCCGGTTACCGCCGGATCCGCCGCCAAGTCTTGCCGGCTCCATAAGTGCCACGAAAACTTGCTTTTCAACAACCACAATTCGGTCTGGTGGTCTAGTGGTATGATTCGCGCTTAGGGAACACCCTAAAGCTTCATTGCGCGAGGTCCCGGGTTCAATCCCCGGCCAGACCCTTTTGTTGAAGCTATTTCCACGTTGTCATGCTTTGGAGATAGTCAAAGCAGTTCCCAGACTATGCTGGGGCTATCTTGTTTTTATGCCTGGTCTTTGAGGCTCACAGTGTGCTTCCTGATTTGAAGATATTACTAAGAGTGAGAATTGTGTTGATTTAGGCTGGTTATATGGTTGGTTGGTTGGTTGGTTGTGTTAATTGCGTGTTGTCTCCGGGTGCTCAAGTGTGTTCAGGGTGTGCTCCGGCCCAGCTTTTCGCCTCCACTGTGGGACATCCGCTCTTGCCAGGCTACTGAACACCCTTAGAACCACTGTACAAACACAAATTTGAGATCACATACATCCATTCCATGCAATGATTTGACTGCCTGAATATTAAGGTGATTGCACCTGTCCTTGTCTTGTACAATTATTCCTTGATCTAGACACTCGCTTTGAAAACATGCTAAGTAGTCTGAGCAGCCTAAAGTCACCATGATGGCCTTACAGAAACTCCATCAGACTAATCAATATTCATGAACAACCACACGGCGTCCAAACCTGATGATAAAGGTCAAGATTTACATGTAACCAAGACAACCTTTTCGGGATGATCAAAGCCTCTCCCACATGGACATAATTTGCATCCATGTGCAGGCTGAGCATAATGTGTTGTGAGACATTCGAATTCAAAGGACCTTGACTGTCGTCACATGGAGAATTTGTTGTTCAAAAAGGTTTTGGCTCATATCCAGCCCATGATAATCCTGGTACTTGAGTATCTCTGCATGCTACCTGATCGTGACCATGAGGATTGCAGACGTGTAGATGGGGCTGGAAAGAGTGATGGACTTTTAGATTCATGGAAAAGGAAACGAATGGGTGTCTGACGGATTAGGAACGAGCATAGTTCTATACTAATTCAGGAATTGTTTGACCTTGTATGTCCACTGGACAGAGGGAGTGATGGCTTCCTGCGACTTGAGGTCTCTTCGACTTCACAGGAAGGTAATGGAATAGCACGGGTCTTGCGAAACCCACTTGTGTTTCCAGTCTTGAGAACTAGAGCCAAAAACTTCAATTATATTATACAGCTGGCAGGTTCCCATAATCATGATGCTTTGGCCGTTGAACTTGACACACGACTGCCTTCAAAGCACCGATCCGTGTCGTTCTCTGACAAAGGCTTAATGGAGAGGTGGCTTGGTGATCATGTGTATAACCTATGAGAAACACCTCAATCGTCTCAAATTGATGGCCCAGATTATAGCGGAAGGTCGAGAGTCGGTAGGTTAGGAGACAGGCAATCTCCACCGTGCATGCACTGCCCGCCGCAAGAAGCGCTCAGCCGAAATCATGCAGCAGCCACAGATAGCTGATGACCCCCAAGCCTGCCTGATCAGTCACACAAGAGCAGCAGCCTGGTGCATCTGCACATCTGGGGTGCTAACACAATACCTGTTTTGCTAGCTACCCGGCTGGCTGCAGCACGTCAACATCGTCTTTGCCATCAATGCTAATTAGTATCCACTTGATGATCTATTATTCTTGAATCCGTTGTTTTATTCGCCCAGAGTTCGGTTTGTTCAAAGCAGAGCCGAGTCACTTGTTGAGATTTTGGGAGCTTCTTTGCCTTGCCTTTGGTTTGGAAATAACAGAATGTTGTTCGGGTTGTTCCGGGCAAGCGATCTCATGCTCGCTGACAAGCTTTCAAATGTTGGAACAGCAAGGAATTTGTCACTACATCTGGACCTGCCTGCGCTTACTTTGCCCCATAGGCGCAGCCAGCGCGCTCCGTCCTCCACTCCGCCCGCACGGTGTAACGCCGGGTGGCTGAGCAGGGCAGATCGCGAGCCTTTGAGGTAGGTGTGACAGTGGGCGAAGAGATAGGCGGCCAATGCTGCCGAGTCTCCAGACCATCTAGGCGGGGAAGGAAAAGAAAAAGAAAGGTACGACCATGGGAAGACAACACATGAGGGGGGCTCATTTATCAGCCATGTAACAGACGCGTCATATTTTCAGCTAATGCCAATCACTTTGTTTAAAGCTTGATTCTAGAACGATGGCTACGATCTACAGAAAGCTGTATATATCTTTTCCACAACATCAAAAGACTATGGCTCGAATACTCGTAGCCCAATACACATAGAGATCGAACATGACAGTCTGCTTGTCTCGGCTTATTCGTTGAGAACGATACAGGCACCGTTAATGTGCGTCTGCTGTCTATTACATGCAGTTAGGAGAGCATTTAATGTTGCTGTCGCAGGCGGCGGGGTAAATGTATCCGAAACACAACGCAGGGCATATTGTGCTACGCATTGTGTTCAGTTTTCTCAGCTGAAATATCTTGTACCTCGCGAGCGAGAGGTGTTTGTGTACCGTGTTCAGCTTCATGAATGGCAAGTCGCATCACGCTCTTAATATCTATTCCGCCCCTTGGTGTTCCCTGGGATGTCATACGACATACTTCATGCAGACCTTTGAATCTTGAGCGTGGGGGCCATGTGCAATGTATGTACTTGATGTCTGATGGGCCGGGTTCAAATTTATGGCCCATTCTTTCTTTCCCATCCGGATCACAACCACGACGAGTTGTTTTTCTGCTTATTTCTGCTTGAAGTCTGCTTCACGTCCGAGAATATCAATCGATTCCGAATATACAATGGGAATTGGCGCCTTTCTTACCCTGGTGCCATTGTTGATGAACGGTAGCCTCCTTCTTGCGTCAGTTACTGCAACCGCCCATCATATATTTTACTCCAAAGTAAACGACTCTCTTGTTCAGAGCTCAAACGAACAAGAGTGGTTCAGTCGCATTGGTACCGGCCTCGCCTTCATCGTCAAAACTCTTCTTGCGGCTTCGGCTAGCTTGGCCTATACGCAGTTGTTGTGGTATACGGTAAAAACCAAATCGTTTACCTTATCAGGGCTGGATTCTCTCTTCGCGGTCATTCATGATGTTTAGCAATTCTCGAGCTGGGAAGCATGGCGGCATGGTCTTCCTTTGATTTCTATTGCCCTCGTCGTATGGTGTGTTGCACCCACTTTATTTCTGGAGGTTTAACCTGTATATTGTGCCCTAACTGTGTAAATTAGGACCGTCCCTTTAATCGCCGTTTTTACTCCGGGAACACTTACTGTCCAAGAAGCTGCTCATCTAAAAGAAACTATACAAAACATACCTATCCCTTCCATCAACTATAACACTATCAACCATTTCGCAATTCCAGGTGGACAGATGGGAGGAGACTTTTACACAGGGCCATCGAGCCGCCTCAATCGCTTAATTGCTGCCGTTACCTCACAAGGGTCGATGCTACATCTCACGGCTCCCGCACCCAACTCGTACTTCTTTCTCGAATTTTTTGGACCCTCCCTTTCCTGTGGACCATCTACGACAATTACCGCATCGGACTACTCAAAAATGATTAGCGACATCCGGCTCGGTGATCACAGTGGGAACGGGTTCAAATACGTTGGCTTTGTACCAAGTTACATTTCTTTTTCGGACGACGAGCTAGAGCCAGACATCAGAGCATCGTCCCTCCAGGGTCTAAATGATACTTTGCTTGACCGCAACGGAGCTAGTCAGCCAAGTTTCGATTACATATCGACTGACTATGCAAGGCTTTTCTTCGACTTGCCTGGTCATGGCACCCAACTGATAGAATGTGGCCTGTATAACTCATCGTTTCAGGTAAACTTTACCTTCGTGTATGGACAGCAAGATATACAGGTCATAAAGACTATCAGGCTCAATGGAGTCAATGCACAGATTGCTCAAACCCACCACTGCGGCGACGATTCGGAACCCCGCCCTCCCCAATCCTGTTATGCGGCCAACACCATTTATGTCTCCATCTTGGAGGCTTTGGGCCCATATCTTGTGGGCCGCATTGATTACGACCATTACGGCTTTTTCAACCCCGTCCGAACACAAATAATGAGCTCCATCTTCATGCAAACACAGGAGCTACACGACATATTTGCGGAGGAAGAGCCACTATCCATCGCCAACCTGAGCATGGCGGCCGCCTTAGAGCAGGTCTTTACCAATGTCACCCTAAGTCTGTTTAGTGACTTATATTTTCTGTAAGCTCTCCTCATACAAGAATACAAGGGACCTTTCCGGTCATTCCTGCTTTCTCCATCTTAACAAGCCTAATAATATCCGATAATAGCGAGACTAAGAGCAATGCCACCATGGGACCTCTCCATGTATTAACGCCTCAGAATACATATTTATACCGACCCCGAAATCTCCTCATTGCATATTGCAGCTCAATAGTGGCAACAGCATTTGTAGTCATCGTGGGCCTTTTCTGCATCGCCACAGCCGACTCGAGGACATTCGACACATTGTGTTCCACTGTCTTACGCACAACCCGGGATGCCGAGCTAAACGCAATCGTGACGCCATCCGAGTCAACTGGCGATAGGCCGTTATCGAAGAACCTTGCAAGGACTCGACTAAGGCTGCTCAACTATGCGCATGTGACGGGTGACGATAAGAACGAAAATGGTGTGTGCGCGCGCGGAGCGGGAGTTGGGACAAGTTTTATGGTGTTTGGACCAGTGTTAAGAAGCTTCAGCTCAGCAGGACGTCGAGCAGGCTGCAATGAGCATGACAGATGTCGACTCATTGCTGCTTCCAGATGAGGGCTCGTACCCATCGGCTTACGCGGATACTAGTACGTCAGAGGTTGCGGACAGCTCTGTCATCGAGGGCAGGTGAGAAGTTTTCCAACATTTGAATTCTACACCAGCATCCTAACTTCAGATAGGAGTAGCTAGCAATAGCAAGACCTTCCATCAACTGAGCGGCAAAAATACGTGCGTTGCCTTGTTTAGTAGTGTCTGGGCACTTGAATCTAGGAGGCAAAACTGGAGCAGCTCACCTCAAATGCATTATTATTTCCAGTAATTATTCAGTAGCATGTAACATTGTCGCCGGCGCCCAACTGCACTTACCCATCCAGTCCATATAGCATCTCACATCTCGTTGTCAAAAAACTTACATAAGGAAACAAGACTGAACGCTCCCATACAGACAGAAACTTAATTGCAAGAAAAGGCGCATTCTTAACTCTGCTCCCTTCCGCCTCGACGAACGGTGCATGGACTTCGACCTGAAAGATGTACGGCTGTTCCCAAGAGGTATTGGAAGAACAAACCATACGAAGAGTCTCGGCCATGAAATTCGCGAGCCCCGTGATGTCCAAGTCTCTGATACTCTTCAGCTTTTGGGGGTTGACCAGCAATTACACAGCCAACCTATTTGTCGCATATACCCAGATTGTCGGGTGCCCCATATTATCTCAGCTTTCTTCGAACCCCATCGCACTTCTGCTTGGGGTGAGTATAATCAGGATTGGCCAGTGGACATTAAAAAATTCCTAGTCATCAAAAGTCTATGGAGGACAGACTGTTTCACTGGAACGGTGAGCAGATTGAGAGTTGCAAACACGGCAGACGACGACAATGGTCGTTACCAGGGTTAGGGCTGAGATGGTGAAAGCAAGGGGGTGGGAGCAAGCGCCGTTCATCCAAGACATCCGAAGCATGAAATAAAAAGTGAGTGAGGAAGGCGTCGCCATGTCGCACGGCGAGGCCCGAAGATGTAGGCTCTCGGGTGGTCTCAGCCATATAAGCAACTTGACTATCACAGTCGACGATCTCATCAAGATCTCAAGACATTGAGGCGCACCTGCCCCCCACCCCCGCCTCTCTCAGCCCCGTGTATCCCACCAGCGACTCTTGGCCTCGCATTTGCTTGCTCAATCGCTGGACTACTTATGACAATCACTCCCGATCCGGAGAGAAAGGGAAGTACTGCATTGTGAGTGTAGAGGTTACCACGATCCCTCCCTGAACCGTTCTCGTTCTCGTAAGCGATGGTGCTGCCCTGCCCCCTGACTTGCGACGAGTGGTGAGGTTGTTTGTTTCGATGAAACACCCCCGGCCCTCCTAAACGAGCGAAGGAACATGACGATGATCACCGCCCGGGATACAACAAACCACCCATGACTTTCGCCACCATCCAGGCCGTTGGAAGGGGCCGCTGGGTCGTACGTGCGTCTGGTCAAGAGTTCTTTTCCTCTGGGGGTGCGGGGTATCAGTATTCCTGATCCTGGTCTCCGTGCTTGGAAGGCGTCAGGGAATGACTCGAGCCGGGCGCGGCAAGGGGGATGTCAACATTGACGTCGGTTGGCGGTCGAACCATGTTCTGTGGCTTCGGTGAACAACAATGCATGCACGTTGAGGCGGTATAGCAAATGCCGTACCGATGGGCGGCGTAGGGGAGTGCGACCCTTCACGGAATTGTGCAAGTTTCGGCCGGGCGATGGACCAGAAGTACGGAGCAGATCGGTGCAAAAGCCCACAAAAAGAGAAACACCAAATGCGAGATGGGGCTATATTAGGTGCGGTGTTATACGTAGATTGCGTCGTCTCAGGAGAGAAGCGACGTCGTGCATGGCTAGCTCCGAGCTGCGCCCGCCGCCGTTGAACAGCCGGGACAGGCACGCACGCACGCAGCGATAGGATTCAATGCAAACAAGGGTTGATAGACTGACGGTCTGTCACCGCCTTCGGCTGCTGCTGCCGCCATCCCAAACGGGAGGGGACGGGTTCACATTGAGTCGCATTGTGTGTCAATTGTGTGTGTGTGTGTGTGCCGCCCACTACCGCGGGGGAGGCTGGCAGGCTGGCAGGCTGGAGGCTGGGTACAATGGAGGTCGATCAGTGATGGCCCGCTGGCAGTCGACCTGCAGTAGCGACTTGAGCGAACCGGGACCCGAATGAGAGACCAGCGCTTGCTTCCCTATTGTCCCGTCGCGGCTATTCCGCTGGGCGACGTCGGTGTCTCATGAAGTCATGCCTGGGCATTTTAGCGCCGGCCCCCCTTATTACTGCGTTCAGAACATGCAACTTGACAACGCGGAACAGGAGCACGAGTTTTGGTCTGGGCTAGCCGGAAGCTGATGGAGATAGCCGAGTGGTGCTGTGGCCAGGGGGGCCACCAAATGCCCCGTTCTTTGGCAGGGGCGGTCATGCCTTTACCTGCTCTGAGATCCTGGTGTTGACGAAAGAGAACCTCGGGTCGTCCAAGAGCAGGACCCCTAGAAACTCAAACCTGGGGGAGAGTGAGGGAAGGGATCAAGACCCTTGCCGGCCTGGCTGAACTGACTAAAGCACTGGATACTGTAGGAGGATTTCCGTGATCACTCCAGCCGACGGGCTGAGGGACTTTGGGGGGGGGGACCCATCCATGGTACCATTGAAATCCACAGGAGAGGGAAAAACAAAATGGGCTGATGACTGACGAGGGGAAAACGGGGCAGCGGTCCAGTTGTTCGTCAGTGATCATCTTTGTTGACCTGGCAAGACCTGGCGGATCTGCTGAGATGTGGTGGCAGGCCTGGTAGGCAGGTAGGCTGGCAAGTCTGCAGCAGTCTGGGCACTGGGCAGAGCCGGGCAGGCTGGGAAGACAGAGAGGATGGACAGGCGACAACCAAGAAAAAGTGCCTCACAGACCCCAGGGGCTGGAGAAGGCAGAGACCAATGAGGGAGTGGGGACCGGCCGTTTGGGCGATGGAATTCTTCTGGAAGGTGGCCCGTTCCCCGTCAGACCCGGCTCTTCATTGGTCAGCTTGGAGAGAGAAGGAGGAAGAGCACGAAAAGGGCAAAGGGCAAGGGCGGCGATGGGCCCCACAAAACTTGATGTCACTGCAGATGCAGCCCCGTCTGAGTGGGCAGCAGGCAGGACTGGCAGGACTGGCAGTGAGCCGAGCTTTCCATTCCTTGGGTCCCGCATTTTGCTTGCTATTCTGCTAGTCACTAGTAGCACTAGTCAGAGAACGGATCCATGTCGAAAGGTTCAGATTTTTTTTCCTGCTCGATTTTTTTTTCCTTCTCTTTTCGTGACCATCAATTTCGGCGCTCGCAATTGGCCACTGGGTCTCGGGAGATTGGCAAAGGCTGGGTCGCACAGCCGAACTACTGTGTATGATTTCATTACCCATCCCGAGGCCCCAGCGATTGCGATTTGTCGCCAGGCCTGATGCTGCTGCGAGTGAGACATGCAAGTGAGATGAATCTCGAAATTACACTACCTCTTCCTGCACAGTCAGCAAGCACTCTTTTGGGGGGAGAAGGCTGAAACGAAACCTCTTTGGGTAGGGTGCAGACCGGTGCAGCCTTGGTGCTGTCACCTGGGCCCATTACTCACTATGATGTGCGCAAAGTATTGTAGGTGCGTGTGATGTGTGTGTGGTGTGGGAGTGGTGTGTGTGTGCAACAACAGCGAGACGAGACAGGAATGGCCGGCTCCAAACGGGATAGGCACGCAGGCAGGATGACAGCAAACGGACGACCACACTAGCACGAACCAGTTGACAGCCCAAATAACGGCAGTTGGCTGCTCCCACTCGCACTTTCAATCAAATATGGAGTCTAGTCGTCAGCAGTCAGCAGCATCAAGCAGCAAGCAGCCACTCACACCCTCACCTCGTTGAGTACAGTAGTTGACTGATCGATCGATTAACCGATGCCTTGCCTCCTCGACGCAAGCATGCAGACTAGACTATAGTGTCTGTCCAGGACCACGGCGTAGCAGGATATGTCCTTCTTTAATCTCGAGTAAGATCAATCCCACCCACACCTCGACATCCCTCCCAGAAGTCCAAGATAGTGCCGGCGGAATCGACTTACCGCCTTTTTCGAACCGAGACGAGGCATCGTCACAGAAATCAACCCGGGGGGCATGGCATTGTTCGACATCATCTTTTTTTTTTTCCTTCCTCGCCCTTCCCCCTTCGTGTTCGGCGTCAAACCACTTTGGGTAGGGAGTGGGTCGGATCGAGTATGGTGACGGGGCTCTGACTGGGGTTGACATGGAAGTTGCAGGCGCGCTAATGCAAGTGTCATGGATTGTGAAGGGCCCCCCTGCCGGTTCTGCAGGCTTGCACCTTTCCCACTCTTTTGCTCAGGTCCAGATGTCGTCCGTGTCTCTCCGGCCGTCTCATCCCTCCTCCCTCCTCGCCCCCCTGCCTGGCACGACGCCTGGCTGGGAGTGCCCCTACCCTAACCACTGCCTGGCTGCCACGGCTACCGGGCAGGTACAGGCGGTTTCCACCTGATTGTGCTGGTCATGTAAGGTACCGTCCATACTGCCGTGGCAACCCTGGGGGGTCAGTACGAACGGCCGACCGTTCTCTGCTGCTAGTCTTTCGTGGTGCACCGCCCGCCACATTCTTCCATCCCCCCCCAGCCCAGCTTCCCAGCTCCCCCAGCTCCTCAGCTCCTGCCGCCTGCCTCTTTCCGACCAGCAGCAGCCCAACCCAAACTCAGCCCAGACCTTACTGCACACCAGTCCACCTGCATGCCCATCATACCCTGCGGTAAGCACCGTACCACTCGGCCTGCACTACACTACACTACACTACCAACCCAGCCCATCCCATCCCATCCCTTCATCCTCCTTCACCGTGCTACACTTCCCTTCACATGCGCTGCACAACCCAACTTTGAATCATCCATCCATCCATCCATCCCTCTCACATTCACTCTGTACCATCATCCTGTATTGTACTGTTCTGCCGCCTGCATCCATCTTCGTCTCCTTGCGCAAGCGTCCCCGCCCGAACCCAACTCTGCCGCCGCCGCCTGCTCTGTGCATACTCGGCCCAAAACACGACAAACGGACGCCTAGACAGACACCCAGGGTTCCCTCGTGCGTTTGAAAAAGAGATACCCTCGACGTTTTAGAAGCCCGACTCGCAGCCTCTCTTCCTGTCTCTCTCTCAAAATGCCCTACAATACTCGCCGCAAGTCGCTTTCACTCCCTTCCCTGGGAATCCACGTCCCCGTTACTCTGGCCGAACGCGACGCCGCCCGAGCTGCCGCCGCTGCAAATCGACTCTCGCCTAGCCATAGCCATAGCCATAGCGCATCCTCCTCATCTTCCTCCGCCTCATCATCGATGACGAATTCGCCCTCCTTCCACTCCCCACGGAGCCCCTCCACCCCCGCCGCAATGGACGCTCAGACCCATGCCTCCAAGAAGATAAAACGTTCGCATGCCGGCGACAACACGCCCGCCGCCAAGCGCCATCAGCCCGGCGCAAACAAGCTGCCCCCGTCCCCACCAAGGTCAAGGCAATCTTCGGTTGAGATGAAGGACGCCGCCGACATGTCCTCCACCAAGGTCGATCTGAGCAGCGTCAACGATGAGATCGTCGAGGCCGTCATCGTACAGCTCCAGAATGCGGGCAACCGCCCCCACATCGTCAAGGAGCTCGTCCCCGTCCTGATGCAACAGCTCAAGATCGTCCAACAGTACGTTCCCCTCCCTGCATCGCGCACCGCACCGCACCGCGCATGGCACGGCACGCGCCAAGGTACGCATCACTAATAATACTAACACTATCCTCTTAGATCTGCAAACCCCTCCGCAATCATCTCTTCCCGACTGTCTACCTACCTAAAACGCTCATGCTGGAACGCAAATAACCCCTGCCCTATGGCCAAGGAGCTCGAGACAGTCCACCCGCGCAGAACTTACTTCTACCTCACAACATGCCCCCACGGGCCCCTACCCGAGCCGACCATGGCAGCTTTGGCGGCAGCACATGCGCGCACACTCGTCACACCGAGCGCGACATCTGCGTCGGACGATGCCGACGACGAACGGAGGAGGGAGCTCAGCCCCTCGCCCGAGGTGGACCTGTCGTCGCCCGAGTTCGACGACATGGACGATGACATGCCCATGCCTGCCACTCCAGTTGGATCGTTCTCTGGGCGCCAGGTTCCTACCCTTGCGCTCCCGGTGCAGACCCAGCGAGGAGCGTCTCCACCGCTGGAGAAGGACGAGAAGGAATTCACCCAGACGGCAGACGGCCTGCAAAAACGCAAACTCAGCGGCAACCTACTGCCTGTAAAGTCGGAGCTTGTCGTCCAAAGCACGGAGCTGGATGAGCACACCAAGGACGACAGCTTGTTCGGCGAGTCCAAGGCTGGCGCGGCCCTCAGCCAACCCCCGCAGATGGCCTTCATCGCTAGCCCGGCGATGCGCCCAGCCTTCTCTGTCAACACGAAGAAGGAGGGCGAGATGGACGGCTGGGCCAAACTCGACAGCCTCCTGGAGTGGGACCGGAGCCCCGAGACGATCGAGCTTGATGAGCTCGACTGCCTACTGAACGACTATTGAGCTTGCGCCCGGGCGATGAGCACACTCATGTATCACCATTGATTGGTCCAATCACCACTCATTAAAGGCAGATATGCCGATACGTCAGGCTGTCGGCTTCTGTATTTGAAGATATCTGAGCACATGCAATCTACTTGCTCATCTATTCTACGACCATGTAACGATTATAATCTGGGGGAAAGGAAGCAAGTCTTTGCCGAGCTGAAAGCTACTGTATATGTACATTATGACTTTGTTTTGAGCGAGACGGGGACTTGGAGGACGGAGGGGCAAACTCATTATGGCACTCTAGATTACCCTTTTAGATGTAGATGCTTGTGAGAGGAAAGGACTGGGAGAGGAAAGGGGGACCCATGGGGCCCAAGCAAAAAAGGGCACCAGGCAAAACAAAAGCTTCAAAAAGTGCATTTTGGGGCTATCTTGAGAAGGAAAACGGCGCAACAAAAACAATGCAAAGAATTCTCCCTTCGCTTCACTTCACTTCACTCTTTCGGCACTGGCATGTGTGTTCACGCTACGCTCGCATTCACGCTCATGCTACTCGCTCGAGATCTCAGATGCCATGTACTTTTGTGACGATGTTGTGATGGTGCGAGCGAGCGTTGGCTGCCGGCCTAGGCGGGCAGGTCGGCCAGGCTAAGTCTTGGTTAGGCCGAAGTTGCAAAAAGACAACGGCCGTGCATCGTTCATGACATGCCTACCGTAGTAATTGTTCATCATCTAGCTCGAGGTTTTCGGTCGGCCGGTTTCAATACTCGGTCTTCTTTTGGTTCGAGTCAACTAACTCGACTGTTAAGCTTTTAATTTTGGCCGTTCTGCCAAGCTAGCAGTAAGTAGCAGTAGCAACACCCCCCTTGTTCTCACTCGAAGGCATGGAAGGGTCCGGGGGGGGTTGGAGGGGGTTAGCCTGGTTAGGATGAGAGTGCAGTGTGTGCAATGTTCACGGGCAACAGGTCAAAGCTGGGCGTGCTACTATTATTACAAGCGCCCCGTTCCCGATGATCTATGTGATCGATTTTCTTTTTTTCTCCCTACTCCTTCTCCTTCTGACAGGCGGGTGGGCGTTTAGACTGAACATGTCAGAGGCTGAGAAAGATGGGCTGGCTGGGCGCTTGTTTGTTTGGCCTGCCCACAGACCCTCCCTCCCGGGTCCGAGACCACCGACCCGGGTTCTCTCTCTCTCTTTTGTTTGATGGTCTCTCTCGTCTCAGCTCGGGAGCCAAGCCATTGACCTATCACTGTTCGCGTTTTGGGAGGGGAGGGGGGGCGGAACGACCAACCCTTGCTGAGAGTCATGCTCGTTTTTCTCTAACTTGTTGTTGCTGGCGGCCAGCATCATGGGAGGAACTTCAGTGTATTCGTGTATACATGTGTGTGTGTAAAGACTCATTTAACGTCCATGTCGTTGTACAGTACAGTACACGCATGCAACACTACCTTTACGTGGGGCTGAAAATAAGTGAGCCCAAAGCATCGAGGTTACGGTCGGGGTCTGCGTGGCATCGTGCATGGTCTGGTCTGTCTGCGATACATAGAGAGAGAGACGGTAACAGGCGTCGGCTATTGGTATCAGATCATCATCCCAAGACCCTGCGCACAGAAGAGATACACTAGATGAGATGAAGAGAAAAGAGAGCCCACCCGAGTAAGGGAAAGGAAGGGTGGGAAAAGCGTGTTTTCTGCCGACCCAAAAGCTTGTTACTGACTCGGGAGATGGGACAAACGAACGGGAGAAGCCAGAGGTGATTGTCCAGAGCCCGGCTCACGCCACTTGCTGCCCCCCCCCCCAGCTCCCCTCCTCATCACCAATCGTCAATTCATCATGGTCGCCACCACGCCACGATGGCTTGGTCGCGTGTGGTTTTGTCTCCAATCCGTACCCGCCCCCTCATCGAGACAAAAACCGCGACTGCGGCGGCGGCAACGCATTGACAACAACGCATTTTAAGGGTCCAGATGTCCTCCCCCCCCCAATCCACAATCCACATCTACATCCATTCCCCTCTTTAATTCTGCAGGGCAAAAAAAAAAAAAGAGAGAATAAAGAAATAAGAAAAAAAAGACAAGAAATAGAAGACGCGGTTACCACCAATACCACCAAAAAAAACACCCCGCCCCTCCACCGGCGGGTGGACAGAGGGCGGTAAGTTTCGAGATGGGATCATGCAATGCGAGAAGCATGGACAACTCAGCAGCTCCAACCCGCCGAGGGGTCCTCAAGGGTTCCACTTTCCTTTTCGTCCCTCTCAACCGCTCTTCATCAATGCACGTACGTGCACTACGTATGCTGTCAGGGTTCTTGTTCGAGTTATGATGATCCACAGCCTGAGTTGGAGGGTCCGGACCGAACACCACCCTGCCTAGGGTTCATCAGGAACAACAACAACAACAGCACCAGCCAGTTCATCAGCGCATGGGCTGAGTTGTTTTGTGTTTGGCTGTTGTGTCGTTGACCCGGAACCCGAACCCCCTCTCCACCAGGGAAACTTGCATTGGGGGAAGGGATCCACTGTTGAAAAATATCCCGACAAACCCCCCGCCCTACATCAATGCTCTGATGCTTGCACCTTCACCGCCGTCGTGGGGGGAAACAAGCGCGCCCAACTTCCCCTCCTCAATCCTCCCCTTCCCTTGCCTCCTAAGTTGCCCAGTGCCATCCTTGAAGGAGGAGGAGGAGGAGGGTAAGGGGAGAAAGAGGAAGAGAAGAGGAGCACACATCATGCACCCAGCCTGCCAGCCCAAGCGTTTTCGTTGGGGAGTGGATTGACAGGCGACACATCATATCCACATCATCACCAGCCCGATCTCTTGTCACACACACACACACAGCTGTCTACAGTAGTCTAGATATCTTCTTCAACAACAACGACGAAAATCCACACCCAACCACCTGGGCAAGACAGTGTAGCGTAGGTCAGCGTAGCACACACCTTCCTGCAGCCTACAACAGATTAGATGCGTTCCTCTTATGCCTACGAATCCCGTTGAGCGTGGACCGTAGACGTAGACCCACGCCCATAACATAGAGTCAGTAGTCCGATATAGATATACCCAGGGGCGGGTGTGCCTTGAAATATCCCCATCTCATACTTCAGATGGCACTCACTGTGCGATATTATGAAAGAAGCGACCACCCAGAAAGAATTGGAAGTCTGCAAAGGAGCGTCCGTATTACTTCAATGCCTAGTAGAACCCCCACCATCTATCTATATTTTGTAGACTGTCTGCCTGTCCTGTCCAGTCCATAATCTTTGTTTCCCCAAGTGTTTTACCCCGTATAGCCAGCCCAGTATTAACGGTGTACCCCCATGCCATGCCATACCAGCGCACTCCAACCTCAAGAACGCCTCAAATCAGACCAGACCAGACCATACCGCACCGTACCGACCCGACCCGAAAACCCAATCTCATACGCACCCCAACACAAATCCGTTGCTTGCCTTCTCTGTTCTGTTCTGTTCATCCAGTCTTTTTCTTCTTCTTCTTCCCCCTCCCATTTCCCTTCGTTTTTTTACACCATGCCAAAAAAAATCAACGTCGATGCCCATGTCCGTGTCGGTGCCGGTTGCCGATGACCCGTTTGCCGCCCGTGTTATCTGCATGCAGGTCTCTCTGTCTCTCTCTCTCTTTTTCCCACAAAAAAATGTGAACCCCCCCAATCAATCTTTTTATTATTCCGCGTTGAGGTGCGAACCAATGACCACAAAGAAGCAACAACGGCTAACCCCCACAAAAAGGAAAAGCCATTGCACACTGGCTGGTGGGGGGCTTGTACACAGTACCTTTGCGCGATTGCACCCGTCCTTTTTTCCCTCCCTCCAAGCGGTGGGCTAAATCCTGTCGTGCCCCAGTCACCTGAGCAATCTTCCCCTGGCAGCTGTCCGCTGAGACAATGTGTTGCAGACTGCAGTAGTCTTTGCTTGTGCTACTGGTCGCAGTGTATCCGTGCACACATCTCTCTTCAAGAGGGAGGTGGCATCATAGATGCTTCAAAGATCGACCTGCTCGTCTGCGGCGGGGCGCGGGGCCGAGTCGTCCGGATCCACCAGGTCAGTCTCCAAACGCAACAGCGGCTGCATCATCGCCATCGTCATAGCCCTCCCCGCCGCCGACATGCCTGCCTACCAACTAGCATCTTGTTGTGAGGGAGTTCCGAGGGGGCCAGCGTAGCCCGGTTAGCTGCTGCTGCTGGTCTTGGATGATATCAATCAAAGGCCCAATATGTGTCAGATGGATGTTTTCTGACAGTGGCAGCGTTGTCATCATTGCTGGTCTGGTCCAATTCTCTGATGTCCATCATGTCCAGCCCGTTGTGGCTAGCGTGACCGTGCAGGTCGAAGTCGGGATAAACATCCGGGGTAAGGGGTGTCTGATCTTGACCGTCCACGCCCACGTCGACGGCCGAGTCCCGGTCGAACTCGGGAGCAAGAGTCAGGGTGGGCCGTGTCCGTCCGGCGCCGTCCATGCCAAAATCGACGCCCGAGTCCCTCCTTGGTACGCGTTGCGGCAGCCTTTCGTGGGCAGGTTCATATCCGGTGGAGCAGCCAACAACAGCATCCTGCACATCGTATTCACTCTCATGCTCATCCTCCTGCCCTTCCTCGAGTTCGCCTGACCACCAGAAGAGTGTGCTGTCGCGCAGGAGTGTGTCCCTCAGCCTGATTAGGTCAAAGTCCGCCGCTGCGGGATAGGTCCTGCACCCCTCCGGCTTGAAGTTGGCCCCGCTGGTCTCCGGTAATGCCCCTAGGCCGGAGGGAGGGCTCGTTGAGTGTGACGCGTGATTAGTGCGCGGCGGAGTGGGTGGAAAGGCGTCAGTCTTAGCGCCGCCGTCAGTTCGGACTTTTCCTGCGATGATGGCCTCCCAGAGACCTTTCCTGAACTCAGCAAAGTCCGCCGTGAATGGACTATGGTAGATGGCCGAGAGGCCATGCGCCCACATGCGCGCGATGTGTGCGTCGCCTTTGCCGGTGTCGTGGAAGTGTGGATTCATGGTGCGGATCTGGAGAATCTGCACCTTTGGAGCAGTGGTAAGCATCTTGGAGCTGTGCGTTGGCAGAGTATGGTCAATAGCCACCACGTCATCTCTAGGTGAAAGAGGCCGACAAGCTGCACTCACGCTTGCCTCCGAAGCTGAAGATGAAACGGGTGAAGTGCCAGTAGGGGTTGACACTGGCGAGCAGGACGCTGATGAGATGGTCGAATGCAGCCCTGGCACGGGGGAGCAAGGCGGTGAATCGAGCTTGGGCTCGCCGGCAAAGCGCTCAAAAATGTCCAGGAAGTGGAAGGGTTCAATGGCGTAGCCGTTGGCCAGACGCAGCTTCAGCGCCAGCGACAAGGTCATTGCGTGCTCGCCCGCGTTGGCAGTGCAGATGTGATGCAGCTCCATTTCTCTGCCGTCACCCTCGACGCGCTCACAGGCGTCGCCGCTGAAGACACAGCGCCCTCTCATCTCCAGCTGGTGCAGGAGCTGGTTCAAGTGCCGGTTGACCACCTCGCTGCTCCGGCCCGAGGTCTTGAAGACGATCTGGCCGTCGTGTACCTTGGGCTTGCTGCCCCAGTTGATGCGCACCATGGCATCCTGTGCCGAGGCCAGGTGGAACCCGGCACTGAAGGCCTTGCAGTATTCCGAGACACTGCCGCTGACAAAGTTGTCGGCGTCGATGAAGCCGATGTACTTGTAGTAGCTGGTACGACAGCCGTTCTTGGCTGCGCATCCCCGGGGTTGCTTGTTGCGGCAAGTGCCGCTGTCTCTGGCCGCGTAGGCGCCGCGGCACTGCTGCCCGTTCCCGTTGATGGTGCCACACTTGTTGCCGTGGCCACACCGCACATTTGGCTCTTGGCCATCGATGCTGCCATTCCTCTCTCCGTTCTTGTTGTGGCCGTGGCACGTCTGCTGGGTGCGAGTGTCGGCAGCAGCAGGGTTGATCTCATCGGCAGCGCCTGGGCCGGGCGCAGTGGCGGCGAGAGCGATACCGACGACCAGCGCCTCGCCCTTCCCCTCGTGGACGAGGCCGCTTTCGTCCAGCAGTGCCGTCATCCCGACCTCAGCCAGGGCCTTGGCAAGCTGGCGGTCGCGCTGGTGGACACTGATGCCGTTCCGTCCCGTGTCACGACAGAACTGGGCCAACGCGTCCCGCTCATCGGCGTACTTGTGTTCCGCAGATGCTGAGACGGAAATGATGAGACTGCTTGCCGGGATTCCAGCCCACACGCACAAAATGCGACTGAGAGGCTCGTCCTTGCAGGGCACGACAATGGCCGTCCTGCACTGGATGGCATCGATGGCTTTGGGCGAGACTGCTTGGGTTGGGTTTTGGCCATGCCGCCTTCTTATGTTGGACTCACGATCTCTGGCCTCGAATTCCACGACTTGCTGGACGCCTCGGATTTCGATGTCCCCAACGTAGGCACTGGCCGAGGCCACAGAGAGGCGCATCGTCAGGGGAAGCCGGCGTCGCCCACGGGCTCGGGCTCGGGCTGGGTGGAAGGGGGACAGGACGTCGGTTGCTCTGCCTGATCTGATTCTTGTACTTTGATATTGTGGGGGGTCTGGTCTGTGATGCTGTGTGTTGAGGGGGCACCACACGCGTAAGGTATGCTTGGGGTACAGATGCGTGCGCAAGAGGAGTGAAGAATGTGATCTAGGTTCGTATGTGACGGCCTCGAGGGTGCTCAGGTCGGTTGTTGTCGGGTTGTGCCCGTATTATGAAGTTGCTTGATGCGGGTGTGATGCAATATGATGCTGTCAGGGAAGGAAGGCCGGCCGCGATGGGGTCCAGATGGTCTGGGCAGAGAGAGATGGCAGGCTCGATGGCATCATCCAGCATTGTGAAGAAGGAAACGACTGCAAGGGAAGGGACGAGCAAAGCCACTGCGCAACTCACCTGCCGTGTGACATGTATACCTCGTGAAGCATCGTGAGTCTTCGTCAACAGACACAGACACACACACACACATACACATACCTACCTCTATATATGTGCTTTTGAAATTGGGAATTCCTCTCCGTGTTCGGTGCAAGTGCGCGAGGCGCTCTCGTGCCTCCCCCCGGATCACCTGCCCGTCTTCTCAAATATTCTTGTGCAGGGCCAGACCGCTGGCGAACATGCCACTTGCTTTGATTCTGCCTCCATCGCAACCGTGACTGAAACAGACTTCCCTCCCGGAGAAAATCCCATCAACGACCCCCTTCTCATTTGCCCGCAAGACGCGATCTGGACGCCAGCAGCCGATCTGCCCCATCGTGGGAACGCCATTGTCTGTTACTTTTCGGTAGGTTTCATTGGATGCTGCTTCTTGTTATCTTGACGATGGCCTCCTTCTCCTCCAGTCCAGAGCCGCCGGCCGCTGTGGGACTGGGAGGATGCGCGTGCACTGGGAGCGGTGACCAACGTACATAGTTTCAGGAAACTACACAAATGGGCCGTTGCGGATGTGCAGCTGCAGTATCCCACTGGTCATCTCGCGATGGCGATGGAGAGGCGGTACAACTGCACTTGTGTCTCAGATGAATCATTGATGGCCCGTCGAGGTTGCCAGCACCAAGCACTCGCCAGCACGTGTCACATGAAATCCCACACTGTCCGACGCTGACCCCGGTTGAGGACCATGTAGGCACCGAGTGATGAAAAAAAGACCGCATGCCTCAATGCCCAGTGAAAGCTCGTCACTTGCTGTCTTTTTGATTTTTATGTTACACTTATATTGACCTCCTTGAGTTGTTAGTCGGTGAGTAGCCACAAAAGCATTCCCAGGATGATGGGTCCATGTGCCCACCGTTTCGGGGTAGATATTCCGAGGCCTGTTGCAGCATGTTTGAAGAAGCAGGGAAGGAAAAAGGAAGAAAAGGAAAGCAGAGCGGTACTTTGTTCCGGTGACCGGCTTGATTCCTTCTAGCAGTTTTCTGCCCAGTTACATGATCGCTTGACCGCATCCAATCTTGAGGGGTTCTCCACTGGCGCGCATGGGGAGATTTGGTGCACCGCAGAAAGAAAACGTACGGCTGCAAGATTGCCGAGCCGGTCGGCAGCCCGCTAAGGTGCCTCTTTTTCTTTGGGGTCACACCCTATCGATCTGATCGGACGGTCTGCGATCTACTGTAGATTCGTCTGGTAATCTAGGCACGGCCCGTCGTGGTCGCTTAAATTAGCTTTCCACCTTTCCACGTCAGAAATATTTTGCCGGCTTGTTGTCGCGCTGTCCCTGGTCCCCAGCGCCGCAGTGCCCCGGGTTCACGAGGCGAGCCGGGACATGGGCCGCCCAGGGCTGCCGGCTGGCGTGCTGCTGCTTCCGTCTGCCTTTTGAGGGTCGACCTTGAGCTCGACCCAGTACATCGTACCACCCTGTGACCAGAGCAGTGGCCTGCCGACCCGGACGACCTCGAGCCCCGGCACCTCCCTCTCCGCCCTGCGCACAACCTCCTCTATGTCTCTGTTCCACCAGCATCCATATCTGTCAAAATGTGAAGGGGCGAACTTGTCCAGTAGGCTGTTGAGCCAGTCGTAACGGCCGCGTCCGTGCTCCAGAAGGTAGATACGGCCGGACCCGGGCTGGAGCACGCGGGCCATGTTGGCTAGCAGCTTATGCGGATCAGCCACGCTACACAGTCCAAAGTTTTGCAGGATTGTGTCAAAGTAGCGGGGCGGGGGCAACGTTGTTGCAGCATCCGAGGCGAGTATGGACGGTGGCGAGGGGAGGCGGGATTGTGCATCGGCCTTGAACAGGCGGATACGTCCCGCGCCAATGTTGGCAGCCAAGGCCTGATCCCCGAACTGGCTGGTTGGGGGCGGCGCAGAATGTCGTGCAGGAGCCGGGGTCTTGGAATCTGACAGGGCCTTCAACGGGTTCCGAAATGTGACGGGTGTTTTTTCTTCAGCAGACTTCTGCTGAAGCTGAAGCTTCTGCTGCTGCTGGTTGGGCGCCTCCACCTCCTCCACCGCTTTCCTTCTGCGCCGGGTGATCAGCTCTGGCACGGCCTTCTTCAGCTTCGTCCATGTCACCTCCAGTACGTCGGCAGATACGTCGATGCCGGTGAAGCTCAGCACCTCTGGGGCGTCGTCCCCGGGCAGGATCATGCCCTTCTTTCCTTTGTCCATCCTTCGCTTCACACGGCCCCTCTCCAGCTCCTCTGGCGAGTGGGGATTAGGCACAAACCCCGTGCCCTCGTCCACAGGGCGCGGAGCAGAGACGTTGATGTCGTCCCAGTCCATGTACTCGATGTTCCGTCCCGTGCCCACAGCGACCTCGAGGACGTGACCTCTTGCAAGCCCACCCATGAGTTTCCGCAGACCCCGGATGCCCATGATCCTTTCGTTCCAGTCCTGCTCACGATCAAAGGCAGAGGCGGAGATCTTTCCAGATCGTAGTTCCAGCGGCCGACCTGAAGGGACATCGCCATGCTGTCCATGCTCTTCATGCGGCTGGTGGTCGGCACAGGGGTCCCTGGTCATGCTGCGGATGAGCATGGCGATGTATGCGCCCATGACAGCCACACCGAGACCGAAAACGACGAGTTGTTTCTTGTACGTCTCTGCAAGCTCAGAAAGGGGCCTTGCTGCTCCCTTGTCGTGCTGCTTGGCCCCGGCGCGAGACCTTCCAGTTGACGAATGGATCGGCCGTGTCTTGGGGATGCATCTTGACGGCCCAGATGGAAACAAGGGACGTGCTGTCCCCCTGGTTACTGCAGCGCCATGCTGATGAAGAACCCACGATGGCGACCTCGGTGGCACTCCGTTCTGTGCTCCCCTCGAAGGCAAAGCAATGCGAATGCCTTGCCTCAGATGCTGTGAGACGGGCATGGTGCAGACGAGACAGGTTCCCAGCGTCGCATGCGCATCCCCAGGACGCCCCCAACGTGGTCCAGCCCAGCCCAGACCACTGCAGTCCAGCCCAATTCCCTAGGATTGACTTCAGGCACTGCGTCCGGTGTGGCAAGCGTCAAGAGTTAGGCACAGCCAGCCGAGAGCTGGCGAGAGAGAGACGAGAGCAGCTGGACGGGATGGGTTGGATTGGCTCGATCTCAAGGCTCCTTGCTGGGCAGGCTGCGTGGTTTGGAATCGAAGTCCCGATTTGATCGGTGTCCAGATGGGATGAGGACCTCGACCCTTGAGGCGTTGCTGGGGCGCGGACGGCGTGATGAGCAGTTCAGAGCCGTTGAACGAGCGACGTCGGCTTGAGTGTCGTGAGCGCGAGTTTAGTGCAGAAGCAGACGCGGGCGCAGGCGCAGGCGCTGCAGTTGCAGTTGCAGTTGCAGTTGCAGTTGCAGGTGCGAGTGGCAAGTGCAGGGCCAAACAGCGTGCAGTCCATAATCTCCAGCACACGTGATCCGGCATGGGGGTGGCTTGGCGCTGCTGTGGCAGGGTGTGGGCGGGCGGCCAAAAGGCTGGTTGGTTCCTTGCAGCAGAACCAGAAACGCTAAACCACCTGCAGCAGTCGTCTCTGGGGGACTGACCGCCTCTGAAGAAAACGGCCGGCAGGGTGCGTCAACGCGATCCCCTTTTTCAGCCAGCCATTCTTCCGCTCATCCCTCTTCATCCCGCCACCACCACCGCCTCATCCGCCTCCTCAGCTGTCATAAGTCAAGGCTACTTGGGAAAAAGCAAAGCATCATGATGATTTGAACTCGTCCATCTCGTGCACATCGACAATGCCATCGAAATTCTGGCCCACCATCGGAGTTGTCAAGGCCATCCGCATGAGCAAGCATGACCGACTAGCCCTGTAGAAAAAAAGAAAAAAGAAACAAGACAGCTATCAATTGGGCACCGGCGCCTAAGCGAGTAGCCTGCAGCAGTTGGCCCATAGGCACTAGTAGTAGGCGAGCTTGTAAGCACAGTTGTGAGACATCCATGCGCATACCACGATGACATTGCCACTTACAGAAGCGGTCCAACACAATGCCATGGCCCGCGAATGGGCAACGACCACTTTGCCATATCTGCTGACTCCGTGATGATCATGCCAAGGGCTAATGCCACGAGAAGACAAGGTCTGGTCTGGTTCCGAACACGGCTAAGAGCCTGAGAACAAGTCTCAACAGCAGGCAGGTTCCAGATGTCCTCCAGCCACATCGGTACCAGAAGCTCGCTCGCATGGCCCGGCGCTGGCCTAGTCCTGTCTAGATTCTGGTCTCGACTTATCCCAAATACAATGAATACTGAGTATATGCAGAAAGCCCTCTGAGGAGGCCACATAGAAGTGTCTCATTCACCGGGTGCGAAAGGACCAATGTCACGCCAGTAACAGGCAAGGGAAATCGTGACGACGCCTTACTAAGTGGCATAGACTCCCGCCTGTCACAGCTGAACCACTTCGGACTCAAGCTGCAAGGGCGATTGTCGAAGTGTGTCCGTCATTCTAAGAGAGAGGGACTGCTCTTGGCTCTTGAAACATGTCGGGATGTGCCATGAAGATCCCATTGATGTTTGTTGACCTATGATGTGTGCCCTTACGCCGCTCTGGTGGTAGAATGGAGGTCTGAGTAGTTTCTCTCGTCATGATATGATGCAGACATTGCTCAAGTGCTGCTTACATTCGTCAGATCAACCATGAAAACTTTGCTGGTGTCATCGAGAATTACTGTGAATCGAGAATTACTGTGACACGATACTATCGAATATGACTATCGACGACTGTCTTACTTCAAGTTGTCCTGAGCGGGCCCGGTCGCAAAGCCACTAACAAACTGGATTGATATGAACAGTCGGGGTTCGATATTAGCTTCCAAGGTTCGGCCGACTGGACAGTGGTCAATTAGCACATATCTTGAGGGCACCTCATGTTTCTTCCAGGTCTCAACTCGAAGAGATTGCTTTTAGAGCGAGAGTCCGAAGCTTGACGTTGAAAGTAGCTAGACTTCAAGCGAGGCGCTGGCTGAGAAAAAACGAGTGGTCACCGGAATGAAAGGACAAGAAATTCAGGCAAAGACAGATGTGATTACTGAGCTTAGTCTGCTACCAGAAGGAATTACAATTGAGCCTACGCCATCTGTGATACGAACATCGTCCGCATAGTCGGAGCTCTCGATTAACCCTCACCACCAGCTTACAGCCGTTCGTGTCAAATTTCGTAGCCAAACCACTCCTCAGAAAATTCTACCACGATGTGTCTTCAATGTCTACAGCATTGCCTCTCAAGGCCGGCAAACTTTCGCGTACTTTATCACGCACGACAGTATATATCGAAGTTAGAACACCCTTTAGCAGGAGTCATCCAAGCCACCAACTATAACATGATAATCAACACAGAACGGGAGACATGATTAATGACGCGTTGTGTTCATCACTCACTCAATGCCTGTTTACCGGAAAACAGGAAAAGAAGAAAGACGGATGTCTCACAACCGTCCAGTATTGAGAACATCAACAGAGAATCAATGACAGATTACCTAGGTATGTAAACATGTCGCAACATGATATTAAGAGACGTGACCATGGACAGACAAGAGGAGCTAGCCGACAGGCGATGAGAGAGGCTGGCCGGCGGCCTGCTGTCTGTCATTCATTATAAGTCCGGTACTCGTAAAATTACATGAATGCTACACACTCCCACCACACCGAAGTGATCTGATGCACTGGAACTCCCCTTCCCTTTTCGTTCTGCCCCGTTTTCAGCTGCCGACATTCCGGCCAGAAAGAAAAAAAATACAACAGTTTGTATCTGTCAAGGGATTGTAACCGCTGTTTCCCCCAAATCATGAATGCACGGAATGGATGATTGAATGCAAGCCATCGACCCATCCTTGCCCAACGCCGACTCCCTTCCGACCATCCCACCTTCCCCACCATCAGACCTTTTCTTTCGTGAAGCCTTCCCTTTTTGTTTAGCAGTGGAGTTGAAAAATTACAATGCATCCCCATCTCTGCAAGGTCATGAAACATTTTTTCCCCACCCCGCTGTGCCTGCGCCATCAAGGTCAAAAAAATCCAAAAGACATCGTCGTGCGGGCGTGCTTTCATGTCTCTTTTCTCGTCGCCCGTGGTAACTTCTAGCTGTGCGCAGTCACTATCTCCGCAAATCGCTGGGCAACCTATGGACAGCGGGTCAGTAAAAGAGACATCGTCAAGTGATTGGTGAAGGGGTCACTCACCTCAGGTGTCTGCTTGATGAAAGGGAGCTCGAAGAACATGTACTTGTCGTTCTTGACCAGCTCCACCACCGTGATAAGCAGGCCCCACGGCTGCGGCCAGAACCCGATCAGTCGCTCCAGAAGCACCCGCGCGATCTGCTCACGAATTTCCGTCTCCTCCGGGTCAGACAGGTCGTGGGAGAATATCTCCAGTAACGACTTGCTGAAGAACTCCATGTCCGCGCTTGGCTCGCGCAGGTGGTTGAGCATGCTCAGAAGCAGGTAGTGCCGAGGCTCCGGTGCGAGTTCGTGCACGAGCATCGACAGCGTCGCGAGGCCTGAGGAGGCAGGTTCAAACGCCGGCTGCCCCGCTCCCGCTCGCTGCACCGCATGCTTGCCGATGTATGCCGTAATTGCGTCGATGACCGCCAGGTTTGCATTGATGAGGGCAGGACCAAAGCCCGTCTTCCCGTCGCCTCGCCTGATCGCATGTGTCATGTGGGCCACGGCATCCTCCGACGGCCCGTGTTCCAGGGCTGAGTTGAGTATGTCCAAAAGACCAATGTTTTGGAGGAAGCCAGCTGGGTTTCCAGCATCACGCGAAGGCCCCGTCTGGTTGCCTGCAGCGTCCAGTCCGGCTGTCATCGGGTCCGGCATCTTGCTGACAGAGGCGAATAATATCGTGTTGATAAGCTGAGTGCAATGCGGTGGGATGCTTGCTAGCAGTTCCGTTGAGTTGGTCGCTAGGTATTGTGGGAAGTCATGCTGCAATACTATGAGCAACTTCACGGCAGCCTCGTAAGGCTTGTGGATCACGTCAGGCAGTTGGGCTGTGTTCAATTGTTCGCCCACAAACTCCAACAGTTGCGTGATGAGTTTCGTGTACGGTTCCCAACCAGCTTCGCCCTCCATGTCCATGATTGAAGGGAGGAAAGCGGGATGGTGGAGCAGCCCAAGCCACCCATAAAAGAAGCCTGGGAACATTGTAGGTCCGAGAGCGGAGAGCCGCGGCGCAATCTTCAAGAGCATCTCATCCCGATGAGGTTCGCCCAGCTGTTCGAAGAATACTCCTGAATCATGCAGAAGCTGAGAGAAGAACCGGAAGAACACTCTCTGATTGAAGAGTTCCCCACGCTTTCTCGCGTGGTCATTGAGCACCATTGTTGCAAGTGCCCACACGGAGGCGAGCAGGGATGCTGGGCTTGACTTCGGATCATTGTCGTCAAACCCGGTAGATTTGACGAATGCCATGACGAGTGCTGCCAGTGAGTTAACCCAGATGTACCCGTCGTCAATGCTGGTGCCAGAGGCGATGGCGGCTTCGAACTGCACCACCGAACTGTCTAGAGCCACGCGAATGAGCACTAGCAAGTCGTCTTTGGACTTCACGATGCTGTGATCATTCAGCTGCTTCACAAAGTTGCGCGCGAACTTATCGGTTACCTGCGTGTTGCGGGAGCGGTATACCCATTCCTCGAATATGTACTCCAGTTGCTCGCGGCTTTGGGCTTGGCTGCGCTGCTCGCTAGCAGCGTCCAGTGTTGCTTTCAAGCTCTCTCCTCCTGGCACTTCCGGGTCCGCGACGATCCAAGCGTAAGCAACTTCTAGGCTGGAGCCCAGATTGGCAAACAACGCCATTGGGACGTCACTGAGAACTGTCGCTTTGATGATTTGATTGAGCATCTGAATGCTTCCCTCTTCTTGCGACCTGATGGATGTAGAAAGAGCCTCGTCTAAAGTGCGCCAGTCGAGCAGATCCGTTCCAATAAAAGCTTTGATCATAGGAAGACGCAGAAACGTGGACCCATCATGGCGCCGGAAGAGCTGTACAATGAAGTCGCTCAAGACCGGGCCTCCCATCCTACGAATCGTGCTGAGGGCATGAGCGAAAGTCTCAATGGCAAGGCTGTCCTCTAATGGCCCGAGGAGAACGTTGCAGATCTGCTCAACCACATGAGGCGTGGGATCGTCGGTTGTCGATGTTCGCGCTTTGATCACATTGGAAATGAGCACGTCCATCGTATCGAGGACTGTGTGTCCCCTCGGAAGTTCTTCGTAATGCTCTTCGGGCGCCTCTGTCGCTGCACGCTGCAGCTCGAATAGAAGCTTGCTGACTCGTTCAACCAGCACTCTCGTGTCGACCTGGCTGAGAGCGGGCTGTCGTCCGTTCGTCAGGCCTGCGTGGGCATGTGAATAATTCTGAGAGTGCTCGGCCAGTGGAGGCATGGCAGGTGTTTCGGCAGGCGTTGGGACAGACGGGACAGAACTGTACTGGTCCTGAAGGATCTCGTTCGCCATTGACCTCGTTGCGTCAGAGGTTGAGGCAATGTGCGAAGGAGTTGTAGTAGTCGTAGCCGGCCGAGGTTGCCGCTGAAACTCTTCGTAGATTGCCATTTGCTCCGGACTCAGACCGGTCAGGCTGGGCGCCATCTTGTAGGGATCTGGCATTGTCATGGCCCATCGGTTTAGCGACGCATCGACATAAGGCTGGTTGGGCCTCTGCAGTCGATGGCGCCGGCGGACATCCAACTCAGGTTCAATCAAATCCTCGATCTCAGGGATTGCACGCCTCTCGGCGGCATCTTCTATCACACTGGAGGCGAGCTCGAGGTTTGAGTTGACGCACATGATGATCGTACCCTCAGGTAGCCCACCCTGGAGGTCAGTTGAGAGCTGGCGCATGTAGTTGGTAAAGTTAGCGCGCAGAGGCTCTTTGGAAGTCACAAGAGCCAGACTGCCTGCCGTGGCTTTGACCATACTGATGGCCGAGTTCCTGATGCGACGCTCGTCAGGCTCCGTCGCAAAGTCCTTGCGGATCATCTGGTGAGTGCTGATTGCCGCGATAGTGACAGATCTATCGACTACAGGCTGAATAATATCCTGTAGAGCCTTGTTGAACGCCGTGTGCACAATGTCACGCAAACGGCTGTTGCTCACAACCATCTCGTTCGCCGGCGGGATGTTGAGACGTGCATGTAGATCGGGGATTGTTGGTGCCACAGCGGGCGGCAACAGGTTGCTGACCACTCCTTGCCCGATCCCATTCAGAGAGAGATTGTCGAATGCTTCCAGCCCATCCGTGACGGTGACCTGGGCAGCCTCCTCAGCAATCACCCGGTTCAAAATTTCACCTGATGGCTCGATGCTCTTGTGATCTAAACTCAAGGTTTTGCAGAGCACCTCTATCTCAAATTTGAGATTGAGTTTGAGCTCTGCGTTGTGGTAGAGTTCGATGAGGAGGTGAATGATGTCCATCAGCCAGGGATTCGGCGGTCGAAAAACGACCGACGACGCGCCTTGGCCCAGCACCTTACACACAAAGGGTATTACAACGATTAGTCTCTTTGTGTCATGGGCTTCGATGAGCAGCTGCTTGAAAGCAATGTTTCGGTGCCTGATAGGCTTGTCCCGAGCCAGAGTCAGCATGCCTAGCCAACCACCAAGATTCTTCAGCTGGGTTCGCTCGGTGGAACTATGCATGGTTGATTCTGAGTTAAGCATTTGAGCCACGCAACTCAGAGTGGCCCTCTGAACTTCAGCCCATAGCACGTTGTCCTCGAAAAGTTTCACCACGTCCAGATACATCTGGTGGAGATTGGGCTGTACCTTTGCCCGATCCCGAACGAGGTGACTGGCAAACCACTGCTGGTGTCTCTGCTCAAGAGATTCGCGAATCGTGTCAAATCGAGATTTCAGTGAGGCCTGGTCCATATTGTTGAGCGCAAACTGAATCTTGTCCTGGTTGTCATCCGTCGGGTCTTCAAAGGGAGCGCCCGGCGGGGTGGGATCCACGTTGATGGAGGAAAAGGGGGCAAATTGCTGCTCGATGGCCTCGGCCACATTGCCATTCGTCAGAGAATCGTGGGTTAGAACAATTTCTCCGCCGTTGTGCTGAGGTGCTCCGTCCCCTTCCTGCTCCCTTACTACACTCTCCGCTTTTCTCCAGGCCTCCGTACCTTGGAGACTGTCGATCTGAAGAAGCTGTCGACAGAAGTTTGGCCACTCCGGGAAGCGGCTGTAAAGCTGCATCAAGGCCTGCAATCCAAATTTGTGCATATTATGCTCGGTCACATAATCCCTGATTGCCTCCAAAATCATTTCAAGGCCAGTTTGCTGGGGCGTGCCATCGATGAGCTTCCTGGAAATGACTCCACCAAACAGAACCGCGGTCCTCGCGAGCGCATCAATCGGGTAGCTGGGATAGTGCACAAATTCGTCGAACAAGCCGTGTATCATACAGGCGAAGATGTCTTGGTCGAGAGGGTCACGGGAATGCTTGTAGCGCTCAAGAGCCTCCACAATGTCCCTAACCTGAGTCTCTCCGCTATACATGCTCTTGTAATGGTCTTCCATCCTACTGATGGCAGCCAGTGGAAGATTGTTGCCGTCTGCGCCATTCAAGTCGATGATGGCATCGTAGGCGCCGCCGTAGTTGATGAGACGGGGGTAGGCAATCGTGCACTGCCGTTGACATTCCCTCCACTCCTTCAGTTGGGGAGTGCAAAACTCGCTCAAGAAGCTCAGGAAAGGATATACTGTCTTCACCTGAAGCGGTGTTGTTCTAAGCAGACCTTGGGACCCCTGTTGTCGCTGATATCTAATCTCCACGTCCGCTTTGATGGTAACAAATTGAAGCAGGGATGCAACAACTTCGGTTCCCCTGGTGGCGTTGGTTCTTGTCCACTGGTCTATGTCGAGCCGGCCCTGCCCATGCGCAAAGGCTGCGAGGTCCAGCCCAATCCCACTGACTTCATACACAAACTCGTCTAGCCAGCCGTGTAACTCAGCATGCTCAAGGTAGAGTGGCAAGTCCATGGGCCGCCGTGCATGCGCGTCACTAATCTTCTGCTTGACAAAGTCCTTGTCTTTCCGCCAGAGGCTATCGAGAGCGAATTGGTAACCTTCCTGCTGCTTAAACAAGAATGTTTCAAACAGAGTGGTCAACGTGTCGTTCGCCATTTCAGGCCATGGCTTTGGTACACCAAAGGCGGAGACCACGAAAATGTCGAGATTAGGTACCACGACTTCGTTGAACAAGCGTTTGGCCTCCATGGTTTGCGAAGCATGTTGCGAACTGAGCGCCACACCAAAAACAGCCGTGAGAGCGTCAACCGAGACGAGAGGATGCCTGACTGCATACGCCGCCCGTTCGCGCACGGGTGCCGGAGACTGCGCGTATTCGGCAAGGGTAAATGTCGGTCGAAGGCCGGGTATCGTAGTCGCATCCAGCTCTTCTGGCGTGAGACTGCCAAAAGCACAGACAAAAGATAAATGAGCGTCTGCATTCGCCCAATTCCCACCCCAAAGACTCTGGATGTCAAAGTTGGACCCATCGTCCTCCAAGGCAACCATATGCAGAGCTCTGTACAGTCGCAAGAATAGAGGAGGAGATATCCGGGCGCTGGGCTGGTCGAAGTATGACAGCACGTCCTGCCATCTGAAGGCCGGAGGCAAGGCCCGCCTAAGACCTGCAACCAGGACTGCCGGGCTTTGCTCTGGGGTTTGGCTAATGACAGTATACCAAAGCCCATTCGACACCTGTTCTGCGCTCAGCTGGACAGAAGCCGGCCGTTCTTGCAAGAATCTGACGCAGGATTCTTCATCTCGCGTGAAGTCAGGTCCAACTTTCTGGATGTACAACGCCAAGGCATTGGGTGTCTTATCCACAAGGACTCTGTGAAGATCCAGAGCAGCCAGTGCTTCGGAAGGAGTCGCCATATCGACCTGTACATATCTGGTCTCGATTTTGGAGGACAGCTCCCGGTGGGTCGCAGAGTTGAAGTTCGGAGGGTGATATTGGATGAGCCGATCGATGATGACAGATATGAAGTGAGGGCTCAAGTCGGAGTGATCTCCGTCCGGTTGCGACAGGATGGCGTTGAAGGTGGGAAAGTTGGTGGACAGGATGGCGTCAGCTAGAAATTGTTTGTCAGTCGCTGGGGCCGCTGCTGCCAAAGAAAAATATAATCACAGGACAGCTGCCTACCTTTTGTCTTCAAATCGGGCCGGCTGCCCAACTTAAATGCCAGGGCTAATATTGTCTTCTCCAAGGCGTCCAATCTGAAGTGTTCCATGAAGGTGGACAAATCGAAGTCACGAAAGATCTCCTCTGTTCCCGTCTCAATAGATTCGGAGATTTTCGTCGCTTGATCCACATCATGGGATATCTTGCGCATTTCCTCCAGGAGCAGCGAGTAACTGCCGGTATTCGTCGCACTCCCTATGGGCCTACTCGTGCCTGGGAAGATCTGGGACGCGCTGGTATGCACCAGCTTGGTGAAGTATTTTGTAAAGACCTCCATACCGTTTTCATCGATGAGCTGCGAGGTCAATTTTATCAGTATGTGCGAACAAAGGCAGGCCTACAAGATGGAGGTCAAGGAAGGGGACGAGAGGCAGAAGGGGAAAGAGGGAGGGGAGGGGGCGAGAGACACTCCAGCGATGGGAGCTGCGTAAGGCATGCAATAACAGACGAGGCGGAAAATGGTGTTGGGAGGCAATTGCAGGCCCAGGGCGTGCCGGCGACAGTGATGATGAAGATGATGTCGTTGTTCATAACGATGGAATGGCGATGGTAGTTGCGTACCTTGTTCAACCGGTTGACCTTGTTGTCGTACTCGGCCGGGTCGTCCTTCTTCGCCTTCAGGGTGCTCAGGAGCACATAGACCTGGGCGATGGTGATCTTGGACACGGCGTAGTTCCCAGTGGGGCTGCTGGTACTCGGGCTGGCACCCGCACTCAGCACACCTGCCTGCGACGGATGTGGAGAGTGGGAGATTCCTGTCTGTAGGCCTTGCGGAGGAGTGGGAGAAAATGTTCCCGACGATCGTGGGAGCATGGGTATTGGATGGAGGGGAGGCGGGGCGAAGACGGTTCTGCTATCCGCAAGGACAGAGCCGCGCCGCTGCACTGGTGGTGGATGTTGGGATTCGTGGTGTCCTCGGCAACGGTAGGATTAGGATGGGCGAGAGCGATCGAGAGAAGAAATCGAGATGGAAATCGAGATGGCTATCACCAGGTGTTCACCGAAAGCCAACAGCTGCGTATAGCTGCGTACAACAGAGCTTGGATACGGTGTTGGTGGCTGATGGCTGGTTGCTGTTGACTTCAGATGGATGGTCGGCAGGGCTGCGTTGTTGTCGACGGAAGAGAGTGGTGGTGAGCTTGGGTTGCGTGGTCGTATCGTGGGCGGGTTGACGGTGGTAGAGCTCTGGAGAGGTTGGACTTGAACCTGTCGCACTGGGCCAGGGGGTACAAGCGGCGGGGCTGAGGAGGGTCACATGTACTGTCCGGGTATAGACAATGGATACAAAGTCAAGAAGAGTGCGCGAGAGGAAAGGTGAGGCAGAGCGACGCCGATGTTGTCAGTCCTTTCTGTGAGCTTCAACCTTGAAAGTCGGGGGTGACAGCTACTCTCGAGTTTGCTTGCCCATGCGAGGCGAGGCGGGTCATTCGAAGTGCTGTCCCATAGGCCAAAGGTACACCTGCAGGGCCAGTCGCCGCAGTCCAGTCCTGTTCTGTCAGCCAGGTGGTGGGCGACTGACCAGTCAGGCTGCCGGGGTGGCCTGAGTGGAGCCTCGTCCGCACGCCGGCCGGCTAAGCTGAAGGCGAGGTACGAGACTGGTACGTACCGCTCAGACTACACCTGCCCCCCCACCTACCCTCATGCTTAACACACTCACAAACCACAACACAGGGGAAGGAGGGCTTCACCCCCCCAGAAATTGAACATGGGGTGAGACCTTTCGCGGCTGACCGTATTCTATCTACCACAATGCTTCCTTGGTACAAGTTCCACCCGTATATCGATTGAATAACACCAGCGAACTTGTGTGCCATGCTTGCTCCGCATCTTTATGTCGCGGGCTGGGCCATGTATTGATACGTCTCTTCCCAGACGCTAGTCTCCAGCCGAGGACGGTGGTGTGCTATGCTGGTGGCGCCGTGCAAGGGACGACTTGGGCAGGTTACTTTCGACTACACCAACTGCCTGTATTTTTGACAAGTGGATGGATTGAACAGCTGGCCTCGTTTCTGTCACTAACATGTCGCCCCGACAGGACGCTGCGGAGACATCTGAACTAGGATAAAGCCACAGCTGAGGTGGAAAATGGGACGAACCGAGCTCATATAGCTGTGCAGGCACAACAGTACGAGGTCATCGTCGCCCACGCCGGCCCAGACTAAGTGACGCTTAAGTAACAACCATTTCAAATGAGGCCCAAAGTAGGTGGCCCAGACCGGTATACAAGCAAACAATTTAACAAGCATGGAGACTGACACATGCATGACAGCTTCGCGGCGATGCGGCTTGCCGCTCTCTTGACTTGGTTTGCTGCTTGTCTGGAACGGTCACGTGCCTGTCCTTTGTTCTTGCTGGGCCCACTTGCTGCTGTTTCTACATGATGCATCTATCAAATATACAGATGTTGTTGGTAATGGTTGTTCCCTAGACGCTCTCGTTTACTTTCTGAATGCGTACACAGAAACTTGGGCGCTGATACCGAATCCTTGGCATCGACAACGATGCCAACCACTCCAACGCGCCTAAACCCAGACATATGTGAAATGCGGCGTTCACCGTATGAAGCGGCAGGTGCTCGGCAAGTAATTGAGCGACTATGAGTTGATATTGAAAGACAATGGAATGGAGGACGTTGTATTGAGATATGACGTGTAGTGGCTGTGGCTGGACATTCTGAAGCAGATACGTTGTAATGGCAATTGAACTCTGAGACCTTTCTCACAAAGAGGAGCCAGCTGTTAACTGACGCCAAGTGGATTCACGTCAGGCGAGAGTACCCTGCATATGTGCTGGCCAATGCTGAGGCAATGCGCAGTACTGAATCAGCCCTGTGGGAAACGGTCATTGCATCCGTCCGTAGACGATTTTAAAAATATACTGTAGCTGTGATAGACATTTACCATGTATCTATCTATCTGAGATGACGAGCCCAGCCCGGCTTGTGTCAAATCCGGTTTGGCAATCACGATGGGCGATGGCTGGATCCGGATCCTGCAGTTCTTTTTAGCGCGGCTGAATGGCGCTAAAAGCCAACGGGACGAACCGTAGAGGCTCGCTGTCCAATGGGTAACAGGCGGGAGGGGTCGTTGCCCCGACAGAATTGGGTCTCAGTAAACAGAAGGAGCTCCCAGCCTCCCAATACTTCCTTTCGCTTGGCACTTTACCCTGGTCGGCTGGACGGGTGCAGCGACTTGCTCTGGTGCTGCTGCTGCTGCTACCTGGCACTCGCTCTTGTTCCTGAACGTTGCCTGCTGTCCAACTTCGATCAGGGCATAGTTTTCCTTTCTCCGCCGTCCTGACGACACTGGACCTTGTCGGACCTTGACCGCATCATCATCGAGCATAAGTAGTCACAGGTGCAAGCACAAACAGCGGCACGTCCAGTCTCAACCACCACCCACGGACACAGAGACAGATAGACAGACAGACAGACACTCTCACCAAGTCCAATCGGCAGCGGAACCACAGTGAGAGAGGACCTTGGGAAGCACAGAGGCATCATGCCGTCAGTAACCTCTGAGGGACCCACGGTCACCCTCTCTTGTATGGAGAACCCCTACCCTCTCCCAGCCCTCCCAAATGTCCACTTTCACTATTGAGGCTAACGTCGATCGCACGCATGCAGTCGCCAATAACTTCTGGGGCAAAGAAGATGCCGGAGTCCCACCTATGCTCGAGCGCATGCATGGCGCCAAGCAGACATGCGACGAACTGCGATCATTCTATTCCACCCGCGCCTCCATCGAGGATGAATACTCCCGCAAGCTGTTGGCCCTCTGCCGGAAGTCGCTCGGCTCTCAGGAGATGGGCAGTCTGAAGACCTCCCTGGATACTGTCCGAGGCGAGGTTGAGGGCATGGCAAAGCAGCACCAGAATAATGCAGCCCAGATGAGGTCAGAGCTGGAGGAGCCACTGGCTGCCTTTGCAGGTGGCATGAAGGAGCGTCGGAAGATCGTCCAAAACACAATCGAGAAGCTCCTTAAGGTAAAGCAACAACAGACCGCGCTTGTCAACAAGGTTCGTAACTCACCAACCATCCTGCCCCCACGCGTCCACCTGAGCAGAGCTAACGCGAACGCCATCCAGACAAGAGACCGATACGAGCAGGAGTGCCTCAAGATCAAGGGTTACCTCGCCCAGGGTCATATGGTCATGGGCCAGGAAGAGCGGAAGAACAAGGCCAAGCTCGAGAAGACACAGATCAGCTTGGCAACGTCGAATGCCGAGTATGAAGCTGCCGTCAAAGCCTTGGAGGAGACCACTGCCCGATGGAACCGGGAGTGGAAGGCAGCAGCCGATAAGTTCCAGGACCTCGAGGAGGAACGCCTCGACTTCACCAAGAGTAGTCTCTGGACCTTCGCCAACATCGCTTCGACTGTCTGTGTTAGTGACGACGCGTCATGTGAGAAGGTGCGGTTATCTTTGGAGAAGATGGAAGTCGAGAAGGATATCATCACCTTCATCAGGGAGAGGGGAACTGGGCAGGAAATTCCAGACCCACCAAAGTACATCAACTTCTGCCGTGGTGACGTCGAAACACCAACGGAGGAGTCCGAGGACGAAGCATATTCGGTAGCCCAGTTTCCTCGGAGTATCAATCCGGCCTTCCGCTCATCGTCGCCGCAACCGTCGACCTACGAATCCCACCACGATCCAACCAATGCCTTGGCAAAAGAGCTAGGCCATGACTTCGCTGCACCTGGCAGCAGGGACAGGACAATCACACCACAGAGGCTTCCACCGCAAAGCAGTGAAGCCCGAAGTAGCAGGGACATGCCTCGTGACATGCAGAGGCCCATGCCCCCAGAGGTCAGTGCCAGCTCGGTGCGCACGCGGAAAATGTCTTATGGCAGCTATGGGTCGCAGAAACCTAACGAAGCACAGTTCGATCCTAATGAGTTTGCGCCCGTGCCTCATGATCCGTACCCAATGGACGGCATGACTATGCTCTGCCGCCCCAATGGCTCAGATCTGGGCTCGCAACTCAGCGGGACATCAGGCTCTGAGCGACCAACGAGCAGAGATGAACATAGTGACTACTCCGCACCAACTTCCTACTCGAGTCGAGACCCAATGAGTGGCAAGACGTCCCCTGTGAAGCAGGACGCTGTCATCCCTCCTGCGTCTCCTGCCTCGGGAGGAGACCGAAAGGTGATGAAGAAAAGAAGCGGATTCTTCCAGAACCACAGCCCCTTCAGCAGACGGAAGAGCACTAGGGATGCTAGGGAGGTCCCAACAAACAACAGGAATACTTGGCACGTTGGGAACGGCCGCACGAGCTCCGATCGCGACATTCCGCGGAACCTGTTGCCAGACAGAGCAGTCGCCAGCCCCGATCCAATAGACGCCAATGCTGATGTAGCCATCAACATTGGGGAGAACGTGCTGCCCGTGAAACTGCCTGGCAGGCAAAAGCCTGCGCCCGAGCCGGAGGCGCAGGATGACGACCCGATAGCGCAAGCCCTGGCAGAGCTCAAGGGTGTGACACTGGGCAAACAGTCGTCCGTTCGCATGTCTGCCGACCACTATCACGGCATCGCCACTCCTGCCCCTGGATCCCAACCATTCTCTCGATCAGTGCCACCACTTGCTGGCAACAGTGCCGTCGCCTCCGGAATGAGGGGGACACCGCCTCCGTCCTATGACCAGCCGGTGCACAGACTGGGTGTTCCATCGCCCGCGTGCACGTCGAAGGCCATGAAGCAGACATCGCAGAAATATACGCAACAGACGCGCAGCCTCTTCTCCGGGGACAGACCTGGGTCAGGCGGCTACAGATCACCTTCCCGGCCACCAACCCGCGGCAGTGACATGCCACGAGCCGCGTCTCCTGCCCCGCCTCGAAGCACTTCTCCTCTGCCAGGCATGAATAATCGATCGGCATCGCCCAATCCGTACGCGGCAAGCCAGCGTGGCAGCACGAATTCGCGCCACGGATCTGTACAGATGGACGCCAGAAATTCGGCCCAAGGCTATTACCGGCAGAATACGCCGAACGACATGCCGCGTGCAGCCTCGCCGCTGCCTCCACGTGGGACAGCTGACTACGGAAGGCCTGCCAGCAGAGCTGGCAGCAGCTATAGCGCATACCCGGGTGGTGACATGCCTAGGGGAATGTCACCAGCGCCCACGGATGACTCGTATGCCGGGTCGACCCGAGGACGTGGTGGGCGGCCGGGAACAAGCCAAGGAAACCGGGCCATGGGCCTTTACGAGCCACCGGGAGCAATGGCGCCTGCGTCCAGACAGCGTAGCAAGAGTGTGGCCGATGGAGGCAGGCAGTATAACCAGGACGGGAGAATGATTTTGCATTTCGGTAAGCATATGAAGTTCTTGACCATTATCCCAGATTTCATGTGACTGACCACATCTTTTTCAGCACGTGCTATGTACATGTATCAAGCAGCCATTCCGGAGGAGCTTGGGTTCAACAAGGGTGATATACTAGCCGTCCTCCGCCACCAGGACGATGGGTGGTGGGAGGCCGAAGTGCACGGCGCCAACGGCCAGAGCGGGCTGGTCCCGAGCAACTACCTGCAAACGATTTAGAGGATACAAAAACTGAAGACGGTCTGACGTCCTCAAAACAGCGCGAAACCTGGCATCAGGAGGAGTTGGACACATTTCCCAGTTGACGACGCACATAATTTTCTCATCTCCTATGGTCTTTACTCTTTCTGCAGGCGCAAGGCATCATTCAAACCTTGAGAAGATGAGTAGGGGAAAAGGCCCCCAACTCTGCTCTTGGGTCTGGATTGGATTGGATTGGATTTGGAAATGGATTGGATTGACTGAACTGATTCAGGGGGGGGGGGGGGGGTTCCATCCATGTGTTGCACGTTGATGAGGATGAAGGAATGCTTTGATGTTTCAATGTCTATAAGTAACCAGGACATGCATGGATGTACGAAGAATGACAAAGGAAGCGGTGGGACATGAATAAAGAGACGTTGACCTCTAAATGGAAGATTTTCTGGGAGGCTCTCATGTGCTGCTCGTCTTGGTGGTGATGTGATGGTCCATTCTTTCATCGCTTGCATTAGACTGCTTCACCTGCTGCAAGCAAGCGACAGGTGCGTGGGCTGAGGCTGTCGTGCCCATGAAATGCTTGGAAGACTTTCCAGGGGAAATTGGGAGACCGATTGGTCATGTAGAATATTTAGACGTCAAGATGTGCAGCAGAAGCTATGGCTGTTCTTTTCTGTACTGCTCTGCTCTCATCATCGCAACTTCAGCGGTAGCAATGGCATCTGTGCTGAATCTCAGAACGGGCTGGCCTCCCCGCCCAGCAGCTGAGGACGCTGTAGACGAGACAACCTGGGCGCTCCTTGGGGAAGCCCCACGCGGCGAGAGCCATGACCCCTGGCAAGACAATGACGTCGAGCCGAATTCCCCAACTTTCCTCCCTTCGCGACCGCGTCCCAACTTCATTCTCTACCCAGCCGGACCCGCGACGCCCGCAAACCAGAACCCCGGGAGGAGCTTCCAGGCCCAGGCTCATGCTCATGCTCATGCTCTGAATACGAGGCCCTCCTTCTTGTCTTCCTCGTCCCCGGACTCCTCCTCCTCTTCTGCTGCCGCCGAGACATTCAACCAGCCCAACGTCTCGCTCTCCCGCCGGGCACGCCTCGCCCGCCATCAGTGTGTGCTGGCGGCGCGCAGGACCATGGACTATTTCAACGACGGCGTTGAGTATGTGAGAGGCACATACAATGCGGTTGTCCACACGATTATCACCGTCTACAATGCCGCCACCTCCAAGACAGCGCAGCGCACGCTGCTGACGACGCTGCTGTTTGCATTTCTCTCCGCTATCCTTTTTGGCTTCGCCTGTGTGGCATATCTGGCGTTTTACCACGAGTACTTGCCGGATCAGGTCATGACCGTGCCTGTGCACCTACAGTATGGGTACGTTGCGGTCCCCTTCTCAGCACGCATCCCCTCTTCCTGTCTCTTGTTGTAATTTAGCTCGAGCTGATGTTATTGTGTTGGCAGATACGAACTCAACCCCTACGGCGTCGCCTCCCTGTCGAAGGCGAACTTTAAAGACTATCAAGACTACGATATCTCCGTCACACTAAACCTGCCCAACTCGCCCGCCAACCTCGGTCGCGGTAACTTCATGCTCGCCCTATACCTCCTCGACAATGTTCAGGCTCCAGCCAGCAACATCAAGTCGACCGTGACGGGATCCCACCCGATGCCTACAATTTTTCCCGCACCGCAGAGTGTCCTAAACGAGAAGAACATCCTCTTCACGTCGACCCGGCCTGCCATCATGCCATACACAGACCCCCTAGTCTCCCTCGCAAAACGGCTGCTCCTCCTGGCCTACCACGTTTTCGTGCCCGCGTCCGAGACGACGAGGCTCGTTGTGCCGATGGTCGAGCGGCTCGAGTTCCGCCCCGGCAAGATGATGCCCACGAGCCTGGTGCTGGATGTCCAGGCGGGCCAGGGCCTGCAGGTGTACGACGTGCTCGTGACCGTCACGGCGCAGCTGGGCGGCCTGCGCTGGCTCATGCACACGTGGTGGATCACCAGCTTCGTGCTGTTCACGGCGCTGTTCTGGCTGTTCGAGCTGGCCTCTCTCGCCATCACCGCCGTGGCCGCCAAGGTCCTCTGGAGTGTCTTCTTCGGAGGCGGCGGCGGCGGCCGTGGTGCGGCTCCGCCAGGCCAGATCAAGGAGGAAGGCGGCCAGCACCCGAGGATCAAGCTCGAGGGCCAGGGGCACGGAAAGGCCCTAGAAGACGTGCCCATGACGTTCCCCACGTCCTCGCAACAGCCTCCCCTGCGCTACGACCCGGAGCCGGGACACACCAACGGCGTCGAGGATGGTGTC
The DNA here is from genome assembly GCA_039880735.1 of Diaporthe australafricana. Lineage (NCBI taxonomy): Eukaryota > Fungi > Ascomycota > Sordariomycetes > Diaporthales > Diaporthaceae > Diaporthe > Diaporthe australafricana. The sequence goes on along the minus strand of JBCEDM010000001.1, from coordinate 283,340 downwards.
GGCCTCCCGCAGCAGCCACAGGCTGATGTTGGCGGCGAGGCTGATGTTGAGGACGAGGAGGTGGGCGATGACCGCCTGGAAGAGGATCCGCAGGGGCGCGACTCGGGCATCGGGACCAGTTACAGTGAGAGGGACGCCCCCGGGAGCGTGAGGAGAAGGACCTCGTTGAGGAGAATGTAGTTGATAATGGCCTGGCTTGGGACTTTAATGTGGTGGACTCGGGTGGCAAGCCAAGTCCCTGCTGCCAGAAGGTGGTTGGATGAGCACTGGGGATAATGGCAATGAACGAAGGAATCTTTACCGTGCGTTGACGTGAACATTGGAGGCTCGAAGGGACACGGCATGGCGTTTATCATAGGTTTCGTTGGGTTTTTGGTGTGCAAGAGTGTTTGATACCCCACAGGCACGAGAATATGTTAGATTGGCACAACTGATGCTGGAGTTCTTCGAGATATGCTCTCCACAGAGGACCTCAGTATGCGGCCAAACTTGCAAGAATGCCTGTCGGACTGCCAGGCTTTTCTTTAGTCAGATGGCACCATAATAGACTTTGGTCAGTGCATGCGCTCCTGATTAGGTATTGGTACGCTTCACCATCATCTACCGGCGTGATTGTGTTGGTTGGGTCAGTAATTGTAGGGAAACTGTGTCTAGCTGAGCTAGTACTGACACGGCTATCTGTGCATCTCAACCGTGCTTCGAACTGATTCCTTCTATTTGCTCGATTGTCCTCCGTTGATGATTTACTTGGACAAGCCATCCCACAATGTGTTGCCTCTTCTTGTGTCGGACCTCGTTGGCAATATCAGCAGTCAAGGGGGGCGAGAATGGACGAACTTGAGCTTGATACCTATCATTATCTTTCCCATCCACACCGTGAAAACATTGCCACTGCAAAAAAAAGCCAACCTTGTAAACTTGGGACAAGACATTGGGCTGACTTTGTACATGTGCCGTGTCTGGTGTAAGTCATCCGGTCTTGTTGGACCCTAACCCCTCAATATAGCGCGAGCCCCTCCCCCTCACCCTGGTCAGACGACGGGTTGGAATGTGTCCCCTCAAGGTTCTAGGTCCCTCGCGTCGGAGGTACCCCACCACCAACCAGCGGCGGGGCAGTGACTTTTCACGAGAGTGGGCTGGATGATCCCAGCTTCAGCCAGCAGCTGCCGACCGGGAAAGCTCATCCTATCCATCGTTGTTTTTTCTCGTCGGCTGCAACTCTGCGTCGTCAGATGGCTCTGCCTTCAGCCTCACCGTGTTCAGTGCTACGCTAGGTCCCTCTCCCGTGTCTATCCCTCCGATTCCACCCCCTCCTATGGGGCCAGTCGAGCATCGTCGGACAAGCGCAGCAGACTACCGTGTGCTCCTGGTCACGGCACGACGATTCCGATCCGGTTCAGACAAGTCAGTCATCAATCACAATCACAATCTCTCACTAGGAACCACCAACTCGAGCACTTGACTTGGCCACGCCCACGCCCACGCCCGCCTTTCTCCAACTCGGACTAGCTTCACCCAAGCAGCGCCAACCTACCTAGGTAGACTACCTGCTCCCGCCCTCAACGCCTGCCTCTGCAAAATTTACCGCCCTGCCCTTCTGCACGAGCTGGACGGTCCGAGGGTCTGCTCAGGCGATAAGACCTTACTTGCAGCGCTTGTCTGGCTGTTTAGCTAGCCTGTCTGGCTGGCTGTCGATCCCCCTGTTGGTGGGCCGGTGCACAACGAAACCGCGAGCATCCTTCGACAGTCGACCCGAACGTCGGTTGCTCGAGTAACGACGACCCCAAGCCCGCCGAGCCCAGCTAAACCACCCAAAAACCACCGCGCAAACTACTCAACCTCCTGCTGGGAAATCCCCACCGGCCTGGCAAAGCACTGGCACAAGTACCTGGCCAGCCATTTCGAGCCCTTCTCCGACCTCGCCTTTCCTCGAGCAAACGCCCGACCCCGCCGCCAAAATGCCCTGCTTCAAGGGCATTGCGGTGAGCATCCATGCGAATGGAACCCCGCTCCCCGAGCACGGCATGCAGAAGCAGTCCAAGTTCTCGAGGATCAACAACTTCATACCTGTGCCTAGTCCGACCCTCAGCGAGGACTCCGGCAAGACCGAGTCCGCAAAGTTCGCCATCTCCATCACCCTCCTGACGCCCGGCCTGCCTATCCCGTACTCGACACCACGCCCAAGCGCCGACAACCCTGATCCAACGCCCCAATATGCCGCCAGGGATATGGCCACCAGTCGGGCTGGTAACGGCGTCAACCCCTACATCCCCATGACCAACAGCGAGAACGAGACCGTGGCTGCCTACATCTACTTTGACGGCCGGGCAAAAGAGGAGGTCGCTACACTCCTTAGACCCGGCGAAGAAACCTGGGTCAATAGCAGATGGGTCCAGATCCCCGATTCCGAGGGCGGAGGCCTGGCCGAGAGGGAATTTCTGTTCCGTGAGGTTGGATTGGAGCGATGGCTCAATGGCCTAGATTTAAAAGGCCATGATGCCGAAGAACGGCTGGAGAAGCGCCGACAGAAGTTCGAGCGTCGGCGCAGGAAGCAGAGAGGGGATAACGAGGCTCCTGTGCTGGGCGACCCATCAAATGGACCGCGAGACACATTCCGCTACGGCAACGACGAGGGAAGCCCTGTCGAGGCTGTGTTTGACGAGGACTCCATGTCTGATTCAGACGACGAGTTCCCCGAGGCAGCAGGCCAGATCAAGGTGGCTATGTTCCGAGTGATCGCGTCTGGCGAAATCAAGAAGGGCGAATACTCTCCCCAATTCGGCGCTCATGACGATGACGATGAGGTCGGCGGCGGAAATTCGAACGGGGTTGATGCGGATGTCGAGCATACTACGAGTTTCGCGAAGCCGAAAACCTTGGATCCTAAGACGATCAGCACACAGACCGTCACCGGGATCGACGGGCCTGAGAAGCCCTATGCTACCTTTACTTTCTACTACCGTGGCGAGCGTAAGTGCATATTTCCCAGGCATCACTCTAACTCCAGCTGACCAAATAACCAGGACAACTCCAAAAAATGGGAGTCCTGCCCTCAGCCAAGGCACAAGCAACTACTCCTGCCGCGGCGAAGCGACGGTCCGGCCAGTTGGATTTCTCGAACCTCGGCCCCCTAAAGACTACCGGCACGGTAGGCTTCTCCGCGTTCAGAGACCAAACAGCAGAATCATCGAAGAGGAGGAAGGGTCGCAAGAAGTCAAATGGCAGTCTGGGCGCCATGGACGAGGATTCCGAAGAAGACGACGACGAGCCTGAGATTTTGGGCAAGATGGAGGACATCAATGACAAGGAGGTCAAGCCGAGTACTGCACCAGAGGATGTTAAGTTCACGGGCGAACTAGCGGATGGCGTTGATCGCATCAAGGTATGCTCATTTGTGAAACCTTCCCTTGGGATCGTGCGGTGCTAACAGCCTCCACAGCTCAAGCGTCAACGGTCGGCCGACCTAGAGGGCACCGTATCACCAGATCCAAAATCTCCCAACTTGAGCGCAGCGACATCGCCTCCCAACATGATCTTTGGCGCCGGCGACAGTTCGCGCGCACCCGGCCTAGCACCGCCCTCGTTCTTCCCACAAGGCCTATCAGATGACAACGTGGCTGCCGGCAGTCCGCTCAAGAAGCAACGCGCTGGCACTCTGGACGACGGGTCGGGGCAGCCGTCCCAGCCTGCTCTGGGGGTTTCCCAACCGAAGGCTTCGACCTCTGCACCTGCTGTGCCAGCAGCTCCTCTAGCACAGAGTGCGCAGACTAGCCATGCGCACGATGAAGAGGAGCTATAAAACTTCGCACTGCCACACCTCCATCATACATTTGTAGCGGATGATCACGCATTGGGATCCATCTGTGACGGTGGAACCCACTGTTCTGAGGATCCCCATGCCCTCCTCGCATGGGCCTGGAATCCTTCGGGGCGTACCTCAGACACTGGAACTCTGCACAATGTCTATCATCCAAACGAGGAGCTCAGACATTCCTCATCCAGATTATCCGCTTCTCCGAACGACGTGAGACGGAGTGAATACCGAACGCTCCACATTGCAAGCTTTTCTATCCGTCTTATGTTGGAAGCAGAGGACTTTCAAATGGAGAACAACGGAGTCGTCACATGTAAATACTCCTACTTTACAAAATCAAAACGGCAAAAACAACTTCACAATCCATCCGACGTGGATTAGATAGCACTTTTCTAGGCCGCATGAATCATGCATACGAATCAAGGGCATGTATACTCTCGTTATGCTTGCCTCAACACACGGCTGGACGTCTCGGCATCCTCTGCTGGACAAATGGGCGGGGAATTTAGACATAAGGGAAGGAATGGTATCGATCAATGACAACAACTACTACTACAGCAGCTTTTCACGGGAAGCAGAATGGTCGGAGGCACCCGTCTGAGGACACTGCCAGTGGCGTAGGAGTAGTTTGTCTGGTTACTTTTATAGCAGTGACAGGGGGGAGGGGGGTCGTGGATGTCTGGTGTGTTCCTCCTTTCCCTCAGGTGCGTGTGGCCAGCCCGGCCGTATTTACATACTTGAGAATTTTCGTTGGGGGAAAACGGACACCCCGCGAGCCCGGATGGTTGATGGTCTTGATCCGGCCTGTGTGTGTGGTTGAGGGGTGGATGGGGAAGGGAGAGGTGGAGGTAAAAAGAGGATTGGTCCGTCTCATGTCGGCTCTGATAGACGTGGTGGGGGCTGGGGGATTGAATATATCGCATCGACTGATTCACTGAGTGACCGACTGGTTAACATTCACCTTCATCTTCTTGTGACGTTGGGTGTGTAATTACACGCTCGTGATGTGAATCGGATGGACTGTCGTAGGCGTGAACCCAGACTCTTCTCTGGCCCGTCTTCAATGTCCGCTTCGGTATCTAAAGGCAGGGTCACTCGTAGTCGCAGGCAATCCTCGGGGTACGGCATTTTCGCAGTGTTGGGCAAAGGGGCTTGACCTCGAAGGCAGGCGATGCTCCGAGGAACCCGTGGCAATTTTGGTTGAAACGGCTCACAATATTTTTTTACCACTGAGATTTCCGCTGCGATGTGGGGTTCGAAAAGCTTGGGGACGTTCAGTTGGAAACCAATGCAATTTGAATTATTTGTGATGATTGTCTGCATGTGAGTTAGTTGGAATTTCAGGTTCGTGCTGGCAACAAGCAAGTCACTGAGGCTTGGACAGAGAACTCTGCTATTTTTCGGAGCTGAGGTACCTGACAACGCCTCGACATTTGAATGAGGTAAATATTTGATCTGCAGTTATTTTTGCAATTTTGGACTCCAATGAGGTTGAATCATTGCCATTACGGAATCGCTGAATTAGAAGCCTTACTTAAGTAGTTTCAGTATCACAAACCTCCCAAGCAACTCAAATAAAACAATCCAATTTTGTCACATATAGCCCAACGAAACGAACCAAGGCATGTCTATCTTCAAAATGAAATACCGAAGCAACTCATAGAAGCTTACAATCAACGCTCAATACTGGTTGAAATCCCGTTCCATGCAGGCATGTCACGATCCCGAGAACAAAGCCAACACATTCGCCAGGAGCCCCAATGAATTTCAGAGACGAGACGAGAGTGTAGAATAGATCATGCAATGATTTTAGAGTCTAGGTCAAGCGGTGACTAGTATCTCAGAAAAACACCTAGGTACTTTTCTCCGTGTTTGGTCCCTTGGAGGGGCTCGCTCCCAGAGGTGCGCGGTAGTGGGCATCTTTGGAAGATTTCCACTACCTCCTTCCTCCATTTGGTGGAAGTGATTTCATGCTTGATATTATAGCTACAAATGTAGTCGAGACACGGTTTCTCCGTTCAATCTGGTCGGAAACAAAAATGAATCTCAAAGCCTCTAAAACGGACGAGTGTGGTCGCCAGGGTTGGGGCTTGAGCTGTTTAGCTCGAGGCCGCTTAGGTAAGCAGCCGCATCCCCCACTTGCTCTCCAAAATATTTACCTCGATGGTCTGAAATTTTTGAGCTCGAGCTTCCTCCTTCCTCCCTACAAAGGCAACCTTGAGAGCCCTTCCAAGGTTTCTCGAGGGTCAGCAGACCACACATCGCGACATCGCGCAATTCAGTCTTTGTCAAGGTAAGCTCGCTCGCACAACTTCTCCTTGCTCGCACTCGCAAAATGATGAAAAAAAACTTCCATTAAGAACGGCCAACTGAAAGTCAAACCCATGTTGATTTACTATCAAGCTCAACAGTCTGAATTTTTGCACACAAAGACCTTTCCTCATAGCTTCACTGTGTTGATTCTGAAGCTAACTCGAGACAAACAGTGACATAGATACTTCCCCTCAATCACTACGGCCCTATTCGATCCTTTCGAACCACACGAGGCCCTCGACGGTGTCCTCGTCGTCTGCGCCTCCTAGAGATAGCCACGTAATACCCAGCGCGTCGGCCTTCCCGTTCGACCCGACGCGGAACTGTGCCGGCGCGTACTCTTGGATGACGCCGACAGGCTGGTCTAGTGTATACATGAATATCATCCAATACTCGCCTGACACGTGCTCAAATTCGTTGAAGGACGGCCAAGTTGCATCCCGTCGTGTGGCTGTGAGGGCTGTTTTGGCCCGAGTTGTCCTGCCAGTATCCGGCAGCTCGACCGTGAAGTTCAGGTAGCCTGGGTGGAAGTACGTTCCCGTGTAGGCCTCGGTGGGCAGGGACGGCGGAATGCTGTGCGTGGGTCTGCTTGGGTAGTACTTGTCGATGGCTTTCTCGATCCTTGCGTTTGTCTTGTTCTCCCATCCCGTCATACTATGTCAATGAATGTCAGTCATGAGTGTTTACTCGTATGTGGCTTCATTTATGGAGACCTACCCTGCTGTCCAGTTGTATCTCTCACTCTGAGGAACACCCAACTTCTCATCGACCAAGTCCCAGACCACAACCAGCCCCACGGCATTGGAGGATGTCGCTGTGTTGCCCAGCGTGACCACGCCAAAATCAAGGTCCGGGAAGAAGAAGACTTCTGCCCCGTAGGCATGCATACCGCCGGCGTGCGTCCAGAACTTGTGGCCACGGTAGCTCATGACCTCCCAGCCCAGCGCGTACAGCTCGGGTGCATCGTACGGGCTCTTCACAGACGGCAGCGCATCGAGAGGCTTGATGATCATCCGCGGCGTCTTGACAGCCTCATGGCCACTCTTAGGCACAGGGCCATCCTCGCGCAGCAGGCTCCTGATCCACTTGGTGTAGTCGTCCACACTCGAAATAACGCTGCCCGCACCCCCAATCTCGTCGACGGGCATGTACGGCACGCTGACATACTCCCCCGAGCTGAGGTTCCACGCGTAACCCCCCGCGAAGTGCTCGGGCGCGGCCAGCGCGTCGGGCAGCGAGAAGTAGGTGCCGCGCATCCCCAGCGGCTCCCAGATCCACTCGCGCAGCACGTCGCCGAGCCACCGCCCGCCCGCCAGCGTCTGCACCACGTGCGACGCCACCACGTACATCTGGTTGCAGTACTGCCACCTGGTCCGCGGCGCCGCGTTCAGCGGCAGGTAGCGCAGGAAGCGCACGCCGTCGCGGACGCTGGCCGCACGCGTCGTCGTCCCGCCGTTGCCGTCGCCCGAGGGCACGCGGTGGGTTGACGCCTTGTCGTGCCGGGGCATGCCGGTGCGGTGGCTCAGGGCGTCCTCGATGGTGATGTGTGTCGTCGCCCAGGCGTCGGTCAGGACGAAGTCCTCTGGGATGATGTTGTGCACTGGTGTGTCCCAGGCTAGCTTCTGCCCGTGAACCGCCGGCGCCGTGTAGTTGCCCGAGTCGATCATGATGCTCAGGGCTGCGGCTGTGAAGGCCTTGGTTGTGCTGGCGCAGTAGAAGAGCGTTGAGGACGTCACTGGTGTTGAGGGGTAGGTCGCGATGCCGTAGCCCTAGGGACCGTTAGCATACGCCTGATGGTTCTCTGGACGCCTGTACGAGTGCATCATGGCATTTCAATCCTCATATTCTGTGCCAGACTGGCCTTAGTGTCACTTGACACTGAGCTTCTGCAGCCTTCTAGAGACAGCCTTATGCCATCCAGGAAGAATGCCAGAACCTACCTGAGTCCAGATGTCGTCCCCGTCCACAATTCCAATGGCCAGACCAGGCACATGCCACTCATCCAGTAGCTTGCCGATATACTTCCCATATTCTTCAGTGAACGGGCTGCCTCCTACGCTCTTATCGCCTTCTGAGAGGGGCCTCTGAGACTCGCTCCCCGCCGCCGCGGCACAGAGTGCGCCGAGTGCCAATTGAGCTGAAGCACGCATTTTCATCTCGGATGTTTAATCCAGGGACATTGAGATCTTTGCAAGGACAGGCTCTCTGAGGAGAATGATGGGGGAATATGTGCTTTTTGTTTACATTACCGCCGCCGTGGAGGGGCAGTTGACCCGTCTTACGTGCATCACTGACGTCGCTCGGCAGGGCGGTTGATCCCCAAACCGGCTGGCGATAACACGCCCATCAACCCCTCACCTCCTCAGCGGCAGCTTTTTCCTTTCTCGTGCCATAACCACAACATAGTCACATTCAAAAAACTGCGCAACTGGTAACCGCTATTGAGAGACCAATGAGTGTGTATTCGTGTCTGAGCATATCCGGGGGGGGGGGGGAGGGGAGGTGTGGCTATTCTGCTAGCAGGCCCTGCGTTGTTAGAGGATATGTAGGTTATTTATCCTCTCGTCCACAGCAACTCTTCACGTGATGAATCGATTGCACATTTTCGTTCCGCTATTGAAGGGCGGTGCTTCATGCACGTCGGTTGGGGTGAAGGCCGCCCCCGACGGCCCCCACCCCACCCCTAAAAATAAGTAAGACGCAAATATCGAACATCGTGCCTCTTTAAGGGCGCAGTGTCTTGACTGGAGTCATCTGGATCAATCATTGCCAAGTGGGGTCACTCATTGTTCTTATAGGCAACTCGATAGAAGCTGATCATTGCGAAATCAAGTACCAAAAGCTATGTTGATTACTAGATCCCCAAGGGTTGAATCTTTCGCCCTGAAACCTTGCCACTCTCGTAGTATGTGGCTCGGAGAGGCTGTTGTATTGTCAGCTCGTCTTTCGCCGTCGGTGCAGGCTCTTCGCTCAGTTACTGAGTACCAGGCCCCCCAAAAGCTGTGGATGGATACAGACAATTCAACCCCCCCTTCTCGTGTCGTACATGTCGACTGGTCAGCGTCAGAGCTGCATGGGTAGCGCAAACTTGAGTTCCCCACTTCAGCGCCATCAGCGACGAACTTGTCAGTTTGTTCTTGGTACTGTACATCCTTTGCGAGACCCGCGACTTGGTCTTTTTTCTAGCATAAAGATTCGGCCTATCTCGTCTCCTGCGGGCAAATCCTTGTTTGCAAAATGCTCTGCGCGGCCTGTCTTTCAATGTTTTCTAGTGCTGAACAGGAGGGTACTCATCATACGTGCCTGGAGAATCTGCAGAGAGCGGCCACCGGTGGTTGTAAAATATGCATCGGCCTGGCTCTACGACGTGATGAACTGGGCCCAGACCCCGAGGCTGAAGCGACAGCCACGCCATTCCTGAAATACCGCTGGGAGCGCCCTGGACAGGGTGCGGTTTTAGAAGATGGATCTCCCGTTTGGGAAATACGGCTCGATTCGGAAATCCACTGGCTGAAATGGAATACACTTCCCTGGAACCGTGTCGACATACATGTTTCTCTTACCAACAGCCCTGTTCCCGACTGGTACTTGAATCTTTTGGAACACGTTGCGAGCGACCTCGATTCACAGCCATGGAGAGTAAGAAGAGATCTCTTCCCGCTACGGGCGATACCAAGCAGTACGGGCCACGAGAATGTCTTGGACATTGGCAAGATGTGGCTAGAAGATTGTAATCGGCTTCACAATTGCGATGAATTGAATGGTCCATTCGATCCAGAGTGGTATCCAAAACGCTTAATCGATGTTACTGATGCGACTTCGCCACGCCTTTTGGAAACACGCTTGGAGCGCCCTGCCAGTCGCTACGCAACTTTGAGCCATTGTTGGGGTGTTGATCCTGACTTCATTACCTTGAAGACAGAGAATTTAGTCGAGTTCCGCCAAGGCATCGCCATCGATATCCTTCCCAAGAGCTTCCGCGATGCATTGATCATCTGCAAGCACTTGGACATTCGGTACATCTGGATAGACAGCCTATGCATTCTTCAAGACTCCAATACAGATTGGCTGTTGCATGCGGCAGAGATGTCTTCCGTGTATCAACACTGCTATCTCAATTTGTCTTTCGACGACGCAGGAAATCCCAGTCAAGGCGCATTTCGGTCAAGGAATGCCGACGTCCTGCAGTATTGCTTCGCGTACTCTACCATTCCGAGAGCTCTCGGACTAGATCAACTCAACTCAGACAACAATTCCTCTGGTAGTCGTTCTGACGATGCCTCATGTACCACAAACACGGATGAGGAAAACAACGGAGATGTTCCTGTTGAGACAGACTACATTCATGCAACAAACCCTCTAAGATGCTTAGTCTTTGTACCGGAGCTTGACTTTTACTTGGGTTCCATTCCGAAACTTCCACTATCAAGCAGGGGATGGGTTGTCCAGGAAAGATTACTCTCCCCGCGGGTCTTGCACTTCACGAATGATCGGATAAGGTGGGAATGTGGCAAAGAAGATTCTTTGCACGAGGGCCTTCCTCATGGGCTCCTAAATACCGGAGTGTCTTTCGATCGCTATGCGAAATACGAGTTTAATTGCTGTGCAGAGGGGCCTTTTCCCCCCAATCAATGGGACCACTTCATTAGTTGGGGAAAAATCGTCCGTTTATACAACAAATGTTTACTCACGTACCCAGAGAAGGACAAGCTCGCTGCTTTAGCAGCGGTGGCGCAGCGCTTTGCTGCCATATTCGGCGAGGAGTACTACGCCGGACATTTCCGAAAGAACATGCCCTTTGATCTGGCCTGGCAGAGGATCGGGCCATTGTCTGGCAAAAGTCCTACGATCAGGCGCTATCCGACGTGGAGCTGGACAAGCGTTGATGCTGAAGTGACAGCCTTCGCTATGCATTGCAGATTGGACCAGTCTCTTGTTGTCGTAGAGGGTGTGAGCGTGATCCTGGAGGACCCATCCAACAGATATGGTTCGGTAAAGAAGAGTCAGTTGGAATTGAGATGCTTGGTTATGAAATGTGAGCTAGGGATGGGCTCTGACCCTGTTTACCACGATGATATATTCGATATCAGGAGCGTTCATTTGCAAGAGGTAGTGGGGTACAATAGCTGCTGGGTGCAGGCTGATGTGCATGTCAGTCTGGACGCGCCTGATCAGGCGGTATTGGAGGATACCTATCTAATACCTCTAGTTGAACGTGCAGCTAGCAGAACACTTACAAGAGCTGTCATGGGGATCATATTGGTGAAAGAGGCGAGTGGTTTCTATAGGAGGTTGGGTTACTGGGATACCGATCCGGATAATTGCTTCAGTCTGGATCATGGGGCTTTTTTTGATTGTCTGGATCGAAACTCAGATAATCATATAAGCGTGGTGATAGTATAATCCCATTACACATAGAGGCTCGCTAGGTTAGGGCAATGACGCGTACGACTCGGTCAAGTTTTCGCTCTCAGGCAGGCGTTGTAGTATCTGGGCAGACAGTCCTGCACCCTCAATATTTCAAGATCCTCAACCCGCCATATACAATATATAATGCTAGTTTTGGTATGTTTTCTAACATACTCTTGGCTTCTAACAGACTTCTCGCTCTCCTCTGGTCTCAGCGTACAAGCCAGACTGGGAACTGTTTATGTGCTCATTGTTGAGCAACTGGCGGCCAAGACCTGAACTCAGACCCCATCTTGAGCAATAGGACGATCCTCACTTGTAGGAGGCCGCGCCAGATTCTTCAAAATGTGAGTCATGATCTGCTCCCACCCTGAGTAGTACAGTACAACAACCACACAACATTGTGTATGCTTGGTGCTTTCTCGGGCCACCCCATCATGCCGCCTCTCCTGGAGTAATTACTGCAGCATCATCTTTGCAGGTAGGCAATTCGTCAAATGAGGCGTTGCTGCTTGATATGCACATGAGATGGATGTCTTGACTCCTTAAATCCGGTGACCATAACATCCTTCTATATTGATGCAGAGCAGGTTGCCTGAGACATGTATCATTGGCGGACTGACTGACCACTGGATAGAAACCGCTGTTTTGCTATGACTGCCCGATGCTCACGTGACAAATCCGCTGAACATTTTCGTCTCGATTTTGAAGGGCGGTGCTTGAACCGAGCCGAAGGACCACGCATACACTAGTCCCAAGTTGTTGCCTTCTTTTCTGCCTGATCCTTCCGTGCGGACGGCATACACCCCCCTAGGCCTCGACCAACCGAATGACGGTACGCCGACGCGTAGGGGGCCTTGGGGCTACGCAGACGCGTAGGGGGCCTTTTGGGGCCTTTTGCCCTTTTGGCTCGGTACAAACCGAAAAAGATTCTAGATACTCACTGCTGCTGCCTGGACTCAACCCCCACCCTCCCTGAGCTGTCTGGCCAGCGGCCCACCCTCCACCAATCCTTCACTCAAGTTCGGAATTCCCGAGAACGCTCTGGGGAACCCAGTGCACTCTTATAAAGCTGCACCATCATAGCCAGTACCTCAATCTGACCCCAAGCCAGTCTGCCAACTGAATGTGCTTCGTTGATCCAGGCTATGAGGTCAGCATCATTAAGTTGACGGTTTCGAAGCGATTGAAAGCCAATTTGGCATGTAGCACAACCAAAAATCATTCAGCTTCACACGCACCACACTGCCTGTAACTGTTTATATTTCAACAACACGAACCCTGGTTGAATGATAATACAAGCTTGTATTCAGATGGCGCCTCTTCCCTCTTTCTGTCTTTTGTCAGGGGGGGCACTATTACAGATTGCCTTTCTAAAACCAAGGTCTTTCCATAGGATTATGTGTTTTCTTAATCAAATCGACTATAGATAGGAGTGACCAGTAATAAGCCCACGGTTCCTATGGCTTACACGCGGTACCATCTCTCCAATTCAGTTTGAACGGGTGTGGGTGAAAATCGAGAAAGTTTGGGTGTATAGTGTATGAGCGACACAGGCGTTTCCAAATATAGCAATCAGGTGATCAAATTAGCGGATTCCGGCAGCTTTGATCATAGTGCTTAAGGGAAAATCGCATGCTAGGACAATTTGGACGTGAAAGATGGTGGACACGATCAAAGATCTGGAAGACTATAAATGGTGAAAACTTTCAACGGAGTCAATCACAGCAAATGATAATATTTATCTAGCATCAATACGTCTTGTCAATCCGCACTTTTGAAATCATTTGACTCCATGTATTTTGCGATGTAATCTCTCAAGGCCATGAAAGTTGTCTTGGCTGGAGACCGATCATTTCTTGACCCGTCCAAACCTCCTCGATGTGCAAGTTCAACTTTCCTGAGCTGTCGACACTCAACGGCCTACAGATACACGTCAATACAATCGATTAGATAAAATGTCCGGGCGATTTCGTTAAACTCACTTCTTCCACCGTATTGTGACAGATGTATCGTATGACGTGTACCTTGTTGGTCTGCCCGTGCCGGAAGAGACGTCCTATAGCTTGGCTCTCCACCGTTGGATTCCACTGCGGCTCGAAGATATGGATGCGGGTAGCAATGGACAAATTGTTCAGCCTATAAGAAAACTTAGCTGCCATCGCTGCGCTTCTCATTGGAGTGGTTGTTCACGCACCCAGTTGATCCTGTACCAAATGTCACCAAGAGAACTCTGGTGTCTTCATCGTTGCGGAAGCTCCCTAGAGCATTTTTTCGCTGAGACTGAGACATCGACCCATCGACGCGAGCAAACCGAATGTGCTCCCTTTCCAAGGCGTTTGAGATGAAATCGAGTGTCTTCTTCCAAAACGAAAATACCAAGCTATCCCAATCACTCAGATGTCAGCATACTCGGGCATGGAGTTTGCGCGAAAACGGTATTAATGAGAAGTGCGAACCATTTCTGATTATTCGGCACCTTTCGAATGTTATCCAATAAAGCAGCGATTTTGGATGGCGGCCTATCCGTATGGACAAAAAGCTTCTGCTTCTCAAGTGCGACTTCGGGAGACAGTTTCGGCCCTGCTGCACCGCAAATTGGACATTGGGAAAGCTTGGAGGTCTCTTCAGAGCCTGGGGAAACAGTCAGCACACACTAGCTTCCTGCAATGTGTCGCAATTGGCGCTGGGCAGGAAGCCTCAGCGTCCATTGATAGTATTTCACAGCGACAATATGAGCAGGAGGCGTCCTCATTTTGCTGGAGCAGGCTCAAAGTTCTGTCGTTTGGGCTCAGGGAATTTCCTTCACGACAAAGGGCTGCTGTGCCACAATTGCAGAATAAGCGGAGACGTAGCAGACTTTCAAGTACACCATCACGCTGATCTTTGCCTCGATACAAGGTGTTTACGACAGCTTGATGGCACTTTTGAATCAGACTGTTGTACTCAGTTCTTTCTTCCAAGCTCAGAACAGGACGACACTCCTCAAATTCGATTCCGGGAAGTGCGAGTAATGAGTTCGGTCGTCGAATGCAGACCACCGACAGGAGAGTTCGTAGATTGTCGAAGTTTGAACCAACAAGTTGTCCGGCGACTTTGATACCTCCAACTATGTGCCTTCGAAATTTGTATGGGTCTTCGAGACTTGGAAGCCGAATAAATCGGACGAGAGCCCCAAGGTCTTCCAGGGAGTTTTGGACCGGTGTGCCGGTCATGCACGAATGACTTCGGGCTGAAAGCTGATGGATCGCGTGGAACTGTTTAGTCGACCAGTTACGGATTGTATGAGCTGGCAGGACTGGTAAGTAAAGTCTTTGTGTACAGGAAATGGGTGCCAGCTCAGATCACCTTCGTCCAGTACTATGCGGTACCAGTGTATTTTGTTCAGCAGCCCACGGTTTCGAGCCAGATCGGCAGCCACAGTCCCATAAGTAGATAGCACAATATCGCATGAGTGTACGGATTCGAGGTCAAGTTGTCTCATCATACCATGATATTTGTGCAAACGAAGATGCCCTGGTGCGACGTGTCTAGCACTGTAATTAGCACTATCACGAGAATACCTGAGGAGCTGGACGTACTTGGCTATCTCCTCAAGCCAATTATCGAGCAACACTGAGAAACTTAGCAATCATTCGAAAGCACGACAGACAGTCGACTTACAAGCTGATGGCACTATGACCAATGTTGCAGGAGTTGGCTTCATTTGACCTTTTCTTTTGACGGCACCAGAGTTCACATAGCATTTCGCGGAGGCGAGCGTAGTGACTATCGTTGCTATCATACTCAGTGTCTTGCCCAGACCCATATCATCCGCGAGGATCCCTCCTGGTACATCTGTTGGAGTTCGGCTGGGCACGCCGGTGATCTTATGACGAAATCTGCAAATCGGGCACAACAAAGTCAGTTTGTCTGCAGACTAAGAAAAAGTGGGATGGTGCAGTCTACGACTCACACAGGGAGGCCCTCATCTGTGCGTTCTTCCGTCCAAAGTTTACGGCATTTGCTTGTAGCTCCGTTTTCTCTGGCTATAATGAAGTCCACAACCTCTCGTTGATGTCTATGAAACCGAGGTCAGCTCTGGCAAACAACTGGGTTTCCTTGAAATCAGTGGAGTCCATACTCCATCAATTTCGTGTGGATGCTTTGATTTATATCAACCCGGGCCATTTCCCCCGGCAAAGAAGAATTGTCGATTATGCTCCACAGCTCACCAACTAGATCGTCGTGGGTTGAAAGTTGGTATCCATCAAGCAAATTAATTTTCGCTATCTCTTCTTCATCATCATGAGCCTCGAGCTCATCTTCAAATGTGTCGTCCAGGCCAAGGTACTGGGGATTGCTGTATGTCACGCTCTCTGGCAGTTGGTAAGGTCGTTGTAGGAACAGTCGACGGTCTGACAATTGCTGACCAACAGCCTCAGAAATAGATGCGGGGCCCGAAATGTTGACCGTTACGTCGAATTGTACCTTCCAAGTATAATTGATGCTGTGCACGAAATGAAAGACATTTCTTCTCAGATCGGACTGCAAAGACGAAGACGATGTGGTCATCAAGACTGTCAGCCAAAAAGCCCCCTGTTACACAGAGCGCTAATGCAGCCAGGAGCGTGTCTGCGTCGCCGGGCAATGGCTGTGCAGGGGCGCACGCGTCGCACAAAGGCACTAGTCACGCAGGGAAATGGAGAAATCTTGGAAGACGCCTGAACTCAGCCCTTCCTCTCATGCAGGCTGGCCAAGCGGAAGCCGGTTGAACATGGACTTTTTACACATTACGCCTTGTTCGACACTTCCACATCAAGTTGCTTTGCGGAATGATTTTCAGATTTCCTTGTCTTTTGTAAAAACGCGACATCCACGGTTATTCGACATTCTTTGCACTGGTATTTGCCGATACTTTCGGCTGATTTCTCGACAATTTGCCGAGGATGAGCAACTCGTCAGGAAGCACACGGTGTGAGTTCGAGATCGCACTCGAAGATTTCAAGAAGAATGCCGAACTTGGCCCGGATGAGGTCAAAGAGTTCCGTTTCGCCGACCTGAACAGCCTGCGATCTACCATCAAGCGAATACAAACTGAACAGGAATCCAAAAGAAGAATGCGGAACATGAAGAGACTCGAGCCATTCCTTCAAACAATGGAGCAATATGGGCACACTGTTGACGTCTTCGTAAATACATCTGAAGTACTGGCTTTTGTCTGGGTGAGCCTTCGCTGTCCCGGAACAGACCGACAGATTAGCTCATGCTAAGATGCACACAGGGGCCAATGAAATTTCTATTGCGGGTATTACGATACGAAACTGGGAACAAAAGGTTTCTAGATGTGCCAAGGTATTTCACAGGTAGCCTCATACTATGCTGATGCTCTAGACCGTCTTCTCGAGGTGTACCAGACCATTTGGGGAGAGCTACCTCTTCTGGGCTCTTTCCAAGATCTCACGTCCGGTCGACCATACACCAAGACGATACTCAGTTGGATCTACAATGATATTCTGGATTTTCACAGGGAAGCAATGAAGTACTTTCGAGGCAAAGGTAAGATTTCGAGATATTCACCAACACACCATGTTTAACTCTATTACCACGATTTATAACTATTCATAGTCTGGCAACAAGTGTTTCACGCGGCATGGGGGGGTTTCGGCTCAAAGATAGACTTGGTGAAAACCAAAATGCAACGAAACTATAATCTGCTCAAAGCAGAAGCATCTTTAGCTCAGCTAGAGGAAGTCAGACGGATTCATCGCATCGCCGTGGACGAGTTCAGCAACCAACAACAGGCCGAACTCGACAGACGCCAGAACTATGTGATACAGTGGCTCTGTGCTACGAATAAACAAGGATTCCAGGAAGAAGTCGCGGAAGCCAGAATTTGTGCCGACGCGGGCTCATGGATGATAAAAGATCATCGATTTACGAATTGGATGGATCCGAACTTTTGTGACAATCCGCTCTTATGGATTACTGGGAAACCTGGTGCAGGTAAGCGGCGACCCAGACGGGTGAAGCATTGGCGATTGATTCTCAAGTTCATAGGCAAATCCGTGTTAGTCTCCCGAATTGTGGACGAGGTTCGCACGTCGATAAGAGCGTCGCCAGGCGCCTCAACACGGGACACGTCGATGGCCTTCTTCTACTGCAAACACAAAGATACTAGTCGAAACAGCTTTCTAGCAATCGCAAAAGGCATTCTTTCACAGCTCCTGGAACAAAACAAGCACCTAGTCCAATACTTCTATGAAAAGTCCTCGAATTGCGGCGAGACCTCATTACATACCAAGTCCCTGGCTGAGGAATTATTGCGCGTTGCGCTGAGCTGTTCCAAGAGAACTTATTTAATCCTTGATGGCCTTGATGAGTGCGATGCGAAGGAACGCAGATCCATCGTCAAGTTCATTAGGGAGACAGTTGAGGTACTCCCTGCCGCAGACATGGACTCGATTCGTTGCCTCTTTGTCAGCCAAGATGACAGAGAGGCCAAAAAGGACCTATCCAATATTCCGTTCATAAGTATCTGCCCTTCAGACACCAAGCATGACATCAACTCATTTGTCACGATTTGGAAAGACAAGATCGAGAAGAAGTTCGAGAACTTGCAAGCCATGAAATCCGACATTGCGAAAATTGTTACTGCTAGAGCCCAAGGTATTTACAGATTGCATTTTACCGCACCAAAACCTTCTATACTGATAATTACTTAGGCATGTTTCTGTTCGCCAAACTTGTCATGGAGAACCTGTACGAACAGACTTCGAAGGCAAATGTGATGTCAGAGTTGGAAAACTTTCCAACTGGACTCGACCAAGCGTATGCTCGTTTTTAGACAAAAGAATGTAGTTGCTGTGAAGCTGATGATAGACCACAGATATGAGCGCATCTTAGAGCGGGTTCTAAATCAGAATACGTCTGCCAGAAAGAACGATGCTCAACGACTTCTTCAGTGGCTGGTCTGTACCAAACGACCCTTGAAGTGGTATGAATTCCAGGCCACAGTCTGCGTCGACTTGGAGGAAGGCGAATATGATCCCAGCGAATTCTCGCAAAGGATTTGGCGGGAGACTCCCAAGGATCTCTGTGGCTCCTTGATCGAGTACCACAAAGATCAAACGGTGGAGTTTGTGCACCCGACTGCCAGAGAGTGAGTCCCGAGGTCCCCAGCCGAGAAGATTGTGTCGAACTTGAGAAAATGAGCTGACAATCCGTGAAGATACCTCATCAGAACAAAACAGGTTTTACCCAGCGAATCCCACTTCCAAATCACCTCCCTCACTTTGGGATATCTCAACCTCCCTCCCGCAGACCACGCTGCCGATGTTGAAATGACACGCCAGTCCTTGATGGCCGGGTTCTTTGCTTATTTAGAATATGCAGTAGCATGCTGGTCGCTTCACCTACAGGAGTACTCGAAATCCCGGCCAGAGGGAAAGAACTTGGCAGATCTTGCCGAGGGACTGGACGTCTTTCTTGAAAGACACTACCAACAAGAGTCACCGAGCTTGATTGTTCCCAATTCCATCAAGGATGAGCTCTTGATTTTTGAGCCTTTCGATTTCCACAGCAAAATCTCCCAAGCTGTTGCTTGGTCACGCAAACAGCTTGGGGCCCATGGCAAATTATCCGAAAGTGAGCACACACTGGACCTTCTGAAATTGGTCCAGCACGTGAGAGGCGTCCTCGAAGACACTGAGAAATCTCAGGTCACAGATGAGCAGAAGGCTTCTCTGAAGGCCCTTTACGGAATAAATCGTTACAAGTGCTCCCGGATGAATTGTTTTTATTTTCATCAAGGCTTTCAGAATGAGTCCCAAAGGCAACAGCACATCGACCGTCACGAGAGACCATTCTTTTGTGACATTTCCGACTGCGGCTTCTCGTCCCTGGGATTTTCTAGCAAAGACGCGAGGAATACCCACATGTTGGAAGTCCACGGACTGGACACAGAAGGGGATCTCGAGTTTCCGGAGCCACCGCGGAAGATGCAGAAGATCAAAGCCGGCTCCAGCCAACACCAATGCGATGTGTGCTCGAAGACGTTCACACGAAGTCACAACCTAAAGGCTCATTTGCGGAGCCACGCCAACGAGAAACCCTTCTCTTGCGCAACCTGCGGTGCGTCCTTTGCACGGCAGTACGACAAGACAAGGCACGAAGCGATACATGTCGGAGACAAGAAATTTGTCTGTTTTGGGACCTTGAAGTCCGGGGAGACGTGGGGCTGCAAATTGACGTTTGCCCGGCAAGACAAGCTGGCTGACCATTTCAAGAGTAAGACAGGAATGCAGTGTTTGCGGCCTGTTCTCATGGAAGAGCGGCAGGAGGCACAGGAAGCTGGCTCGAAAGCCGGCGCTGGCTCGGAGGGTGCAGTGGCAAAACCGGGTGGCATAGACGACGACCTTTTGTTGTTCTTGCAGCATTCGTCTTATATCCACGAACCAAGTCTCCCCACATTGTAACTACTAGTCAACTTGATTAGTGACACATGGATTGAAAATCAATCTGATTATCTGCTCGCGGGTACAAACGAGCGTGATATTATGGATGACTAAGTTGTAATCTAGGCGACAGGATGATGCTGATATGACTGAGTTCCTTGACCGATTTCCCTTCTGCATTTGCTCAAGTGCTAGCAACAATGAATAATATTTATGAGACCATTTGGTTAGCTGTACACGCGATTCACAGCTTCGTCTTGGGAGTTTTGGACACAACCCTCTTCATCTTCTCAAATGCTCGCCGGAATATCTGAACCCGAGCCCCCTGAAGGATGGCTATTTTTGGGCTCGGGGTCGGAGGAGGCCCTGGAATCCCTGATGCCCAGCGAGTTACACCGCAGACTGCGACGCACCAGACGTCGCAGTGGTTGAACTCTTCAACGTCTCCACTGGTTCTCTCTGGATCATTTATCATTGGCTGGCGCAACAAGATTGGCCGGCAGTGAGTCCCAAAGCTCCTTGATGCTCTGATCCATATCGTGTTGTAGAGAGCGTATTTTAGACAAATCTCCGGAGGCCCGTTTGTCTTGTTCCTCTCGTAGTATATAAAACAAGTTTTTCACAATTTCAACAGACGTTTTCATCGGCACGTAAGCATTGGTGGCAATACCGTGACCACGAAGACCTAAAACCTGACCCCATGCCTCAAAACGCTGCTGCGCGAGTCGAAGACTCTCTGCGTGGTGTTTTTCAGCGGGCACATACGGGCCTCTGGCGCCGCGTATGTCGCGAAAAATATCACTGACAGAGTCAAAGTGGCTTTGCAGGCTCAAGAGTGCCAGACGTTGATGAATCTCATCCATGGCAGGCCGCTTTTGAGGGTCTTTTCTGAGAGCGTTCGAGGACAGCTTAAGAAGAAGGGATGTCGGGCTTGCAAGGGAGATATCTTGTCCCAGTTCCTTGATCCAATCCAGTACTTCCTGCTTGACATCACCATGGGGTTGGTAGAAACCGGCATCCTTGAACTGAGGAAACCGACCCGGCGTGAGTCGCTTCTTGCGGAATTCTAGGACGCCGTCCACACCTTTTAGCATATAGGTGACAACATCAACAATCAGACAGCCGAAAGCCCAGACATCGATGGCTCGATCGACAGGTTGTGGAATTTCTTCCATGTCGGTGCATTCTGGCGCAATATAATCCCCACCGATGATCTTGTATGGTGTATGCGATAGAGCCGCTCCATCTTTCAAATTGCCCTCCCCGAAGTCGGCTAGAATGAAGGCGTCGTGGCCGACCAAGACATTAGGCGGCCGGAGATCGTGATGATAGCCGATACCATCAAAGTCTATACCATGATCGGTCTCGTTGAGATGGAGGCGGTGTGTATGGGAAAGCGCTGACGCGAGCCCAGTGAGCGCTGAGTAGAAGGTGAAGTCCCATTGAAATCCTTTGTGTCGGTTTTTCGACATCAGAAACTTGCCGAGATCCGTACCGATATACGGGAAAAGGAAATTGTGTTCATCTCCGTAGGTGTACGAACCCCAAAGGGCAATGATGTTTGGGTGTCTCAGATGATTCAGGAGCCGCAAGCACCTTTCTTCTCTGTTGAACGCGTCCATACAGTCCCTGGTCTTGAGTCGCTTCCGCACCACGTGCATCTCTGCTGACTGGAATCAATACATCAATATATTAGTCCAGCGTTTTGAGAATAGTGTTCATTTTGGTTTGATCGACTTAAGGCACTTACTCCTTGACGGGTGAAGTTCTGTTGGGACGGCGATATACCGATCTTTTCAACGTCACTAAAGGCCCCGGAGCCGATTTGCTCGGAGCTGATGAAGGGCAGGATCCTCATTCCATCAATATGAAGCTGAGACTCCCACATCCGCTTGGGAAAGGTGAAGGGCATAAATGTCCATTGGAGTTCCAATGCGAGCCGATGTCCGAGTCGACGGCCCACAATCTCCTCGGCGCGCTCTTTACTTAGCGGAAATTGGCTGTCAAGAGCTCCATGTTTGCGGAAGTCTATTATTCGATCCTCCCAATCATTATGAATTAGCATGGCAAAAACTCTCTTGCCGTCGTTGTGTATCGCATCCGCCAGCTTGATGCGCTCATCCGGTCCGCAGGTCAGCTCTTGGACGGCTTTCTTAATGACGGGCAAATTGAATAAGTCATGAAGTCTGTCGGTAGGTAGAAATCGACGCTGGGAGATGGATAAGACTAAGCTGTCCTCGATCTCTTCACGAAGAGCGCCAATGCATGTTCGGTCGACATGCAGGTTGGATTGCATAATGCTTGCTTTTCAGTGAAATGCGAATGGGTGAACAACCTCAGGCGGTTGGGTAAAGGGTTTCGGAAGGACCAAGCCAACAGATTGTCAAGACTCGCTTTTAAGACTCGCTTTTAACGGATGAGCCATGGCTGATGAAACTTGTCCATGGCAGTGCATGTGAGCTGGGTGGAGTGGCCGCTGCAAGGCCAAGCGAGATACATAGGCCCCTGTCACCACGAGGTGCGGCCCAGCACCACCGAGGCACTTTTCCCCAGAAGAATGCCTAGATGGCTTCGCAACCGTGGCCAGCAATTTGAAGCGGACGCCCACATATGGAGATCTGCATCGCCCGAGAAGAGCATCCTCTCTATCTCCCGGCTCAGGAGTCGAATATCACACGCATTTGACACCTGCTACTACCAGGACCAGAAACAGTTCACACAACATGGCCACTACTTACATGGGAGTGCGCTATGTAGACCGAGCAAAGCTGAATACGACGCTGTGTCTGTTCGGGCGGGGCTACAGTGTGGAGGTCAGTCCCTGCTGGATGTCGGGGTGCGGCACAGGTATCGCTAGCGGGCGCTTCTCACAGATTCCCGGTCACACAATTTCGGTAGAGACGTCCAGACAACTTACGGATGTAGTATATTCATCTCTGAGGAGGCCTCTCTATCTTCACGAAAGTGACCAACGCTGAGGATGCGAACCAGGCAGAGACCAAATCTGTGTCGCGGAACAAAAGGGTGGCTGAGGGGGGGATGGATGTGGGTCGCCAGGCGGGTGGTTGCATTGCAGGCTGAGCCAGAACTCGCTTATCAGTGGCCATCATGTATGGATCGAGTTAGCTTGTAATTGAGCCTGAGGCTGAAGCGCCTGCATCATGCCGTCGTGTGCAGGTGAGGGGGACGGCGGTTAATTCATGTTACTGGTACAAAACGTCAACACAGGATCGTGCCTGTGTCTCTGCACTTCAACCGAATGCTCCAACACCACAAGTGATATACTCCGAGTCGAAATTTTGAGACCTGATCATTTATACTGTCAACTATCTCGGGAACATCGAGGCCTTTACAACCATATTATCAGGCAACGGTTTCCGCGCAGGTTTCCACGACCAAGATGTCGAACCGGGCGACTCTTCCTCGTCACCAGAGCGGGCTAGATGTCTTATACTTAGCAGCCCAGCGGCATGGTCTTGGATATCTGTGGAACGAGTTTGAATCCAGAATTGCAGACCTGCTCGTCGACGATGTCACCAATAGTAGAGTGGGCCTTGCCATCGAAGGGAGGGATCAGATTCAATGGGCAACAACTCCTGAGGAATTACACAAGTCGCTTGGAAATGCATTATCAAAAGGATTGTGAGCACACTTCCGCCAAATCTGAATCAAATCGTGTACTTAGGTAGTAATTGACATCTTTGGCATTAGAATTCTCAATAGGTATAATTCCTGGAGCAGGATAGGCGTCACCGTAGAGTGTTTCTCTGCAGTATGCCAACTTGCTGAGTTCACACCGTACTTCTTGCACTTTGTTATTGGAATGGGAAGAAAGTTTTCATCGAAAGACGAGGACTTTATGTCATGCTACAGCACATTGTCACCAAATCTGGATCGCGTAACCTACGGCCCAACCAGCGAAGCTGCGGTGTGTGGTGATTTGCGTTGGGGTCAGTCTTTCTGAATTTGATGTGATTCAGCTACACAATACCTGACATACTAGAATCCCTAGGCTTATGTTACAATATCCGGTACTTTGAACGACATGGCCGAGACCTAGAAGATCCGTGGTCATGTCGCCAGTCAGCAATTCACCACAGCTTCTCGCCGGTTTCTAAACAGTCGACCTGGGTCATCATTCAGCCACCTGAAGCTTTCGACGTAGTCGTGGACTTTGAAAGGCATACAATGTCTTTACATACTCGATATCTGAACGCAAGTCTTGCCAATTGGCGAGAGTATTTTGACGGCTTTGCGCATAGATTCATGATTCTTGTTGAGTCACGCCCTTGCTGTGAACCCAAAAATATCCTGAAGCTAACTACCGCGTCTGCCGGCATCTTTTGAAGAACCAACTTATTGCAATACCAAATCCTTACCAAAAGTTCAATATCGATTTCTCTCACGAGCAGCACCTCCACAATCTCAGAGGCAAACTTTGTCACGCACAAAACATTTTGGTCAACACGAGAGATACCCTCAAACTCATTCGCGAGCATGAAAATGCCATGGCAGATTTGCAAGCCATTCCCGCAGAAGAGCATAGCACCTTTCACCGGGACTTGAATAATTTGTCTCGAGAGATCGACGGTTATATCGGAACGTCACGCAAGCTTCTTCAGGTCTCAGATGATGTGAAGTCGATGGCAAGTCCCCGGACCCACGGCTGATGTCCGTGTCATTGCTCTTCGAGATTCAACCAGTCTGACACTCCTGTTACACAGTACGACAATATCCTCACATTTCGCGGCCAAGAGCTTCAGCATGACACCAGCCTTAAGCTCGCCCAACTGGCACAGGCTGATGCGGCCGAGAACAAAGACATGGCAATTTTAGCGGACCTCACGTACAAGGACTCTCGAACCATGCGTATCGCGACAGTGATCGCCATGTTCTATCTCCCGGCAAATCTGGTCATGGTGTGTTTCCTAGCCACTCCACAATCCTCAAGTCATTGGATGCGTTGTAAAGTCTCGGTGGCCGCCGATCGTGAGAATCACGACCTGGATGATGGCTTCATATAATTGACTCACTACTGACCTCTCCTTTACGATGCCTAGTCGTTCTTTAGTAGCACACTTGTCTGGTTTGGTACGTCGGTTGACGCGATGGAAAGCGATGGCTCGAAGTTACGAATCCGTGGCGAAGTATGGATCGCGAGCGTTGCGGCAGTTGTGCTGGCCGCCGCCACCACTGGTTGGTCTTGGTGGTGGAACTTCAGAGAGCAGAGAAAGCCGAACAGCAATGGCGTTCACAGGCCTTAGGACAGCTGATACCATTTGAAGTAGAGCATGTCGCTTCCGCATAATTTCAATCCAAACATCCGCCCCACCTGGGCATTAAACGTCACATTCTTCGTACAGGCTGTGGTAGAAACCCCGGATCTGTTTGATACCTAGGTACGCTCACGATCACTTCTTACTGGTTGGAGTTTTCACGCGATTTACTCCCTACTAACATTTAGTCCTTGCCTAGCTAGAGAGGTTTTCTTGAATGAGTGCATGCATATAAGGGGATTTGCGCTCGATGCTTACTTAAGCATCCTCGTGGGGAACCTTCAATGTTGTGTCTTCCAAAACTCAACACCCCATTTCAAGTTCGTTTGTTGCCTTAGCGCAGCTCAACACCAACCACTCTCCAGCCAAAATTCGCATGACAGCTTTATTCACTCGAAGTACCATTATGGAATTTGTGTCAAGGTGAGAAATCGCGAAATGGCAAAATTCCGATTCAGCATTCCTCGCGTCCGTTCAGCCTCACAACGCGTCAACATTGGTGGGTGCTCCCGCTCACAATCTTCGACATCGTCGCCGAACTCATCAATCCAGTATCATTGGATCAATGGAGTGGAGCATTTGGAGATGTATGAGCCCGGCGGATACCACCCTGTAATGATCGATGCTTTATTGCACAATCGCTATCGAGTCGTGGACAAATTGGGGTTTGGCGGCTATTCTACCATCTGGCTTGCTCGAGACGAGACAGACAAACAATATGTCGCCATGAAAATTGGAATCTCGAGGCCGCCACTCCCTCGAAGGGAACCTGAGATCTTGCAGGCGCTGTTTGCCCCACGTTCAAGCTCTCAAGCTCCTGCCGCTGCCAACGATGTGAATGCGTGTGCGGCGCTCCCGAGCATTCTTGATGCATTCGACGTCCGCGGACCCAACGGCACCCACTCATGCTACACGATGACTCCCGCCCAAGGGAATCTCAAGGCAGCATCATTCAGTCGTCTCTTTCCCGTTCAAGTTGCCCGAGCTTTAGCTGCGAAATTGACGACTGCGGTCGCGTATGTCCACTCACGCGGTGTCGTTCACGGAGGTCTGTTTTGCCTTACCTACCCACAATCGCAACTGATGACCACGGCCAGAGCTGATTTCCGACCCAGACATTCACCTACGTAACGTATTGGTCGAACTCCCGTCGACTTTTGACAAACTCTCTGTCCAAGAATTTCGGGAGAAATTTGGGGAGCCTGAAACAGTGCCAATTACTCGTGTGGACGAAAAGCCACTCACCCCCAATGTTCCGGCACAAGCTGTAGTGCCTCTTTATCTTGGTAAGAAGGCTCAAGAATTCACCTTGGCCGACGCTCATGGCCTAATACTCAGCGACTTTGGCGAAGCGTTCTCTCCAGAAACGGAACAGCGCCGTGGCGGAGAGTGCAATATTCCTCTGGCGAAGAGAGCGCCCGAAGCTCTTTTCGAGCCGAACGAGCTTGTTTCATATCCATCAGACATATGGAGCCTTGGAACTGCCATCTGGGAAATATTGGGAATGAAATTCATCTTCAGCGAGGCTGAAGCACAGGATGAGATCGTGGCTCAACAGATCGATGTCTTGGGTTCCGAGAATTTCCCCGAAGGTTGGAGGAAACAATGGGAACGACTAGATGGGGAGGAGAAGTGCGTGGACGACACAATACCACGAAAATCAACCGGTGATCGGGAGACTTGGCCGAATCTCGAGAATGCCTTCGAAGAATTTGTTCAGAAGTAGAGAAGGAAATGCGAGGCGGCTGGGACATTTGAGGAGGAAGAGACACAAGCAATTTTTGAATTGATGCGCGGGATGCTCAGGTTCCGTCCCGAGGAACGCCTGACTGTAGACGAAGTACTCAAGTCTGAGTGGATGGTCAAGTGGGCATTGCCTCAACTGGAGTAAAGCCTGAATTATACTTGGTCATGGCGAACCGATCCAAGCAAATCAAGTACGACACCGAGAATTCAGCCAGTCTCAATGTAGGATTTGTAGGTTTCACCCCTTCAACCTCCAGAATCGGCCAAACATAGTCCCCAGTCTACCTGGCCTATACATTCTCGGAGATTTTGTGCTGCCAGACACTTGATGAGGGTCAGTAATGACCAGTCATCAGCTGTTCATGTCGTTCTCCCATGATGAGGTGCTCGGCACGTTTATTCGAAGACCCTTCTCGAGACCTCGACCAAGCCAACCCGTCCCGAGGTCTTCTCAGTCGTGAACTAGCCCGTCCTGGGCCCACTACGTCGAGCTCCGTGGCCACGTGAACTTGATATCGAATCCATCCATAATATCATCACGAAGACGAGCCAAAGGCCCAATGTTTGTATCCGGCCAGAATAGCCTCTCCTCCTGTTTGGGTCACCACTTCGCGGGTCCTGGAGCGGGCACTTTCAAATAAACGCTTTCATCTCTGCTTCTAAAAACTGCGGTGTCCTTCTCTCAGAAGCTCAATGAACACTTGACGATTTGCCTGAGCATTTGATCCGCCCCTTCTGACTTGAGTGGCCAGGAGAGCGCTTCACAGACTGGCACACCAGCAAAAGAAAATATGTGCCAGCCGCGTTTTTGAACAGCTGATCGACGACAACATGCTACTTAGCAGCCCTCTTTTCGCCTTTGCAAGTGTCGCATCTGATGTACATTGTACCTGACAAAGCCCACAGACCTTCTTCTTGTAGAGATCGATGCCATCAACGCAATACGGGCTCTTGCATTCTGTCTTTCCTGTTTCTTTGCAGCCAGGGCATGGCGCGGTATTCCTGGTCTCCATCGCGAAATGGGTCTTCCTGG
The DNA here is from genome assembly GCA_039880735.1 of Diaporthe australafricana. NCBI lineage: Eukaryota > Fungi > Ascomycota > Sordariomycetes > Diaporthales > Diaporthaceae > Diaporthe > Diaporthe australafricana. The sequence continues at coordinate 255,314 of JBCEDM010000001.1, read as the reverse complement.
ACGAATCTTCGCGGTCGTTGAGTGGGCTGTGGATCGTATTATTCAGACTAACCTGGACCCGAAAAGGGGCCAGTCAAACTCACATTTGATGTTTTGTGAGGTCTTATTCTGGTTAGCTTGTCCTCCAGATGTCGCGAATTTCCACCTGAGAATTTCAGACACACCTGCTTTTTGAGAATTAGAAGTGCACAAAGAGTACTCCACAGCCGATTGTCTCTGGGACTCAGGCACCAGCCTTCCCTCCCCTTGACGCGAAGAAATCTCTGCACGTGTCAGAAGTAGTTATGCTGAAGACTTACCTCGTAAGAATTCTTTCAAGCCAGTAGTGGAAGTGATGTTGGTGTTTGTTGAAAGGAAACAACAGGTTTCATCAGCCACAACAGTCCAAAACGTTTGTGAATTATATACTTTTGCTGGTATCAGTCACTTACTTCAATGTATCATTTTGGTCAGTATGTCACTTCAACTCCCTTCACCTGCGTTGTACCGTAACAGTCAAATATGACTGCCTAGGAGAATTTCAGAGGAGGCCCCGGGACTCAGAGGACTATTCATTAGGGGAACCAACTCGGCTGCTTCGCCCAGTCACTATTCTCTGAATCACTGTCAGGCCCAAAGGGCGTCATGCCGTTGCATAACGGCACCCTTGTACCATGGCGTCGAGGATCTCACTGTTTGCCCAGGGGTCAATCCACATTTATGAGATTACTTTTCGTATGTAGCAAGACAGAATTAGCTCATAGTTGCTAACATGAAGACATGTTCTGCAATTCCTAAAACACGGAGCGTGTTTCCCGGGCCGTTTCCTTTTTCCTCCTCGTCGAAAATTCGCGATCCTCTATCTTGTTTCCCGAAAGCGAATTGTGTGCATCTAAGCTCTTCTCTCATTGCTGATACACTCAGCAAAGTGCACAATGTCTCTCATCATCTTAGGATTTTGTTGCCCATGACCTTTTGTGAAAACCATGTCCCAAACAAGCCATTTGCGGGCTGTGAGGGCATTCATTGACTATGTTGAGGACCATGGATCTTCAATATACGGCCACTTTGAATTTCGAGACGACGCTTCAGCGGCTGGACTTGACCAAATATCGAGGAATCCAGCGAGTCAGAAAGTTTCCTCTTCGAATGTTGTCGGTTGTTGACTTGTTTTGCAGAGTCAGATCCCAATCCTGAAGCAGAACCCGGCCTTGTAGCTGTTGGCAGGCCTGGTGGCGCAAATGAGCCCGGTGCAGGAGGGCCGCGAGTTGGAGGAGGAGGCTGCAGGAACGCAGGAGGTAGAACTCCAGGAGGGTTTTGAACAGGGAGACGAGTCGGAACCGGGCGACGTATGGCAATTGGCAGAGGCTGTGGAAAGGCTTGCGGCTGTTGTGAACCAGCAATGCCCGAGGTTTGAGGGCCGACTTGTCTGTTGGCAAAGCCGTCGGGTCTCGGATGGACAGCTTCAATTTGGTAGTACGACATGACAGGGTATGAGGGCGGGTAGCGGAGCTCATAGTGCTGCTGGAAGACCCCTTGCCACGAGCTCAGAGGCTGAGTGGAAGGTGGACCATGAGACTGGGGTGCCCGGTGGAGAGGCGGCCCCTGAGAAGGTTGGTATGGATAGCCGTACTGGTAAGGAGGCTGGTGTTGATAGCTGGCAGTCGCGAGCTGAGGAAGCGGAAGCCATGTTGGTGTTTGAGTTCCCACCGACACGCCTGGTTGGACCTGGCTGCGGTTTTGTGTCGATATGCTTGCGGGAACTGAAGTCGTGAGAACACTGTGCGGTATGTCGGTCTTGGTCTTGGCCTTGTGGACCGGGACGTTGTCAAACTTGGGAACGCTGTCCGGTGTTTCGGTCTTGATAATAGTCTTGTCGAATGGGAATTCGTCGAACTTGGGTACATCGTACTTGAGAGGGCCGCCGGGAACGTCTCTGTTTCTAATATGGTCGACCTTCTCGACTATTGCTTGGAGACCTGGGTACTCGCTCCACCTGAAGATGTCATTCCTAAAACAAGAGCACACCGTCAGTGATACGACCAAATCTTGACAACCGTGATTGAATCTGAAATATGGATACGCCGCCACGAGAGATGCTCAAGGGGGAACTCAGCAACGGAGAGAGGTATCGAAAACAGTTGGGAGGAAGTTGCCTCGGCTCGAACCGACCGGCTCAAATGCTGCCTGTAGGGCGAATTTTGTAAGTGGCTTACCCATCACGCAAAGCGCACCTGATCCTCGAGTAGGCCTCGTCAATCTTGGCCAGTCTGGCTGCGATGTGTCGATGCTCAACATTGGCGGCCTTCACAGACCTGGCTGGTCTCAGCCTCGCCTTGGCACCATCTATGGATCGTATGTGCTTTGGAATGGTGAATTTGATGAGACCATCGAGGTCGTGCTTGTATGCCTTGTGCCATGGAGTAGTGGCACCTTTGGGCTTGCTCGCTTCCGCGCGGTGTCCAGTGGAGCGGCCCATCCTGGCACGACTGTCAAAGTGGGATCTTGTGGAGGGAGGTTTTGGATTCAGTTCCTTGATGGCCGCGGCGTGCTTGCGCGACGGTACTGGCCCTCAATCGAGAGGATCTGGGGTGACTAATTGGGGTGCAAGAGAAACGCAATGGAGAGTGAGTTGGTCCGGGCCAGAGCTGGAGATGGGCGGTAGTAGGCACCACGAGCATGCCCACAGAGGCAGGTGCGGCTGCCGGGGTCAAGCTTTCCGGGATTGAGCACCCACCCGACCATCATTCCTGAACCATGCCGAGCAAAGACCCCTCTCTGTGTTGGGAATTGAACAGAAGCGAATCATCTGGGAGGTTCACTTTTCTTGACAGGTAGCCATACATTCTACTCGATGTTGTTGTTGTCTATTTGGCAACATGTGTTCTGCAAGGAAGGCACAGCTTCACCCTAATTCCATAATGACAAGTCTGTTCCATCACACAATCACCTGCAACATGGCTCCAATGACATGGCTAGCAAAGCTAAATGACAAAGCCAAAGAGACTGTCGCCCGTGCTTGCGGCCAGCCCTGATCTGTCTACGTGTCATGATCTTAATGTTTGACATCCTGAGAAGAAGCTCGAGGGTAAGCTGGCCTCGAGACGGGGAAGATGGCAACAAGGGTATCATGGTTCTCTATAACAAGAGGGAAATAAGACGAAAATACCTAAGTGGTCCCCAAACAGTACAAAGCATACTCCACGCCACCCTTTACACTTCAAAGCCTATTACACAGCCGCAGCTGAAAGGACATTCTAGCCAGCCTGATACGTAGAAGTCTTAGGTAGCCTTCCTTCGCAAGTCCAGTATAGTCTTCAGCCGTAAAGTCCCCTTCGCGCCCCAGCCAGACGGGCCGAAGTCCACCTCGGGACGGACAGCAGTGTACCAACTCCAAGCCCGCCGGTCCAGCTCCTCGGCTGACAAGAAATCAGCCCAGCTGTCGAACAGCAGCCGCAGCGCCCCAAGAAGCAGGCCAAGGTTCTCCTCCTTCTCCGCGTTCTCTGCCTTGACAGTCTTCTTCTTGCCGGACGACGCGCCAGCCTCGCCGCCCCCATCCGCAGCGGCGCTGGCAAAGCTCTTGAGCAGGTAGCTGCGCGCCGCCTCGGGGCGGTGCGTCAGCATGCCGCCCGCCGCAGCGGACGCCTTCGACTTGGTCCTGATGCCCTCGAGGTCGAGGCCCCAGACGGCCTCGCCGCCCAGCGACGCCTCGACGCCCGTCCTGCGCAGGCGCTCCGACAGCGCCGCCGTGGCCACGTTGCGCATCAGCCGCCAGCGGTCCGGGCCCAGCATGACGCCGCCGTACCAGCGCGTCAGGACGACGAGCGTGTCGATGGCGTTGGTCTCGCGCAGGATGCGCAGGAGCAGGTCCCCGGCGCCCGACTCGCCGTCGTCGTGGGAGGCCTCGCGCGGGTGGTTGCTTAGGGCTTTCTCGGACGCGCGGACGCGGTAGGCCCAGACGTTGTGGGATGCGGTTCGGAGTTCTGGCTGGGTGTCGAGGAGGGACTTGAGAAGTTTCGGTCTTTGCGAGGGATCGGTTATAGCTGTTGCGCGGGCGATGAAGGTTGATTTCTTCAAGGACACGGAGGGGCTCGTGGCCCAGGTATTCGAGGGCACTGCATGAGCTGTTGACTGAGTGGCATCATCCTCAGCTTTGAGCGTCGTTGTTGACCCTGTAGACTCGGGTTCCGTGGTACTCTGGTCACTCGTCTCGTCCGTCCGATGCTCCTCTTCTCCCTTCCATTCGTACCCTCCTCTTTTCAAGACAGAAATCTCCCTGCCCATCACCCTGATCCTGGGCTGACCCTCGCCCCACCCTTCCTCGTCCGCACTCGGCCCCTTGTCCAGCCCCAGGCTCACAGCCTTGGAACGCGAATTGGCACTCACCACAGCCTGCGCAAGAGATAATCTGCTCGAAGGGGGCTGCTCTGGCATTGTATGACGCAAAAGCTCGACTGCAAACGCGAGTACCAGAGGGGCGCGGTTCGTCTGGATTGCCGTCTCGGCGATGCGATCTTGGTCGGTTTCGAGGGGGAGGGACAAGGACGACTCGAGCTCTTCTGGAGTCATATCGGTAGGTCCGAACATGTCCAGCTTTGCCCTCTTGCTTGCATTTTCCTGCGAGGCGGACGCTGTCCCGGGAGCAGGGCGTTTCGTGGTGGCGCTGGCGGAGGCCGGCGAGGCCTGCATGCGCTTCAGGTGTGCCTTGCAAGCGTTCTGTAATGATCGTGCAGCTTTCGCCTCTGTTATGGCTGTCTCGACCGTTTTCAGTGGTGCATCGGCGATCTGTTGGACACTGTTGAGAAATGACTATTAAAGAAGTGTTCACGATGTCTGCCATTCACGGCCAGGGTATGTCTTACCTTCGGAGACTCGCAGCCTGAAGAGCCTTGATTTGTGCCATGGCATCCTTCATTGGCATTTTACGAGCCGTCTGCAGCCGCAGAAGCTCCTGGAGGTCTTGTTGGGTCGCCATGGCCGTCACATGGTAGTGCCTTGATTCCACACTGACTTTGTGGTTTTCTGCGTCGTGAAGAACGTTGTCCGTCACGCTTCCGCGACGCGCTTGTGTGCGGGAAGACATGACGTCGCTGGTGCCCGCGTCGGAGACAATCAGAACCCCTGTCCCTCCAATCCTCCCCCGAGTGTCGGCTCTCAGCCCTAACCCGAAGGCACTGGCCTCAACAATTGCATGTTGATAGAAGGTCTGCCAGCATTCTGCGGTAAAATGCTCCAGCTTGCTACATTGAGACTGTGCCGCAGAGTCATGTTAACAAGACAAGATGTGTTGGAATTACCGATCTACCCACAACTCTGCGAGCAGATCATTGATGAGTCTGGTCAGGTCAAGATGCCAAGACAATCTCCCGAAGTTCACATGCATCCTACTTTACGCCGAGAAAACTCGAGGGCCTTTAAACATATTAGCAGGTACACCCGACGGCAAGGACGAGTTTGTACCGAATGCAAAGTCCAAGTCCAGCTGCTGGACAGGCAGTGGCCGAACTCATCGCCTGCCTCCAGCACTGACCATAGCTTATACAGCGGCGACAGCATCAGGTCGATGGAAGTTGGCGCTGCATTGAAGTAGCCAAATATTGGCTAAGATGAATATGAGATTGAGGAATGAATTACTGATGTTTAGGGGAAGCTGCTGTACCATTATTTGGATCCTCAATGACCCGTCCGTAGACTCGCCGGCAGTCCTTCCTCCCTAGGGTGTCTGAAGCAGCATTGGAAACCACTACTTGAGTCCGTCGGATTCAGTTAACCGCGTGTTCTCCATCTTTGTCTGCCATTCGCGAACGTTGCTCCTGTGGCTTCTTTCGCTTCTTTCGTTCCCGTATCTTCTTTTCATCCTGACGTTGATAGACCTGTCTTCCAACAACCCTCCCACCCGGTGTAAGGTCACCAACTTCGATCAACTCTTCTCGCAACTCTCTCTTCTCGGTGATCAACTTTTCAACCCATTCAGCTTGCTTTTCTCCAGAACGGTCATCCGGCGTCTCTTCTACCAGGAAATTTCTCCGAGCGACCAGCCAGACAGCATCAGCCTCCTTAATGCTGGCCCGCGGTTTGACGAGCTGGAACACGCCCTCGGGCATGGCACGCAATATCACAGCCGGGTGCAGATCGACGCGGGCCCCGGTAAACAGCGACAATTCCGTACTGCGTCTTCGCTCACTCTTATGCAGCTTGATGTGAAACTCAACCGGGTTTATGTCGACCGGGTCTATGTCAACCTGGCGTTCGGGATCCAGGAACTTGTATGCTGTCTCTAGCACATGCTTTAGGTGTGACGGCGAGACTTTTGCGTTCAGGTAGAATTCTTTGGCTCTGAAACTACTCGTCTTCATTCGTTCACTCTTTACTTCGCCAATGGTTCTGAGCTTACGCACTTCGTACTGGTAGTTCTCGGGTGATGTCGTGTTTGCGACCTCGATCGGGTTGTCCCTCAGGCTGAGCATCATCCCTGGGCGCAGCCAGTCGTCGAGGACTTTTTGAACGGGTACGAGTCCCACACATCTCGACCCCTGAAAAAGCCGAATCTTTTTCTGATCAAGGTCAGGCACTGTGGCTTCCTCATAACCGAGGAACTTCGTTTGGCCTTGGGGGCTCGTCTGATTGAGGGAGGGCCAGAAGTGTATCGACAAACGCTGCCATTGTGATGTGATTTTGGCGCATGGGAAACCTCTTCGATGAACACACAGGGAATATGTTAGCAAAAAGCGCATTGCTGGTGATGAACTGGGGCGAAGGCGGAAGAGCACTGCCGTGGTGAGTGTGTTTCCTGGCCACGCTTTTTCATGGGAGTGGCAGATTCGAGCAGCGGTTCAGGGTTAGGAGAGTCTGTCCTTTCCGTCACACCCCCCACCCCAGCCCGGCTCCTTAACCCGAAGCCCGGTCCCTTGCGAAGTTGCGCAGCCCTGTGATTTGCGTTGTGGATTCTTTAACAGACGGTTCCTTCTGTATGCTCTCCGCGTCACCTTGTAGATCTATGTTTGATCCTCTACCCGAAAAATGTGGGAAGATTCAAGTTGATGACAATATGATGTTTTGCTGGGCCTAGTCGCGAGAGACATGCCTTCATCTCAGCCACGGGCTATCAGCGACGAGATTAGGGGACTTGTTCACCAGTCCAAAAGATCCTACGTTTCATTTCATTTTCATTAATGAATTATGTCGTGCCTATGAATCGAAGGCTCTACATTGGTTTTACAGTACAGTCCCTGCTAGATTCCAGCACAACCTAGGCCTCTCAAATGCGTCCATCATGGTAGATGATTCTGCACGTTTGGGACTGACTTTATGACCATCAATGCCGGGACATATCTCGAAATCCCGGACCACTCATTCCGCGAGTCCTACGCCGAGCAGGCAAATTTCCACGACAGCCCCGCGCTGTGGTCGACCGTGCATGACGAGTACGAGTCTGCCGACGGCGCAGGGACGCACGTCTCGATCGTCTTGTTGGTGGCCGTGTCGACCACGGCGGTGACCTGGGGCTCGAGGCCAATGTCGATGTTGTCGTCCACACACGCCAGCTCGAGGTTGTAATAGGTGGTGTTGGTCACGTCGTCGGTGATGTTGAAGGGGTTGCGGCAGATGGGGTCGAACACGTAGGTGTTTGCGACCCTGACTGCGGTCCACGTTGCCGTGCCCGTGATGGCGCCTCTTGTGTCGCACACCTCGGCGACGTCCTGCGTCGTGGTTGGTGTGAAGGGCGACCAGGCGACGAACTGGTTGCCATGTGGGTAGCCAAATGTCCCTAGGTTGATTGGCGGGTAGGGTGTGTCTTGAGCTGACGCGACGGCCAGGAATGAGACGGCAATGAGATTTGAGAAGTGCATCTTGATCTCGAGAGGTTTGGATTTTGTTTTGAGGCAGTTTGGTGAGAGTGAGCTGTGATGAGGGCTAATGTCATTTGTGACCAAGGAATTTGCTCAGTCCTTATGTACTTGGCGGTCATCAGACGTTCAATGACAGAGAAGCTTGTATTGCAGCTCACCTTCAGGCCGCTGTCTAGCGTGTTCCTTTCTGTGGGTGTGGTTGGTTCCCTCGCCAAATTATTCTCCTTAGTCCCATGATTTCAAAGTTCCTAAAGACCCCTGTTGTACGACGGCTGTCAGAGCAGAATGTCTTAGCTTATTTATTCAGGAGTCGGGGGTTAACGCATCGGTGATATAATATCGCATCTTTTCCTGGCACTTACTAATGGAGACTGAACATGAATGCTTTGCTGCCGCTGAGTATTCATTCGCAATCTCTCATGTGCTTGTAATACCCAATGACTGCACTGCTCAGGCAACGCTCGCAGCAAGTATGCAATTGATTTCCTTGGTATGCGGCACAGCGCGGCACTTGAGCGGGAAGAGACGCATGCGCAATGCCGGGGTTGTAGCATCGCTTATGACGATACACGAGCAACGGTTGCCTGGCGCTGGGCTGATGCCGCGTTGTGGGGCCCTGATGCATTCCTTCTCGTATTCTGCCGTAGTCTACCGATCTACGTAGAGCATATAGCACCACTACAGCAGTGCTGATGCGACCAGCCTCCGGTCAGCCCGCGCAGGGTCACGAAGTCTTTACCACTGTATGAAGGGACCGCCTACAGCTTGATAATAAGAGAAGAGGAGGTTCGTGCCGCATACAAATCTCTCAGGAAGGCCGAGAAAGAACACAGGACTATTCCTGTCGAGTCACTTGCGAGCCAGGGGTTCAAGCTATTCTGCAGCGATCACGTCAACCATTGCCACGACGACTACTACTTCTATCCGACTAAAGAGGTTAAATTTTACCACATGGACGGCACGTGGGAGCACCCCTTTAATCCCCATGTCAGGCCGGAGTCCGGCTATGAGGCTGATATGCTGTATGGACGTCTCTATCTCAATGATAGAGCCACGTGCACCTTTGGGCCATTCCGCCCTCGCAGCCACGCGAGCTGGAAACCTGTGAAGGTGAAGAGCTCGAATGGAGTATATGAACTTTCGTTTCAGTTCATCGGCAAGGGTTACCTCAAGCTGAGGCTCTCAAGCGAATTCGTGTTCATGGACCGACACAACTCTGATGAAGACCCCCCGCCCACTGCCCCGGAGGTGTTTGATTTCGTCGGTATCTGGTTCGACGGGGACAAGGAGCTCGAGGAGGCGGAACAACGGGAGGCTGAGATGGAACTCCGGAGGCTCCGGGCTCCGTCTCCCCGCGAGAGTTGGTTTGAATTGAACCATCCCATGGGGGCTCGGAGATCGGGATGGTAATTCCTCAGGCTCGTTCCCCAAGATGCAATGTGGATCCTCTATTGATGCACACCAATGCATACCTGCTAGGATAACATGGGCGTGCCCGCGGGATTGAAATTCACACTATTGTTGCCGGGTGTGGTGAATATACGTTTCTTTCTATAGGAGGGTGTCTATAAAAGGCCCCACCCCCTTTCATTGCTTCATTTGTTCTCCGTTGAGAACTTAATCCACTTTTCTTCTTGAATTTTACGCTTTGTGGCTATACACATTATACAACCTCTTTTTATTATCTTCCCATCCTTGTAGTTTTGTCTTAAATCCTTTATACACACCTTGCTCCTCTCCAATTCCAGTACTCGGTCTTTCTCCATTCGCTCCTGCAGCTTCTCCCACTTCCTTTCTTCGCGCTCTTTTTTCAGATCGTAGTAGTCGTCGGCGTCAGATCCTTCGTACGATCTCTCCGACTCTTCGTCTGGATCACTGTCGTCTTCAAACCGGCAGTCGCACTCGGAGTCCTCGCCGCCGCACTCGCAGTCCTTCTCTTCCTCACTGACCTGCTCGGCGTCATCTTCCGTTTCGTCTTCGACTTCCATCTCTGAGAGGTCCGCATCAAAGTCACTGGCGTTCTTTTCATCGAAGAATGACTGGAAGAATCTGAGACCCCGGACTCGATAAAACCAATTTGGAAGGCGGTCTCTCCGCACGACTGCCTTTTCAACGCGTGAGGCCCGTGGCCGTAGTGGATCGGTCCGCTTCGTAACTTTGCCCATATTGGTCGTGTGATAATCAGTCCTGTTTGATTCTTGCAAATGTGTCGAATTTGAACATGCTGTCTTGTCAAACTGTCAAGTCGTGCAACCGCCAAATGAGGAGCAGCGTCTCTATTTAATCTCCGCGGACAAGGGATGGCGAGCAGAGATCGGAGAAATTTGGGACCGACAAGGATGGCAAGGGGCCCCGACCTCGGGACGTTCCATTCCAGACTCATCGGGGATGACCTTTATGCACTCCGATGGATGCTGGCTGCACCACACCATGCTGTTTTGCTTTTGCTGGGTGTTAATGTGCGCATTCACCTGATTTATTCCCACCTGATCGTCCAAAGCAAGTCAGGTCAAATCATGCTGTGTGGGAGAAGTAGCGGATAGCACACATTTTACGTTGGACACGATGCCTTTCACGACAACTGACTAGCTTCAGCATCATCGACAGCGTAGACAATGGTGTGTTGCACATTGTGTGTTGATTTGTTTTGAGATATTCTTCCTGTGATACCATGTTATGCAGTGCGGTCTGCGCTGCCGCTTTCGTTATTGGCCATGTTAGGTATGCCGTACTGGCAGCCTCGTAGGGCTAAAGTGGTACCTGGTCGGCAAGCCTCGCGGCACCTTCCCAACTGCCGGACGGTGGTTAGGCAGTCGTGGCCCCTGGCTAAGGGGGTAGTGCCACAATGGCAAGCTGCGCGCCATCATGCGTGCTGGGACCATCTCGCGTTGCAGTGTCCCTTCGGCCAACCACAGCTGGCAGCTACTATCCACCGGGGTTGTACCTAAGATTGGTGTGGTTTCTTAGGGTAATTTAGGACAAAATTATGTATGGTTGCTTCCTGCTATTGAATGAATGCCTGAGGTAGTAATGATATTTAGAAGTAATGTGATGTGATGCTGGTATGTATGTCGGAATTCAAGTGAACAGATCTAGTCGTTGAGGTTATTTCCGAAAATGAATAGAGTCCTATGTAGACCATAGCCAAACTAGTGTGAACACCACTACGAAGCAAATCACGATTGATGTGGCGATTAGTTTGCGCTCAGAATGCCAATCAAAGAGGTTGAAGATCTACTGATCACAGGCTTAACTTTGGTGGAGCGGAGGAATCCCGTATTTTCCTGTATCTATGGCCGTATTTAAGTATGTGTTTAAGTTAGCAGTATGATGCCCTATATACCAGTTGACACCTAACAATCATTTTCAGCTCTTCAAAGGGGGCCATATGAATTGATGGCAGAACATGATTAAGGGGAAATTAGTTTCACCAAATAAGCTATAAGAGAGCTTTTTTGATATGATTCTAAGAATGATATAAGACAAAGAGATTTAGAGCGACATAAGAGAAGAACAATTTGAGAGATAGAAGTAGGAGATGGTTAGCGATGATTATTTGTGGGAGGCCTGGAGTTGTCTCAGTCGCCAAGGTTAGATACAATGTGTTCCCGGAAGTAGAAGAACATCGACATAGCAGCGCCGGGCCCGAGGAGGATATTGCTGACAAGATTTCCCACTCCTGCCACTAATGACTGCTTAGTTGTGAGGAATCCGCGGTACCGCATGTCGTACGTCAGGTATGTAGACAGAGCAGCCGAGGTCAGGCCAAGCAGAGCGCTGCTTCCAGAGAAGAGCGAGCCTGAACCAGGAGCTGGCGTCTCAGCAATGCTATGAAGCGCAGTGGCAACATGCACGACCGCGCTGATACCGGCGGTGAAAGCATACGTTCTCTTGAGCGGAGCGACATCTGTCTTTTTGTACATATCCTGGAAGGTCTCCTTGTCCTCATCCCTGATCTCGACACCGGGCTTGGGCGGATTAATCAGGTTCTTGGCAGCCTGGATGGCGGAGGAAAAGAATCCGGACAAGCAAGTGGCGATAAGCGGAGAAAGGTTGCAGGCGATGGTGACGGACTGTCGGAGCAGAGGGTTCTGAATTGAGAGTGAGGCGACTAGATTCGGGATGCCATAGCCTACGAGGACGGCGGGAAGGATGGATCTTGCGATGTTGGTAGGGACATGGCGAGCGGGAATGTTGCCGGAGCCAAGAAGGAGGGTGGAGAGGCCCAAGGAGGGCAGCAATGCCTTGGGGCCGAAGACAGTATAGGCTGCGACGCATGCTGAGGGCCTTTGATGAGTTAGTCTATGTAAGTCGTTGGAAATAAAGGGAGGCGGCCTACCAGGTGATAACAGCCAGCTTGTTGCCGTGGCGATTGCCCTCAACAAGCCAAAGAGCTAGGGTTGTGAAGACGCTGGCCCCAAGTCGGATAGTCTCGACTCTGTTCTCAGCACTCATGACGGGTGTGACCAGCTGGCGAGATGCGAGAAGATCGCCTTGAGGACCGGGTAGGAATGCTTGAAGAGCTGTGAAAGAATCGACGATGGCGGTGCGAGTCGATGGCTGAGCTGTTTTGTGCAGCAATGCTGCCAGAGAGCCAACGGTTAGGATCCACGGCGCCCAGTACGCTGCTTTGCTTTTGATGGGCAGCGCTGGCAGCTCGTCGTCGAAGGGCACCATTCTCGACCGCTTAGGTACCGGAAGCCTTTTGATGTGCTGGCTAGCCGCTGCTATGGGGACTGCAATCTTGAGGAAAGATTCCGGGCCTAAGATGGGCATCAAATAATCGGTGACAGGCTTTGATGTGGACTTGGGCCAGGGCAGATTCGACTTCTGCTTCAGATGGCTTGGAGTCTTTTTCGAGCATGTCGTTCAAAGCATTTACCAGGAGCGCAGCAGCTTCGATGGCGCCATTGCCCCCTTGGCCTGACAAGGGATCGATCTGTCATCATTAGCGACGGCCTAGATGATGATTCGTTTTCGAGACTCACCTTATGGCTAGCATCTCCAATGGTGACGATCCGTTTGTAATGCCACTTTTCAAAAACGTACTCCTCCAGGGGCACCAACGTTGACATGATGCGGTTGCTGTAGAGAGAGCCAAAAGTGACGTTTTCACAGATTTTATCGTCGACATGTTCTTGTGCCAAGTCTGCCATCTCCTGCTTGGAATATTTCGGGATGTCCTTGCCACGGAGTGTCTTCTCGACTGCCTTGAACAAGAACCAATACGTGCGGTTCCCGGGCGCATGAATGACGAGATAGCTTCGTCCGGAGTGGGTGCACGTGTGTTGGGTGAGGTCGGGCATGCCTTTGGCCGCTTGGAAATTCCAAAGATGCACTTGGTGCTGACGGGCACTCCTGAACGCTGATGTTAGTGGGGAGATTTGCAGGATGCCGCCGTCACTTACTCGAATGTTCATCAGGTGGAAAGTAGCCCGGGCTCAGTTGATGTCCGATGCGCCACATCTCGTCTCGCACAGCGCTATGAATGCCGTCTGCGCCGACAATTATGTCACCCTCGAAAACATCACCATCTTCGGTACCAACGCGAACGCCTCCCTCAACAATATCAACTTTGGAGACTCTCTTTTTAGTAAGAACTCTGTCCTTGTGCGACAAATTGTCGTACAGAACTTGAAGCAGCATCTGCCTATCGATGAAGATGGAAGGATAACCAGTACTATGACGATGTTAGTACACGTAGAGAATGATTATTTGTGAAAACACACGTACCGCTTTTCCATGTGATGGATTGAGGCGGTGGTGGCCTGTGAGCGAGGCTTGCCATCCGGTCCATTCATAGAGGCCTTGAGGTAAAATTCGTTTGAAATATTTCGTACGGGCTCGTAACATCCCAGCTGATCGAGAATTCGAAAGCCATTGGGCAGCATACCAATGCTTGCTCCAACCTGAGGCGCGATGGAGGGGTACGCTTCAAGCAGGATGTAGTCGATGTTAAACTTCTCTAGCGCATTCGCCAGAGTGAGGCCAGACACGCTGCCACCGGCGATGATTACCTTGAACCCCATATCGACAACAGGTTGATGTGCCTTGGCAAAATGTATTTGTTATACAAATTGCATTTTAAAATCACCCAGAGAGATTGAAATGCTTCGAGACTTTAAGTATTTGTGTACTGTGTCGGTGGTTGTCCAGCTCAGCCGTTGATTACTGATAATTAGCCCGGTCCGAGTCAGGCGCAGTCCGAATCCAACGTATTCCCGGTAGGTTTAAGGTATTCGGGCCAGGCTAGAGGCCGGATCTCCGTGATGCAACGCCATCATATTCTAAAGTTCGCTGGACCCTGTCCAATGGGACCCGCTCTTCCAGTAAATGAAAGCTTTACTTCCCGATGGAGGGCGATAGAGTTCTCGACCAGGGGGCGTATCACCGTGTATGAATGTTTGGTCCAGCTTCTATTCATGAGGAGTCGAAAGTATACCTCAATGACATTTTATTGAGATACATTAGCGGACTTTTGTAAACGAGTTTGTAATTATATTAACCCATAGGATACCCCTTGCTTACGTCCACTTCAACTTCTTGTTTAACAAGGGTCTAAATGAGCTTCATGTGCCATTTCCGCTCTCAATCATTTTACCAAACACAAAGTACAGCTTGAATACTGTACGTACGTGTGAGTCTGGCCCGAGGATTTATTCTCGCCGCTCTCAAGATGAAATATCGCTACTTCTAACAAAGCCTGGGCGAGAGACGGTGGAAGCACTTCCAAAAGTGAGATGAGCTACCCGAACAACTTGGGCAAATGTGACTTGCCAATTTCTTCGAACACTTTGGACAGGGTCAATATCTGGTTGTTCGGTACAAGGATCTTTCATCAGTCGCCTGGGATCGATAGATTTCGGTGAAGCTGAGCAGAAGCATGTGATGGAGGTATTACATAACCATCGGAAATCTGACTTCCTCACAGTCATGAACGCATAAAATATAAGTCTTGCTAGAACTACGTCTTAAACACCTACGAAGAGAAGCATTTATCATTTGGCACAAAGTAAGTTGATTGGAATGTGTGAGAAAGAGGAGGGTATCTCGTAAAGCAGGAAGATAGAGTGGAGACAGGTTCAAGCAACAATTTTAGCATTGCGCCTCGAAATAACGCCGCTGAACTTCTCTTTGAGGCTTGTCCAAAACAAAAAGATTGACCAAAAGACCCACCACATATTCTTGGCACTTTTGGCAGCAATGCATACGTCTATCAATAAGAGCATCGCAGCGTGGAGGCAATGTGATGTCTTCTCCGTTGTAAAGGCGCGCGTAGTTGTCACCGGTATAAAAATCTCCGTGTAATACCTGTGACGCGGTCTGCGCTGCCGCTTTCGTGATTGGCTATACATGAATGTGCCGCGCCGTACCTACTGGCAGCCTTGTAGGTCCTGAGCTGTATCTGGTCGCCAAGCCTAACAGCACCTTTCCAAAGTACCAGACAGTACTTAAGTAGCCAGGCAACCGTGTGTGCTGTAGCCCCTAGCTGAGGGGGCAGCGACTTTGTGATAGCTGGGTGAGCGCCTTTATAGCTCCTTTACATACACACAATATGCATACTGTTTTCAAAGCTCCAGATACGCAAGACCTAGGGGGTAACAGGGTTCTTATGCGGGCTTTGCGATCCTTGTGAGCTGCAGTGTGTCGCAGCAGCAATGCGAGTAATCCGAGATGTCCGAGTGACGCGAGGTCAGAGCGCTGTACGAATCGATGTGCCCACATCGCGATCCACGGTACATGAAAAATCCTTTGTTTTAGTGCGTGGGGCTGCTAATTGCCGAATAATCCGAACAATGCGAGGAGTACTACAATGGTCAGCGTGACCACGATTCAGTGAGGGCGGTTGCCAAATGCTGATGATGAAGCATTTCCAATAATCAACACCTGTTCCAAGGTTCCTGCCTGGGCTTACTGTGGGAGCGGACCTACTGTAGCTAGAAGAGGCTCGACCTGTCGCTGCCCCAAATAACCTGTCCCTTTCTTACCGTCTTCACTCTTTTCCTCCAATATTACTTTAGCAGTATCCACTAGTTTATCGGTCTCGTTAAATCGAAAGGGCGGAAAGATGCCACGCGATGCTCTTCCTAACCCTCAGCCTCTTGTCGAGCTTCCATCTTACGACGAAGCTTCCAGTCACGACCTGCTCCAAGGAAGCACTGAGGTGAATGGTAAGTGATTCAAATTCCAAACGTCGTGGCACCTTGCAAACTCACAATGCTCAGGCAACGGACGCGTGGATCTCGACCAGAATTCCAGATTCTTCAGGACGTTATCCAGATTCGTCCCCGACTTCGATCCTCCCGAGTACGAGTCCACAGAGATTGGTGTTGATGTGCAGCCATGGACACCTGCACAAGGAATGGGAACGTGGACTGTCCGACTGAACGTGGTTATCCAAGTTGTCGGTAGTCGTGGCGACGTACAGCCGTTCGTTGCCCTCGGAAACGAACTGCAAAAATATGGCCATCGTGTTCGTTTGGCGACTCATGCAGTCTTCCAACAGTTTGTGATTGAGTCTGGCCTCGAGTTCTTCCCAATTGGGGGTGACCCAACTGACCTTATGGCGTACATGGTCAAAAATCCTGGACTGATCCCAAACATGAAAAGCCTCCGCGCAGGTGATATTCAGAGCAAGAGGAAGATGGTGCGAGAGATCCTCGATGGGTGCTGGCGGTCTTGTCTGGAGCCAGATCCTATAACAAAGGTCCCATTCGTGGCGAACGCTATTATCGCAAACCCGCCCAGCTTCGGCCACATTCATTGCGCACAAGCTCTAGGCGTCCCGGTACATCTCATGTTCACCATGCCATGGACCAGTACCAGACTCTTTCCTCACCCTTTGGCAAACGTCAAAGCCGGTGACACAGGGCACGATCCGGGCACCGTTAACTTCGTCTCTTACGCCGCCGTCGAGTGGCTCACCTGGCAAGGGTATTTATTGTCCCTTCTTTCGTGATTGATCACTGAAGCTTGGGCAACGCTCTAACTATGATCAGGTTAGGCGATATTATCAATGACTGGAGACATAGCATCGAGCTGGAACCTGTCCCGTCATCCGAGGGCCCATGTCTTGCAGAAACGCTTCGAATTCCCTTCACATACTGTTGGTCTCCAGATCTTGTACCGAAACCTGCGGATTGGGGGAGTCATATCGATATGTAAGCACCGAAACAGGCCAAAACCAAAGATTCACAGCTAATTGCCACCTTCACAAGATGTATGTGGCTTTGTCTTCCGGGACATGCCATCCTACACACCCTCCAAGAGCTTGGAGGCCTTCCTCGACAGCGGGCCGCCGCCCATCTATGTCGGGTTCGGAAGCATAGTGATCGACGACCCTGAGAGGATGACAGCACTCATTCTCGAAGCTGTTCGGATAACAGGCGTTCGAGCAATCATCTCACGTGGCTGGAGTAAGCTTGGGGCCATAGATTCCGACGACAGCAATGTGTTCTATATAGACGACTGCCCACACGAATGGCTTTTTCAGAAGGTAGCTGCTGTGATTCATCATGGGGGCGCGGGTACGACAGCTTGCGGGCTCAGATACGGATGCCCGACCACGATTATACCTTTCTTCGGCGAGTAAGTGTCGCACACCTATGGTCGCTTGAAGCCTGAAAAAGTAAAAGGACTGACATACAGATATAGTCAGCCTTTCTGGGGAGATATGGTTGCAGCAGCGCATGTCGGACCCAGCCCTATTCCCTACAAATTATTGACTGCAGATGGTCTTGCCGCTGCTATACAATTCTGCCGGTCTCAGGATGTCGTGAAATCAGCACGAATCATTTCCGACAAGCTTCGGACGAGCTCGGGTGTGACAAATGCGGTCCGATCATTTCACGCGCAATTGCCTCTGGAACAACTGCGCTGCGATATTCTTCGCGGACAGCCGGCTGTCTGGACTTACAAAAGCAAGAGCCTCGAGCTCAGGTTGTCTGGTGTAGCTGCCGAGATACTGGAACGGCATCTCAAAATCGATCGAAAGAAGCTCAAGTTGTGAGTCCCTCCCAACCCCCGTGCTGCGTATCAACCATCACTAAGACAAGAAAATGGCAGACACTCATTACATGAGCTATTGATTGAGCACCGGCGGTGGGACCCCATCACTGGCACCACCTCAGCAGCAATCGCAACATATTATGGCATGTTGTCGTCCGTCGCGAATATTTTTATCAAGCCTGTACAGGTTTATCGAGCAACTTCGAAAGCATTGCCAAAGCGGACTACGGGGATCGAGAACACAGAGCGACATTCTAGCGAACTCTCTACCTTGCAGCAACATGCTATAAGCCCGGAAGTCTCAGCACCATCGTCGTCAACACATCTTCACCTAGACCCTGCGATTCCGGCCCAGGAGCATGCTCGACCAAACACCACTTCAAGTGCATCAAGTGCCAAGCCTAGAGTGGCCGCTTCCATGGCTCTGGCTTCTGCAAATAGTCTAGGTCAATTTTTCCATCATTACTCCAAAGGCGTGATGATAGACCTTCCGCTGGCATTTGCAGAGGGATCCCGCATGCTTCCAAAGTTGCTGGGTGACGAAGTGCCGGACTACGGGACAGTCACAGATTGGAAATCGGGGTTCCTGGTGTCCGGGAAAAGTATTGGACTTGGTCTCGGGGAAGGATTTGCTGACCTGGTCGTGAAACCATACAAGGGTGCGAGAAAGCATGGTGTTCTCGGGGGGGCTTTGGGGGTAGTTAGAGGCGTGGTAGGGTTCTCTACCAAGGTCTCGTCCGGTAAGTCTGCTCATGCGTGTCCGGGTCCTTCGTTCGATATGATCTAACGCATCAGGACCCAGCGGCTTTTGGAGTAGTGGCGTATCCTGGATTTGGAATTTACCAGAGTATTCGCTCAGCCGTCAAGAACAAGACCCGAAAGGTGATAGTCAATGCACGCCATGATGAGGCAGAATACTGTTGCAGGAATGCCAGAGAGACCATATCTGATGATGAGACCATCCTAAGAACCTTTGAGGGACTTCATGCTTCATAGAAGACCTAGATTCGGGTTGCTAAACTTTCAACATAGAGCCTCTTTATTTCTTGCCGAATGTCTCCAGCTGCTCTTCTATTTCAGATGCATTCGATCACCATGCGCATAGCTCGTAGCTGGGAATTCAATGTCTATCGAGAGCCACATGTGATCGCTTTGAAATGCAGACGGCTCTCGTTCGCTAACCTTTTGGAATTCGTTCGGGAGATCCGCTCTCCAGAGAGTTTCGCTCTTGAAGTGCCCCTATTGCAACAATTCGTAATGTTCTTCAATCCATCTGATTGAATATAAATAGATCTCTTATGACCTGCCATCAGGTATCACGTCCGTGAGATATTCCCCAATCTTTTTGAGGAGTTCACGCGCTATCGATGTTCAAAGGCTCGGAACCCACCCAATCTCTTCGATTGGCCATCTCACCCAAAGCTTATAACTTTCATCCAATAGTGAATATACAGCTTCTATCAAGTGCACACCCCAGCCCTCTGTCCACCATGAGTGTTCCGTCCTCTTTAACAAGACTGCAAAGAAGCCCAGGATGCATAGTGCTTCATTCTGTTCCTCTTTGACCAGGGTGAGAAATTCGTCGCTTATCATGACTAACCAAATGGTGACCCCTCGATAACCAACTTCGCTTGAGATGTTGGTGTTGCGTGTGATAGCGAAACTGCGTCTTAATGCGTCGATAGTGTCGCTCAGATGTTGCCACGTCGCTGGGTCCTCAGACATGGCAGTACGTATGTTCTCCGTCAAATCGTCAAGCGCCTCTTCTTCACATTGGCCTGCGAGCCAGAGCTTGTGCGCATGCTCGCCATGCTGGAATAAGGGAAGCAGAGCTGAAGTTTTAAGTGCGTCCCACTGCATGTTGATTACCAGACGAACCCCACGAAAGAGGCTGAGCCATATAGGTATATCCTGATTCCTGACTAAAAGGTAATCATCGGGGTCTTTTGGTTTGCCGAGTGCAAAGTAAGAAGTAATCGAGCTGAATAGAAACAACGACTCGCAATTTGTGGCATCAAGATTCGCCATCAAAGGCGATGCTATGGTGAGTGAGGCATTGTGGTGCAGCATCGCTTGGCTGACAAAGACATCCCTCCTTTGCGTGTTATAGCGTGCAATGTGAAGAGCGGCTAGAGACAAAAGGCCATGAAGAAGATAGGGTGTCTCAAAACTGAGTCGTGGCACGACGACCCGCCAGAAATCTCGCAGCGTCGTCTCGGTGCAAAGAGTCAGGCAGGTAGATGTCGTAAAATGGTGTAGGAGCATGAAATCCATGGTGGATGTTTCGCTCCCGCTGTCTGGACTCGAGAACGCGGGGCTAGACGGCTGGTATAGCATTTGCACGTTTTCGATGACGCGGGACGATGACTGGGCAGCCGGCGAACTGAAATCACATACAACATTGTGCTTGATGCAGTTCCGACAGGAGGGCCGCTGCTCATCGCACTGGTGTTTAACACAGTTAACCCTGATGTCACCAGACTAGCAGTTGTGCACAAATAGTGCCGCTTCTTGCAGCATACCTTAATTTTCCGCTTCTTACAACGCGGACAGCCTGTTTTGGACTTGGGATGATTGCGTCGGCTTTTCGTTTGTTCAGAGTCTGACATGGTCGCTTGGCCTGGAGAAGTGGAAGTCAGTGATCTTGGTAGATAGGTCTATCGCACTATCTAGTCTAAGGGGGAAAGATTGGAATTCGGGCCGACTATGTTCCGATAATGCAAGGAAGGTGGCTTGTCCCACCCCCAACCGCCCCCCCCCCCTTTTCCAGTAATTCTATTCTTATCCCGAGGCGTCAGTGTATTTCATACCTCGACAGCCCTGCCTGGCCGTTGAAAGGCCTTGCGGTCTCCGCACAAGATGAGATAATTCATGCGAGCTTCCTCCAGGGACTCCTGTCACGTCGAGCGAGTTCCCTGTATGAAGGCTGTTGGCCTCAAATTCTATTGATGTGTCTACGTGGATGATCGAAACTGCTATGGTAGAAGGATGATTGTCTCTACACCCAATATTTGTTTGTAGATCTCTAGCTCTCTTCGTTACAAGGAGGAGCTTCGCGCAACCTTGTGTGCCCTGCGGTAATACACTCTGGCACTCTAACCAGTACACGGGCAAAGATCGAATGGTTTATGTGTTCCTCAGAAGTGCTGCACGGATCAAAAATAGAAGATCCGTCAATATATTGATTGACCAGTGACCGAAAGGGACAGTCTCTCCCATCCGAAGACTCGCAGCATATCTCGCTTGCGGCCAGTCGCATTTGAGAGCAACTGGAGGTGATTTCAGTGATTCCGAGCCGACATGTACCTATGAACCGATACATTCTCCTCTATCCCATGTTTTCCTTTCCACATTGATACCAGACGCCGTTGGTGGACGCATCGCCAAAGTCCATCATTTCTTAGTAGCCCTGGTAACGAGCCGGTCTCAGTGCTTCCATGCCGTGGGCCTCGGCCAGAATTTCCGAGCTTCGGGTACCCAGAGATGACATGTTGTGATACAGAACCTGGCTAGGATGGCACCAATTCAGTACCGCCGTCACGATGAACATCAGAGTTGCATCGAAAATGTAGATGTAGGCCTCCGTTGACTGCAGTGATCCTTCTCGGCCCTGGACATATTCCCCGACGCGAAAGATTGATCGCACCATGATCAAGATACTCGTTGCGTAGAGGATCCAAACAAACCTCTGCCACGGCTGCGTGAGCGTTAGACTTTGGCGAGTTGGGTTCGAGCGAATGCGCCAGTGAAACACGAGGATGGCGGCCATGAAAAATCCGAAAAACAGAATCTGGATGCCGAGACCACCCAAGATAATGTTTTCACCACGCTTGACATCATCCGCTGTCTTTGCTTGCGCAAGCATGCCGCCTCCTACAGTCCAGAAATCTCATTAGCATACGGAATATACTGCCATTTTCCCCTTGTGTTCATCGCGCACTCACCTCCACTTTGAGCGAAGAACGAAAGCACGTCCCCAGCAACAAAGACTTTCGTCAACCAGTTTGGTCTGATGAGGGACAGTTCACCGGCTTCGA
Organism: Diaporthe australafricana; assembly: GCA_039880735.1. Lineage (NCBI taxonomy): Eukaryota > Fungi > Ascomycota > Sordariomycetes > Diaporthales > Diaporthaceae > Diaporthe > Diaporthe australafricana. The sequence goes on along the minus strand of JBCEDM010000001.1, from coordinate 233,440 downwards.
GCAGGACGATAAGCCTCCCCAACATCATATAGATCGAGGCAGCCAAAAGTGTAGGTCCCAGCAGCAGCAAGAGACTTTGCATGATGTACGGGCCAAGGGTGTAGTCAGGTGATTCCGCCGAAGACAGAGCGCGACCGAGGTATCCAATACACTCGACTAATAGGCAGGCCGCATTAGCATGATTTGACTAGCATTTTGAGAATTAAGCACTCACAGAGACATCCGATTAGCAATGGAATCATGTACCATGTTCTACGAGTGATGATCTTGAATGCATGGTGACAGGCAGAGACGGCAAATAAGATGATAAAAATGACGGCAGCCACCGTGGACGGCGTGTACCTGTAGAACTGAAACCCAGTTTCAGCCATGGTTCTTTTTTCAAATCGATAAAGGAATGATAAAAGAGTGTTTGATTTTGGATGAGTGAATTAAGCCAGAGTTAGGCAGTGTCCAGCATGAGGAAATCCTGCTCTTTTGTTGACTGAGGCCATGTTACAATCGTAGTGACAACCCTAGTGAGACTGCTGAAAATAGCCCCAAGCCCCAAAAGACTCAGCCTCTCGGAGAGGGCTGTTCTGTCTCATATCAAGCTGCCCATTTACGTGGTCGGACCCCAGCCGGTTTTGGTAAAAGTGATAGCCTCGTCTGTTCAACCGTCTCCGCTGGGCGGCGCTGGGCGGGCCAGAATCAACACTGCCCTGGTGCAGGGTCTAAATCTCGGGTTAATATCGAATGTTGACAGCCGCTGGCCCAAGCTATTCTTATCGATGTGGGTTCATGCTGCAGAATAGTTCCTGTGTGGAGCCAGATGCGAAGTTTCCGAGAAGCTTCGGTCTTTCGCTAGCTGCCTTAGCAAACGCAGATCCTAGAAGCAAGCGAGCGAGCTGTCAAATAAGCGAGGACGATTCTTCCCGTGTGTGTGGGGCGGCCGGATACGACGTATGCGTATACGTATATGAGGGACCAGATGCGAGATATCCGAGGACCTCGGGTTTTCCCGAGCTGCTCCCAGCAACCGTGTATGCTGTGATATAAGCAAGGACAATTCTTCGCCTTGCCATCTGCATTTGCCCAGCTCTCCATAGATCTAATATTTTTACTTTGATACTTTGAAATCGTGATATTGTTTCTTCTCACTTCAAATCGAGACTCCAAATCAATCTCACCAATTACTCCGATACGCTGAGATGCCGACATTGCAGACGTACAATGGCTATCCACTTTGGCGCTACGTGCCCAGCTTGCCTGCAGCCATAGTCTTTATCGTGCTGTTTGGGCTGCTGACCTTGGGTCATGCCGGGCAAATGTTTCGACACCGAATGTGGTTCTGCATACCTTTCGTGGTGGGCGGCCTGTGTAAGTAGCACTTGTACACCAAGCCAACGGTTGTTGCTAACACGATTTCAGTCGAGATCATCGGCTACGTCGGCCGAGCCCTGGCTTATAACTCCACCGGCGAGCTCATACCCTATGTCCTGCAGTCGACTCTATTGCTGCTTGGCCCTGTCCTCTTTGCGGCCTCGCTCTATATGACGCTTAGCAGGGTCATACGTGGTGTCAATGGCGGCCACTGCTCCCTCATTGCACCTCGCTGGTTGACACGCATCTTCGTCTTTGGAGATGTCTTCAGTTTCATCATCCAGGCAAGCGGTGCCGGACTGCGTGTCCAAGCCGGTATGGGAAAGAGCAGCATAGATCCCAACTTGGGATCCAACGTCATTGTCGGCGGTCTGATTTTCCAGATTATCATTTTCGGTCTCTTCATTGTTACTACCGCCATGTTCAACATGAAGTTTCAAAAGGACCCGATGGCTGCTAATGCGCATGACATTCCATGGCAATCTACACTCGGAATGCTGTACATAACATCGGCTTTTGTTATGATCAGAAACATCTTCCGTGTTGCAGAGTATGCGATGGGCAGTGACGGGTACCTTCTTGGTGTTGAATGGGGTGTCTACGTCTTTGACGCTGCTCTCATGACCCTGACGATGGCTGCGTATCTGTGGAGGTATCCGAGCAAGCTACGGCCTATCATCAAGGACGAAGAGGCCAGAGATGTGAAATGAATTGGGTCTCTGCGTGGACACAAGTTTTCCTTACTATTTTCTCACGATATCTGGAGCTTTTGGAATGTTGGGAATAATAGATAGTTCAAGAAACTCGAACAAAAATGTGTACACTCTAGCTTAGACGCCTCTAACGGAAGAATGCAGTATATAATATTTCCCGTTCGGCCGGCTTGCCACAATCCAGTGTTCTCAAGCATCCAAATAGTGCTTGATATCCTCCGTGGCGCAATTGGCTAGCGCGTCTGACTGTTGTGAGAAAAATGCCATCAGGAGGTTGGTGGATCGTACCCACCCGGGGGAGGAGAGTAACTCCACTTTTGGTTATATTTTTTACAATTCAAAACGGCCTGAAGCTTTCAGTCCAGGTTCTACCCTTTCAGTCGAGGTTCTACTCCCGACTGAAGGATTCAGGCCGTTTTGACGAATGGTGAAGATTTGACTGGTTATTACACTTCTTGAAGAGTGTTTCTAATTTTGAAGGACTATGTGTATTCTGAATCTTAGGGGTACACTGCCATCTCGAACTCCAGAGAACCGAAGCAGAATCTTTCCCTATATCTCGGTAGGTGCTTCAGCAGGGATGAATGCAAACTGCTCGAATATCATCCGTCCTGTGTACTTCTGGCCGCCTTCCATTCCACCCTCGACAGTTCCAATGGTTCTGAGGTACCTGCCACTGGGTGCTGCAACGAGAACAGTCTCAGAGGTGTAATTTGCCAGAAACTTTGACCCATCGCCCAGCTGAAATTGGAGACCAAGGCCCTCAATGGGACCACTGGCATTAGTGGGAGGGTATTCACTGTTGTAACCCCATGGACGAGCAACGACAGAGCTCGGCGCACAACTGACCTCCATGACCCGGCCAACCTCGGTGACGTATCCAGTAGCATATTCCCTGGCGGTCCAATCGAGCGAATCGAGAAAGACGATTGAGTAAGGCCCTAGGCGTCCGTGGCCCCAGTACCATTGAGAGGCACTGAACCACAGCGCCTGGTCGCCCCAATTTTTGTCGTGATAGCCGATACCGTCGTCAAAAGCTACGGTCTCGGTGCCATTCAGAGTGAGATCGACGTTCACTGTGGCGTCGGGGATAGCGTTCGACCAGCCGACGTGAGGCATGAATCTCTCATCTGCACCAAGTTTGTCCAAACTGCACGGATAGTGGGGAGGTGCAAGCTGTCGAGCGGTTAGTCAATGTGGTGAACCGATGGCTTCGGGAAGGCGTGCAACACTTACTGATTTCCAAGTAATGCTTCCCTCTATGCCGAGGATGTCAGAAGAGTCAATATTCAGGGTGTATGTTACTTCACCCCGGGCAAGATTGGACCCTGAAAAGCTGACGCCGGTATCTTTCCACTCGGCCGAGATACCGCTTCGGTCGGTCTTGATGACTGCACCAGTGGCTGGCACTTCACGGTTGATGACACTGCCATTCGGAAAAAGGCCGGTTATTGAAAGTGATACAGGGCCGTCGAAATGTTTGTTGAGGAAACTTTGAGGGCCGTTATTGTATAAGACAGCGACGATCGATGCGTTGCTGGAGCTTGAAACAGCATCGAAGTACCACCTACCCTTCATTAGCTGTGGTGTAAGAACCATGGAACACAAAGCGATTGGGATGACTCACCATTCAAACGTCGATTCGTTGGGGGCTCCAGCCAGCTTTGCGCCGTCCAAGTATGAATTCAAGCCGGCAGTGAACTCGGCGGTAACAGCTCCTGTTGTGGGGTTTTTGGGTATGTCGACAACTGGAATGGCCTTGCAGCCAAGGAGCAGAGTAAGTGCTGCGAATACAGACCCTATCATTTTGTAGCTCGAGCGGTGTGCTTCGGGGGCAGGGATCAAATTGATGCTGCAAAGTAGGACAGAGAGATTGTTTACACAAAGAGTGAAGGTATGTCCGATGTTTGATGTGAGATGAGAAAGGAATGTACAGTGGAGCACCACTTCTGTCGTATAGTTTTGTGGGCGAAAAATGGGCAAGAAACGAACTATCATATGTTGACCAAATATATTCGACAATGACGGAAAGCACAAAGGACATGGGTCCTGTGGTTCTTATATGAGCAATCAGTATTATTACAGTGTGATGGCAGGACTGGGAGCACCGCTTTGTTCATCAGTTCACAATCCTCTTCCCAGCCGTCTCGGATGCGACCCAGAAGGGGCGCATTCTTTTCATTGCTGTTCCTAGCTGTGAGTAAAGAACATGGTCTTCGAGAACTGCAGCTCAGAACGAAAAGTCTGAACCTTGTGTCTGTCCGAAGCTACTTATTACTTACTCTGTGAACGTAGTCGTGCCATGCACCTGCCTACAGTTTGGAGCGTGGCTCGGGAAAGAACGCACGAGAAATGGCATGTTAGATCTACTCAAACCTACCACTAATACGAGGTAATTATTAGTGCAGCAACGTCTGAGAGTCTTGTTCTAATCCCGCTGGGCGAACAGGACCGGAACGATAAGAAATGATCTTATTTTTAGGAACGAGAACGCCACGAACGGCCCGATCGGAGGATTTTCGGTACCAGCCGCACACAGTTGCCAGATTCATTGTCATCCTGCAGTGGACAATATGGACCATACATATTGTCTAGGCTCATGGAAGGCCTGGAATAGTATCAAATCTAATCCCAGATCTCATGATCTGTTTGCTGCGTCCGAACAGCCTATTTCTGCCACGGTGGACGGATGTCGTCGCGGCTTCCTGGTGCTTTGTTTTTGTACTTGTACAGTGACATTCAACGACAACACGTTGGAATTCGTTGTGGTCAGCACCAACCACGCTTTATTCAAGCTCATATGTCTCAATTTGGATGTAAGAACGCTAAAATGATGCTAGTTCCATGATATTAAATGCTTGAACTCCCTAGGCTCAAGTGCTCTAAGCCGGGCTCTTTTCGTCATCTCGTGGCCTCTTCTGACCCTTCCTTGATTTGATCAGGAAACCAATGCAAACAACTACTCCAAGTGCTGCCAGAGCGATAGCAAAATAGTAAGCTGCCCTATACCCCTTGAGCTTGTCTGCTTGAGTCGTCCCGCCGTTGTTGAGACTCAACTCTATCGTTCCTGCAATTCCTAGACCCAGAGCAATACTATAATTGACTACTGTGTTGACGAGACTGGCAGCGATTCCTTGATGCTCGCGCGACACGGCGTTGGACAGAATGATAGTGGCGGCTGGGAAACTCATGTCCATTCCCCAGGGGGTGATGATGAAAGAGACAAAGGACTGAGCCCAGTAAGTCTGCTCGATGGGACAGGTCGCCATGAGAATTGTGCCGACCGTAAACGCAATCAGAGCTGCCGTCATGATGATCGGTGGCCCGACGCGATGCAGGAGAACTCCCACGACTGCTGCAGCTATGGCTCCGGAGACAACCACGGGCACGAAGTTCGCCGTGGCCCCCAAGGGCGTTCTACCCCGAAGCTGCAGCAGGAACTCCCACGTATACCAGATCCAGATACCGAAGCATCCCCAGCCGCACGCGACGGCCCCTAGGACGAACGACACGTCGGATGAGAGAGCGTGGAATGGAACCAGAGGCTCAGGGGAGTACTTGATCTCGATCCAGAAAAACGCACCGACAAATATCAAGCCAAGGGCCAGTGTCACGCCGACATATGGCATGTCCCAGCCGACCAGTGGCGCTTGATTCCATGCAAAGTTGAACAGCACAAGACCCGCGATGCCAGTGACGGCACCAGGCAGATCAAGATGCAACAGCTTGCCCCGCCAAGTATCCGGCCGATTCTCCTTGTGCGACGACGGCACAGGGGGGATCACAAAGTAGGCCAGGACTGTAGTTCCGGCAAGGACCAGGGAAAAGCACCAGAATGTCCATGGCCACCATGCCAGGGTGAAGAGCCCTGCGAAGGCCGCTGCGATGACAGACCCAGCCGGTGCAGTTGCAGCAAAGGCCGCAAACGCCAGGGACTTCTTAAGACCGGGTTCATATGCCGCGCCCAGAAGCGCGAGACCGTTTGGCAGCACCAGGGCAGGGCCGATGCCTTGGAGTACTCGGCCAAACACGAAGAGGACGTGGCCCGAATACACGGAAAGCCCGCAGACGAGGCTCCACACAGAGAACCACGCCATGCCGACGATGTACAGTGTCTTATATCCGAACATGTCGCCCAGACGGCCCGAGAACAGGATGAAGGTGCCAACTGTCAGACTGTACCCTGCGAGGAACCATGGCAGTTGTGATTCTGAAATGCCAAAATCATCGGCGATGATGTGAACGATGGACAAGACTTGGCCAACACCAGCCTCTGTGACAATCATGTCAGCCGAAATGCTGGGTAATTATGGAGCAACATGCGGAAGAAAATAGCAGGGAACTCACGCGTATAAAGCTGAGCGAGGCAGACCAGAGAAACAAAAAGAAGCTCGCGGTACCATGGCAGCGTCTCAGCGATGGACTGCACCGTTTTTGTCTTTGCGAGTGCTTGGTTTTCGACCGGCTCGTCCCTGTCGTCGCTATCAGATAGCCGGGGGCTTGGGATGTCTTCTTTCAGAGCCTCCATCCCGTCTGCACCCTGGTGCATGCCAGAGTATTGTCGTGTTGCAGCGTCTGTTGCCGTGTCTTGTCGGTGGTTTACTTCTTCTTTAGCGCTCGAGCCATTCATTATCTGTCACTGTTGTCTGTTCTGAGAAGAACAACACTGTGCCAGGCTGGCATGTGGCATGCGGACTACAAAGGGATGTTAAAGGGGCGGCGCCTCTGCGAGGCGACGGGCTATTATACGTCAGAATCGCGTCGGAATCAATTTGCTCTAAAATCTTCCATCGGACCCACTCAATGCCCTATCTGGTACCACTGTCTCGAACAAAGAGTGGCGCTGAGACGACGAATCGTCGCCCGTTATTCCGCAAATCCGGCGCTAGCCTGAGATATTTGCGAATCTGACAGCGGCCACTTTACACACACTTAGAAATACATAACGGTGTGTGCTACGGGGCGTTTGGGGGCTGAAGAGTTGCTGAAGGAGTTTTTCTTTGTAATTTCCTAACTGTTTATAAGCAAGTGTCACCATTAATTAAATCCGAAGCTTCTCCATCCACTCGACCCCAACACCTTTGATTCGGTGACCGAACGGAACAAGCCCGGATTACTCAGTGCCTGTATGTACTACCCGGAGCAAAGCCCGAGTCACGATCCCGGTCCCGGATGCACCCGCCCCTGATTTGGCCCCGTCCCTGCTCCGGAAATCGCTGGACCAAAGACGGCCTGAGGTTCGTTCGGCACGCGAATGACAACTCGACCCTGCTTTATCTCCGTCATTTACTGCCGTGGCGCTAGGCAGATCTGACATTCAACCACATTCAAGGTTGAATCAGTTGGTCTTTTTGTTTTACTTCAGTAGGAGTGGATCGTGCGACGTGCCAAAACTTGGGTAGGATCCGCTGATCTTGTGTTGGTCTGATCAATGAACTCAAAGCGACTCTGTCTTTCGATTATTTGAGAATGGCTATGAAGTCTGATATACAATATGTACGGATCCATTACCGAGGCTTCCCTAATACAATTAACATGCTCGAGTTTGTCACTCATTCGCAAGATTTCGAGTGCACAGAAGAAGTTGGACTGTTGCGAATACAAATTTACGCACAATAATTAGCCCACTATCCTCAAGGCCGATGTCCATCTACCGCATCCGCTGCCGTAGCGACGACAACTGGATCTGTGTCTTTAGGGGACACAATGGACGAGTTGTCGGAATCGAGCGCCCTGTTGTCCACCGGCCTCTCTGGCACAAGAAGAACCGCAAACGAAGTCGCAGGTATGCAGATAACGAACATGGCAAAGGCGACGATCAGGTTCACCATGGGTGAAACCTTTACTGCTCCAATGCCGAACGCCAGGCACGATCCGATGGATTCGAAGGACCGTACCAGCCCAACTCCCAGCGTCAGAGTCTCAATGTCGTCAAAGAAGGTCCCCATAATCCAGTACACAAACATGTAATGGGACTCGTTCATGAAACTGTGAAATCGTAAGCAGTGATTCCCTCGGAATTTGTATCGTCAATGAATCCAGTACTGACCGAAAAAGCACATTGACAGCAAAGCCGCGACCAAAACCTGGACTGGCCCAGTCAAGAGTAGGCTTCGTGTCCTCATACAATTTTTCGTTCGCTGTCTGCCACCCGAACAACGCGAGCATGATGATTGAAAAGCTGCACCAGGTGATCTTGGCGAGCGTCGGGCGGCTGAAGCACTTCAGATCGTAGAACCAGCCCCAGAATATGTTGGCAGCCGTTGCTGAGACTCCGGATGTCAGTGCTCCGAGAGTCCTGGCTCGGACCGAGAAGTACTTTGTAAGATAGATGCCCTGGTAGGTGCTATTCCAGTTGAAGCCGATCAGAATAGGGACCAGCAGATAGAACTGCTTCCTCTTGAGCAATCCTGCCCACTTGCGGAACTCCTTCAGCACGGCCTTATTCTTGGTTGGGTCGTAGACTTTTCTGCCGTCGCGATGGATGACCTTCTCGGGAGGCGACACAAGCAGCGCAAGAGGAAGGCCGAGGCACTGCAAGGCAATCAAGATGATATATGTCGAGTATCCGACCTTTCCCTTCTTGCCATTTTCGACATTCAAGGAAAGCTGGATCGAAGAGCCAATCAGCTGTCCGAGCTCACGAAGGCCGAGCCAGATGCCGGCTGTGGGACAAGGCTTTAGTCACGGGATCTTCAACTATTACAATGTAAGGCTTGACATACTGAATTTTCCTCGGTCGTGGATGTCGGCGTAACCAAGAGCAATCGCACCCTCGGCAGCCCACAGCGCAGAAGCGGCTACACCACAGGTCGCACCACCGAACAAGACAAACCACTCGACGCCATATCTTGAATAGAAGTTCAGTGAATGTTTTCATAGTCGCCTCGCTCGATCCGTGATCTGAGGCTTGGGAAGCCGTTCACCTTACCGGTTGTTCACGTATAAAGATGCCGAGTAAGGAGCGTAGCCCAGAGTGCCAATAAGAAGAACTTTATTGAGGCCGATCTTATTCGCCAGAATAGCAAAGAAGGAGCAACCGAAAACCATAATCCCGTAAGTCAGGGCGTTTGAACCGTTGACCAGGTAAGGTTCCTGCTGCCCGCCAGCGCCAGTGTCTAGATGAGTTTGTTAGTGGATTTTGCCTTTGCCTGCATGATGTGAGACACATTTGAACGTACTGTTGAGCGCATTCCAAATGCCTGGCTGTGTAAAAGAGATCAGGCCTACGACGATGACGTTGAACAGCGGGCTCCGAAACCACCGCGTGAAACGGGAGACGGGTTTTGTGGGCTGCACATCTTGGATCTGTCCCTCTTCGGGCTGCTTCACAACGTCAGTCGACATGGCAGCGACGTTATGTCCCGACACACTGATATTCTCTCGCAAAGATAAGAAGGTGGCACAGTAGGACAACATTCGGCACACGATACTACATTTTATATGAGTTCTGTTGCCAAGCTCATGCGACAAATAAATATCCTTCAACGCTTGTGGTGTTGCATTAAGTCGACTTTGTCTCCGCTCGGGTCCGCCGTCAGATACTGGTACGGAATGGGATTGGCCGCTTCATTCGTCTTGCGGGCTTGGCTTCTGGAACTCGACATTAGACTTGCTCGCCTAGATCATGTCGTGTAAGACCATTCTAGCCGGGATTGATATTTTCTCGTCCTATCCCCAGTGACCCAAGCTGTCGGCACTGCATGCGTCCATACTCTGATGCTGAAAATGTGGACCGGATAGGGCCGAGATGGCGTCGTGATACAGGGATGCGATGGTGAGATCCGTTTGTGGCGGCGCTACGGCTTGTCATCTGCCGGAATCACAACACCATTGAAGTGCTGTCGAAGATGGCATAATTCGTACGCAAGATCGCTGCATACTCGTACACAGGAATATGAGTACAATGTGAAGTCGTCATGCAATCTGGAGAAGAGAAAAACATTTCCATCAGTTCAAAATAACAAATACAATCCGAACTTCTTTGGCATTCACCAACGTCTGAGCCAGAATTGTTGACATGGGGTCCCTTGCCAAGGTTTTCCATCCGACCCCATACGTTCCCTCCGTCAAGTTATCGGATCCATATCCGGAGGGCACTGACTTCCCACTTTCCCTTGCGTCCTCCAAGCCAGATCCAGACGTATCAGACCTCGTTGCCGGGGTGGAAGAGCTGTCCTCGAGCGGGAAGCTAAGAAAGCTCCTCGATACGCACGGTGCAATATACTTCCAAGGCTTGGGTCTGAAGGATGCTGAGGAGTTCTCCCGCTTCGCACATGCCTTCGGCTGGACTGCTCATGAGGATATTGGCAATCCAGTGCGGCGTGTCGTCCACGCAAAGAACGTCGCCTCTGCCAACGAGGGGCCGAACACCCAGCCTGTGTATCCTCATAACGAATTTGGGTTAAGTCCCCATTATCCGGCTTATGTGTTTTTCTACTGCGTCTCACCACCGGCGACAGGTAGGTTCCCGGCGTGGCCATACTGAAAACAGACGTCACTGATCTTGCAAGGCGGCGAGACGCCGATCAACAACTCTGTTGTTCTTTACCGTCGATTGAAGGAGAAGCACCCGGAATTTATTGATGAGGTCGAGGAGAAGGTTTGCGAAGCCCATGTCACAGTAAACTCAGCGTTTTCCCTGACAATGCCTCAACACATGCAGGGCGTCAAGTATCAACTGTTTTACGACAACGCCCCTCGATATCAGACATCATCGGCCCGTAACTCTGTCTTACAAGCTTACGGTAGTACTGTGCTGGAGAGTGACGACACGGAGACTGCGAGGTCTAAGATTGAGATCGAGATCAAACGTTTACCAACAGCGACGTGGGGCTGGGAGAACCAGTCTGACAGCAACAGACTGGGAGATCTGCGAGTCTGGCAACATCTGCCCGGTGAGTGAGCCTTGAAGTATCAAATGATATGAAGTCTGACAATAAGAAGCCGTTCGGAATCATCCTCGAACAGGCGACACTGCCTTCTTCAACAATGTAGTGTCACGATTTTGCCACGCAGTTCAAGCTGGAACGCTAGAGCCACCGCATCTCAACAGCAAAGGGGCTTTTCAGCCGCCGGCTTTTGTAGGTTTTGCTCCACGATCAGCATCGACGCGTTGATGGCTGACAAGGACCAGTACGGTGATGGGTCACTTATACCCCGAAAGTATTTGCACTCTGCGCTGGAAATCATCAAGTTTGTCTTAAACCGCCGTTATCAAGACAGCCAAATCACTCATTACTTGCATAGGGACACAAGGTCAATGGTTTCTTGGACTCGGGGGGACGTTCTTCTACTAGATGTAAGTCATCAAGCAGTACTTCAATCCACCTATGTTTAACGATTCACAACGGAACACATTGCAGAATCACGCCATGCAGCACGCCAGAGAACCATGGGAAGGGTAACTTTTCGCTTAATGAAGTTGAATACCAGCCGAAACACTAATTTATCAGTAGGAATCGAAAATTATTGGCCAGTCTGTGGGATGACAGTGAAAACACAACAGCCGGACGATGTGAGGAGTCCCTGGTCTCTGGAACCATTCGGTGATATTCTGTGGCTGGACTTTCTATTCCTACAATTAAAGCTTATTGGAATGTTTTCTTTAAAGAATGTTGTGTCAAATGTGCAAGCCTGGTACTTTGACGACTCACTCGGGACTTTGGTTTTGTAATCCTTTCTGTTGAGTATAATCTTCGCGATAACCACAATTGTACTCTAAAGTTACTGTTATCGGCATTGTGTGTTATTAAACACTGGGTCACGAAATGCCGGTATTTATCATTGTATGAAGGGACTGCCTACCCTAGGGTATGCCTTCAGTCTGATGAAAAGAGTGTTTATACGGATTAAAGACGAAACCACTTCGGGATAACTTTTCGTTCGTACTGTGGAAAGAACATGTGAGTCTTCGGCATCGTAAATAGGGACTACGGATGAAGAGCAGCAGTGAGTTCGTGTAGCTCCGGTCTGAGCTTGACGGCGCTGAAATATGTTGACAACGCAATCAACATTTCATATTTTGAAATGGGTTTCTTTGTTCACAATTGTCAGGGCTTATGGAGTTGGAGACTTTTTGAGTGGCCATAACTATATTTTGGTCGACCTTGCCGAAAGCCCCCCCCCCGGGGGGGGGGGGATTTCTAATTATGCGGTTCCTTTGGCGTCCATTTCATGGCCGCCAACTCATTCATTGCCCGCTCAAGCGCAGAAGCTACCGCCGGTTCCTTCGCCCCAAGATGTAGGACACGGCATGAAGACATCTGCGGCAGGTTCGTATCCCCGAGTCTCAATGACAAAAGAAGTAGTGTCCATCGTCGACAACCCAGCTGGCAGCACCCAAGTATACGTAAAACCAGTCTGATCAACAGAGACTGAGCCCACCAAGGTCCACGCCCAGGTTAGGACGCCAGAAGTATTGTCGAAGTGGCCGCTAAAGCGGTACATGTTGGTACCCTCAGCCTTGTAGACACCACAGTAGTACTTGCCCGTGTTGTACTTGAGTGGCCACGCGGGGGCATTCTGGAAGTCGCACGTGCCGTTCAACTCTGAGTAGGTGACGTAAATGACCACATCAGAGTAAGGGACCAGCATGTCGGCCGTGTATGTCGTGAACTCGACTTGAGGAACGGCGCGTATATTGATGATAGGCCTGCCACCAGGGAGCGACAAGGTGCTGGCGTCGACCGAGTTTGAGCTTTTTGTTTCGACGTTAGCTCCATTAATTGCTTTGACGAAAAAGGAGAGACCCGACGTCCTTGGGTCGATCATGCCGACCGTCACGCGTGTCATCATAGATGGAAGGCTTAGTATCTGCTTCCCGTTCATGTACACATTGTACCCGACCGCGTTCGCTGACGAGCCCCAGCTGAGGCTGACAGAGGTGTAGTCGGATGAGTCAACTGACAGCGAATCCGGGGGGGCTGCAGCCGGCCCTCCAGCTGCAGCCGGCGCGTCGGCGACGGGGGCACTGCCGCCTTCCACAGCACTCGTGAATGATTTCATGTAGGCATCATCCGGAATAGTCTCTTGTGGATTATCCATTGTGTCGTCAGTAACTTCGACCAACCCTACTCCTCGCTGTTTGGCTAGAGCCACCACCGTGCTGATTGCGCTCGCAGGTACGTTGAAGATGACGTGCCAGATCTTTCGTGGGTCTGCTGGCGTCCAGTCATTAGGAGTGTAGGACGATGTATAGTTCTCATAAGTGCTCAAAAACGTCAAGAGGGTATTTGTCGTATTCTCAAAGCATTGTGGCATACTTGATTCCGACCCGAGTACAGTGTAGGCCCCCGGGTATCGACGTTTGGTGTAGGCGTTGATGTAAGCGTATAGATCCGAGTAGATGTTGTCCGGCCCACAATCATTCAACACCTCATTGAAGAAGATACCCCCCATTCCTCTCCCATAGAGCTCATACCATTTGTCGACGTCCCTCTCGATTTGCGCCACCCAGTCCGCCAAGTCACGAGAGCCGAGTCGCGTGGTAAGCTGCTGCTGGCTTAAGCCAAGCTGCCCAGTGCCAACATAGCCGAGAACCCGCTTTCCACTGGAAATGGCCAAGTTGATGGCTTTTTGCCAGTTCGTGTCGACTACCGAGTCAGGTCCATGGTTGACGTTGGCGATCACGACGCTGACCTTACTGCTGTCATAGCCCATCAGTCGACGCCATCCGTCCGGATCGGGATCGGCAAATCGGTTGATGCCAGTGTACGATGCCCAGGCTATTTGTTGACCAGAAACGCCACCTGGAGGAGGCACTGGGCCTGCGGTATCCGTTGGAAGTGAGGTGGTCGACGTCAGTGCAGCAATTGATGGATCCCACGTGGTAGACCCTGTCATCGTCTTGAGCCCACTATGGTCGGCAACCGTGGTTGTCTCCATGGTCTTGTAGGATTCAACAGCGACGCCGCTCAAGGGTACGCCGCTTGCCACCGCTGTCATGTCGGTAGTCGTAACGAGGAAGTTGATATCGTGATTGCTGATTGGGTAGTCTCCTGCCCATCTGAATGGCTCCTTCTCATACTTCAAGGGAGAATGAATTCCAGTGTTGATGAGCAACGTGCCTGTGCCGGAGGGGACTTTTGAGACGAGACCTTTGAGAGAGTTATACCATACGTAACTGCTGGCCTGTTTGTTGACGAGGCCTTGCCAATGGACGAATATAGCAGCCGCCCCAGCTGCATAAGGGCAAGCCTGTGAAGTGCCGGTCATGAACCGCACACTCTCGTCATCCTCAACTCCCAAACTCAAGACGTCAGTGCCGGGCGCAAGGTAACCGACGACGCCGCCATAGTTTGAGTAGTGAGCGAAGGCGTAATTCCTGTCAATTGCTCCAACACACTCAGTCTCAGGATATGAGCACGGATAGCATAATCGGCTGGAATCCTTATTTTCGTTCCCGGCAGACGCAAACACTGTGATCCCAGCCTCGTTTGCCGAGATCAGCTCTCGGAGCATGGCGAATCCGTCACCCTCCCACTTGAAGGACATATTGACGATAGAACCGCGAAACCTCCAGGGTACTCCGTTGGGGTTTCGTGACTTGTTTGCACGATGCTCAGCTGTCACGTCCACAAGAGCCTATACAACAAGTCAGAAGTCGAGACAGGTGGATCATGGATTCAGTCAAAGCAGATACAGGCAAGAAGAAGAGACATGTCGTGAGCATGTGGACATACCTGGGTTATTCGAAAAACTTCTTGACCCTTTCCCAGTACCTTGACACTGATGAGATTGGCCCAAGGCGCAACACCATACTTCTGAGCACCAATTATGCCGGCAATATGCGTGCCATGACCCACAAGATCATCGTTGATCTCATCTGTGTATTTTGATTTATCCTGGGATCCCCCGCCGCCGAAATGACTAGCACGCTTGTCGAAGAGAGTGTGTGAAGTCCGAATGCTGAAAATACGTCTGTCAAAGGGAATCCTAGTTGAACAAGGTATAGGGAGAACCGATGTCCCTGGAACAAAGGGGAAGAACTGCTTACCCACTATCAAAGACGTAGACGTTGACTCCTTGCCCGGCTCCCCACACGTAGTCGTATTGGCCATCGTCTGAAACGGGCCATGAGAGCTTCCCAGCACTGCCCAACATCTGCAGGCCGTAAGGTGCATGCTGCTCAACAGCCTGTCTATATTCTCGCTTCTGCTTGTCAGCAACCTTGGAGTCATTTTTGTAGGAATCCACGGGCTGTATCATTTCTACGAGACGGTTGGTCTCGACACAGAGAACGCCAGAGTCCAGACGGACAAGCGAGTTGAGTGTGATGTTGTCTAGTTTAGCTCTATAGCCGTGGCTGAATGGCTCGAATCGGGGATCGTTTGACCAGTCCATGCCAATCGATCCGAAATGTTCTTGAATCGTGTATCCCGGCTGGAACAGAACAATGTACTCGTTTGAGATCCGTGTATCATATTCTACGCCGTATAGTGGAGCGAGACCATCGTCGCCGCGTTTGTGTAGCAGCAGAAACTCCTGAGAAGTCATAGAGAAGGTCAACTGGAGAAACAGAATGGCCGCAGCCAGCAAAACAGTACGAAGTCCCATGGTTCCTATGTCGGGAGAGAGAATGAGCTGGATCCAGCTAGAAGAAAGGTAGGAAGAGAGAATGAAACTTTACGACGTTAAGAGAGCGAAAGAGTCGGAGAAATACGCATGGGACCTGCGTATTGCCGTGCGACACCGTGAATGGTGCCATCGCGGTTGTCACAGACTCAAATTCGCTGTTCCTGCTGTGACGCATGCTTCGCTGTTTGCTGTGCCTCGAAACCGAACGTTGCGCTTATCTTCGAAGGCTTCTTCCACTGGTTTTCATACCCTAGGGTATGTTAGATGAATATTAGCTTCATTCTTTCAAACATGCTCGGCAACGAATGGAAGAGGAAAGGCAGGGCTAGCCTCATACATCCGGGCGGCGAATCTTCAATGAATATTTTCCATTTGATACGAACAAGGAGCTCCGAAGCCGGGCAGAACACCAGGATTGTGCGATGATGTTTGCACTTGTCACCAACAGATGCGCCAACCCCTCAACAAGGCAGACGAAGAGCGTTCTGTTTGCCAATCGTCCATCGCTTCTGCCAAATGTTTCGAGCAGCGATTTCGAGGCAAATCTACAATCCCACCCTGCTCCTCCGAACTACAATACGGCGCTTTCTTCAACATCTCTTCGCGGCTGTTGTCGAATCGCTCATTGATTCGTGGTGCAAAGGTCTGACCCGCCTCTCCTAGCCCATGCGATCCCCAGCTCCGTGCCCAGGTGGCCAAGCAACCGCAAAAGGCATTTGGGGTTGTTCTTTTTTCTCCCTTGCGGTTGGGTTTGACCCAGACTGGAGAAGCTCCAGGTTCCGATTTAGAGGTCGCCGACCGATGGCATACTCGCGATGCTAACTTTTCGATTGCATTCCACAAAATGCACACGGACGTCCCTCCGAACAACTGCCAAGGTCGCGTCGTCAAACTTGGCGAAGTAGTAGGGACCCCAACGTGAAGTTCCAGGGAAGATATACTCGATGGATGAGCTGAGATCGATGCCGATGGTCTCCTGGTGTTGCTCTAGCGAATAACCCTGGCTGAGAAACACAAAATACCCCTCCGCTATCGCGTCTGGATTATTGCAGGCCAGTAGCGGCGCTCCGTCTGGGCCATGGCGGTCTCGGGTGATTTGGGTAGCCCAAGATATGAGGTCGTTCATGTCTCCCCAAACGCGCTCTGGCACTTGATACCGGTCATAGGTGTATCGGAGGATTTGAGTGTACTTCTCAAATATGAAATCAGCCCCACGAGGTGTGCTTCCAAGAACTAAAAGTACTGAGATGAGGAGGACTACGGATGAGGCGCCCAAGGCGGCAAGGAAGCGTTTGCGAGACATCAGAGCTGTGCGCGTTGTGGCAGAAAAAGCGAGTGGTTGATCTCGTGGATGGGTGGGATGACGGACTTGACGTTGTCAGGAACAAACCGAAGCGTTGGATTACCGCTTAAATACAGCTACCGAGCAAGGTGAGAGAGGTGACGTTGGGACTGAGCACACGTGCAAGGCGAGATGACGGGACAAGGTGTGTGAGAGGTGATGGTGCGGCACAAGGGCAAACATCAGAGATACCCTAGGGGTAGGGTTGTGGAAGCGTCACTAGCAAACATTATCTCCAGTCCGTCCAGTGGTACCAAATTTTACGTGTTGTGTTACTTGTGGATCCTGCGAAGGATCATTGAAACAATGGCTGTTATTGAGGATCTCAAGGCAAGGTATCTAGCTAGAATAGCTACTGGTAGGGGCGCAAAGAACCTTGACTGCTGCACCTGGGTACACAAGGATCTCTTGGTGCTCATGTAGTCTTTGCGTTCAAATTGTCAACTGCCCCCAAGTTTTCACCACAAGCTGGCAGAGTTCTATGTCCTTGCACATTCTGCCCAAATTCGCGAGCTCAAAAATTTGTCTCATGCACTTGGCCCTTTTTCAATCAGGCAGTATTGGGACATGAAAATATCAAGACAATAGGAAGAATAGAAAGGGGAAAGGAGGAAAAGGGGAGGTGTTGAACATCGATTCCTCTAAGGATGAGATCTGCTGACGGGTTGACAGATGGGATTTGGCCAACTGCACACCACGTAAAACAAAACAATCAAGCAGGGGTTCATTTGGTAGATCCAGTCTCTCGGTAAACAAATCATTGAGCTGCTGATTCGAAATCCCGGGCCAAAGCGCTAACCGTTCATAGCCCGAAATTCCATTATTAATTTCGTTGATTCTACTTACCGCCAGCCCTGCGCCTGACTTCCACCCGTAACATACGATCCACAGAAGACATCGGCCCACAATCGTCCCCATCCGGAATGCAAGGATCCGGGAAAAGGACCCTCACAACGGACAACTTATATGGCCGACTTTCGCTGTGTTGGCACAAGATGGGAGGATTGAAGGTGATGAAAGTCTGCCTTCAACTCCCACGTCATCTAATTCAGTCAAGCCCGGCTGTCGTCAGTTCTTTTCTCTTCACAAAACAATAGCCGAAAGTAATCTCCTTGCTGCATCCTTCATCACATTCCACCACAAGTCTCAACCCACATATTTGCAGTAGGCTAGAACCCTCCAACAAATAAAATCAATCGACACACGAAATAACCTCTCATCGACCATGGCCAACAAAAAGTCAAGCGGTGCAGAGATCACCGAGGAGGAGAGGAACGACCCCAATGCCGCATGGGAAGCTACCATCACGAAAGGGATGAAGGAGACCGAGAGCGAGATGTTCTTGCAGTGGATATCGATCGTCATGATAGGCGTTGCTGTCGCTGGTTACTACTACCTATGAAAAGCGCCAGCGGATCTCACGACTCGCCTATCACACCAAAGATGGCAATCGAGAAGGAATCAGAGCGATGCCCAGATATCGTCTGAAGATATTTTGAAAGACGGAATTCCGATGGCATGGGGGGGGGGGGGTAATACGACTTGCGGACTGGAATTTGGTATGGATGGGAAACCTCGAGGTGATATTCTGAGTCGGCAAAAGCATAGGCAGAAAAAGCAGGATTGTGTTTGCAGTGTGCCCGTCTCTTGTATCTTGGCCAGAACTTTTAAATATAAGTGATTAATTATCCGCTACCTCTTATGGGTATACTCGCAAATTTCCCAGGTCAGAGAGACTGTCAGAAATGACTCAGACTTTTGCAGGTCTTAGGTAGTTGGATGAAATGACGCCCTCGGACTCCGGACCCAGCGCCATTCAAGTTAATTTCTTCAAACAATGCTCCTGCAGGCTGTCAGACTTGTTGCACCCACACTCCCAGGCAGAGTTCACTTACTGGCTTGTGGCTTGTCTCATAGTCAATGTGAACGTATGCCCTTTCGACGGATGGAAGCTTCTCAAGCTTGATTTGCAGTGCCTCCGCAACATCGTGTGCGACCTCGACCCGCTCATCTTTGCTTACGACAACGTCGACTTCGGCGATCAGCCGGGGGCCACAGTAATACGCACGCACCGTGTCAATTTGCTGTATTTCTGGCGAGTGGGTCATAGCTGTATGATGGTGTTCAAGTCAGAACACTTGCATACATTCAGGCAGTGAGTGATTAATTGCAAGCCGTTTGAACATATTGGAAAATGTCTTTGTGTGACACACATCGGCCGATACATAATGGAGTATGAGAGACTCACCGATATAAGTGATCAGCCGTAGGGTTTCACGCTCCGCGGAAACCCCGATGATGAGTTGGAATTCGTCATATGCTGTGTGCAGCCAGAGCGCAGCGATAGTGACGGACAGGATGGTCGCCCCCATGGGATCGATCCACCACCGCAGCTTGCTGCCTCCAACCGAGGTCAAGATACCGAAGCCATTGAGGAAAAGGTCGTTGCGGTGGTCTCTCCAAAGAATGTCCACCTGAGAAAAAAGATGCTTGATGGTCCAGCAGTACAGGAAAAGACAGAACTTGGTGAAGAAGGCTGCCGAGACCGAGAGAATGGAGGGCAGGAAGAAGGGCCGTGTCTCGGCGGTAGATCCTTTGATGAACGTCTGAAGGGCCTGGACCAGAATAACGACCGATACGGTAAACATGACGAACGAGAACACGATGTTGCCAGCCGTGGAAATGCGTGCCCTGCCGACTGGGTATTTCGTTGGGCTTGCTTTTGTTACCGTCCGATGGGCCAGGTACAGCAGGAGTCCCGAGAAGGGATCAAAGCACGAGTCGACCATGGTCGTGATCAGCGACAGGGACCCAGACGAGATGGCAGCGTAAAGCTGCAGACCCGAGAGGCAGACATTGGCGCAAAGACTGCCTTTGACGGCGATTTGATATCGGAGGCCCGAGGCTGTTTGAGTGTCCTCCAGGGACTGCTGGTGCTGCTCCACGGGCATAAGAAAGGACCGAATCTCCTCATTTTGGATCTCGTAAAATTCCTTGACTGGCTTCTCTGGGTGGACCGAAAGCTTGCGCTTCTTTTCCACCTGGATGGATGATATCTCGGATTCTGCTTTGATCAGGGGTGACAGCCCCAGTGGATCTGAGTGTGCGTCTCCTGGAGCTTCGACATCTCTTGCAGACCTGTTTGATCGGAATTGGGATGCTAGTGATCTGTGGCTTCGACGACTGACTAGGGCTCGAGAGAGTGAGCTGAGGGGAAGCTCGGTCTTCTGTTCTGGCTGATTGTCTGCCATGATTTCGGTTGATGCAGGGTATTTACCACTGATAAATGTGTCATGTGCCAAAACATTCTGTTAAAAGTTTTCCGATGGCACGTCGCTCACAATTATAGGCCACAAACGCTATGATGGTGAGCTCGTTCAATTCCCGCTGAGGCGGTCGGAGCTTCAGGACGGCAAGATTTGTCGAATATTAGTTCAAAACATTGCCGTGCTAAGGGGAAGTTGAAGCGGTCGCTACCTGCAGGTTGAGGGAGCTTGTGTCCTTGGCTACAACTTGGCGAAACTAAGGGGACCGTCTCCCTGGAGCTCCCGAGGGTCTGTTGACCCGCACCGCTCGATTCGGTCTCGGCTCGAGTCTTTTAGTGAAGGCTTGGACAGCCGACTGCATTCTTGGTTTTCTGGGCAACCTCCTGACGACGGCGAAAATGTCGCGCCCAGCTCTGGGCTCAGCAGCTAAGTCCCCAATCTCTTGGTGACTGCAGCCCATCTGCACGAAGTGCTTCGGCTTCGCTCTCGCGGATGACAGATCTGGCAGAGACCGATGAGTGGCCGCGAAAACCCCACACCACCCTCACGTGCACTACTCGGAGCTTAAGAGCGGTGATATAATTCACATCGCCATTGTGGTCTTGGGAAATAAGTGCCGGCGGAAGCGATCTTCGCGACATCGGACAGTGCTATCAGCCCGAGTCCAGCACAAACTGGCTCATCGTCATCATCTAGTCCCACTTCCGACAAGCAGCACTTGATTCGCATTTGAATCATTGGCTATTAGACAGGATCTTTCGGCCAGCTTGACAGGTCGACAAGTCAAGACCTTTGTATCCACTCGGGAAGTGATATCAGTGGTTGGAGTTTAAGGAAGAAGTTCAGCCGAGTCTGTCTAGCAAATCTAACTTAACCATGATACCCAACTACCGGAGGAGGAATCGAGTACCTAGGTACGCAGTCATTGTGCCATAATTCTCTCACGCGATAGAACACGTCCTTCAATTAGTAATATCGCGAGCACGGAGGGTGTACTGCTCCAGTTCAAGCAACCATTCGATTTAAGGTTCCCGACAATGCATTTCTCGCCATTCCAGGGGAATTGATACTACTCTACCATACGATACAAACATTCACAAGAGATCCAAGACAATATAAGTGTGGATGTGGGACCCTTGATCTCGGCCTTCACCTGCGCAAACCTGGAGAGGCCTAAGCCTGACTGCTCAGGGAGCCCAAGAACTACATAACGGGCGTCGGAAAACCTTGGAAAGACTGGAAGTACTGCCACTGATGCTTGAATATATATGCTCTCCTGCATAATTGTGGCCGTGGGCATTTGTGATATTTGTGATCAGTACGATCTCATTCAAGCATTTTTGACAGTTGCAAATATTAATTAGTTTCCTTGATGTATGCTGCATCACTGAACAGCCCTGCAAGCGGCTTATCGCCGGCCTCGGTACTCAACCGATCGTTCGCAATTGTATACTACCGCCTCGCCGGATTTAATTTTTCCTTTCTTGCAACTCAATTCAATCTGTGCTGTTCTCCGTCGGTCTAGATTTCTACAGCGACGATGGATTCGGCTCCTGGGACCCTAAGCTCCTACCGAGGCAATCCTACTTGACGATGATATTAAATTTGTGGAGGACTGCCGATGTAGCCCTGCTAGCCTGCTCAGATGCCCAATAATCAGCAAGCCCGCATCCACATCCACTGAGACAACGTTGCTTAGTGCCTTACATGGATCTCAACGGCGACAGGGCAGAACAGATAACTAGAGCCCCGAAACATTTAATTAACGATAGAGGCCCAGTTTGCTGTCCATGCCTGCCCTGCACCATCGACGTCCACATACAACATCAGCTCGGCTGCAATCAACGGACAGCTGTCCGACGCGCAGAAGACATGCGCTGGCCTCTTTCCCACGCCAGCTTGTTCACATGGGCTGCCTTTGGCGCTGGTCAAGCTCTTGCATCGAACTCCACCTGTGTTGGTATCAATGCAGTGAAGCCTGAGTGCAAGCCTGCAGAGTCACCTTACCACCGAGACGTCTTCTTCATCGGGGGCGAGTATGTGATCAGCGGCGCGTCGTACATCATCTCGGACCAATTGTACGTTGAGAAGCTGACACCTGTCTCTGGCGTCGAAAAGCCTTTTCCGGTCGTGTTTATCTCCGCCGGCCTACCTTCCGGAAATGTGTGGCTCAACACACCAGACAATCGCAAAGGATGGGCATCGTATTTTCTCGAAAAGGATTATCAAGTCTACATCCTCGACATAACCGCCAATGGCCGGAGCGAACAGAATGATGTCGGCAAATACCCCCTGCGCCTGGGATCGACAGTTTCCATCCACGAGAACGGCTTCACTGCCCCTGAGATTCTCAATGCATACCCTCAATCACAGGGACACGACAAGTGGCCAGGCAACGGGACGAAAGGAGACCCGGTTTTTGACGCCTTCTTCGCCACCACGGTTCCCTTGACGTCCAACAGCACAGCACAGGAGCTGTCAATGCGTGCTGCAGGCTGCAAGCTGCTGTCGCTCATCGGGCAGTCATATCTCGTGGGACACTCAGCCGGGGCGACTTACTCTGCGCTGATGTCGGACGAGTGCCCCGAGCAGGTCCGGGCAACGATCAACCTGGAACCTGGGAACATTCCCTTTCAAAGTCTAATCGGCAACTCTACCGTCCCATCGGTCGGGCGTACTCGCAGTCGGTCGTGGGGGCTCACCAACACACCCATCACATACGAGCCGCCAGTCGTCAATGTTACCGAAGATCTGATCACTGTCGAAGTCGGAGAGGATACACCCGCGCTCCGGTCGTGCTTCTTGCAATCCAACAACACCGTGGTTCGATCTCTACCTCAGATTGCGAAGGTCCCTTACGTTATGTTCACGGCCTCAAGCTCGCCTCACATCACATATGATCATTGCTTCGTGTCGTATCTTCAGCAGGCAGGCGTGAAGGATGTCACGTGGGTGAAATTTGGTGAGCTAGGACTCGTGGGAAACGGCCATTTCTTCTTTTTGGAGGAGAACAACATGGAACTGGCTGCAGTTGTGGAGCAAGAAATAGCAAGTAGAAGCTGATCAGCCTAGGGTTGACGTTGGCTCTGTATACATCCGCCAATTGATTGCAGCTCCAATGTCCTCCAGCAATGGTGATCTTGTAATTCAACTCGTTTGCATGCCCGCTCCTGTATTCAGATTACGGGCAGACTTATGAGCGACAGTCCGAGGAGCTCCCTATCAGAAATGGTAATCGAGCAATATTTAGTCTACTTTAATTTCGTCAACTATGAAGGTCATCCGCTCGGCTTGGTGTGGGACATAGACTGAAATATAAAGATATTATGGTATATTCTTGGGCCTAAGTATATATACATTCTGAGGATGCCGGCAAAGTCTGGCTGAGATGCTGCCGACATTGGGCCAGTCCCTTAACCAACGAGTGATTAACAACGAACGGGTGATCATCTACCAACTTATGCTGGAACATCCGTGATACAACAACCAGTAGTGATTGTTTTTCAACTAGACCCGCGGTTTCGTCACAACCTAGTACTCACAGGTCATAGGCAGTCAATCGCGGTATACGTTGTGGAATAAGTCACCACTTGTGCATTGCTTGGCATGGGATTCTAGCAGTGATTGCAGACTTACAACCATGTCGTATACCCTCATCTTTGTTGCTATGTGACCAGCAAATACGAGTCACTGGTTTGGAAGATCAGTGTGTGAAGTCGGCCATTGTTGAGCAATGAGGCTATCAGTGGTATGAAACGGCTTCCATAATGAAGTAAGGCTTCGAGCTCAACGAACTCACTCGATACCTCGGTGTCAGTGGTGCTTGAGTGAGGAGACCACCTAAAATGTTGGCGTCGATAACGCCGAGACACGGACGCAGTGCACTACTCAAGTGCACCACGAGTTCAGTCTGCCGCTGTGATCCAGTGACATTCTGTAGGAACTTACTCTGCGCTATCTATGATTCCGAACAGTATACCCAGGTACCTACGAATGGCAAAGCGACAGCAGGGGTCCCCAACTGAAGCGGGCATTGAATATCGATTCGACTTCATTTTGTACACTTTTCCAGCGTCCACAATAAGAATCAATATTATTGAAGTTTACCGAAACATAGTTCGCTGCATGTATTTCTTCTGCTTCTCTCTAAATAAACTTCAAGGCCATGCAGAGTAGTGCAAGACGTGGTTAGAGTCACATCGTCGAAGCCACTGGGAACATTGAAGGTTTGTTTAGCGAGCTTCAAATGTGGCGTCAACCCAGGAGGTGGCTGTGCTGTCGTCTGGCAGGTGGCGCCTCCCTAAGGTCTGAAATAGCACTTGAGGGGTGCAAGTTTTCAAGAATGCACCTCAAAATTGGTTCACTACTCCTACAATGTGATATGCAGTAGATCTCAGTAGGCATATCATGCAACAATCAGAGAGCTACAGCTGTCGTTGCTCGTGCTCATCTGATGGTCAAGGTTCCGCCGAAGGGCCGCGGTCTTTGTCCGGAGGCCGAATGCCAAGATCATGCCACTCGACCGCCAACATGGCCTGATGCTGGCCTGCCTGAACGTCGCACCACAGCAGCGTGCGCTGACTGCCGTCGTCGTATAAAACACGCGTCGAGAAACATGCTCTATCCCAACCCTGCCCCAGCCCAATAGCCATGGATGCTGGCATGACGAGGCGGCAACTGCTACTCATCGTCCTCTTGACCGCAATCACCGCCTTCGTGTATCACCGACACTACTATTCCGCCGCTGAACAAGGAACACCCTCACTCGATCGCGCCATGCCACCCAGCACCCAGTCTCCGACTGTCATAGTAGTCGGCGCCGGCCTGGCCGGCCTCTCGGCCTCGTACTCTGCTCTCAGGGCCGGCGCAGCAGTCCGGCTCCTTGAGCGCGCCGAGAAGCCAGGCGGCAACAGCATCAAAGCCTCGTCGGGGATCAACGGGGCACCAACACGATTCCAAATGGGGCCCGACACGTCATTCCACAGCGACACGGTCCGCTCCGCAGGCGCAAGGCTCGCAAAGGCAGACGAGTCTGCGGTGAACTTCAGACGGCGGGAGCGCGAGTCGCTCATCTCGAGGCTGACCGGCTCTTCGGCACAGGCGGTCGACTTCCTGGTGGACGAGATCGGGGTCGAGCTGAGCGTGGTCGCGCAGCTGGGCGGCCACAGCTTCCCTCGCACCCACAGGGGAGGTGGGAAACTCCCGCCCGGGGCGGCAATTATCACTGGGCTGCTGGACAAGCTGAAACAGGACCCGAACTTCGAACTTCAGACGGGATGCGAGGTCAGCAAGATCTTGACAGCGCCAGAGGACAAAGGTGCCGTAACGGGCGTCCAGTACACCAAGGAGGGCTCACCGCATACCCTTGAGGGCGCTGTGGTCTTCACGACAGGTGGCTTCGCGGGTGATACTTGGGGGTTGTTGAAAAAGTACAGACCAGACCTTGCTGGTCTCCCCTCGACAAACGACAACAGGCCGGGGACACACAATATCCTCGCGGACCTGGGTGCTCACCTCGTGGACATGGAAAGTGTGCAAATCCATCCGACGGGTTTCATTCTTCCCTCAGATCCTCAAGCGAGAGTCAAGTTCTTGGCTGCCGAGATGCTCAGAGGAGAGGGAGGAATCTTGCTGCACAAAGGAAAACGCTTCGTCAACGAGATGGACACCAGGGAGCACGTCAGCGGCGTGATCATGAGCCTCCCTCCCGCAGTGCCAGATCAGGGTAGTGTCGAGGCATTGACGCAATGGGACGTGCAGCTGCTACTCGATCCGGGCGCGTGTGATGCGGCCTCATCGCACATTGGCTTCTATTTATGGAAGGGTCTGCTGGCGAAGAAGCAGATCAAGGACCTAGATGAGACAACGAGGCAGGCGATCCGCGAGTACTCGCAAGTTGCGGCCGGCAAGGCGAAGGATCAGTTCGGACGAACGACGTTCGGGTCTTGGAAGCTGACAGGCGCAGACGCAGACGACGAGCAGGAGGTCTGTGTCGGGCGGGTGACGCCCATCACGCACTTCACCATGGGCGGTGCCGCGATCAACGACGAGAGCCAGATACTGGTTTCAGGCGGGCCCGGGCAGGACCTGAAGCCCGTCCGAGG
This sequence comes from Diaporthe australafricana, assembly GCA_039880735.1. Lineage (NCBI taxonomy): Eukaryota > Fungi > Ascomycota > Sordariomycetes > Diaporthales > Diaporthaceae > Diaporthe > Diaporthe australafricana. The sequence goes on along the minus strand of JBCEDM010000001.1, from coordinate 207,075 downwards.
TCTGTGGGCAGCTGGGGAGATCACCGGGGGTCTTCATGGGGACAATCGGCTGGGCGGGTCGTCTCTGCTCGAGTGTGTCGTCTTCGGACGAGCTGCGGGCCAAGGAGCGGCTGCATATTCCAGGTCGGCAGCGGTCTAGATCCTTTTGCACATATTATTATTTGAACAGAGAAAGAATGAAGCAAAAATGGCCCAGATGGCGCCGCAGCATCGGAGATAAAAAAGCAATGTCGTGCATCGAAACATGTTTTGAGCCCTGAAACACTACAACGTTGCCCACAATGACTGGGTAGCATGCCACCATCTCGGACCTGGGTTTTCGCCCTTTGGCTGCCGCAAGTCCCCGAAGCCTAGGCCGAAACGCGAATTTGACTGCAACGTCGCTGTCCATATCGAGGCAGATGATGCGCAGGACTGAATTGTGAACCTCAGGCTACTGCACCACAACAAAATACGCCTGCTTTAGCCACGTGATGCTCATAAACAGTTCTGCCAGCTGTACAAGCCATAAAATTCAAGCAAGCAAAGAAATGAATGAGTGATTGGGCGTATTTGGTGTCGATCCAAATATCAGGGCTCCTCACAAGCGGTAATCATCGCCGTCCGGAGGCAAGCGGCAAACCATGCTATTACATCAAGTCCCTGAACAATATGCTATTTTCCGACGGAAGAAAATGGAGAGGTTTCAAAGTAACTCAAGAGATTGTTGCCCAACCGATGCATCGAGCCAATCTTTCACACGTGGGATACGGCCAAGCCTTTCCTAATTAACTGCCAGCTGGTGGGAAGCCCCGAGGGGTGCCCCCCCTTGAAACCGTGACAGGGTAGACTATTTGTTAGTCGGAATGCCACCCTGGGTAGATCTCCTCAAGTCAGAAGGAATGCCCGTCCATACGCGTAGTAGTGCATTTATAAGCAGACATGCACTTCTATGTAGACTTTCAGATCCTGTCGTGACGGGTCTCAACATTGCAACAGCACGGTCTGTTCCGGATCAATGGTGCGCGACTCGCTGGCCTAATAAATATCAATTCCCAGGTTCCCGGAACTGATTCGAATGCACGAGTGCCGGTGTCTCGACATAGCACTTGGTTTCATCACGTCTCCTCGTCCGCTCACATCCATCGATTTACACGACATCACTGGTGGCCAGTAGTATTTGGGAGCTGTGCATCCAGGACTTGACCTCAATACGAGTCAAGTCGACAGCCATTCAACGAAATGCTCACTTCGACTTACGTTGTGACTTTAAGTTTCTCGACATTACTTTTTGTGTTGATCATACTTGCAACGACATGCTGCAAACTAGAAGGAGAGCTTCTCACTGCCGCGTTGCAGAAGAAATCGTCCAAGACTGGCTTTGGACACCGTGAGCCCTGCGCGATTGGACGAGTCCTGGCATTTGAAGAAATGCCAGGGGGAAAGCGTCGCAATCGCCTACACACAAGCGGCTTTTCTTGCCATGCCCTCAAATTTGTGAAGGAAAGTCAACTGAAAGATCGACATGCAACAAAATTAGGGCGGCAGTTGCCCTCCTCGGAGCACTCGGGACAGGCTCTGAACAATGCATAGTACACACGCATCGACAAATCGTTCGTGTCTGTTTTCCCGCCTTTGACAACGCCTGTTCATCCAGTGCAAAAGAGCAATGCACGAAGTGATGCCAAGTGAACCACCAGAAAGGCCGATCCACGTATTCCGGTCGCTGGTGGTACGGTCGCCAAGACGTAAAGAGGATTTAAGCTCTCGTAGTGGCGAGTCTGTGTGGTGCCAAATGTCTCGCCAGCGGTTTCCACGCGCAAGTCACAGTGTCAGCCTGTCAGGAGGTCGCAGCGTGGAACAGTGTGAGCACCCCCGTTATGGTCGGTGGGAGCTACCGCCCATGAATAAAGTTTGTTTTCCCATGGGACGATGTATCCCGGTTCGCTGTCGCATGGGGCGCGATTGGTTAGCAAGAAGGTTAACTTTTCGGTGTGGTGCCCACGAGGCGAGGATCCCATTTTGAAACTCGTTTACAATAAACTTTGAAAGACCCCTGTCGGGTTCACCGGCTGACATATGTAAGCAAACCTAGATCCGCCGTGAAGGCCAGCTTCATGCAGGTACAGTACGTGGTCTATATACTCCATCTATACATATGCCGTCTTGGATCGGACCCGAGCATGCCTTCAGCCTAATGTTCTTGGTCCCCATCACATGGCTCCGAGCCCTTCATTCCTTATTGCGAATTAATGTGCCTATGTCGTGTCAGAACCGCTCGCTGGCTGATCGCTCTGACACTGTTGACGTCTGTTAGGACACAAATATGAAGCAGCATGAGGCTGAGGCTGTTGGGGGGGAGGCCCAGAAGGACTCGTGGGAGAAGTGGACAGAGGAGACGAAAGCCGCCATCGAGTTCGAGGAGGACCCGCACAGAGCGGCGCTCTTCGACAACCCACGAGAGGTCTATGTTGGAAAGAAGACGTGGGCAGCAATGATCGTGCGTCATTCACCATTCTCAATCACCCAGTGAACATGGCTAACCTGGGCGGTACATCCTCAGGCTCTTGGAATCTCTCTTGGAGCGCCTATCGGTCTGACCTTTGTGACCTTGAACTCGATCCTGGTTGTGGTCACGCAAGAAGTCGGCGGCCAAAACCTCATACCTTGGGTCGTCGGCGCGTGGTCGGTCGGCAGCGCGGCAACTGCTGGAGCGGGAGGGTATCTGAGCGACATATTCGGCAGACGTAATATCATCCTCGTCGGGAATCTTCTCGTGTTTATAGGGTGCATACTGGGCGCCACCGCTCGCAGTGTCGGGGTCATAATTACTGCTCAGGCACTGGTTGGCATGGGCGCCGGCTTCCTTTTCGATGCATTTGCTGCAGCCACCGAGATGCTTCCCAATAAATGGCGAGCACTGGCAGCCGGTATCGTGGAGGCAGGCATTAATGTTCCATGGTGAGTCTTCCTCAGTTGACAACGTCATTGGGAAATATAAAATTGACGTCGGTTTCTAAATTTAAGGGCAACTATCTCTGGAGTACTTGCAAACGCGGTCGCCCGCTACGCAAGCTGGAGGTGGATATACTACATCGCGATCTCTTGGAGCTTTCTTGCCTTCAAAGCCACGGCGCTTCTATACTGGCCAGTCTCAAGGCCAAGAGGGGACTTTCACAAGACTCGTCGACAGCAATTCAAAGAGCTGGACTACATTGGCCTGCTAGCTATCACTGCTGGCCTGGTCATTCTGGTCAGCGGCCTGACATTAGGCGGCGAGACCTACCCTTGGGATCATCCCTTTACCGTCGCTCCTCTCGCTGTCGGTCCAGCTACTCTTCTTCTAGGTTTCATCTACGACTGGACGCTGGCGACCAACCCGATGATTCCACTGAACCTATTCAAGCCCAAAATGTTCCGCCGATACGTCGCCATACTCATCGTCCTCTTCACGAGCGGGATGAACTACCACGCCCTGAGTACTTTGCTCCCTCAAGGGTCCCTGCTGATGTTCACCACGGACGGGATGGAGATAGGAGTCATGTCACTACCAAACACAGTGATGCAGCTCATCGTGGGTGTTTTCGTTCCGATGTACTCACACAGAATCCCGGAGTACATACCAGGCTGCACAATCAAGTGGCAGGTGGTTGCTGCGATGGCGATGCAGGTTGTTTTTCTCGCCTTGTCGGCAGCATCTGTCGACCCGAACAATTACTACGCTTACATACTTCTCACTGGTCTCGGAGTCCCCATGTTCACCATGGTCACGGTCCTCTCGTACGCAATCGCTGGTATGCATGTGCCTCACTCACAACTCGGCACAGCGCTTGGATTCCTCGGAACCTTTCGGTCAACCGGCGGAGCAGTCGGAAACGCTTTGTTCCGTTACATCTTTCAAACCACATCGGATCGTGTGACCGCTGAAAGACTCCGAGCTGCCTGCGAGAGACTTGGTGCGTGCTCGACCGATGCTGCGTTCGACAAACTCCTCGTCGACGCTGTGGCCTATAACCAAGGAGTCCCGGGCAAACTCACAGACCTGAGCCCACAAGTGCGGAGCCTGTTACAGGAGACGCTACGTGGGGCCTACGGCTACAGCTTCAGGATCCTCTTCTGCGCCACCATACCCGTCGGATTTATCGCTTTACTCTGCGCGCTTTGCATCGAGGACCCCCACGCCTACATGAACAATCATATTCAATTTCGTATGTACGCTAGATCACTACTGGGGTTCCGGAAATCAGATAGCCCAGCACCCACCGGAGCCACGGTCCTGTTTCCGGGGCGAAAGGAGCACTTTGATGGTAAGGATGGCGAGGTGGAGCTTGGGAGGGTGCCGTCGCAGAGCTCACAGTCACGCCTGAATGTGGAGACAAAGTCTCTCTGATCCGGAAGCCCGGCTTCTTTCTCCATGTGACAACTCTCAGCTGGAAGTTGGATGTTGGACAAGACCTCGGAAGGGAAAAGGGGGTTGACGTGACGCAAGCCGCCGTAATGAGATGATAGTAATCCTATGGTGCATAATCCTTCGTGGCAACTGATCCTGATAATGACTGTGATAGCCTGGCGTCCGTCAAGTGGGTAAGCTTGTGGTGAGCCGCAGGTGTCAACACAAAGTTGACAGGTCTGCTTGGACCAGGATCACGGATGCACCCGCGTATTCGCAAAAAGTGTGGTGTGTAGTCATCTACAGATGAGAATTGTGGGTTGCGTACAGTAGCAAGGGACGTGCCAACTCTGTGCACGTTCTAAAGTGTTGCCAAGGCCAATAATGGGACTGTGTTCGGACGATCTTATCAGGGGTAGCGCTGGTGCGCGCAGAGTGTTTCATGGTGGACGTCAACGTCAGGGCGCTATTGACGTCCAGTCTACTGCGTAACAGGTCTGCCGCTCCCAAAAAGCAGGCTCTCAGCTCGCACAATCCCTCCCTCACCGCTCTTCGATAGTCTCTGCGGCGCCCGAAATAACCAACCACACACTCCTCTCCAAGATGGCCAACGCGTCTCCGCCCGCCCGGCATGCACTGTCGTGGCTAACGGATGCGAACTACTTCAGCATGTACGAGAAAAACAATCCCGGTCGAGTGCCACGCGACTCGAGCGCTTCCAGGGCCACAAAGCTTGAACGTGACTGACAAGCATGTTTTCCTGCTTCTTTTTAATAGACCTGCATGGTACCCAACGTACTTCCTCACCACTCAGCTGCGCGCCCTGCCCTACCCGCAGGCCGCGTATCATGAGAAAACAGTAATCGTGACCGGCGCTAATGTGGGTCTCGGCCGGGAAGCCGCGCGTCACTTCTGCCGTCTCGGGGCGCGCAGAGTCATCCTGGCCTGTCGCGACCTCGATAAGGGCAAAGCGGCCGGGGCTGACATCGAAGCGTCCACGTCGCGACAGGGCGTCGTGGAGGCCTGGCAGCTCGATCTCGGCAGCTTCGAGAGCGTCAGGGCCTTCTGCCGCCGCGCCGAATCCGAGCTCGACCGATTGGACGTCGTCGTGGAGAACGCCGGGGTGGCTATCGGCACCTACGTCGAGTGCGACGGGGGCTTCGAGAGCAGCATAGCCGTCAATGTCGTATCGACTTTCCTGATGGCTCTGCTGCTGCTGCCCCTGCTGAGGAAGACTGCAGCTAGATTCAATGTTGAGCCGAGGCTGGTGGTGGTGTCCTCAGACGCTCACTTTTTCGTAGGCCGAATCCTTCAAAGAGAGCCAACTCATCTGATTAATATCCGAATGGCTGACAATCGCGGAATAGGCAAGATTTGCCGAGAGGCACCAGCCTCGTATCTTTGAGGCCTTCAAAGGGAAGGAGAACATGAACGAAGACCGGTACAACACTTCAAAGCTCTTGGAGGTTCTCATCGTTAGACAGCTCGCATCAGAGATGGCACCCAATGATCCTGTCATTGTCAATTCTCTCAGTCCTGGCTTCTGCAGGTCCACTATTTTCCGTCATGCGCCCTGGCTTCTCCAAGCTGTGCTCCAAGTGGCGATACGCATTATAGGCAGGACCTCGGAAATGGGGTCACGAGCTCTCATGTCTGCGGCAGCAGCTACCAGGGAGACACATGGTAAATACATGGATGCTTGCAAGCTCCGAGATCCGAGCAAATTTGTGCTCAGCGAGGAGGGAATGCAACTTCAGGAGCGGGTGTACAGCGAGCTTAAGGAGGTGTTGGAGGAAATTGAGCCCGGCATCACTAAGAATATTCGAGTATGAAGACATTCTGGTTTCTCAATTGCTCAGATTTATTTAAACACTCTTTTGGGACTAGGCTGTTGTAAGAAACCGCCAAGCAGCACATACTTGGTCAAACAAAATTAGTTGAGAAAGAATGAAGTCAATTTCCATTAATATTACAAGAATCAGACACTCAAACATCGCTGCTTCCAAATTGTTTCCATCATCACTGCAAAGAAACTTCTCATATTCTATCCTTTCTCGCAAAATTATCCCATGTCGGCCATTCCCTAATGGCGTCGGCTGCGGTCCAGCGTGGTTGGGGCAGTGGTTTTCAAGGTGACAGGGACGCTGTCCGTCTGCTCGGTCCCGGCCTTGTTCCAGTTCAGTGTGTAAAGATCAGACTCGTTCGTGGCCTGGGCCCAGAACTGGGCCTCGTAGGCGCTGCCGTCGCTCCAGAATGCTTGCTTTCCGAACAGGAAGAAGCCAGTGATGGAGGCACCGTCAGGGATGGTCTGGTTGGGTGCCTTGAAACCGCACGGTTCATAGGCAGTCTCCGAGTTGACAATGTAGAACACCCTGCCAGTATCAGCTGGCAACTCTGGGTCGGTGCTGTTGGCAGTAACGTTCCAGGTACTATCCATGGACGGGGAGGACCCTATGGAATCATCAGCGAAACCGAAATAATCAGGCACATAAAGTAATTTGTGGGGTTGGAGATCAGGTATTTTTCCTACAAGTCAACTCGGTGAGGTTCGACCCAGCTTCGGTTGCAATATACGCCGTGCCTAGATAGTATTTGCATCATTAGCCGAAACCCCGTCTAAAATTTAGTCGGACGATGTTCTCGTTGATTTAGACTTACCATCAAGCCCAGCATATACCTGAAGTCCAGATATGCCACTGCCGTAGGCATATAGCTTGGTGGTATCGTCGTCGCGCTTGACAGACCGCGGTGTCACGGCAGTCGCGAGCGAAAGCAGGAGAGTGAGCGACTTGAAAAACATGTTGGCAACGAAGAGAGTGAATGAATAGTGATGTGTAACGAGTGTAAAGGCAAAAAAGTCCAGATGTCGGGTGAACGGCTTAGCAGAATAATGGAGAAGCACAAGTTCCAGTATATAATGTGATCAGCAATGTGTCAGGGCAAAAATCGTTCAGACATGATGTGGAGATATACGATGCAGGTGTTTACATTACTCATGATTTTGTGATATCTTGGGGTCGGACCTGTGGTGGTCTTCCTCCGAGCGCCCGAGGTGGTTGTTCAAACCCCTGGGTGCTGACGCGGCTTCGATCTCGTACCTGAATACTACGGGACGTGCGTCAAGTGATCAATTTTCCAAGGGTGTGTGCACCCCCGGGAATGATTGCTGATATCGAGGCACAGGGAGTCTTGGCTGGCCATGTGGGTGGGGAGGTCGCAGTGGAGGCCACCCACATACCCAGGCCGGAACGCATACCGGTGGATCACAGGGGTATGCGTTTCCCGGTTTCTCTGAGCCGCTTTCTAGGACAAGGTCTCTTGAGAGATAGTGAGCACCGGCAGTCGCTTGCACGGTCAATATGGAGACTAGGCAATTTTATACTATAACACAGCCGGGGATCAGTGCGGGGCGGCTTGTCAATGTTTGCGCAACAGCAAACCCACTTTATACATGGATCAGTACTGACTTGCGGACATTTCTTCAGAGCCCAGTGTGTGTAGCCCCTAACGTCACGTATTGTATGGGGCTATAAGCTTCTAAGTTTATATTAGGCTTGAAAATCCCCGATGATAGCTCCACGGTCGGTGATCCAATGAGTCCGACGGAGATTCCAACCTTCTAATCAGTGTCCGTCCTCGACCTTGTCGATGCCGCCGTCCCGAGATACCCGAAGGATTTCTGAGTCAAATGCAGTGCATCCAATAGACAATTATCAATAGTTCATCGTGACACCCTCGACGACTTTGCTCGTGGGCAATATTCTGCGGAATTTGAAGCGAAATCTCCACTTAGAAGCGCGCGCTTTGTGCTCACCACCACTACGCAGGCTTACTTTGCATATTCCTCGCGGAATAGAGCCTTCCAGACCATTGGTAGACGTGGACCTGCGCCCTCACGAGTTGTTTGACCCAAAGCGGAAGACGCCCCGATGATGAAGTGAGATCTGTTGGGCTATGGCTGCCACACTGCATGTACTCGCTGTGGCGTTGGATCGACTATTATCTGTGCCTCGATGGCGCAGGGGCTGCAGTCACTTTTTGGGACGGCGCCAGTCAAGGCGGAAGGGGCGAAACATGGGATTCGTAGGCTCCCAAGTGATAGTGGATATCCATTGAGTAACATTTGAACAGCAGGATGATGATCTGAAGAGACATCTAGGTGCAGGTCTACGCGTGCCCGCGGCGCCAGAATGTACGAACAGTATGTTTCAAGTCTGTGCGGATCACCGCCAAAACTCGAAACATCTCCACGTGTAGAGCGACATGCAACCCGATGGCCCGTTCACACGGCAGGAATCGTCAACGGCGTTGGTGTTGAGAAGGATTCCGGGCCGCGGGTTGGTTGCCATTTCTCGTTTATCCTCGTTTAATGGGGATCAATATCCACATTTTGTCGCAAGCCCACCCCTGACGGCTCCCACGCATGCACGCGGGTCATCCCAGCCAATATGACAGGACGGACGCTTACCGAGAGGCTATATTTTCCAGGTTCGTCAACGATAATATTGTTATGTCGACTTCGGGATGGGCCGTCGAGTAATGTTGGCTGTCCAAGTCTGTTATGTGGGCTCCGTCTGACGCGTAAGCCGGGTAGTCTGTGCGACATCGTTCATCCCTTTCGATGCTGCACTATAGTTGCATCCTCCAATCCTTTGAGGCTTTGCCCGCGACAAACATGCGATCACGGCAAATCTTACAAGCGCCGTCGACCTCAACCCTACGCGCCTGGGCCGGTCTCACGAACCAGTGGTCAGAGAGTGAGCAATCCTGTCTGACGTGCTCGTAAAGCTCGACATCAACAAATCAGCGTCGTTATTGGCCGTGCGACACAAATGCCGATTTTGATGGGGACAAAACATTGGAGGCGGAGGCTCGTGCTTGATGTTTCGCAGGCATACCCCGGGTGTTGCATCGTGCCATTTTGAGCCGCATAGATACCGCGTGGGGAATTACATCCCAAAAGGGCGATGCCAATTACGAACCCACGTATCTGAACACCCCGGACGGCATACGCGGACGGGGGACCGACAGGCTCGGATAAGTTTCAATAGATCCGAATATTGTACTGACAATGGCCGTGCCTGCAGATATTACCTCCTTGGAGGAGCATGGGTGTGGTGTCCACCTGACTGGGTAGAGGTGCTTTGGCCGGCCCAAAGTGCATGATGCAGTATCGGCACACACACTCTCTCTCTCACACATACACACACCCCCACGAGAATACGAGCGACGTCTGCCGTGGGTTCCTTCGGAATCTTCACGAGCCATTATCATGGTACTCCGTCTCTCCTCCCCATGCACGCTACCAGAAACTAATCGTGACAACTCCTGAGCTCCACTCCAAGCTCGGCCGAGCCCAGGCGGCAGGAGGCTTGAGTGCTCCCATCTGACTCGGCTAAGGACTTGAGGCTTGGTGGCTCACCTTTCTGAGACGATGTGGGTCGGTGTATAGGCTCGTGGTGTTGATCGTGGTGTCCTCGCAAGTTTTCATAAAGCCTCGACCAGGTCACCCGTTGGACTGTTCGACTCATCTTCATCCTCAGTGCACCACTCTCTTCTATACCCGACTAGACAGTCGTTCCAACTACACACAGCTTTGTTCTAGCTGGCCTGTCGTTTTACAATTCCAACACATTCGTTTTTCTCTTGAACCCAGACAGCACACCATTCATTCTGACAACATGGGGCTCAAAACCGCCTTCCTCTCACTCCTCGCCTTTGTGCCACTCATTGCGGCGGCTCCAAGTCTTTCGTCACCATCTCTGTCTAAGCGATGTGTGAACTCAGCCGACGCACGGAGTTGCTGGGGAGACTTTGACATCTCCACCAACTACTATGATGAGGTCCCTGAGACTGGGGTCACCCGGGAATACTGGTTCAACATTGTCAACACTACCGCTTCTCCTGATGGAGTGGAGAGGATGGTCTTGGCGGTCAATGGAACAATTCCAGGGCCAACAATCATCGCGTAAGGAATCACTCTCAGCCCCCTCGATCCTATATGCAGTTGCTAATATATTTTGCCACGCAGTGACTGGGGTGACACGGTCGTGGTTCATGTGACCAACTCTATGCAGGATAATGGCACCTCTATTCACTTCCACGGAGTTCGCCAGAACCACACCAATCAGAACGACGGCGTCGCTGCCATCACCCAGTGCCCTACTGCCCCTGGACAGACAACCACCTACAAGTGGAGAGCTACTCAGTACGGCTCCTCATGGTGGCACTCGCACTTCTACGTCCAGGCCTGGGACGGCGTGTTTGGCGGCATCATAATCAATGGACCTGCTACAGCCAACTACGACGTTGACCTTGGCTCCATGATCCTGGCCGACTGGTCCCACGACACTGCGGACAACTTGGCTCTCGTCTCTCGGGTCAGCGGTCCCCCATCAATGGACACCGGACTTATCAACGGCACCAACACATTCACCCAAGACGATGGCACTGTTGTCGGATCTCGACACGAGACCGTCTTCACTGCGGGAACTCGGTACCGCATCCGCCTGGTCAACGTGGCCGCTGACACTCATTTCAAGTTCACCATTGACAATCACACCATGGAGGTCATTGCCAGCGACTTTGTCCCTATCAACCCTTACTCTACTGATGTCGTCAACATCGCCATTGGCCAGCGGTACGACATCATCGTGACTGCCAACGCCACGGCCGACAACTACTGGCTGCGTGCCATCGCCCAGACAGCCTGCTCCAACAACGACAACCCAGGAGACATCAAGGGCATTGTCCGCTACGACAGCACCTCCACAGAGGACCCCACCTCCAAAGCGAACGACAATGCCGCAATCGACGAGTGCATCGACGAGACAAGCCTGGTGCCCTACGTCAAGGTGGACGCCTCGGACCTGGCCGACGTCTCGACCGACTTCTCCGTGGCCGTGGCCGCGTCGGCGGGCCGCTTCTACTGGTCGATGGGCAACAACACCTTCATCAACCAGTGGAACTACCCCTCCCTGCAGCAGGTCAACGAGGACAACAACACGTGGGCCGCCGAGCAGAACATGTACGCGCTGCCCAACGCCAACGAGTGGGTCTACTGGATCGTCCAGACCAGCCTCGGCGCCGCCCACCCCCTGCACCTGCACGGCCACGACTTCTGGGTCCTGGGCCAGGGCGTCGGCAAGTATGACGCCGCCACCGCCGACCTGCAGACCGTCAATGTGCCCCGTCGCGACGTCGTCCTGCTGCCGGCCAGTGGGTGGGTGGCCTTTGCTTTCTACACTGATAACCCCGGAGTAAGTTCAGACACCCTAACAACTCTCAAAGTCGAAAAGTCACATGCTAATCTCCCCTTGCCACAGGTCTGGATCACTCACTGCCACATTGCATGGCACACCTCCGAGGGCCTGGCCGTCCAGATGGTTGAGCGGCAGTCCGAGATTGCCGGCCTCATCGACGCCGACGAGCTTAATGACACGTGCGACGCCTGGAATGCCTACGCCACCACTGCTAGTCTGGTCCAGGACGACTCCGGCTTATAGGCAAACGCCGGATAATCTTTTATAGTATTTTATGACAACATGGGTCTGGGAATTTTCATATGTAGATATTCAGGAGGGGATGATTGAGCGCACTTCTCTTGGCAATAATGTAATAATTAGCTTAATGTGTGGACCAGATTTGGTCCAGAATAAACGGCAAAGCTTTCAAGCGACTTGAACCCAGTTGGGCCGTCCCCAGGTGCATTTTCCGATCTCATCTTTCTCACGGTTGTGGTCTGGCTACGAATTCGTGTTCTCTTCTTTCCAGTGTCATGCCTATTGACTGAGTTCACGCTGCACTAATTACTCAGGATACTCAGGGCTGAGGACTTTGGTGATGGTAAAATAGCAATAGTTCAATTAATCTGGAGATGGCATACGATCTCAACTAACTATATCGGGGATAGCCACGCGGGAAGCAAAGGTCGAGTTAAGCTTGTCTTAGCATTGTAACATGGCCATTATGAGGTCTCGACAATTCCATCAAAGTGAAAAATATGGTTGCTACCTTTCTCGTCGTATTACGAACGTCGGGCACTCTCAGGAGAGAGAACCATTTTCTTGATCAACTTGTGATGTAGATTTGCAGATGTTGGGACGTATAATGAGAGATTGATAGTCAACTGGTTCGTATAATATGGTGAGGGGATCAGAGTCGCAGATACTCTACAAAACACCTGTATCAGACACTATGCAAATGCCCAAAATAGTCGTGCTTCATGCTGTGTTGTTGTCCAGGGCTCATCGGTACGCCAGATAATGGCAATGTCTGGAATTTCATATGTACTCGAGAGGAGCGTACGAGGTGTTCCGCGTCGATCTCGCAAAGTCGCTCCTAGTCAAGGCTTTGAACTCGGTCAAGATTGCCGGGACAGCCTGTTGTGCAAGACAAGAGCCATTGTTAGGCCGATGAGGAGCTTCCAAGGTTGGCAAACAATTGCTTGTGCGGGAGTGCCACAGCGGTGACATTTGTGACCAGCTTGCGGATATCCCCATGTTCCAATGACTTTCGAGTCTGTGCAATTCTCGATCACATTCGCCTGCTTGATTGATAGGTACAATCCTGGTTTGCGATTTTCCCGGCGTCCTTGGCCTCACCTGAAGGTCTCCATCGCATTTTCCTAGTCCCTCTCGCCATCCCAAATAAATGCTTGCTCACTGCTAGGGATCAAAGGCCTCAGAGCCATGCCGTAATCACCTCCGTTTGGTGTTCTCAACAGCGTGTGGATGTGGAACTTCGCCGGCTCCTTGTTTGTGAGGAAGACGCCCGAGTGGTGGTCAAACTCCACAATGATAACGGGACTCTGAATCCTGTAGTAGAAGGGGTCCACGTCGCCGTATTCTCCGATCCAACTGAAATATGTCTCGTGGAACCAGGATTTGATGCTCTCGAGGCGAGCCTTCTTGGCTGAGGCTGGTAGGTAAAGTAGGTACTGGTCGAGGATCCCCAGTACGAGCTCTTGTTGGTCAGAGGTCAGTTCTGAGACGAGAATTCCTTCGTAAGGTACCACCCGATTGTCCCGGTACGCGCCACAGAGGTGACGCTGGTCGTCGTGGTTCCATCGGCCGTGAGGCATAGCAGGGTCCCTCATCTGCTTGTATATCTGAGCCTTGGCCTGTTTGTCGGCAGGAAGGCTCTGCATGAGCTGTAGTCCCAACTTCTCTTCCTCCTCCAGTATCCGTGTCCCCTTGTATTTTCCTTCGTCGATCATGTTTGGTTCGGCCCCTGTGAACCATGGTGATATAACAATCTGCGACTTGTAAAAGAAGATGTTGAGGCAGAGGTGATGGCCGTAGAACGCGTACCCCCAAGGCCGCGTTGTCGATGGCTCTCCAAAGAGGACAAAGTTATAACTGTACTCGCTCATTACTGCCGGTGACTTGACAAGTTCACCGAGGAAGCCGTTCACACGTGTGGCACCCAGTGCCTTCTCATATCCCTCGGGAGACAGCGTCGCCTTGAGCACAAGCAGGATTTTATCTCGCAATTCGGAGCTGATCTCGTCGAGCCGGACTCCTTTGTCGCTGAGCAGGAACTCGGGGTTGCTCCATGTGCGCCACTCGGGGGCATCCACGTGGTACTTGACGCGCTTGGCCTGGTCTGTGTCTATCAAAGCAACGACAGCGTTCGTAGCGGTTACGATGTCCTCAATTAGTATTCCCTCGTCCTGAAGCTTAAAAAGGTCTGGCTTCACATTGCCTAATTATGGTCAGCTATCATGAGCGTCATAGACCTGGGTGACACGCATGAGCCCTGAAGCTGTTCATACCGTCAGTTGTCACCCCCTTGAATGGGTCTTTCAAGAGCTTGAGCCAGTGCATGTACAAGGCGTGGAGCCATGGAGGATTGCCGCCCTCCTTGAACTCTTTCGCGTACACATGAGCATCTTGTTGCTGCATGGTTGTGAACCTGGGGATGCTCAAGTCGGGCAGGAACTGGCGGTACTCGGCGCCATGCTGGGCCTGAGCTGCCTGGGAGGTCATGGTCGCTGGTCTTCTGCCAAGGTGTGTCTCGGGCTGTACGACGGGTCGTCCGTGAGGATTTGGTCTGAGGGTCAAATGGACAAACAGAGCCGTGGTATGTGACCGGGAGCGGCTTCAGGGTCTTGCAGTATGTTATAGCCTTGGAGAGCTTGTCAACGACAGAGACAACGTAACCGCGGAAGTTCCGAACACGCGCGCGCGAGACGTAAATCCGAACTGAGCCGAGCGTCGGAAGCTACTTCTAAGACCGCTTGGCACTTTCAGGTATGACAACTCGACTCAACTTCGAACGCGTGTATATTCTCTGCTGTCCCAGGAAGTGACACTGTTGTTCAGGATGTATCCAAGGTTTATTCAACTGGGACAGGTTGATGCGGCGTTGCCATGTGCTGGTTCTGACGAGAATTCCCGGCACTTCGCAGTCCACAAAATCGGAAAATCACATCATACCCCGCAAATGCCAAGATCACACCCAGATCTTCGGAAATCCCGGCCCTATTGGGTTAGGGTAGTGGATCGAGGATTCAAATCAGTGGTCGGAAATAACGCGTCTGGCAGCCATTTAATACCAGGTCACTCGAGGGATTCCTTTCACGCAAGCGGCCCCGGGGGGATTACTGCTATTCCGCGAATTGTCTCTAGGTATGGGCTCTCAGGCATGGGATTTCCCTTAGCCCCGAAACCTCATTCTTGACCCGTGGTTCGCATTGAGTACGCGTAAGTGCCTGGCGAGGTACATCGGCGGTGATGGAAGTTCACGGTCCGACATCAACTGAAGGAGTGAGGAGACCCGACACGTCTCTGTTCCCAGTCTTTTTTATTTTGTTCTTTACAACATCTCCGGCTCCCACAACACGTTCGTAATTTCCAGCACACATCTGTCCAAGCCTTAATCCTTCTTCTTCCTGGCTTGCACCACGGCCATGCTAGGGCTGTCGATGAACAGCTTCCAGTAGTCCGGGTCATCCCGGAGACACTGCGCACCTCCAGAAGGCTCGATTACGGTGTCCTCCAACCCATACTTGGCGTGGAATTCGCCGATGAGAGCCGGGTCGTAAGTCACCTGCATGCTTGCCCCGTCATACTCTACGGGTGGAGTGACGTGCAGGATGTAGCGGTATGCCATGCCACCAGGGATCTCCTCAAAGTCTTTGTAGATGTAGCCATACTTGCCTTGAGTCGCGGCGGGGGAAGTGTGGCCGTTGATAACCCGGGTGCCAACGAAACGGCCCCCGGGTTTTAGGTACGCCACCACGGACCGGAACATGCCGTCCAGCGTATCCATGCTTCCCGCGTGGTCGAAAAGCCAGTTTGCCGTGACCATGTCATAGCCCTCCTCTTTGAACCTCAAAGGCTGACCAGCCAGACTCTCTGGCTTGGATGCGTCGGCCTCATACCAGTGAATCACGTCCTCGCCCCTGCCCGCTGACTTTTCGATGTCTTTCCCCGCCTGCATCATCTCGGGTGATACTAAAAGGGTCAGGTTTAACACGTCAAATCAGAGGTATCTGGGTGGAGTCAGGGCCTTCCAAAGTATCATGAAATGCTTACAGTCGACAACATCAACGGCGGCAGCGCCGTGGTCGATGACCTGGCGTGCCCGAAGGCCCTGGCCGCCACCAAGGTCAAGCACGGTGATGCCAGTGCAGTCGCCCAGTGCAGATGCGTGGAGCTGATGTTCCAGAATGCTAAAGGGTACGTTCACATATTGCCCATATCCATCCGTCTGATGAGCGTGCTGTTCTTTGCTATACTGGACTCGAGCTGGTGCAGTCGCCATGACAATTGTAGTTGGTAGGCTTGATGATAGGGTATAGATCTATTCGAGAGCAATGAAAAATTGTCGTAAACCCGATCACTTACTTCGAGACAGTAAAGAAGAAAGCAGCCAGGAGCAGAGATTCGAGCCACGAAGGTGATAGTTGATCCTTCAAAAAGGAGGGGTACAACCTGCATCATATTTCTGTTCTCGGAGTGGTGCCGTTGATACCTTTTAGTCGTGCCCAATGGCAAGGAGAGACACATTAGTATGCTGACTGATTATCGCAAATGT
Source organism: Diaporthe australafricana (assembly GCA_039880735.1). Taxonomy (NCBI): domain Eukaryota; kingdom Fungi; phylum Ascomycota; class Sordariomycetes; order Diaporthales; family Diaporthaceae; genus Diaporthe; species Diaporthe australafricana. The sequence goes on along the minus strand of JBCEDM010000001.1, from coordinate 190,664 downwards.
AACACTGCAGACTCTTTCTTTTGTATCGCGCAGGTGATCGACAATCTGTTACTTGATGATCTTACAAGGGCTCTCAAAAGTAAGACTCTCAACATGTCGAGTCAATAGATCACAGGGAAAAGTTTTCAAGCTCCCATGCCTATTGAGGCCTATGAAGTTCTTCATCAAGAGGTCTGGTTCCAACGGATGGACCATCATCCTGGCTCCCTGTGTACATCCACAAGTATTCCGGCCCCCTTGTGTCCAAATACGGATCTACTTGCCAACGTTCCTTCATATCAACATATTCATGGGACTCGTTCACTCCATCCCGATGCAGGGAGACTGACGTCGAATCTTTAGCAGCAACTTCCAGGTCACGGTGAGAGGAGCTCGGTCCGGCATGGCGCGCTGCTGGCCAACCGTGGTTGTTGCGTAGATTTGACCCGGAAGTATTAGAAGAGTTGACAGGGCTGAAGAATCTGGACCGGAGTGACTGGACCGGGGCCCAGTCAGTAGCATAAGTTCTAAAAAACTTTGCAACTCCAGGGGCTGAGCAGACAATGATAGCACTATTGAGCTCCACAACGCTGTTCGTAGTTTCAGTGTAAGCGATGAGGACCGACTAGACGAGCAGTCATATTGAGCGACTTACGCAGCAAGAAATATTGCGTAAAGAGCCCAAGTTGCATCCTTCATGTTCTTATATTCGATCACTCGATAAGCGAGAGAGATGATGTTGGCGACCACGCCCCTGTATGTCTCTGATTTAGTCGCATGTTTAGTGGCATTATGAGCACTCATAAATGACTTACATGAAAGCTGTGGAGAACACCAACACCAACTGGTTGCGTTTGGTCTTTGATATCTGCAGCTGTGATATAGCCGGCAGGGGCATTATGAACATGTACAGATCCAAGAGGATCCCCAACACAGACTGCACGATTCCCCAATAAGTGCCACCTTTCGGCTTTCCGCTGATCATTACATCATCCCAGCTTTGTCCTGGGTTGGGGGAGTTGTAGTAGCCTGCCAAAGGAAAGGTGGGAAGATAGATAATGATGGTGGCTGCAAGACCGATTCGGATGGCAAGCCGCATGCCCTTTCGAATATCGAATATTTGAAGGAATAGCAGGAAGAGTGAGACCTTGGAGAATATGAGGCTCAGCACGATTGCCAACGCTTGACTCATAATCAACTAGTAGCTAGTGTCAACTTGCAATGATCCTCGGAATCGTGGAGACGCGTTGACTCGCCGCGTTCAGGGAGCCGTTAAGCGGTCTGGAATCGTCGCCATTGGCAGCACAATTGGGCTACTTACTTTGGCATAGTCTCCGAAGAACCAGCATGCTGGTATATCCCACTGGTGGCGTACATATCTAAGTTCTGGCTTTAATTAGACCCGAGTGAAGGACATGGTCAGGAATTCCAACCACGAAATGGGTTGGCTCAAACATACGAGCAAATACCAGACCACTATTTACGAGTGAAAATATGAGGGCCAATGTGTTAAAGTCTGCAGTATGTTAATCATCTGCATGGTAGATCATTGTGGAAACGGGCAGAGCAGAAGACATACGATCAGTCCATGTAAGCTTTTTCCAGTTTGCAAACAGCCGACACCCTGTGAACACGGATGCGAAAAACAGCACCACGACAGAGACAGCGATCACAGCAGGCGCGTATGTTGGCGGATTTGTGAAGTTTGACTTGACACCCTCTGGTGCGGTGCCAGCCGGAAAGGCACAGAGATCAAGACCACTAAGAAAACTCATCACTACTGAAGACTGCAGCCCTATGATCCAGGGGGTACGTGGGAGGGGGGGTGGTCGTCTGGTTGTACGGGAAGCAGACGAGTTCTGGCACACGACCTGAACAGTTCAAGACAACTGGGCACATGCAGGTTAATGGGCAAATTAACAGAACATGACCGAGCATGATTACACTGGGGCTTCAGTAGTTATGGGATGTTCTTGCTACCAGGATTCAGGTCCCCAGGTTCACAATCCTTCAGGTGCTCATGTGTCCCAACTTAGAACTGTGCCGCAATCACCTGGGCAGGGTTCATTTGCGGCCCCACAGACCAGACAAGCCCAAAGTGGCGCCAACGCTTCTCACACAGACCGTTCTTCAATTCCTGATGTCTATTCAAGCATTCATTGTTTCGAACATAAGCTTCTGAGGGAATTGAAAAGCAGTGACAACCAAATTTACTTCCAGCTGGCTCAAATATTGAAGGAAGACTTCCGGAGCGCTTGGGAACAATTTCCAGTCGCCTTTGGCACCTTTCGATTTATGTCCTTTCGATGGAACGATGCTATCCATTCTAAATCTATGGTATGACTCGCAGAAGGGCCACACTAGATGGAATATGCCAAATATTGGCCCACATTGCATCCTGAAGTCAGTAGTCCAAGCTCGATTGGGCCTGGGCTGTATTCTACAGCAGCAGTTTGATCTGGGTCTGTTGGTTCTGTCTAGTGTATGAATCTACATGACTTACGTGATGCGAGAATCATCAGGACTCAATGAGGGAGGAGAGGAGATCAACATATATTTGTTGAACGTTTAGACACATGCAGCAATGGAACGGCAAAAAAGAAAAACCATAGAGCCCGTACAATACGTGTATTATAGAGATCAACACCTGTGTATGTATAGATGCCAGGTCCAAATGCCCAAGTGAGTTGTCATAGACACCGCTCAAGCAACCTTCACCGCCTCCCGAGTTGAGCAATTTTAAGACACTATAGTATGTTGGAGGTATTGAAATACCATCAATTAAGTTTCCTCAGTCTCTTCCGCGGAATGCCGTGTGTAGAAGTCAGCAATTGTTCAACGAGACGTTCCAGAAGTGTGTGGATCCCACATACTTCTCAGGAGAAATAAAACTCCATATGCGAGGTACTTAGGGTTCCGGTCATCGCTCACAACGACCACATAGGTTCCTATAGAAGACACACAATGTTACTTCATATCACACACTTTCCAGGAGAACAAGAATTTCAGATGAGAACGGGTGGTATTAGAGCTTCAAGTGGAATATGAAGGTCGCCATAGTTGCTGTATGGCTGCAGTGATGCGCCTCGAGTCAACACTCGATCACTCCCCACCGAAAACCATGCCAACCCCCAGGCCCCCTCTCACCCCCCCCCCCCCGCCCAGCTTGATGCTTCCAAGACTGTACTCTCGTAAAGAGCGACCTCCTAGCAGACTTTGAGTCTGGCTGCCATTAACGACGGGTTCCACGGCCACGGCCTCGGGGGTCTGGGGCTCTTCGGACCTGCTGGCCAAATTGATCCGTGTTTTGAGGTGCGTTGGGGTCCGTGTCGATAGGACCTGGCGATATCGGACGTACACATCGGCAGTTGGCCTTGGTCTATTGGCACTGTTTGCAAAAGGCATCAGGTGGGTGCTCCCCATCCCCTTTAGCGGGCATGTTGCAGGTAACCGTAACGGAGTACTGAGGCTTGGGAATGGATATGGTGTGGTGATTATGTTGGGGGAGTCTGGTCCTGTCGTCGAGACAAGGGTTGTGTTGTCGTAGGCTTCGCTTCCTTGTGTTGCTGAACTCTTGTCTTCTTTAGTGTTGGGGCTTTGGGTGTTGTTCTGGCTTTGCAAAGACTTGCTTGTTGTATGTGCATGATTGAAAGGCGAGAGGGTGAAAGTTCAGCCTGAGATCAAGGGATTTAAATAGTTCTGGAGACGGCCAGTGATGTCTGCCCTGCGAGTGACGCGAAGTAAAATCGTCTCGCATTCATATCTCTGTGAAAATCGACGGTGATTGACTGAAGAAGTCGTCAGTATGTTTAACTTTGAATGAGCTGTGATACACCTCGATGGGAGCCTGCTGAACGATTGAAAGAACATCGGAAACGTATTGTCACAGTAGCATGCATGGGGTCAACCATGTTCCAGTGATTGTTCTAAGTGGACTGTCTGGCCAAATGGTACAGGTCACGAATACACAAATAGCTGGAGACCATGAAGCATCAAGAACTTGAGTCACTGCCCGTGTCCGACTCACCTGCCTCACTGGCCGTCGCCAGGTTCCCGGTACCCCTCTACCCAATCCGAGCATCCCCCACGCCCTCTAGAAATCACCGCCCGGAGGAGCAATGAGAGAAAGGATTAGGAATTAAGAAGGTCACTCTTCTGGCCGGGACTGTTTTCTGATCTAGAAGCAAGGCCACATATTAAACTTTTCAATTTTGAAATTACGGTCTATAACACCTCCTACTTAGGTTCCAGAATACCAAAGCCCCATTTTCATCAGTCTATGCACGCTCAGCCTTGGACTTGCGCCGGAACACACCCTTGAAAGCATCGACGCCCTTGCCAAGAACGCCAAACAGACGCCCGAACCCAAAGCTCCAACCGCGAATCCTGACCGTGTAGATGAAGAAGTAAACCAACGCCCAGTTGCTAATCACAAAAGCCAAGAAGATCCCAAAGTCCCTCCACTTGTCGCCCGCGGCCACGTTCAGCTGCGTCAGGTACTGGTCGCCGGTACTCAGGGCGCAGTACTGGCAGTCGGAGGTGGCATCCGGGTTCAGCAGATACCCACCGGCGGCACCGGCGAAAGAGCCCGCGTACGACTCGCACGTCTGCCCGGCGGGGGCGTCGAAGCGGGCCGTCTCGGAGGGCGCGCAATCCACGGGGGCGCCGTGCAGCGTCGCGGCCAGCACGCCGCCGATCCACCACGTCGACGGGTTGATATAGTACATCCAGTAGCGCCAGAAGACGGGCAGCATCGAGTAGGGGCGCACGACGCCGTTGAACAGCGAGACCATGACGAAGAAGAAGGGCAGCACGTTGGAGATGACGGTGAAGCTGGGCGCGAAGGCGCAGATCCACTGGCCCCAGCTGCTCATGAACAGCCAGAACAGCATCGTCATGAGGAAGACGTAACCCGCGGTCGACGAGTCGGTCGGCAGGCCCGCGGGGAAGTACCAGAGCAGGAAGTAAATGACGGAGCAGACGACCGCGATGGGGATCTCGGCGACGACCTGAGCGGTGGTGAAGGCGAACCAGCCGTAGATACGCGAAGGGTGCTCGCGCGCCTGCCACAGGGCCATGTTCTGGAAGAACTTAGGCACGACTGTGTTGACTACAGTCGGTGGGATGGTGATGATCAGGAAGACTGAGAACATGCGGTTCTGCATGTCCTGTACCGTGTTGCCGAGCTGGTAGAAGGTGAAGCCGTTGAAGATGCCGATGATGACGGCCACGAACAGCTTTCCGTACAGATACGACGGGTCGCGCCAGTACTGCGTGAACAGGCGCCTGGTCAGCATTGTCGTCTGCACAAACACCGGTGCGGCGAACTCGGTCTCGTCGTCCTTCTTCTTGTGCGCGCCGGCCGACTTGCTTCGCGTAAGCTTCAGGCTGTTGATCTCTGAGAGCACGTCCTGTGCCTCCTGGCTCTCGCGCCACTCCTCGTTCCAGTCGATCCGTGTGCCGTCCTCCCTCTTCGGCTTCTTGGCCGCAGTCTCGAGAATGAACTCGGCGACGTTCTTGTTTGGCGGGCAGGTCACTCCGCGGTCAGCAAAGTACTTGGTCACGGCGCTGCCGTTCTCGCCAACTGGGCCGAAGTAGAAGGTGTTGCCACCCGGGTTCAAGGCCAAGATCATGTCGAACTGCTGGATGAGTTGTGAAGACGGCTGATGGATTGTGCACACGATCGCCTGACCGGCCTGCGACAGTTTCTTGAGGAATCGCACGATACTCCACGCACTTTGGCTGTCAAGACCGGAAGTGGGTTCGTCGAGGAAGAGCAGCAGCTGCGGCTTGGCGGCGAGCTCAACACCGATGGTAAGTCTCTTCTTCTGCTCGACACCGAGACTGCTGATGATAGCGTCCTGCATCTCTGTGAGCTCCAGGAGATCGATAATCTTGTCCACGTACGCAATCTTCTCCTGACGTGGGATGCTCCGGTCCTGACGGAGAATGGCCGAGAATTCTAGTGCTTCCCGGATCGTGGCAGTTCCGTCATGGAGGTCCATCTGCTCGCAAAAGCCTGTGCCACGTTGGAACTCAAGACCCAGAGCACTTCCATCGACCAGCATATCTCCGGACACAACGCCCATGCGTTGACGCTGAGCAAGCGTGTTCAAAAGCGTGGTCTTTCCAGCGCCCGACGCACCCACGAGGGCAATCAGAAGGCCTGGCTTGGCATAACCGCTGACCTTGTTCAGCAGCTTGCGCTCGCCGCCTTGATAGGGGACTGTATATTCGACATCCTGCCAGGTGAAGATGCTCTCGCTCTTGGAGATCGCCTCCAGCGCTTCATTTTCCTCGGTCGCAGTGGTGCTACCGCTGCCCCTCGACATTTCGCTCATACCTCCGGCCGGTGCCTTTTCGGCGTCGCTTGTTGCTGCAGCAGCATCCTGCTTCTGCAAGGCGCGCTTCGCCTTCTTTGTCTTCTTGAACACCAATGCGCCGCCGCCACTAGTGGTGAACGAGAAGAGCTCTGTCGCCAAGATGGTGATGATGATATACAGGACGGCAAATGCGATGATCACGCCAAAGTTGCGCCACAGGTCGGACCGGGTGTAGTTGTACGTAGTCTGCAAATACGACGCTCCGCTGACCGATTTCGCGTTGACCTGAGCGCCGCTGAGGCTGCAGCCCTGGAAGGCAGGGTCGATTCCTGGGCCTTGAGGCACCAGCTGGTTCGGCGCGCATTCCATGTTGCGGTCAGAGAACTCGTTGGCCATGACCGCTTCGAAGCTGTACGCGATCGGGTTGACCCAGTACAGCCAGCCGAACCAGACGTAGTCCGACAACAGCTGCGTGCGTGGGATGACATAGCCAGTGTAAATGATGAGCAGGTTGAGTGCGATGCCGGAGAAGCGAACCGCATCATCGATGGTCGGAGACAGACTGGCAAACATTCGGTACAGCGCAGTGATGCACAGGGTTGTTGTGTAGACGAAGAGAAGGTAGATCCAGAACTTCGAAGCCACGACGTCCAGGCCATTCATGAAGTACATGATGAGAGTGAAGATGCAGACTTGGACGAGGACGACGGGGAAATCTGCAACGATCCTGGCCACGCTCACGGCTGAGGGTCGATAGAAGGCATAATCCTTGTGGCGCGCTACGACTGCTCGGCCGCTGACGGCTTTCATCAGCTCGCTGAGTTGCAGCCAACCCAAGAACAGGATGGAAAAGAACAAGGAGCCACCACGAGAGAAAGCACCTTCAGTGGTGAGAGGTTGACCGTAGAAGAGAGAGCCGACAATGAGACCGTTGCTGATGATAATGAATAGCTTTGTGTAGAGAGTAGTCGTGTCTCCGAGCAGGAGCCAGAATTCACGCTTGGTGCAAGCGAGCACCTGCTGGACGAAGCTGACGGTGTAGCTGGACTTTTTGGCAACAGTCTTGGACTTGTCCTCGCGAACGGCCTGCTCAAATTCCCGTGCATCCGTGTGGTTGCTCTCGTGGAGGTATGCTTCGTAGGACTCGATATCCTGCTCCACCAACTTCTTGAACCGCGACTCTCTGAAGGCTTTCTCAAGCTCTTCTGGCGTCTTGGGTGTGCTAGCCTCGCATCCTTCCCGGAACTGACGCTCGTTCGGGTCAGATACGGCTGTCAAGAAGTCGGCAGTCGTCTGGCGGTCTGGGGCCTTGAAGCCGAGGTCGGTAAAGTACTGTCTGGCTTCACTTGCTGGGCCTTGATAAATGCAGCGCCCTGCGTCGATGACCAGAACCTTGTCCATCAGCTCAAAGATGCCCTCTCCGGCTTGGTACAGGGTGACCAGCGTTGTCCGGTTGCTGATATCCGTCATGATTCTCAGCGACTTGGCATAATCCAACGCAGTAGATGCGTCCAGACCACGGGTAGAGTTGTCCCAGCATACCACCGTGGACTTGGAGGCCAGTGTCTCTGCAATTGACACACGCTTTCTCTCACCCCCTGACACGCCCCGAACGTACTCGTCTCCAACAAGGGTATGCTTCGTGTGGCTGATTCCGAAGACCTTCATGAGTGCCTCTGCAATGATTGGTATCTCGTTTCTTGCTTTCTTTTTCGTTTTTGTGTAGAGGGCAAACACGAATGTCTGCCACACGTTCAGGTTCGCGAAGTGGACATCGTCTTCCATGTTGTAGTTGACTTCACCGCGGAAGTTCTTCTTTTGTTTCGAGGCTGGGATACCGCCATATGACACATCTCCTGAGACAGAAGCGTACGACTCCCTGTTGTTGGCGATGGCCTTCAGGAATGTCGAGCATCCAGACCCCGGGCGTCCAAGCACCAGCATCATTTCACCGTCCCGGACCACGCCAGTAAAGTCGTTGATGAGGGTGCGTGTCTCGCCGGACTTGAATTGCAAGGCTGGGATGAATCGGGAGATGAGTCGATAGAGGTCGGGACCAAAGGTGCCGAGAACGGCTTGTGGCAAGGTCCTGACGAAGGTGGCCGAGGCTCCCACACCCTTGACATTGAGGTTTTTGAAGACGACTCCGACCTTCTTGGCCGATTTTCCGTCCTTGCGCTTCTCGAAGTGACCTTCTCGCATGAACTCCTCCAGCTCAAACTCTTCTTCCTCTTTCTCGTCCATTTCAGGGTCTCCGGCCCGCGATTCTACGTCGTCTTTTCCTGCTGAAGGTTGTCGTGGCTGGGAAGCTGGTCGTTTGGTCCCTCTGGTCGCCTGGCTCGCTCTGGACCGCGTTCTGGACAGACCAGTGAGCTCCCTTCTAAGGATGTCAAAGTCCTCCATCGCCCGTCCCTCATCGGGCACCCTCACATCCTGCTCTCCCCACGTCCCCTCACGGACCTCATCTGAGCTTGACCCAGATTCACCAGGTGCATCATGAAGGGCGTTTGTGCCCCCAGACGCGCTGCTGTGGACCTCGTTGTGCCATTGGTTCAGCTGGCGGCTGTCCGCAGTTGACAGCTTGGTCTCGTCCACACTCGTGCCCCACATCGTGAATGGGTATCAGCACTTGAGGTGCAGGGATTAGTGAAGTTGAGGCACGGCGCGGGCTTACAGGTGGAAAGGTGCTCGAAGTGTGTCTCGACAGCTCCGAGTACAATTCACCTGTTGGGCTCGTCGTCGTTTGCAAGCCTTGCTCAGGCAGGACTTTGGAAGGGAGAAGGGGGATCAGGGAAAGGGAAAGGAAAGAGTGAGGACGGTTGGCAAAGACGACTGCACAGGAGATAAGACGATAGATGATCTAGTCGGCCGGGCGGACGAGACGGCGGACGAATCACACGTCATCGGCGAGCTTCATTCTGCTATTTGATATTACAAATGCGAGAGTCGGTGCGGACCAACCCAACCTAGCTCTTCTGGGCATGGGTCACCGCCCCCGTCGACTTTTGATTCCAGAGCCTCATGTCCCACCGCAGCTTGGGCCGCTTCCGGCCTTATCGGAGGTAGGGTGGACATTAGATTAGATTGGTTATGGCTCAGAGCCCGCCGCAATGTGGGTGTGTTGACATCTGGGCGCTGATTAATCGCCACGGACGCCTTTTTTTCGTTGACTTATCAAACGGACTGCCGGTGTGACGGGGGTGGGTTTTCTTGCATGTGCAGCAACCGCCCGGCTGGAATTTGGATCGACTCAGTTGATCGGCATTTGGAGGGCCCTCCTTCGTCATGCTAGTGGAGCTAAGAACTTTAGAAGCTTCCAACCGGTCCGAGATTTTCTGTCGGGATACTAGCCCGATACACTAGTCGTCGCCCTTACCTACGTGTTACGGTGACAGGGGCTGACCTAGATCTCCTTGTTTGCTTGTCACACCTTGCATATATGGACCCGTCGAAGCTCAAACATCTCTGACGACTTTGATATTACAAATACAAGATCACTGGGTAGGACTGTAAGATCAGACCGGAATACTTAGGCTTCCTTCATCAACTCACAGGCAGCATGCACATGTGCTCTCAGCCGCTTATGGTCAATTGTAATTACCTACACGTTAATTGCACATTTGTGATTTCCACTCCAGACTTTTTCGTGCTCTAATCTGCCGCAATCCGCTCAATCGAACTTGAGCGGAGTTTTCTTCGCTTCTCATTGCTTATTGCAGTCATCCGCACGGCTTCGGATTCACCCGTGGATTACATATCCGACCTCCAAGGCACCAAGGATGTGCCTCCTTGGATGGACAAGGGCGTAACTGACACGGAGATGCACAAGTATGGGGCAACTTTGTCAAACCTATCGCGAAGTTGAGAAAAATGTTTTCTGAGTTCAAAAGGTAATGATGTCTGGCCGTTTCACCCAAGATGTGCCAGTAATCGACTTTTTGAAGTCAATAACGTGGAAGTCAGTTCCGGGTAGCACCTGGGGTCAAGGGCATAAGACGTCCAGTCTGCGGGAGACCGTTAGTAGCATGGGAAATTTGAAAATCATCACAGATTGCTATGGACTTCAGGAGTCCACACGCCACAAGCCAAGTTGGAGGGCTGTTTACCGCCGAGGAACGCGGCCAGAAATCGTAATTCCCGACCAATGTCGGAGATGGGGGATTGAGAAATCTTTCGGCATTAAGAGGACTTTTCGGCTCTATGATGAAGCGTTTGAGCTCCTTTGGGAAGCTCCAAGACACTTTTAGTCCTCACGTTATCTTCTTCCCGTCCTGTTTCTGGCTCTGAAGTAGTTCAAACTGGGTCTGGTGGTGTACAATTTAAGTTTACTGTGTAAATTAAACTTTTACCGAAGAGGTCCCGATATCACAAACCTTTTCGGTCTCGTCAGCTCTCCAGGGTTCCCGTAAGCTAGAAAGACTTCTGGACTTGTCGATTGTGTGTTGAGTGCTACAGAACCCGCAGTCTGTATAATGATTTGCTTTGTGGTCGTCCAGAAACTAATGCAAGGAATTGCGCTGGCCTTCTGGAGCTGAAACCTGCTGGCAATCAGCCGTGGTGAAGTCGGTAATGGGTGATGGCCCAACCAGCACGCTTGACCCTGCTCACATGTAGGCACTTCGGGTGATCTTATACAATTGCTTCTCAAAAATGGAAGATGCATCTTCTAACTCGTCCGAATTGTTCTCTAGGGAGCTGATCAAGGTGTGATCCCTGTCAATCTGTGCTCAAGCATGCCCAAGTTGGAGAATCCTACCACCCCAGTCGACGATTTCTACCACCCTAATTGCTTTTAGCCCTAACCCCCTATTTAGTTGATAAATAAATTTCTTTTTATAAGGTATCTTTTTAATTTTTTTATAAAAAAACTTTATGGGTTAGACCTCTAGGACTTGGCGGTACCTACTGGTACCGTTGCTCCTTGCCCCAGCTAGCCCTTTGTTAAAAAAAAAGCTTTAGGGTTAAGGTTAGGGCTAGGGTTAAAAGCAACTGGGGTGGTAGGAATTGTCGACTGGGGCGGTAGGATTCTCTAACTCGAAGCATGCCTGTTCTTCGCGGGTGAGTACGGACCGGCGATCTTAGTGTATGCAGACCGCTCGCGGTCGAGATGACTGAGATCCAAACTGAGGAGGAAAATCATCTTGAACAAATTTATCTCTGTTTGTCTTGGTGAGAGAGGTATTATTGCTGTGGTCTTACCTTCAACCTTGATTGGCATCAAATGTAGTGGCAGGAGTCGACGGGATGGCAATGAGGCAAAATTTGCGTCCTTGATGCGTAAATGCTTCAATCGATTGCAGGCTTTCGATACTGTACATTCAAACACTAATGAAATTCAGGCCAGAGGACCAAACGATTAGCGAATTGTGGGCGAAGGTCCATTACGAACGATCGGCAAATGTTTGTATGTTCCACGTGAGAGCTTCCTAGATCGCTCGAATAAGAATATGAATGCCCAAATACTGCAGGAAAAGCGATTAGCCGTCTTCACTTGATAACAAGAGTCAGTGTCCATTCAACGCTGGGGGGGTAGCGGCGACCAGCACCATCCCGTATCACTCGTCTTGAACATCTCAGACCCCAACTAGATCGTCTGAGTTACTGTACTCAAGCAAGGCAAGGAAAGAAAGAAGTGAAAAGGATTGAAAAGTCGCGACAGCTATCAAAGAGCCTCCGGAGCTTGGAGACCGATTTGTTGATCTCCTCTCTGCCTCCCATGCATTTGCTCAAGTATGTCTGGCAATCCATCCAGAACCCACTGAACTTCCGATGCTTCTCGGTCCTGCTCCAAGTCACTTCTTCTGAGACGAATGTGCATCGATTATCCCTAGAAGTTGCCTTTGACAACTGATTATGTGATGCATGTATCCGATCCCACGCGAACGCACGAAACTGTGTTTGGAGTCACAACAGTGCTGTTACTCGGATCCTCGTCGGCTCTGTTTGGCCGCAGCCGCAAGCTCTGGTGGTGAAACATTCCGTTAGACATCATTCGGCCATAGTTTGTTGAGCACTCCATGACTTACTGGCTTGCTGGATCTGAACCTCCCTCTGTGCCACCTTGGCAGAGTTCAGGTTGTCCTCCACGGCTTTGATGTGGTTGCGGTGCGAAGGAGGGTTGAACGCATTCGGGTACCTGGTCATGAACCCGAGTCGAGCCTCTGCCGCACTAAAATTCAAGACATGAAGTCAGTACTGGCACCAATCACGACCATTTCCTGGGATCCTTTCAAGCGTACCGAATGGCAGCATTGGACCTGGCCTCCTGGTCTGCAAGGGCTTTCTTGTAGCTGTCCTCGTCACCTTGAGCCTTGGCAACCTTGGTCGATGCAGCGGCCATCTTGTTCGCAGTGGAGAGAGATGCCACCAAAGACTTGTAGGCCTCGTAGTCTTTCATCTGCTTCTCCGTCAAGGCCTCTCTCGTAGCATGGTCGGTCTGGTCTCTTCGCTTCTGGATGTGAGACTGGAGTTTGCGTTCCTCCTGGATGCTTCGATTGGAATCAAGTGCGTTGAGCTCCTTCAACATTGCCTCAAAGCCTTTGTCAACGTCCTTGAATGTCTTGAGGTAAGAGTCGTCAGAGAGAACGGATTGCAAGGAAGACGTGGAGGAGACAGAAGCTGGGCTCGTGACTCGATACATTGTGGAGGGGTCCTGCAAGTGAGGGAAAGGAAGACCTCGAGAGGATGCGGTGTATGGAGAAGACGACAAGGCTGATGACTGATGGCGATGACGATGGCGATGGTCGAGTTGTGGACTCTGCAGCTGAGAGAGAGCCATGTTTGAAGATATTAAATAGCAGTTAGAGTTCAATATTCACTGCCATAAGGTGCCATGTACTTAGTGATGCTCGTCTGTACGAAGGTGTGAAGGTGATCAATTCACTTCTGGTCGACAAGTCACCGTCAGTCTTGGGCTGGAATCCGAGCACTAGATTGTTGGCAGCTGGTGAATAGCTACCTCAGTCACTCAGTCACGTTTATTTGACGATGAGCGATATTATTTGATTCCCAATTTGTTTCAAATGTGGAAGTGCAATACAACGAAGTGTCGTCCATGTTAATCAGGTTGTCTGCGTAGCATTGCTGTGGGAGGATCCTTTTTGTGGCAGCATTCTGTGCCCTGCTAATCTTTACAATCTTCAAGCTCTCGGAGAGGAGTAACACGGTGCGAATGGCTGACTTCTGATGCTACCTCTCAGGCCACACAACTCTGGTCAAGATGTATGTAGGCCACAATTCAAGAGCAAGCAGAGGGCCAAATGGAAGCGTGTGACGATCGACACGGCACGCGGATTCTCTTTCCATTCGTTGCCCAGACACCATCATGTCTGGCTTCTTCACAGGCTTTCCCTGCTTATTTACTACGATGCAAACGTCCCCGTCGTCGTTTACTTGGATGATCTCGTCAAGGGTATCCCCGGGGTCGTGCGTAAACATGAATGGTGTCCTCTTTACAATAGAAAATCCTGAGCCAGGTGATAAACTAAATTATAAAGTAGAGTAGGAAATGAAAGCGCCAGAAAGGAGAGCGATGACTGCGTAGCAATTCCCCAGGGCGTGGACTTCTACTCGGGTCTTATGGCAAGGTTTGCTTGACGGGGTTTCCGCAAAATTGGCTTTTTAATACAGTAGAGTGACATATAACGAACATGTCCTATGACGGCCCGATCCCTCGTAGAAACAAAATGTTGTCACTTTGCCAACATCCCAACTAGCACCCCATTTATTATCATCATCAGAACGAACCGTTCGAACTGATCGCTAGCAATGTCCTGTCCGCCCAGAACAATTGATCGATATCATGACTACGTCATTCACCTCTACCTCAGCGGTATCTCACGAAATATGATCAAGTAAAGGCTTTGAAAGCATCGACATATCCAAGTCAATATATTTACTTCTAATAAATTCAAACAATTGTGGGCAGATACTCCCTCATCTGTCACATCTATCATACACTCGTGGACAGTGAAGCCTTGACCGTGACACCACCGACCCCCGCGATCATTGTAGATCAGAAGTTGCAGGTAGACGTGGTCTGCTGGCGGCAGCATTGGCTGAAACCGAAGAGTCCTACGTCTAGCACGCACTCGTCCTGGTATTGACAAAAAGTAAGCCTTAATTTCAAGTCGAAAATTCAAGTCAGAAGTGTAGTCTCCAATAGCTTACATTTTGCATACTGCCTCCAGAACTCTGGCAGCAGACCTTTGTCTCGTCTAACTCCGGCACAACCTGGTCAATCTCGTTGGAGGTGCAGCAGTAGATTGTCTGGGCTGCAGCGCTGTAAAGCAGTGTCTGTGTTTAGCCATGTTGAGGTCAGAGAAAGCTGGGTCAAACAAACGAACCTCGCAGTAAGGAAGCATGTGGCGATAAAGGCGGCGGCACGCATTTTGATAGTAAGTGATTGAAAAGAGGGTTAAGTGTTTGTGATGGCGAAGAGAAAAAGCTTATGGACGGCGGATAAGTGTTGTGGGCAGATCAGCCAAGGGCGAACCCGATAGCATATTAGTATCTGAGAATAGGAAGCCTGTCTTTGAGCTCAGCCTTCCTCAGCCTTGCAAACGAGCTTGTCGGAAAGACCGGAATAAACACATTGCACTACCCGACTCGTGAGCCAGAGTCTAGTACACATGCAGGTAACAGCAAGACTTTAGAAAACCTTACAGCCCCGTTTCAGGGGAGACTAAGTAATCTGTATAGTTGCTTGCGAAAGCTAAATCCAACATCTTCAAATTAGGTAGATGCATAATGCCTCAAGCCGGACGTTTTTGACATAGAAAATGAAGCGACATCATACGAGTCAAACCTACCTGATGGGCTAAGATCGACTGATGCTCGTCGCATTGTAGGGCTGTAAAATCTACAGCAGTTAAAGTGTTAGCGTCTCTTGTGGCTTGGGAGACATATGCATCCCACTTGGCACTTTTTTAGCTTAATAGTAAGCGAACTCGTTCTCGGGATATCTCGTATACGTTTATTTTCTATATATGGAAAACCACCACATGTCCCTGACTCGGGAATATCTTGCATAGCTCACAAGTCACACCCTAGGACGCCCCGGCACACACCATTTGCTAGGTCCTTGGCCTCTTCCTCGGTAGCGAGGAACGAGCCTTCTCCCCTGTCCCAAGTGATTTCGGTTATCGTGGCGTGACGTTCGTCGGTATGTGCCGACGCCTCGTCCCCATCCGGAACCGCCAAGACCACGTTCATGCGAAGCGCTTCATCCCCAGTCCAGCTCCTGTGTACGTGCACCACGAAGTCGCCGCGCGCGTCTGGCGCATCCGCGCGGCACATCCAGCGGTCCTCCATTTCTGCCGGCTTGAAGCCTTTGAGCAGCTTTTCGACATCATTGCGAGAGATGCTGAGGTTCCAGGAAGCAGTGGCAGGGTTCTTCATGGTGGTCATGTTTTGGTCAGGTTCGAGAGCGGGCGTTGCGACACGTCTGCGAAGTGGAAACTTGATATCTAGTAGATGGCTGGAGGATTGTATGTGTGAGATGACGATATAGGTGTGTTGCTCGACCGTGAAGGCTTGGGATGATGGAAGAGGGCGGACATGTACCTTGAGAACTCCGGGCAATCCGTCTTAAGCTGCATTTGAAGATCGCCCTAATAGGATAGCATTCAAATGTTTGCCGCATTTACCTACACTCTAAGGAGCTAGCAGCTAGCTCAGGGCCTCTGACCTAATTCTGTCCATTTTTCAAATCGTCTGATGCCAAGGGACTAGGATAGCATTGTTTCAAGTCCCGCTCTATATACTTCTGACTTGGCTATATTCAGGAGCCAAGTATTATTGTAGCCGTGAAGAGTTGTCCACTTAGCTAAATGCGAGTTATATCTCCACATAGACTATAATTGACTTTTAAATAAAAGTTTACAATATCTAATTAGCAAACACTCTTTGCGGCTATGACTATAGCTTCTACCTAATATCAAGTCTTCTCATCTTAAGCAAGCCAAGCTTGGGCAGAGGCTGAGCCAGAAATTTGACCATATTGTATGCCCAGACAGTTACGGCAGTCTCGGGATGGCCATCATGCTACCTCTCGACTTAACAATGCTCAGCCGTGATGAGGCTCGCTGCTTGAGATCTCAGGCACAGCATTGTGTTGAGAGAGAGGTACGAAGCATCAGGAGCGCCAGGGCAAGTATAAAGAAGGAAATATCCTCCAACCAACTTACACTTCTTTCCCAGCCCAACTGTCATCCTCAACTCTACTGTTCCTTGCCTCTAGCTGCTTTCTCAAGCCTTGTCTTACACTCTTCCACATTCGTTACCACTTTGTCTTGCGCTTACACGGTCTGTCGTCAACATGATAGCCAGTCAGAACATTTTCATTCTACTCGTCCTCAACCTGTGGACTGCTCTCTGCAATGCCCAGTTCAGGGTGTGGCGCGCCGATACCAGGACTCCGACCGAGATGCGCGCCGCTGGCCTCTTTGCTCCCAGGGGAGCCAGCCAGATTCTTCAAATTCTCCCAAATACCAGCATGTACAACCATGCGGTTGGCGCCCCCAGCGGCGCAAGTCGGGACAACGACGGCTATGTCTCGACCACCGCCAGCGAAGACACCGCCATCAGCTTCCTCGGGCAGATGTTTAATGGCAACGGCTACGTCTATGAGATAGCGGCGGCGGCCAACTTTATCCAGGTCTCCGGCACCCTCGGCGAGTTCAGCCCGTACCCGAACGAGCAAGAGTACGCGGCGCTCGGCGGCTTCAGCTGGGATCAGGTCATCCGCTGGAGGCACTACACCAACGGCGTCGCGGACGCTGCCGGCATGGAGGACAACTTCAATTACGAGGGCAGGATCTACAACAATTTGAGGCCCACAAACGGCGAGCCACGCCTTGCCGGGTTCCCCTCCACCCACCGAGCCTGGACTATGTCCCCTTGGAATGCTTTTGCCCAGGGCGGGCCCGGCTGTGGTGGCAACGCGCCCCGCTCTCTTCACTCTCGCCAGTCTTCTTGCGCCCCCACGGACGATGCTGTCACTGCTGCTCGCAGGTTCATCGACGACAACTGCTGGGCCAAGGACCTCTGTGGCTAATCACCGAGGACCGACCAGGCTGCTTGAGGTTGTGGCTTCGGCGGGGGTACTTTGCATCCAGCCATGCCTTCTCCAGCAGCAATGACACATTTAGCACGCCGCATACGCGACTTTAAGTCAAGGCTGTCGACGTTCTGGACAGGAGACGGAACATGATAGGCTGAGGGATACTTAAGTAGTTAAGGACGGGTCACACAGTTTTCACCTTTGCTGATTCCATATGAGTGTTACTTATTCCTTTCTAGGTGTGTTTTCATTAGGTATTAAGGAGATATAGTAGCTGTAACATACTAGTCTTATTCCATGTACATCATCCAAGACTTCCAAGAAAACTGGGCTGAGTCACCTAGATGGGTCCCGTCCACTCATTTGAATGCCCGGCTTACGCTAATTAGCAGCCGGTTGTTCCAGATCACTCGAACAAGGGCGCTTTTCCCTCCATTGCAGGGCGCCCAATGTGTCGAAATATAACGAGAAACCACTTGTGTTCGGATAGAGACGCACCGAATGATCGATAGAGCTTCCGAGCCACTCAACACCAGAGGGTAGACGCTTCATACAGGTATCCTAGCTTCGAGTCGTGTGTGATTTGATGAAGATCAGAAGCTCCGCAAATGTCCCAGCCGCTATGCCACAGAAAACTGGCTGATCCATAATCAAAGTTCGCCATGGGCCACGGGGGGGCGGGGGTGTGCATAAGCAAAAACTGGTGTTTGGAGCGTGGCCTCCGCAGATCTCCGCAGGAGCCGACAGCGGACCGGTCCGCCGAGCTCTATTTCATCACATACTTTGGGCGAAGACTTGTCACACGACAAGGAGGCATAAGTAGAGAGAAAATTAAGCCGCAGACAATAGGTGAACCACATTATGTTCAGGACCCACCAATTGCTATACAGGGCAATAGTGAGACCTCACATCCGCCAATTCAGTACCATGTCGTCCTCCAAGCCCTTTATCCTCTTTTTCAGCCCCGTCAGGCACGCAAAGGCCTACTATGAGAGCCTGCAAGAGGTTGCGCGAACAGAAGTGGTCACGAGCCAGTCGAAAGATGAATTTTTCAAGGATCTCGAGGGCAAGTACAAAGACATATCAGTTGTCTATAGAACCTCAGCCAGTGGTGCTGTATGCGATGCCCTTGTCCCCTTGCAAAAGACAAATGTGCTGTTCTAATCAGAGAGCGGATCAGGTTGCCGGTAATTTCGACAAGGACTTCGTTGAGCGCCTGCCCGAGAGCTGCAAGCACATCTGCCACAACGGCGCAGGCTACGACCAGATCGATACCGAGGCCTGTCTCAGGCGGGGTATCACCCTCACATACGCCCCGGATGCCGTCACCGAGGCCACGGCCGACTTGGCCATTTGGCTCCTGCTGGGGGCACTGCGGCAGTTCAACCCCTCACTGGCGTCATTGAGGGCTGGCAATTTCAAAAAGGGCATCGATTTCGGCCACGATCCGCAGGGCAAGGTGCTCGGGATCCTGGGCATGGGCCGCATTGGACGCGCAATCAAGAAGCGTAGCGACCCCTTTGGACTGGTCACGCGTTATCACAACCGCCGGCCCGTGTCCGAAGAAGAGGCCGGCGGCGCCGAGTATGTGTCATTCGAGGAGCTTCTAGCCGAGAGCGATATCATCAGCGTCAACGTGCCGCTTAATGCCGCCACCAAGCACTTGATCGGGGCGAATGAGATTGCCAATATGAAGGACGGCGTGGTCATCATCAACACGGCCAGGGGCGCCATAATTGACGAGGCCGCCCTAGCCGACGCCCTGGAGAGCGGCAAGGTTGCTGCCGTCGGCCTCGATGTCTACGAGCGTGAGCCCGCCATCAACGAGAAGCTGCTGAGGCAAGAACGCGCACTGCTGGTGCCGCATCTGGGGACGCACACGACCGAGACGTTGGCCAAGATGGAGGCTTGGGCCATGGAGAATGCCAGGAGGGCCGTCCTCGGCGAGCCGCTGCTGTCGCCGGTTCCTGAACACGTCAAGCTGCAGTCAAGCCGGACAAACGCATCAGCAAGGGAGACAAATGCATCAACATAGAGCAAAGGCCTGGATTTAAATCGACTGCATCGCGTCACTCCTCGTGCTGTATTCTGTGAACATCCGGTAGAAATTCAGGCTCTGCAGTGCACATCAAAGGCTACCTTGTCTGATAACATGTGCACTCCATGCGTTCTCGATCGCGATCATTGAGTGAGCACTACCACGGGTCCATAGAACGGGGGCTCGCCGTTTGTCATAAAATTTGTGTTACTGTCTGCTGAGACAGAAAAAGTGAAATAATAGACCGGATAAGGACCTCGCCGATCTTGGTTCCGTCGAGCCAGAAGAGCTGGCAGTCGGCGGTGGACATCTGGAAAGGCTCAGCTTCCGGACACAAGGGAATGCGTAGTTTTGGAAGGGCTCCCACGTGAAGTTGAGGAATCCGTCATGCCAGTGGAATTCATTCTGTTCCAGAGACTACACGAAGACCTCGTCGCGCATCTGCATGCTGACTGACATGGTTGTAGATTGGGCCAGCGTCTGCCTGGCCTGAGTGGACGACTGAACGGCGAGGAGCTGGACGGCCGTGTTGGAGATGGGCAATACGAGGCTGTGCTCATAGATCTTGAGGCAAATCTCGCCGGGGAGGAAATAGAAGAGGAAGGGATTGGACTCCTTGCAACTGAGCGGCGGTTGGTATCGTTTTGTCACTCTGTTGCAGCTGCTCGTCCTTCGTGCCATGGTGATAGAAATCGTTTAGACACAAACAGGAAGGATCAAGAGTCGAAGGACGTATCAAATTGGTACCCAGGGTCGACTCGGTGTCGTATGTACCGAGATATGTACTGAAATTATTTCACGATCTAGCATTTAACATCCCAAATCCGGTTAAACGCTTCATCAAGCTTCCTGGGTTTCCAACTACCTGCTCAGGTGGGAATGACCTTGAGCAAAGACATTTGCACTCGGTAACTAGTTCGAGAACACAATTGAAAGTGAGTTTTGATTTGGCGCCCTCAAAACCAGTCGAGCCAGACAAATCAGACTCAGCTATGGCATTCCGTATGCCATGTTGGTCTGTTGGTGTCTCTCCAAATTGGCTGCTCCCGCCGAGGGGCTGTCACACGAAACAATGATAAAGCTGCATTGCTGTTTCCTCTTCTACCTGAAACGATCACCTTGCATGTGCCGAGTGAGTATCTGAGCTCTGTTAAATTTCATCAAGGGAGCGCGGCAGAGCAAGGGTAACAAAACAATGGATGAGGTTGTCAGGTTGTGCACCGAAGGGCTGAACTTTGAGACAAGGCAACCATGTTCTGGGTTGATCCTTTCAGTGGGTGCTGGGACCCACTACAGGGTCCAGCTCGGTGGGTACCTCGTGGGCCGTACAAATCCTCCGCCAAACTTAATCTGGGCTTCGGGTGGGGAAGCACCAAGACCAGGACGGACCAAGCGCCCGACCGGGTGGAAAGCTTCAATCGACCTTGGAAGGTGCAGTGCAACCAGCGTGCCACGCCGTGGGCACACAGGGCCAGGGAGGAGCCAGGCAGAGGAGTCGGCACAGCCAGCCAGCAAGCGAAAGGAAGACACCACACACACCATCCGAGCCGTACCGTTGGATGGCGTCGGGTCCATCGCGTTGCCGACACTCTGTTGGTGCAGGCATCGACACCCTGTGACCGCTCTTTTCCATTGGAACCATTCTGCATCCTTCGATGCGGCACAGCAACTCGCTTGGGAGCCCCTTTGTGTCCACATGTGCACCAACTGGCGCCTCAACCCAAAAATGGCTGTCCCACATGCGCAGATGCTCCATCTAGCCCTTCAGCTCGACCCTCAGCCTTGTGCCCCAACACCGAATTGAGGCTCTTCCAGTCCAATGGAATCTGCTGTCCTCGTCGTACTGTACGGGCCCAAGCATTCTCTCCGCCCGGGCTTGCTGTGTTTGCACCCCATATCTATTCATGGACTTTTTGTTTTCTCCATTTATACTGACCGGGCTTTGCTTTCCAACAGATAGAAAAAGATCCGTCATGACCGCCTTTCTCGCCATGAAGAGGTGCTGATTCTGCGACCACGTCCTTCTACAGCCTGCCTTTTCTCCGTCTTCCTACGCCTTCCTACGCCTCTCTATCCTTTCGCAAGCCTGAACCGATCCTCCGTTAGACGACGGCTAATAATTGTGATACCTGCCCTTCGAGCTCTCTCCTCGCAAACACCTCGTCAATATGGATAACAATGACATTGTGTCGATCGTGGCCTTGGTCATATCGGTCATCGCTCTGATCGGTGCAATCTTGCAACTCCTCCAACAATACTATGCCTCAGCAATAGGGTATTCCAGCTGTGGCGAGCGAGTGATGGGTCCTTGGGCCGAAACAAGGAGGAGAATATTTCGGTGGTCAGAACTCCGATTCGAGGTCCGCTTCCAGGCGCCTGTCCTCTTCGTCTGTCCGCCGAGCAACAAGAGGGGCCCGATCCCCAAGGAGGAGGTCAAGTTCGTCATGGGGACTGAGCAGAGCGAGACAAGCACTTTTTCTATACCGTTTGCGAAGACGGAGCAGGACAGGCACAAGGCCGAGCAGAAGGAGGTGGAGAAGCTGAACCGGCAGTCAAAGATCCACACCCATGTACACACTGCAGACAACGAGCGGGCCACCTGGGCAGTCCTGCTACAGGCGTTGCAGCAGATGGAATACAGGAGCCACGAGTGGGAGGTTGACATGCTCAAGCAGGACGTGGCACGCTCTGGGCCCAAGGCTGTGCTTCCAGAGTCGATCGCTAGCTGGGAGTCGCACTCTGCGGTGGTTGCCCTGCAGCCCAAGATGAGGAGCTGGGACACCATGCCCGACGCACTGAAGAAGCCCTACGCAACAACAACCTTCTGCCACATTGTCGAGATAGCGGCAATGCTCGGCCTGCACTGGAGAGAATTCGACCGTTCAAACCACAAGTACCTGGCCGAAGGAAATGGCTATCTGCTCACCGGCCACGACGTCTCGGACCTGGGCATTATGTTCAACTTCCAGATGTACGGAGGCAACAAGTTCGAGCAGAACCGTATCATCCCAACCGATGAGATAAAGTTGCTGGCCTTCGGAAACGTGTCCACCATCTACCGGCCAGAGGCGGGCAAGGATGGCAAGGTACCATACGACAACGACGATCCTAAGAACACCTGGGTGCTCCAGTTCGGCAGCACGACGGAGCTGGTTGAGTCGCTAAACCACTTCGGCTGCAACTCCAAGACCACAAATTACTTCCGTGACCCGAAGAAGAAGCACGCGCATCTCTTCCCTGGTAAGCTGCCTATCATAATCTGCAAGTGGTGGCCAAGTAACCTGGGTTATGCTAATCAATCACCTTGTCAGTCGTCTTTGAGATCCTTGGCATGCTCGCCAAGCCAATGTACATCGAGGACACGTACTATCGCTACCTGCCCAACCCGACGACGTACAGCTGGAACAAGAAGAACTTCTCCCTCCCGAAGCTGATCCTCGAGTTCCACCGCGCCGTCAACGACGACGATATCGCACCTGAGACAGACCACCTGGTCCAGTTGCAGAAGTGGGTCTACGATGTCGCAAAGCATCTCGAGACCAAGAAGGCCTGGCGTGACGACAGCGTGTTCCCCATGACTCTCCTGCGGGCGCTGCACGAGGCGATCGGCAAGTGCGACAAGTACCTCAAGGACGAGGGATCCGACCTCGTGTCCCTAGTCATCCGTGAGCATGTCCAGGAGGTTATGCGCCTGCTCAACACCCACTCCTCGTCCAGCAGCGCCGGCGACAGCGGCGACGAGTCCACATATTCCACGAGGGAGAACCAGACGTTCGACGAGCTCAACTCGGCCGGGCCGGAGGAGAAGCAGCAGAAGTTCATGGACATCTACTTCACGACGGTAGCGCAGGCCGTGACGCGCAACAGCCACGAGGTGCTGCGCAAGAAGCACAGCACCAAGTACGTGCACTCGCCGTCGCAGTCGAGAGTCGACCTGCGGGACGTCGGGGCGGCTGCCGACAACAGCGGGACCGACGACGCGACCATCGTGCGCGAGAGCGTGGGCTCGGAGCTCAGTGGCGCCAACCTGAACGAGAAGGCGGACGCGACCGAGGTGCAGGCGCAGCGGTCGCCGCCACCGCGGTCGCCGACGCCGCAGATCATGCTAACGCCGGGTCACCGCGAGGAGGGCATGGCGCGGCTCAAGAGGATGTCGACGACGCTGCACGATCAGCTCACCGGCAACGTGTGGTGCACGCTCGTGTTCCGGATGCTGTGCTGGCTGCTGCTGCACGACTTCCACAAGAAGGACGTGCAGATCAGCAAGAGCGAGCTGTACGGGAGCCGGCTACCGGTTTACATCGCTTAGGACCGGTGTTTCATGTTCAATGTATGCATTTTGAGGGTATATATCAGGGGCGTATGGGGGTCATGAGGTGCATTTTATGGGCATGTGGTATGATATCCAGCGTGTTTCTGTACCTGGACAAACGAATGTTGTTTTGCATACGAAGCAGGTAAATACCAGCGTTGGCACATTTCCAAGCCTTGCTTAATTACGATGTAATGAAATCGTTCATTCAGCAAGCGGGACGTATTGATTGATACGCCCCAGAAAATTCGTCCTATTGAAATGTGTTGCTGTCGGCCTCGGTTGACGAGCTTTGGTTTCGACGGCTGCTCTCTATCAGCCCTCAACCCGTCGCTCACTGATGGCCCTGTCTTTGTGCTCCAACAGCTCCGACAGCTCCTCGATGGCAGGGACCGGGGCAGTTTATGTAGTCTGTGAGACCTGGTTCCATCAATGCTCTACAGCTGCCCAGACCTGTCAGTCAAAGCATGTTTTGTCCACTGGTTCGCGGGGTGTTTTTGCCACTGTGACTAGACATGGTGGCTGCCTCTCAAAACTGGAAGCTCTGACTTGCCCGTGGCCAATGACAGTGGTTACCAGCAGCCGAGTGAAGCCTAACGCATAAAGTCGGTTGGTATATGATGAAATGCTATAGCCATCTCTCCCCCTTCTTGCGGACCTTGGAAACTGACCAAGAGTTGGGCTGTTGGAAACACGACCCAAATGCACCATGATGATAGCTGGCAGTCTAATCAGCTGCGTGCTGCAGACTACAGCTGTACTGGGTAGACTGCAGTACGTCACGGTAAGCTGATGTGTTGCCGACAGTTCCGACCTTCTGGAACCAGGTCACGGGACAGCTGCAGGAGGCATGGGGGACCTGCTGCAATGCAGTGAGTGCAATGCATGCGGTTGAATGCAGGGTGAGCTGGAGACCCGCCAGGGGAGGAATCCGAGTTGTTGGTCGCTGCCAGCTGCAAGGACCCACTGTGAGCAGACCTGGCAGATTTGAGGCGGCCTGAGTACGGGTGGAGCCCACCAATGACTGCCGGGCGGCTGAGGCGGCTGCATTTGGCTTGCCGTGGGGGGGAAGGAGGGAGACGCTCGATTGGCGCCAGGGCGGCCTCATGGGCGGTTGCCACAGGCCCTAATAGGGTCGGAAGAAGCCAAAGTTGGGCTCTCCTTGGGCTTTCCTTGGGGGCCTGTCCCGGAAGTGAACCCGGGGGCTAGAACATGTCGACGTTATGCATTGGCTGAATCTTGTTGATCTTGACCACTGACACATGCGAGAGGGGGAGCGAGACAGACAGGCCGACAGCGAGACAGGGAGGGAGGAAGAAAAAGAAAAGACGGCCGTTGTGTCTCTCTGTTTATCTACCCGTCCTTGCTGCACCTCATCCCTCCCTCCCTTCTTTTTCAGTCAACGCCACAATCAGCAACAATCATCAACAACCTCCTCCCGCATCTGCTCCTCTTCGGAGTCGGAGCCAACGATTGTGGATTCTGTTTCAGGAATCTGCATCCCGGAATCATCGCCATCCAGTGATCGCTTCGCCGAGTGGACTCGCCGCTACTGCAGCATACGGGCACTTAGACACAACAGAAAAGGGGGGCTTGCAGACCGCCTCTTCGGCTTGACGACTGACGATTGTCGACAGAGTGACTTCAGGAGGCTGGACACCGACCTTTACAGCACTTCCTGTTGTTTCCGTGGGGGCCTGGATTTATAGACTGCATACTCTTTTTCCGCCTTCTTCTTCTCTCCTTAGATCGGTAGTTGGCTCTGGGCAGTCAATCTTTGGTAGGAGGAAATTCAGGGATTCACTGGCTGTTAAGACAAGATGCAGCTCACCGAGACGGTCACGATCATCAACAAGTCGGGGAAGATCATTGGCAATGTGAGTGTCACTGTCACACTTTCCCTCATTCTTCTTATCGCTGTCGGTGTCGCTGTCTCTATCTCTGTCGCTGTGCGAGTCAAACGGTGCCGCCAGTTGCTGTTCAACCCCGCCATCAAACCCACAACCCGGTCCAAAAAGACCCCCCTCCGTCGTCTACCCGTCTTGCACACACACCCACTGCTCCATCCCTCCATGAGATCGACGGCTGGCTGACTGGGCATTCCACCCCACCAAACAGGGAAAGCACATTGTCAACATCTTCAAGGAGGCTAAGGCAGCCTATCAGGACAAGAAGGCCTCTATCAAGGCAGAACGCGCCGCTGCCGCCGAGCTGCGACCTGGGATCAAGAAGGCCCAGACCTACGCGGGCCCTGCCCCTTCACAGTACTCGTACGAGGATGACCACATCCACGATGTGCCAGAACGCAGGCACTTCCTCTCGTACGAAGAGGGCAGCTACTACACCCACGAGCCGCGCTGCATAGACGAAGGCGACCGCAGGCGGTCCATTGACGACGCGAGGTCGGATGCGCAGTCCCTCGCGAGCTCGAGGAAGAGCCATGGTAGCCACAGGTCCCACAGGTCGAGGAGGACAAGGACCGCCCGCGATGACGACGAGGCCAGGAGCACGCGCCCACCCCTGACCGCGAGCAATCTTCGCACCCACAGCGAGGTCTCTTCCACCGCGCCCAGCCAGATCACTGCCGTCTACCGCTCTCCCTACGCCGAGACGGCCCCGCGCGACAGCATGGCCATGAGCAGGCCAAACCTCGCGCGCGCCCCGACCGCACCTCCGTCCACCATGATGACCATGGAACCGGCCCTCGTGCCGCGCCAGAGCTCTGGCATGATGCACCACGCCATGTCCGAATCGGATCTGTCGACGATCAGGCCCTACCCACCGCCAAAGGACGGCAAGAAGAAGAAGAAGGAGATCGACATGAACCTGGCCTACGGCAACATCCCGCCCGACCTAGGGTCCCGCACCGATCTAGGCCCGGTCACCCAGGCCGAGGAGGAGCGCGCCCGCGCCGACGCCGAGCTCAAGAAGCAGCAGGAGGCCCGCTCCCTGATGGCCCGCATCGACACCCTCCTTGACGAGGCCGAGGCCGTCCAGCACTCGGCCACCAGCATCATCGACCACCTGCAGCGCAAGCCCGAGGCCGCCGCCGCTGTCGCCCTGCTCCTCGCTGAGCTGAGTACCCTGCTCAAGACCCTGGGCCCCGGCTTCCTGGGTGTCGTCAAGGGCGGGTCGCCTGCTATCTTTGCCCTGTTAGCCAGCCCCCAGTTCCTGGTCGGCGTGGGCGTCGCTGTAGGCGTCACAGTGGTCTGCTTCGGAGGGTGGAAGATTGTAAAGCGCATCAAGGAGGCCAAGGCCGTCGCCGCGGAGAGGGACGCCAACGCCCAGGCATTTGAGATGCAGGATCAGCAGCAGCGATCTGTGCCCCGGAGAACGCAGTCCGCTTTCGAGGCGGGCGCGAGGTACGGCGACCCAGGCCCCGGCAGCGTGGACGACGCGCTCGTGCTGGAGGAGGAGCTCAGCACCATCGAGACGTGGCGGCGGGGCATCGTGCCGTCGGACGTGGGCGACGACGACCTGGCCAGGAGCATCGCCGAGAGCGCCGACCTGGAGCTCATCACGCCCGACGCGGCCCGCTCGGTGCGCGACGACGGGCGGTCCATCCGCACCGTCAAGAGCCACCGCTCGTCCAAGTCGCACCGCAGCCACCGCAGCCAGAGGCACGACGACGGCGGCGAGGACATCGAGGTGCCGGAGCGCAAGAGCAGCCGGGGCAGCAAGGTCGGCGCCGCCACCGCCGCCACGGACGCCGCCAGCGAGGCCGGCTCTGAGCGCAGCAGGAGGACGTCGCGGTCCAAGGCCACCACCGTGCGGACCTCGGCGACCAAGGCCATCGAAGACGGCAGCCGGCAGCGGGAGGAGGAGTCGCTCGAGTCGGTGTTTCAGCCTTCGCTGGGCAGCAGGAAACCTAGCATGATCAAGTCGCTGTTCCGGAAGAAGAAGGACCGCGAGGAGGGCAGGGAGAGCGCGCCTGTTTCTGTCATGGCTTGATGATGATTGTTATGAGTATTGATGAACTTCATGTGTGTTTTATTTTTGTTTCCTCTTTTTTTTCGCTTGCTGCATTTGCATCGGCTACTGGCGTGAATTATCACGGAGAGGAGAGGAGCTCAAGTGCTGAGCTAGACTTTCTTTGTGGATATGGGATACATATGATCAATGGTCTACATGATTTTCTTTTTGGGTAGATCCAGGATCAGAAATATACTTTTTTACTCTTGAGTGTTTCGGGTGTTTCCTGCCACCGACGATGCAGATCCTCTGACCGGACAGTGAACGCATCCGTAGCCAAACGAAAACGGGCGGCAATGATGGAACTGGTGAAGGCCAGGCTTGTGTGCTCCCAACCTCCTTGACATAATTTCCAATGGACTAACCTCCAGTGGCATAACCTCTGCTAGGACGATCTCTCTTGAGATAACCTCCTCTGGCATAACCTCTGGCATAACCTCTAGCATAACCTCCTCTGGCATAACCTCCTCTGGCACAAACACCTATAACATAATCTCCTCTAACATGATTGCTTCTTGCTACGAGTTCGATTCATCCGTGTGATAATTTTCACCACATGCAGAAAAGAAAAAAAAAAGAAAAAAAAAAGAAGGTACACGTTGATTTCGGGATAGATCCCTCCCCATCAACACGGCTCAAGACAGTCATAGACCCTAGGGTAATCAGGTCTACGCATCCGCTTACCATCCGGTTCAACGCCAGAGAATCCAAGGGCGGTAGGACTCTCTGTGAACGCGCTGCCGGGCAGGCTTAGCACCGGTTGTGTGTCCACTCCAAGGTACCAGGTCGAGTGAAGCACGTACAGCTACGCCGCCGTGGCCCACCAGGCTATTTTCGACCTGCGAAAAGGCTGGATGAATCATTGCCCGCCATACTGACTCGGCCACAACGGCGCGCTGCACTAGTGGTTGTATTGTGATGCGATGCCGTTATATACCTTGCTCGCCCCACTTTTCCGTCCTATTTCGAGGTTTTGCACCCAACCTCGGAAGAAGGCAAACATCACGAGACTTTCGTTTCAATTGACTTCTTTTCATTGCGGACGAACTTGTACAATCATCTATTTGCTGACAACCCTGCTGCTGAGGTCTTCATGACCACCAGACAGACCCCCAACACCTGTGGACGACACCGTCCCATGCTCTGCCGCACACTCGCTAGAATCTGAAGTAACGTTACAAGATTTCAACAAAATCAACCCCATCATGAATTTGTCTGGAAATGGCCAGAACCAATGTACCTCTCGAAATATTTAGCCGGTGGCGTGGCTAGGTGACGTTGAGGTTGAGGTTGAAGGAAGGACGTCGTCGTGGCTGCCAGGTTGGGCAGGTACCATGGGGGATCACCATTCGGCAACCCCCACGATGTCGCAACACGAAATTGTTAGTGTGCCCCTTAAAACACCCCTATTTTAATAATATATAAGTAAATAAATACTAATTATAAATAAATAATAAATATATTAAATTAAAATTAAAAAAAAAATTTAATTTATATATTATAATAATATTTTTAAAAGTTTATTAAAATAAGTTTTAATTTTTAAAAATACATTTTTATTATTAACTTTTTTATTATTTTTATTTAAAGTTATAAATTTAATTTTTTTAATTTTTAATATATTTTTAATTTTAATTTTTTAATTAAAAATATTTTTATTTTATTTTTTATTATTTAAAGTTTTATAAAATTATATAAATTTTTAATTAAAATTAAAAATAATTTTTTATTTTTAAATTTTATATTATTTAAATTAAATTTATAAATTTATAAATTTTTTAATTTATAAATATTAATTTAATTTATTTATTATTAAAAATAAAATTAATAATTTTATATTTAAACTTTTTAAAAATAATAATATTTAAATTAATAAAATTTATAATATTTTATTTAATTTTTAATATTTTTAAATTAAAATTTTAATTTTTAAATTTATTAAAAATATAATATTTATTCTTATTTAATATAATTTTTAAATATATTAAAAATATAATATAATTAATAAATTAATTATTAATAATTTAAATTATTAATTTAATTATTTTATTAATTATTTTTTTAATATATATTTTAATTAATATTTTAATAAAATTAATTTTATTAATTAATATTATATTTATAAAAAGAATTAATTTTTTAAAACTTTTTAATAATATTATTTAATAATATTAAATATTTTATTATTAAATAATTAAAATTTATATAAATAATAAATTAATAAATAATAATAAAAAATATTATTATAAAAATATATTTTTATAAATTTATTTTATAATAAAATTAATATTTTTAATTTAAAATTTTATAAATTTTAATTATATATTTATAAATATATAATTAAAATAATTATTTAAAATTAAAAAACTTATTTATAAATGATTTTTATATTAAATATTTATTTATAATAAAGAAAATTATTTTAATTATTATATATTAATATTATTATTTATTTAATTATTAAATAATGTAATTTAATATTAATTAAATATTATATTATAAAATTTATTAATAAATTATTATTATTATAATTTTTTTTTTAAAAAATAATATTTAAATAAAAGTATTTATTTATAATAATTATAATTTTAATTATAATTAATTATTATTATAATTAATTATTTTTAATTAATAATATTTTAATTTTAATAATTTTAATAATTAAATAATTAAAATTTATATATAATTTATTAATATATTAATTTTTAAATTAATAAATTAAATATTATATATTAAAACTTATTATTAAATTAATTTTATTAATATTAATAATTAAATATAATTTTATTTATATAAATTTAATTTTTTTAAATATTAAAATATTATTTAATTATTTTTAAAATAAATTTATAAAAATATAATATTTTTTATTTATATTTAATTTTAATATAAATTTTAAAATTATATTTTAAAAAATATTTAATTTATTTTTGTAACGGCAGCTACAGTCAGGTAAGCCCCCCCCCCTGGCTGTCATAAGAACCCTAACCCTTAGCCCCTCAGTCGCGTCAAGACTTCGCGAGCCAGGGACCGCTAGAGCTTCGCTCCCCCCTTTCTTTTCCTCTCCTCAGCTTAGAATATTCGTTAATAACGCCAATAGACCCAGCTCCCATACTACATCTCGTACTAGCTATAATACTATTCTAAACTCTACACTTACCTTACTAACTAAATAATTAATAAATATAAAACTTAACCTTTATATTAATATAATTAATAAGAAAAACTTTACTTTAAACCTTAAATTTAAAACCTATATATTATTATATATTTAAAAAAAAATTTAAAAATTAATAAATTAATAATTAATTTAAATTAATTTAATTAAAAACTTAATATAATTTAAAAATATAAATTATAATATATTTTTTAAAAAGTTAAATTTAAAATTTATTTTAAATTAAATTAATTTAAATATAAAAGTTTTAAAAAATTAAAAAAAAAAAAAAAATATTTTAATTTATTTTTAAAATAATTAATATAATTAAAAATTAAATTATTTTACTATTTATAAAATTAATAAAAACTTAAAATTAAAATTTAAATAAATATCTTTAAAAAAAAAATTTAATTATAATAATAATTAAAATTATTAAAATAAGTTTATAATATTTAAAATAAAAATTATAAACTTAAAATTTAAAAAAAAAAACCTTAAACTTACCTTTATAGTAATATTTTTAAATTAATAAATATAATTATTTAATTAATATTTAAAAAGTATATAAAAATAAAAAATAAAATTTAAATTATAATTATAAAAAAAAACTTTTAATTAAAAGATTTTTATTTTTTAAAAATAATAAAATTACTATTAATAATTAAATTTAAAAATTAATTAATAAATTTAAAAAAAAAAATTATTTTTAAATTATATAAAATAAAATAAAATATTTAATAAATTTATTTAAAAGTAATAAAAAAAGAAATTAAAAATTATTTATTATAATTTAAATTAAATTTTAATAATTAAAAAAAATTTAAAATTTATAAATATAATTTAATTAATTATTATAACATTTATAAATTTATTATTAAATTTAATTTTTTAATTTAAAAAGTTAAAATTTTAAAAATAAATTAAAAACAAAACTTATAAAATTATATTTTTTTAATATTTAATTATTATTTATCAAAATATAATAAAACTTTAAAGATTATATATAAAAAAATTTATTAATATATAATTAATATTATTTATAATAATTATTAAATATATAAAAAATAGTAAATAAAGTAATATATTTAATTAAAAAAAGGTATAAAAAAATATAAATTTATAAAAATAATAAATATTAATATAAAAATATTAAATAAAGAAAATAAATAAACTTATTTTATAATAAATATTTATTTTAATTATAAAAAAATTAATTATTATTTTAAAGGGTATTTAAATAAAATAAGAATTATTATTATTAAAATAAAAATTAAAAAAAATAATACTAATAAAATTAATACTTTTAATAATTTAAAAAAGTTAAAAAAAAGTCAAAATTATTAAAACTTTTTATAATAATTTAAATATTTATAATAATATAAATAATTAATTAATTAAAATAAAAATTATTTATTTAAATTATTTAATTTTAAATAAATAATATTAGTTTTATTATAATTATTTTTATAAATATAAAAGTTTAAATTAAATTTTTAATAAACTTAAAAACTATTTATAAAATAAAAAAATAATTTAAAATTAAAATAATTAAATTAAATTAACCTTTATAACTTTAAAACTATTATAAATAATTAATAAAATAAGTTATTAAATATATAATAATTATATTAAAAATTAATAAATATTAATTTTTAAATTAAAAGTTTTAAATTATTAAAATAAAGTATAATATTTTTATTAAAATAAAATAGTTAATATAATAATATATTTTATTAAATTATTATAAAAAAAGGATAATATAACCTAATAAGTTTTTAATTTTAATAAAATACTTTTTAATTATTTAACTATTACTTTATTATTTATTCAATAAATTAATTAATTTAAAAGTTTAAAAAAATATTAATTAATATAATATAAAATTAAAAAAAACTTATAAATAATATTAAATTTTATATTAGTTTTTAAAACAAAATATTTTAAATTTAAATTTAATTAATTATAAGTTTATAAAAATTATTAAAAGTTTTAAAATAATAATAACTTTTTTAATTATAAAAATAAAAAAAATAAAGTTATTATTTTTATATTTATTATAAGGTTAAAAATAAACTTTTATATAAAATATTAAAAGT
The DNA here is from genome assembly GCA_039880735.1 of Diaporthe australafricana. Taxonomy (NCBI): domain Eukaryota; kingdom Fungi; phylum Ascomycota; class Sordariomycetes; order Diaporthales; family Diaporthaceae; genus Diaporthe; species Diaporthe australafricana. The sequence continues at coordinate 157,722 of JBCEDM010000001.1, read as the reverse complement.
ATTTATTTTTATTTAAAAATATAATTAAATTTAATAATAATTACTTAAATATTAATATTATAACTTTTATTATTTTAAATAATTTAAAAATATTTAATAATAAAAAGAATTTATTTTTAATTAATAAAAACTTAAAATATATTTAATTTATAAAAGATTATATTTTAAAAGTATTAACCTATTTAAAAGGGTTTTTTTTAAAAGAAAAGTTAATATATTACTATTATATTTTAACTTAAATATAATATAATATTTAAATTTAAAAAAATACTATTAATAATAAGTTTACCTTTATATTATATATTAATTTAATTTTTATTATTAAAAAAAAAACCTATTAAAGTTAAATTTTATTAAGTATTATATAAAAATAAATATAACCTTAATATTATTTATTTTAAAGTTATATTTTTTAAATTAATAATTTTATATTAATTATTATTAATATAATTAGTTTTTTAAAAATTACTTTATTTTAATACTTAATTTAAATAAAATAATTTTTAATTATTAAAATATTTATTACTTTTTAAAAATTAATATTATTTAAAGTTTTTATTAATTTTATATAATTATTAATTTTAAATACTTAATAATATTTTATATTTATTAAAATACCTTTTAATAAAAAGTTTTACCTTTTAATTTAAAAATTAATTTAATTTAATAGTAATAATATATTAACTTTTAATTTTATAAACTTTTAAATTTTTATATTAGTATTTATATTAATAATATATTAATTTATTTAAATAAAAAATAAATAAAAATATTAAAAATATTATAAAAAAGTAATTTATAAGTTATATAAAGTTAATTTTTAAAGTAATATTAAAAAGTTATAATTTAATATATTTAAAGTAAATTATTTAAATATTATAATAAAAGTTAGTATTAAAATTAATATTAATTTAATTAAAATTAAAATAATTAATAAATAAAAGTTTAAAAATTTTATTAATTAAATTATTATTTACTTTTTTATAGGTTTTTATAAATATATTTAAATATTTATTTATTATATTAATAAAATTATAAAATTATTAAATTAATTATTAAAAAAAATACTTTATTTAAAATAAAATTTAAATAAAACATAACTTTTAAAAAAATGAAGTAATTAATTTATAAAATATTAGTATTTATTTTTTTTAAATTAAAAAAATTAATATATATAAAACTTAATACCTTTTAAAATATTATTAAAAGTATTATTTAATAATAATAAAATAATAATATTTAAAAACTAATAAAATATACTTTAAAAATAATAACTTTTATACAAAAAGTATACTTTATTTAAAATTAAAAATTATTAATAGTTATTTATACTTTTAAATATTTTTATTTAAAACTTTAAAAATAAAATTCTTTATAATAATTAACTATTAAACTTTATTATACTTTTTATTTAAATATTTATTATTAATTTATTAAATTTATTAAATAAACTTTTTTTTTAATTTTAATATTATTTTTTAATATTATTTAAAAAGGGAAAATATTATAACTAATACCTTATTTTATAAAATAATTAATTTTTTTATTATTAAGATTTATAAATAAAGAAAAAGAATTATAACTTTAATTTTTTAAAAAAAACTTTTATTTTAAAAAATAATTTAATTTATTAAATAAATAAAAATAATTTTAAATTATAAAGTAATTATTATAATTAATTTAATACTAATATTTTTTAAAATATAAACTTAATTAATTTAATTAAATAAAAAAATTTAATATAGAAATTTAATATAAAAAATAAATATATTTAAATATTAAAAAAAATAATTAATAATTATATTTATTTATAAATAACCTTAATTTAAAAAATATATATTTTAAAATTCTTTATATATTTAAATTAAAATAAGGTTATTAAAATATTAAAATAAAAATATTATTAATTATAATTAAAATAATTAATATATAAATATATTTATAATTATTATAAATATTAATAAAATAAAAAAACTTAAAATAAAATATTAAACTTTTTTTATTTATTATTAATATTAAAAGAAAATTAAAAATATATTATTATTAATAATAAAATAATATTTAAAAATTAATTTAAATATAACTATATATAAGGTTTTATTTATAAATTAAATAAATTTTTAATTATATTTTTAAAAAAAAATTAATATAATAAAAATATTAATTATAAAATATTATTATTATTTATATTATTTTTTAAATTTATTAATAATTTAAATTAATAATAATATTAAACTTTTTATTTTTACCTTTTTTATTAAATTAAATAAATTAATAAAAATAAAATATTATTATAAACATACTTATTATTTTTAAATTAAAAATTAAATTAATAATTATATTTTTATATTAATAAATATTAAAATAATTAAAATATATATTTATTAACTTTTAATTTTATATATAGTTTATTATAATACTTTATAATTAATATATTATTATTAAAAGTTATATTAAATAAAAATATATAAAATTTATTATTTTTAAATTTTAATATAATAAATATAATAATAAAATTAATTAAAAACATTTTTAAAATAATTAAATAAATTAAAAAAATATAAAAATTTATTTATTTTATTATTATTAAAATATAAAAAAAATAAAAAATTTAAATAAATAAAAAATATTATTTAATAAACTTTTATATTTATAATAAAGTTTTTTTTATAAAAAAAAGAAATTTAATATAAACTTTAATTATTTATTTTAATTTATAATTTATAAACTTTTTTAAAATTTAAAAAAAAAAATTATAATTATATTTTTAACTTTTTAATTTTATATAAAATAATTAATTTATTTTATATTAATTAATTTAAAAATATTAATAATAATTTATTATTATAATAAATTTAAATATTACCTTTATTAAAAAAAATTAATAATAAATTAAAATTTAAAATTAAATAAATAAAATAAAATAAATTTTATAATTATAATAAAAAATTATAATATTAAATAATTTAATAAAAATATAATTGTAATAATATATAATATTTAATTAAAAATTTTAAAAATATAATAATTATTTTTAAAACTTTTTATTAAAAATATTTAAAAATATTAAATTTATTATTGTAATTATAAAATTAAATTAAAATTATAATAATAAATAAAAAAAATAAAGATTATTTAAATAATAATAAAGTAAAAAAAACAAGTAAATAAAGTAAATTTAAAAGATATATATAATATTACTAACTATATAAAATTATTCCGATATTTATATTTTAAAGGGGGGTAGTGTAATAGTAACTATAGTTAGGTAAGCCCCCCCTCTGGCTGTTATAAGAACCTTAACCCTTAGCCCCTTAGTCACGTTAAGACTTCACAAGCCAGGGACCGCTAAAGCTTGGCTCCCCCCTTTCTTTTCCTCTCCTTAGCTTAGAATATTCGTTAATAGCGCCAATAGACCCAGCTCCCATACTGTATCTTGTGCTGGCTATAACAATTTTTAATTAATAATTTTAATATTATTAATATTAATAAAAAGTAATAATATTATATACTTAATTTTAAATTAATTAAAAATATAATTAAATCTTTTTTAATATAATATTTATTTTATTATATATTTTTTTTTTAAAAATAAATAATTAAATATTTAAAAAATAAATTTTAAAGTTATATTTTAAAATTTAATTATAAAATTATTTAATAAATATAAAAAAAGGTATATTATATTTTTTAAAAGTTTTTTTTAAAAAGAATTATTATTAATAATATTAAATAAAATATTAGTAATATTTTTTTAATATAAATTTTTAAAAGTATTATAATAATTAATTAATTAATTAAAAATTAAAAAAAGTTAAAAATTAATAATAAATTTTTTTTTTATATTTAATATTTTAAAATTAAATAATAAAAAAATTTAATTGTTTTAAAAATAAATTATAATATTAAATTAATTATTATTTATAGATATTTATAAATAGTTTTTAAATAATTTTAGTGGATGTTAAGATATGTGTAAGTTAATAAAGCGGGTTTGTGTGGGTAGTGGGCAAATTTGGCGTTACGAGATCGTGGGGGTTGCCGAATGGTGATCCCCCATGGTAACGACTAAGTACTTAGTAGGCTGGCGACGTGTGCTGCATGTGACGATCCTCGTGATTAGACTTCGGATCACGACACGCTCTCCGCTGACCCCTGTGGCCATTCCAGATGTCGAGAAACGATTTTCTTACTCCCCACCGTCGCTGTCCTTATCGGTCAAGAGTCTGATGTGATGGTTGATCGCGAATTTTGACTCTTTGCATGCCGTCAACAAAGGCCGCAGGTATCGCCGGAAGGGATGACAACGACAGCCAAATTGGTGGTACCCGTAAGCCGCGAAGCCGAACTCCCTGACTATGAAATCTGGCAGTGACCTGGCAGCGTCATTCAACGCGTCACGAAGTGCTAACTCCCAGATGTAGCTCCTCAGCTCTGCAGGCAGCATGAGGAAAACCTCGAATGTGCCGTCGCTCTCGACTTCAGGCAGGGGTTGCTCGTTCACGGCAATCCACTTGCTCCAGTCATCGGCATCCATGAGTCCTTGGCCCAAATCCTAGTTGTGCTCGAGCTCTTCGTCATATTCCGTGGCCTCAAGCTTCATGATCTCTTCTCGGATCACCTCGAATGGATCGAAACGTCCCAGAGGCCGGCCACCCCAACGCAGATACTTGGCCTTCATCTCGTGGGTCTGAAGCTTCTCGCAGAGCTCCCGTCTCGTCCTGTCCCATCTTGAAAGTTTGTCCTCCATGGTACTGGCCTGAGCAGTGTAGTCAATCTTGGGGTCATTCGTGGCCGTGAGGTAGTCCATTTGTCGCAAGACCCGATCCACCTTGTCCCCGTTGCTTTCAAGATCACGTTCAAATGCACCAACGGCAGACTCGGCCATCTTGGACAAATTATTCTCTTCTTTGATGATGGGCTTCATGCTGGATGGAAGCTCTCGCTCGATCCGGGCGAGTAGACGCTGCGCGCGGCCGCAGTCCCTGGGGGCGCACCAGAACTTTGCTGCCTCCCAAAGCTTTCTCGCACTGTCTTGTCGGACCTCTTCACCAGGCACCTCATTGGTATTTGGGGGTGTGGTTGTCGTATTGAAAGCATAGAGGTCGATGATCTGGGTGAGTGTTGCCACCGGGACAGCGTTCCAGCCTTTGAGCTTGCGTCCCCTCACCAACTTGCCCTGCCTCACCAACTTGCCCTGAATGTCCCCGTAGATATCTTCAGGGACTGCCTCGCCAAAACGATTGTCAACAGTCCTCGCCATGGTCTCTGCATGCTCCAAGACTTGAGATGCTCGGGCAAGGCACTCGTCGGAGCTTTGGTTGGGAGAAGCTTTGCGTTTGTCGGCGTTGCCAGTGGTTGTCATCGCTCGTAAGGCCAGGGGGATCTCGGGGTGCGATTCGCACAGCTCGGCGACTTTGTCAAACTTCCAGCCAACATTTCCGTCAATCGACAGAGTTTTGTGGATTCGTTGCTTGTCTGCTGGGCTTAGCGATTGCCAAAGGGCCCTGGCGTGCTCTGCGTGTTGGCATCTTGAAGGTTGCGCTGAATCATTGAGCGCGTTGAACGAGTGGCTGGCGACGAAGTGGGGCCTTGAGCGAGGCGGAAAGGAGGTTATGCTAGAGGAGGTTATGCTGGAGGAGCTTACGCTGAAGGGGGTTATGCTGGAGGGGCTAATTCTGGAGGAGGTTTGCTGGAGGAGCTTACGCTGGAGGAGGTTCCGCTAGAGGAGGTTGCGCTGGAGGAGGTTTGCTGGAGGTTATGCTGGAGGTACTAGAGGGATCCAAATTTGAAGTTGTTTGTTGCTGGGTGTCCCAAAGCCATGCGTGAGCGCTGACGCGCAGCTTTCATCCCAACTGAGTGACCACAGCGAGCTCGTTTTTTCTCACCCGCTCCATTCACCCTGCTCTGGTTTCCAACACTCTGTGTTTATCGGCCCCCGCCCCCAGTCCGTCAGATCCGTCTTTCCAACCTACCCAGGCATATGCTAGACGGCCAGCCAAACTCTGCAACCTCCAGGGGGGAAGCACCTAATTGTAGGTAAGTAATTTTGTATGAGCAATGGCCCTGGGCGTGTGTACAGGCTAAGCCTCTGGAGTTGACCATGGTGCCAGCCAACCCCAGCTTGGCACATGTACAGAAATGAAGCTCGTTCAAATGCCTGGGAATCTGTCTGATATTCCAGCCACGATAAAACCCCGAAGACACTGTGATAGGCCGCAGCCAGTCACGGCCGTGGCTTCACTTTGTCGTAATGAGGCTTCAGAGTCCAGACTACCACGAGGTAGTAGATGAAATTTCGAGAGAACCTCAAGTGTTCCAGGGAAGAGCTTGAGCATATGATTTGTTTCATCGAAAGTTCGCTACCCCAGGGTACCTAGATATTGCTTAAATGTCCATCACACTACACTTGAGCCTTTCATTTACATTTACTTTCCTGGGCGTCGAAGAACAAATCCTCGTCCTCGTCAGCCGAGCCATCTTCACCCTCGACCAAGGTCTCCACCGATCCCAGCAGTTCTTCAAATGCAATTTTGTGTACTTTGGTGGTGGAAGGTCTTCTCAAAAATATCTCTCTTGGTGTGAGCCCGGCTTTATTCCTCTCGGTAATGTCAAGGCCCCTCATTCGAGCGGCGGCGAAGATACCCATGGTCTCAGCATCCCCCAGCTGCGCAACAAGGTGCAGCATATTCTCCCCTGGCAGTTCAGGGAGGAGGTAGTCCGCTCCGCTCTCAAGCAGGAAACTCAAACACGCATGCTGGTTCTGCAGCAGCGCGGCGACAAGTGACGTGTGGCCGACGCCGTTATCCGCCTCGATGTCAGCACCATTGTCCACCAGGAACTTGAGCACGTCAAAGCTGCCCCACCACGCCGCCAGCGCCGCCGCCGGCGTGTCGTTGACGCCCGGCTTCAGCGCCCGCGAGTTGACGTCGGTCCCGGCGGCGACGAGGCGCTTGGCCACTTGGATGCAGTCTGTCCTGCAGGTCCAGTGGAGCGGCTGCCACCCGATCACGGGGTCGCGGTAGTTCATGTCTGCCCCGTAGCTGGCCAGCGCCTCAAAGCACGAGATTGCGGCAGGGTTCTCGCCCTTCTTGAGGCACAGAGATAGCGGGCGGACGCCTGTCAGGTTGTCCAGGTCCGGGGCGGCGCCGGCGTCGAGGAGGGCGCGCAGGCTGGTGTCGTCTTGGCGGACTGCTGCCCAGTGGACTGCTGTCATTTGGAAGATTGCATCTTTGTGGTCCAGTTCCTCCTTCGTGAGTGTCTTGGCAACCTTGTGGATGTCGCCTTGGCAAATCCCTACCACTACCTTGCTGAGGAATGAGAGCTCAAGGTCTTCCATGTATTTTGTTGTGGAAATCAGGTCGCTAAACTGTTTCAACATTTCTCCTTCGTATCTCCCGGAGAGGAGGTTGGAAATGAAGAAACAGCCCGCAGACCTCCCGTAATCATCGACTTGATCTAGGTCGGAGCCTTGCTGAAGGAGAAATCGTGTGGATTTAATAAATCCCAACTCTATCGCAATGTGCAACGGGCCCCATCCCGTGCCGGGGACAACACAGTTGATGGAGTCTGGATCAAGCTTGATACACAGCTTCAACGCCTCTAGATCGTCCGTCTTGACCGCGAGCATGATCGTACCGGGGAAAAAGTCGATGCGCCGCTTGAACACAAGCTCAAACCTCGGGCTCCCCTGGATCGTCCTGCTGAATGTGGCTGATATGGCGTAGTACACGAACCAGCCAGGGAAGACATACTTGACCTCCAATGAGGTCCTCCCTTGTTCGAGGCAGCTGAGGGAGTTGCACTGTGGGCCCTTTGCTGGCTGGCCCGAGTAGCCGATGAAAAGCATCCCGAGAAGCCCACTTCGGAACCAGAGGTGCTGGGCTGGCCGTGAATGGCACGTGCAGGGGCAGGTTGGCGAACATGTTGCCCGTCTCCGGTTCTGCATGACGAAGCTGACGGGTGATATTGCCCCAAGGGCTCTGGCACCGGCTTGGAGGCTTGTCACGACCGTTGGGACAGGACCTGGGTTTCTTGCTGCAACGTCGCCTCTGCTGCCCCTGGATTTCGGAGATTTCGGCAAACGCACGTGTGTGCTATTCCCAGGAGAAATCTTCTGCCCATCAATTCTCTCCAAGACTTTGGCGACGCTGTTCTTGTGATCTTCCACATCTGTTGCTGTTATCTTCTCGTGGTCTGCGCGCTCCACAAACGGCATCGCGAGTCCCAGGGCAATATCGCAACTCGACGGCCTCTCTTGCTTTTCCTTCAAAATTTCTCGTTTTGTCTCCACTTTGATCTTGTGAGTGTCCAGTTCCGCGAGCGACTTTTGGCCGTCGTCTCTAGTGATTCCATGCATCTCTTTGAGATCGAGCTGTGCCAAAGAGATCACACTGTGAAGCAGAAGGCACTCATGCAACATAACTCGTACATCTCTCAAGTGATCCTTGAGGCTTGCCGATTGGCCATGGCCAGACAGCACCCTCCAACGCGTCCTCGCATGGCGCGCCTCCAGCAAATCTGCTACCAAGCTCTCAACTGCAGTCAGAAGTTTTCCTGCTTCGGCCAGAGGTCGTTCGAGGTCGGCGAGGAGCTCAGTATGTTCCTTTTCGGTATCTTGTATCGCAACCTCTGTGGCTGCGCGTGTGTTATCGAGAATGATGATGAGGTCGGAGAGCTCGTTGTGCAGTGCATATATAAGAGGGGGTGTTTTAGGCCATGATTCAATGACAGCATTTGTCCGGCCGGAGAGCCTCACACTGGATTCCAACAAGCTTGTGACACCCGCCATGGTCGCATATAGATCCATAGTGGCATTTTGAACCTTTTGGCCTGTTCAAGGCAGCAGAGGTCATCGTGATGCCCGATGTAAATCCGCTGCGGCCACAAGTTCTCCAAACTGAAGCTTGCGGAGGGCGGCCAGAGCCTCTTGTACGATCGGTCAGAACTTCTTCGCGTCACAATCTGGAGCCGAGGAGCGGAGTCTCCACACCACGGCAACAATACGGTGGTATCTGTCTAGCTCATTTCCAAGTACACTTATCTTTGGCCCCCACGGCAATGCCAACGGTGAGGACAACGTCTCATTGGTATCTAGCCCAAAAGCTCATTGGACGTGGTAGGGTTCTGTGCAGTTTAGCCTGTACATGGGATATTAAACAACGCGCCACCCGGGCCCCTGGGCCGCGATGATCCTTCCCGCGCCACGCTTTGCACGCTGTGCTTCTGTGACGCGGAATGTTGGTAGCTCTTAGTGTGTTGCTAGAAACAGACGAAGGATCTAGCTTCACCCTCCCCGGCACACCACTGCCAACCCCCTCTCAAGCGTGATATTGCCGCTCGCGACTGGGAAATTCCCCTGCTTACGGAATGCAACCTTTCAAGAGACACTCCTACTTGTACGCACAAGCTTTGATAACTCGGATGCTGAGACAAACAGAGGTGGGCATGTCGAATTTTGATAAGACTGAGTACTTACTTAAGTAGGTTAGTTGAGTGAAGGAGAATCGTACGACTACCTCAGGCGTTGAAAAATGTGCAATAGAGTAATGCTCTTGCTTCTGAAAACATGAACATGGAGAGGGAAGGTACAAGCAAGCGCTGTGGAGGAAATCTTAAACCATAGTCTGAACGCATAGTCACATGGCTCAGCCGGTCCAAGTCAGAGCTTTATGGGTATCTCAATACAAGAAGGAACGAAAATTGTAGCAGAGAGACAAGCATTGAGAAATTATTTACAAACTGGTCAACCATGCAGAATAGGCTTTCGGAGATGGGAAATATTAGATCCATGTACTGCTCAAGTGAGGTACAGGATCCATTTACTGAGGTATAGATCCGAGCAAGTGGCGTGTTTGGCTTCTAGGATACATCATTGATGCGTGAGTAAATCTGAGCCACTGGTTGCTTGGCTGCGTGATTTCACATCGAATCACCCTGGTACGATGAACATCCACAAGCCTCTGAGGATGCGTGGAGGACCTTACTCACGGAAGTCCTTTATTGATCAGATCATTCAGTTGTATCGGGCAAGGTTATCTGGGGCTTCCACCGTATGTTCTACTGCATTCGTCTCAAGGACTGTGAATCTGTTATTCAACTCGCTTAATGCTGCAAGGCACAGCCTCGCTGCTGGCTTCGGCCCGAAGAATGGTGATTCGGCAATGCCACCGACGGAAACCTACCCGATCCTAATCAATAGTTGGCTTATGCTGAATCTTCCAAGCTGCAGACATATCCGAAACCCCCAGCAACACTGTATTTTGTTTGCCCTATCTGCGCTCCTTGATCTCGAACTTCATGTGTAAAGCCGGGCAATGCGTTATAATTCTCAAATGGCCTGACTTCAAGAGTTTCTCCGCCTGGTGCAGCCTCCACGAAGCATCTGTCAGCTAATTCTCGCAGAATAATCCTGAGTCATGGTGGCCGGTTCCCCATCGTTATCCGCGAAGCTTCAGCCTTTCATCGAAGTCTTTTCCGTTTGCGTTGGACAATTGGTGCGGCTTTGGTCTTTTTTAATGAGACTGTGCAAAGCCTCCGTGCAGAGCTGTGCGTTGATTTACGCGAAATCCAGTCCCGAGATTCCTAAAGCTTGGCTGCAGAGCGAGTGCCATCCGCCGTCTTGGCAGGTGAGCAGGTGAGCAGGATAAGACCCAGCCGACGGGCTTTCTTACCAGGACACAAAAGCCAAGCCCGGGGGAAGGTCGACAATTGGAAATTCATGAGCTCCACCGAGTTCCGAGGTCCTTGATAAGCTTAGTACGATTAAGCATATTTTCCAACAGCCGCGAGTGCTCCACTATGGTCTCGCCCACCCAACGAAGACGATGTTGAAGGGAATCAAGAAAATGAGTGGAATACGAACTTCGTAGTGGTGGAAGTTGACGAAGACGGGAATCTCCGCCAATGGCATCGCCAGTCAGTAATACGAGTTGGCTTTGGCTGTTGTTCATCAGTGTCAGAATGTGCACCAAACCGGAAAGAAAGCCAGAACTCGATCAACATAAATACCATGTGTTTTTCAAAGAAAGCAAGATGGTTTAGGACCTCAGTCTTTGCAGTCATCTTTGGATACTGGACGACCGGATTCTGACCATTAGCTTTACGAACATCGACTTCACCATGTTTGTCAACCCAACCCAGCTTCTCGCTTTGGCCTCAGCCCTGCCACTTGCCCTGGCATGCCTGGGCTATGAAGGCGGCGTCCCAACGGCCACGGCATCGCACTCGAACTCGGCCCCCATCACGGTCAAGGCGGGAGAGACATTCGACTGCGGATGGGCCAGGTACGACCGTGGCTCAGGCGCGTGTGGTAGTGGTGAGGGCGGTGATGCCGATGCTGTATTCCTGGTGCAGGCTGGAGGCACTCTACAGAATTGCATCATTGGCAAGAACCAAATGGAGGGAGTCCATTGTCTGGGTGCTTGCAACCTCAGGTTCATCTGTGAGTTTTCTCCCCGATTACGTATGGACTGTTTTGGTCCGCGCATGAGCCAGAATCCGTGACACTGTACTTCCAAGATTGCCCAGGGTGTATTCGGATGATGATTTGAAGTCCTCTGTAAATGCTAACACTTAGTAGGGTTTGAGGATGTGTGTGAAGATGCTATCACGATTGTATGAATCCTTCCGTTGCCCTTCCTTCAAGAGCGTAACTGGATCGGCATGTTTCTGACCAAATCCACAGAAAGGAGACAAAGCTGGGCAAGAGTCCTGGATTATCGGAGGTGGCGCATACCATGCTAGTGACAAGGTTGTCCAGCACAATGGCTGTGGTACTGTGAATGTAAGTCCATGTCTTCCCACGTCGAGCGACATCAAGACGGCAACGATGTGAGTCCATTCTAACATGAGTTAGATCATCAACTTCTACGCAAATGACTACGGAAAAGTATACAGGTCGTGTGGAAATGTAAGTAAAACATCATGATTAAGCATTGCAGTCCCTGGGTCCAGGCGCGGGCGCTGACTTTCTTCACAACAGTGCTCCAGCCAATGCAAGCGCAACGTCTACATCGAAGGTACCACAGCTTATGACGGAGGAGAGGTTTGCGGTATTAACTCTAACTACGGCGACACGTGCACGCTGAAGAACGTCTGCACCGATGCCGCTCACCCGTGTACCTTGTACAATGGCTGCAGCAACAGCTGCGAGCCATCCAAAGTTGGTTATTGCACAGGTTGAGCAGGGATCTGTTGATAATGACGTGGATTACTCTGTTCTCTGCAGTAGAAATTATTGAGTAAAACTGGTCATCAGTCAGCGAGTCCTAGTGGTACCATTTACTTTCGTGGGGCGGCCGTTGAGAAATTGAACTTTTTCCAGATATGACTTCGTACCGCGGCGCGCAGATTCTAGTGTTAACCTATTGTCACTTAAAAATCCTTTCCCTTTCTCCTCGTCTGATACCAGAGTCCTGCTTCCTGATTTGAAGATGAAATATAAGTGGTTGAGTGAGTATTGGCGGTTCGTGGTGAACTGCTCGGAAATCCACATTTTTACGTTCTCCGAGATCTTTCTCGATACCAAGCCTGTCTGCGTTATCTTTCAAGATTTATGGGTCGCAGTGATTTCACACAGGGAGTATAGCGGTAAAGGTTCCGATCTCTTCGGATGCACCACCTATCTAAACATTCGATAAATACAGCAGCTCATAAGGGGGTATCGGGGTATGCCATTCAGACTCAATCGAACAACATTATGGGCAGAAATACAAGAAACAGACGCTGTGATAACCTAACCAGCTTTTATGCCCAATCATACAGAATTCGAGCTAAGCTCAACTTCGGATCCCGTAGCATCTCGGTCTGCGGCATCTTTTTGTAGCTTGCTACTGCTCTGTCCAGACTCGAGTTCCTGCCTCGAGCTTCCCAATTTCATGTTGGAAGCCCGGCGGTTACCCGAGTTGAACCTGTCCCCGGTATTCTTCAAAATGTACGAATTTCGCGAAAGTGATTTTCGTGTGGAGAGCCATTGGACAAATGGTTTGATGCCACTCAGACAAGCACAGAAGATTGCTGTTGTAAGCTCAGCATTGCTCCATACTGCCACTCGAACGTTGTCATCTGGAAAAGTGGTGTCAGTAGGTCAAGTGTGTGGAGGTCTGAGGATATTGTCTTACATGTTACATCCGAGGTCCTTGCAACTCTGATGATACTATCCAGTCTCAGAATAGTAATCAAACACACTCTGTATATGAAGTTAGTGACGTCGATATTCTCAGTATCTTGACGATCGATACTGACATGATTCCAATGCAGAAGACGCCAATAACCGCAATCTTCTGTCTCATGTTCATGTTCAACTTGAGAACTGTTGGCACAGGTATGAGGAAGATGATGACATCAGTGACGATGTTGATACCCGAGTGGGTGAGCCAAAGCCCCTGTCTGCTGATGCACTTGTCGGTGGGCGAAGGCTTCCAAAACCCTGACACAGGAACACAGAAGAATATAGTGGCGAAGACTGAGGCGATGCCATAGCATACACACACGACTATCATGGCCCAACAGACTCTCGTGACTTTCTTTCCAACCAGGAATCGGAGGAACTGAAGGAGGATCGATGCCTTAATAGCGGCCAGTGAGACGGCGTAACAGAGGATGCTTGCCCACAAGTACTGATGGATGGTGGTTAGTCGGTGCTCTCCTCACGGTTTGTTTCGTGGCTTGTACTGACCATGAGCACTTTAGACAGGTCTCCGAGGGCCACGTCCTGTATTGGAACACCCAGGCCATATGGCAGTTCTAAGAATAGTCAGTGTCAAAATCTTTGACTCGAGGTGGACCCAACTCACGGGCGCAGACAAACACATTGTATGCTAGCATCCCCATCTGGTACGCGTAGTCAGCCTCGAAGCCGTCGTCTATGATGATATCATGACTCAGAATGCAATCAACATGTCTTACCAAAGCAAGGATAAGTACAGCATCATCGTGCTTTGCCAGTTTGATGATGCGGACTCGGGCATATAACCTTAAACCCACAGACGCGCATGCGATTAGCGAGAAAGCTACCGAGGTACCAACTATCAGGTTGAAGGTCGCTTGGGGGGCCATCGAGTATGTCAGATGATCAGAATGGTTATGGGAGAGGAAGGCTAGTCGAAAGGTCGTCCATTCGGCTCAGACGGTGATGAGTTGGTTGTCAGAAGTCGAAGCAGGTGAACGTCGTCTGGAGTGGCAACAGGCGACCCTTCCTAGAAGAAGAGTGAAAAGGCCGGTCTTCAGCTCCTCCTTGACGTTTTCTTTGTTCGCGGCATGGTATAAAATAGCACGCGCGGCCAAACCTGATCGATTTGATCGACCGCACTAAGACGTTCATCGTTGCCCCTTGCAGGACTCGAGATACGCACGGCCAACGCTCTGGGCGCCCGCAGCTACTGTAGCACACCAAAGCGGGCCGAGATCTCTATACCGAAGCCTGTTGTTGTCCACAGGCTTTGAAGACAAACCCTGAATTACAATGGTGCCCAAACGTTGTAGGCCTCCATTTTTGCGGCTGGCAAGGGGGGTAGCAACAATCCCGTGACGAATTTCCACTGCGGGAAAAGTTGGCCAGGTATATGCGGTAGCGAGCAGCCGGGGCAGCATTCCGGCTGATACTGTAGGATCGCTTTAGATGACAGCTGCATGAGCAGGGCCCTTTATACCGCGCCTCTTTATGCAATGGAAAAGCCTAGCGAGGGACCCCAGGAGCTGCTCGCCTATCGGGGATCAGAGAGGAGGTTTCCGGGCTCATCCAGGTCCGAGCTTTGCCAATGCGCAAAGCCGTCACTCTGCCCTCATTCAGCCATTCACATATGCGCAGGACTTGGAGATGGACCACGCATCTGAAAGGAGTAGACCGACAACAAAAGGGGGCTGATTAAAATGGAAAAAGACCCCTTTCTTCACGTTCATCTGATGTGTTTACTACCAAATGCCGAGCCAATAGAAGATAAAAGAATGAGGCCCGTGGTACGGGTTCTCCACTTCCACGGCGGCTATATCGTCTCCCAAGACAATTGAGGTTTTGGACGGATCGATCGCATTCTATCTCCTCGGCTACATCCGTCGAGACCCTGTTTTTAAAGCCGTGATAGCTTGCACGCCATTGTTTTGGAGTCTTGGCAAATTCATCTGAGGATCATACTCGTGTTCTGTGCCCCTCTACCATCCCCTGTCGTCTCTAACACCCTCCATACGTACGGGGAAGGTCCCGGAACACCAAAGTGACGCGACGCGAGGTGGAGCTCAAAGTAGTGTGAAGAATAGGGTACTGTGGTAGTGTGCCCCCGCCGGATGCTATGGAGCCAGCAGTAAGGTTTTGCAGAGCCGCGGTATGCCCAGCAACACGATCTAAATATCCAGTCCAGAGTAGCAGCGGCCAAGCACTATCCTATTCTGTCCTGGACATCCATGCCCAAGTTACTCTCGGCCGATTTATTTCGATTCCGGGGTATGACTTGCTTTTTTATCAGAGGTAACAGTCGGTATCCCAGTGGTATAGCCCGGCATTGTGTATATTAACTCATATGAGCTTCTTTTCCCGCCGTCGCTAAAAGACTGTTCCGCTGAAATCCCTGGAAGAAGCCAGTCACTCATCACACAGGGTCCATTCACATGTGATGGCCCTGCGCCTTCGTATATCTCTGTGTATGGTCTACCGCCCCGGTTGTAGCAGCTTCAACCCGAAATATGCGAAGACCGAGCCGAAAACGCGAGCTCCCACACCCTCTCCGGGCGGCTCATCCCCTTATGGATACCGGCGACGCGGGCGTGAAACCCCACGGAGAAGCCGCACCGCACTCTCATTTCAGTGGCGAATGGTCTGAGGCCTGTCTCATACACCACAATTGCGCAGCCAGGTCTGAAGTCTGTCTCATAAACCGCATCCCGGGGAGATAGGCTTCGGACCTAGCGTGGATTACCCCCGCCTCACATCGCAGCATCTCCAACAGTTCAAGCTCACGGACCATATTCCTCGCAAGCAGGGGTTTCTTTGGGGAGAGGAGGAAGTTTTTACAACGAGAGTTTAGCTAGTTCATGCCGTCGGCATGTTCAAGTTATACTATGAGCATAGAACGAGTGGTGTTTATGGTTCAGGAATCCCAACTGTTTGGAGGCTTCCCCCCTCGCTCGACGCTGCGTCAAAGGTAGGCCCAGAACCACAGATCCGGTGAAATTAAGCCCTGCCTGTCGATCATCTCTGCTTTTCGTCCCTGATTGGGAGCATCGATCTACGTTGTTTGGATTTGGCAAGCATCATCTGGTTCTAATAGTGGATGACAATGAGATGTGTCAGTGTGCCATATTCTCAGTCAAGTGACTCGCCGACTCGGTGTATGTACACCAACTTGAAGTGTCTGTGTCCTGCTTCATACTCCCCAAACATGATCAGGCGTCTCAGGATATAGGACGAGCGAGAGCCGAGTTCTGCTTCAAGGTGGGCATTGTACCAAGGCAGATCTCGGAGTTTCTCATTAAATCGAATTGCCGTCTTAATAGAACGGTAGATATCGTGAGACATCGAGAGCCGAACTTGGAACTGTCCCGAGCCAAAAGACGGAGCTCGATGGCTCTCAGCAACATCGTATACAGTGGGGCGTGGAAAAGGGCATGCCGCCTGTAGGAAGGGAACGATCGTGTGGGACGTCCGGCGAGGCTAGCTGGAAGCTTAAGGTCTGTTCTTACCTACCTAGGTACCTGCTCTGAGGGGCAATCGGGCAATGCGAGTGACATGCCGGCCTGATAGCAACGATTGACCGACTCAATGTCCAGATCCGAAATTTGATGCCTTGCGAATGTCTGTTGAACATTTCAGATGAGAGTGAATGATGTGGGCGCCGTCTTGACGCAAAATGAGTGCTGTGATGACTGATTAGCAGAATTTACATATTGGCACGGCAGGGCAAAATTTCAATGAAATGCTGCCGAGCATTGTTTGTATGGCCAGAACTTCCCTGAAAGCTTTCCATAGAGCGTGAAAAGGTCTCTTTGATATCACTCTTAAAATTCTGCTGTCTCAGTCAAACCCAGAGTGTCGCTAAATTCTCTGATACTCGCCTGGAACGTGTAAGTCGTGTTTTAGATTGGCAATTGAAGAGTTCGCTTCTTGTATTTGAGTAGACAAAACTACAGCGTGATACATTTTGCTCCCATGCTTTGTGACCTTTAAATAACCCCGAATAAATGAAAGAAAATCGGCACTAAAGTTCAGCGGAGCTGCCTCTGTAAATGTCTGGATGTGTAACTCTGCGGGAGTTGAACGGGGCTATGCACGTGGAACTCTACTTAACTCGTACTGCGTATGTCCACAGATTTGAGATCGGCTGCATGCAAAAAGGTCTTTCTGTTGTTGCCAATCTTCGCTGCATTTCATTGGTGAAGAGAATGGTGTCGAAAGCAGCCCCGTATTTCAGAATGGCCTGTTGGTATTCCAGTGATGGAACATCAAAAGTTATGTCCTGGTATTCTTGAGGAAACACGGCGTTTCCGCGCGGGGCTCAATACTCAATCCTTCAGATTCCAGCCCGACGTAAACTCAACCCCCCCTCAGTTTACGGTGATATATTATCTATACTTATAAAGCATACTTAGGAACTTCAAGCATACTTAGGAACTTTAAGCATATCTAAACCTCCGGAGAGGGAAGGTGATGGGTCTACAAGCCCTTCAGGACTGAGGACAGGGAATTTGGGTTGTTGTGGAAATTTCATTTATCTTGTTGACGGTGCCGAACACTGCAATGGCATAACTATACATACATAAATAGCATGGTGCCGAAGACCCTCATGTCGCCACGGAGAAGCATTTCAGTGACCTTGTGGATTTCCTGACATCAAAAATCCCGGATCTCACAACGTAGTCCCCCTCACGATAGAAATCAGCCTTGAGAATAAATGACGTTGGCAGCCATACGACGGCGAGAAAACGAGCACCACGTCTTCAAATTCTGTCCAGAAATCCCAGAAACATTGTGTTCTACGTCTACAAATCCCAGAACATTCCCGTTTTCCGTTTCGTGAGAAGCGCCATGACGCATGAACTTCTTCAAAGCTGTCTCAGCTTTTTCATGTGCCTCGAAAGGCACCCCTCAATAGCAGTTTGATTTGAGGTACCAAGAGGGTTCATGATGAGACTGACCTGGACATGATGCAGATACGCCCCAAAGACTGGCTGGAGATGTCCGGATATGGCGATTTCGTGGAGACGCGCAACAAAGAGGCCGGAGAGCCCTATGACGACGGCGCGAGGACATGCCCGGCTCAAGTCATCACTGCCTCGTCGATGTACTGGGGTATGTTCTCGGAGAGGGAGATGAGTGATATACAGCCCGACGAAAGGAAACGAGGGCGGCCGCCGTAGTTCTTTGACCCTTGAGGGCGAACTGCAGGTTTCACGCGGGTGCGCTATGACCTGTGCAAGGCAACGAAGCATGCAAGTTGCCTCTTATGTGCGCGACTTGACGAAGTTTGGAATAATTTAGATTCCAAGATCATTACTGAAATTTCAAGGGTATATGCCGGCTCCAAAACCTCGGAGCACCAAAGAAGCCGCGCTCCGGACGTTCCCGTGTGAAAAACCATCGACTTCGAGCCCTGCCCAGCTCTCCTCCTCACAACGCCCACGAGTCCGATCAGCCAAGCTCAGCTGCATCATCCCACAGTTCCTCGTCACCTGGCTCGTATGCCGTATCTCCAGCACCGCCGGCCCGACCCTCGATCAGACTCGCCTTGCTCGGTGCGGGAACCTCGATACTACCTAGGCCTTCAAGGACACGCTTGGCCTTGTCTGTGACTGCGTTCACAGCAGCCGTCTCGGCGCGGATCTGATCCAGGCGGGTCTGCATGGTCTGGATGAGGCTCTCCCTCGCCTGGTGGGGCCGGTACTCATTGATGCCGTGGTGCATGTTGAACAGGATGGTCTGAATATCGCCAGCCTTCTCGAGAATGCCATCGGGGTTGATGCTAGCAGCACCGATGAGCTCCAAGAAGTTGAGAAGTACGGACTTTGCGAGACGTTTGAGGTTCAGAGCCCGTTCACGGTTTGCATCTGAAGAGGTGTGATTGGCGGGCGTGGATTGGGATGCGCTGGGCACGAGACGAGGCACGCCCATCTCCTCGAGGGTGGGGAGCTCATCTTTGAGCTGGGTATTTCGTCAGCGGCTCGTCCACCCGACATCATTAAAAAATTTGAGACTCACGGTGAAGCGATCGCCGTAGAGCTTCCAAGCGCCTTCTGCAGGCTCGGGCGGCGGCTGTAAATGCCTGAGGTCCGCTGGGAGGTCGGGTATGAGGGCATCGGCCTGCGAGGTGGTTTCTGGGTGGTCCTCGCACCACTTTTTGGAGATCTCGTCGTAGCGAGAGATGTTCTCAGGTGTGAAATCGCGCCAGAGAAAATCAGGTGGATTGGGGTATGTGATGGAGATGTTTGGAGGTTGGTGCTGCGCCGGGTCTGCCATTTTGTCGTCTGCGGGTGAGTGCTTCCACCACTATCAGCCCGGCTGATGTGGTCAAGGAAGAATTCGGGGGATCCTAGTCGTGTTCAATGTGAGGATGAGTTGAGTATGAGGTGGAGGGTGATGATTAGAAAAGAGGTGTGTGCAACGTTTGTCACCGTTCTCACGAGGGAGGAGGCAGACTGGTCCGCGGCTGGCGATCCATGCGCCCCGCCAGTGGGATTGGAATGCTCTCGCAACAAACGAAAGATGAATGCAATTCAGTTCTGAATGCAATCCATGTACCTCCCGCCGCCGTGAGGTTGCGAAGAGGGCGTAAGGTAGGCGGAGGGTCGACAGTTGCAATTGTAGAGCTGGAGTGACGTTTTGGAGACGGGCAAGCAGTCAAAAAGATGCCTGCCGGGAGAAGCCTAGCGCCGGCCCTCGGTATGTACCTGGCACGCCTGGAAGCTACCCTGGTGTGCCGCTGCATGGGCGGTGGGCAGCGTTGCTCCACCTTTGCTTTTCACTGTGGAGCTTTGGTGAGAAAGAAGGGCCGACAAGGCAAGACAAGACCATCAGGATCTGGCTTCCTCCTAGCAGATCAACGCATCAAGACGCCAATCACAAGCAGGCGGATGTGGGCATCCAGACTGCGACTACAATCTCACTGACTGACTGCCTGGTCGCGAGTGAGCATGAGCAGTGGCAGCGACTGAGCGGCGCAGAACACGCAGGAAAAGCAGTCAGTTTTCGCGACGAACAGTAGCGACAGCAGACATAACCTCTGACTAGCTCTGTGTCTCCACATCCCTTGCACTTTACGACTTCGTCTCGACCCGTATCGTCCCACGGAATCCCACGACTCCCCCAAAATGTCCGACGCCCGCTCCCTCCTGCGCCAGCAGCGCGCAGCCCGTCGCATCGACCACCCCCACGCCTCCTACACCGACGCTGGCAAGCTGACCTGCACCGTGTGCCACGAGCCCCTCAGGAGCGACGCCCTGTGGGACGCCCATGCCCGCAGCGTCGGCCACCGCCAACGGCTGCTCGCGCAGCAAAAGTCCAGACAGCAGCAGCGGCCGCAGCAGCAGCAGGCCAGGCCGCCTGCCAGCACGGCCAGCGCCAATGGCAGCGGGCCCGAAAAGTCTAAATCCGGCAGCACGGACACCCTGAGCGACGAGGCACTGCTGGCACAGATCATTGGCGGGGGAGTGCCCGCAGGTGCAGGTGCGGGTGGAGGGCAAAAGCGTAAACATAGGGACGCCGACTCTGACGTGGACATGGACGACGTGGACGACGCTGAAGAAGAGGAGGCCATACGCAAGAAGCGAAGCAAGCAGGACATCAGCTCACCGACAGCAACCTCCTCCTCCGCGGCTGCTGCTGCTGCCGCCATGCCAGACACCGCCGCCGTGACCGGCAGCAATGGGAAGAATGACTCGCAGGCGGATGCCGACGCAGGGAAGAAGACGCCGCCGTCATCTACGCCCCCAGGCCTTTCGCGCCGGGCGTCAGGGACCCCCTCACACGGCGTGGAGCTCCAGATACCCTCAAGACCAGCTACGCCAAATACGAACGGGGCGTCCGGGGGGTCGACCCCGAGGGGACCACCGATTGGAAGGAGCCCACTCATACCGCAAGAGGGTCTGGCTCCGGGACCAGCAGCCACATCGGCCCCGAGGGCTTCATTCGTGACGACTGCTACGAAGTCCGCAGGGACAGGACCTACAGCAACAACAGCCGACGAGGACGAAGACTGGGCCGCCTTCGAAGCAGAGGTCGTCAACGCCCCTCCACCACCAGCAACAACAACATCCTCGACCAATCCTGCCGCCACATCATCAGCCGCAGGCTACTCCGCCGACGCGGTCATAGCTGCCGCACCGCTGACGGCCGAACAGATCGCCGCCAAGTCCCGGGAGGAGGAGCGCGAGGGGCGGCGGGCGCTCGCTGATGCGCAGATCGAGGACGACAGGGAAGAGGCCACGAGGGCGCTGGAGGCCGAGTTCGAGGAGATGGAGGAGCTCGAGGCCCGCGTCAAGAAGCTCAAGGAGAAGAGGGAGGCCATCCGGCGGGGCAGCGCGCCTGCTGCCTCTGTGGCTGTCGCGGAGGGCGAGGAGCCAAAGGAGGATGCCGATGCCTCTGGGACTGGGGCTGGGGCTGGAGAACAAGGTGATGGTGATGATGACGACGAAGACGAAGATGACGAAGAGGAGGACGATGACTGGGCGGGTTTCAGGTTCAGAGCGTAAAGGGTGGGTGTTTGTGAAAGCATTGCATGCATGGCCTGGCGATTGTGGGTTCAAAGTGGGAGCATCTATGGAGGTCTTTTCCAATGTGGGCGTTACGGGGACAGGCTGTTTGAAATATATACTCGATCCATTGCACTGCATAACACATAACACATTCTATGTGCTCAATAATGCTGCGTAATTGCCGTTTCCAAGACCGCACAATCCTGTGGAGCGGCCGATGCTCAACTCCCAGCCGAAGAAATCATCCTGGGATGCCACGGTAGACGATCCTGCTCGCCCAGATATGATTGGTAGTTCTATACCGCCAAATGTTGAAACCAAACTCCGTCCGGCCCATGATGCTGTTTAAAACCTAGCACGCCCAATGGCCCCAGTAGATGCCCAACCAAAAAGAAGAACGCCATCCATGTCAATGCTCGCCGTTAACAAAATCATCTACTTTCGTCTTGTCTCGTCGAGAATCATCCCATCATGTCATATCAGCAAGTTTCTAGTCCTCATGACTTACTCTCACTCACTGTCACCGGCTCACTCACCCACCCACCCACGGGTAGGCCAACACCTCAGCTCGCCTGTATCTCCCCCTTTCCGACCCTCTCCCAGAAGCGCCGCAGTCGCCAGACGCGGCCGACGCCGCTGCGCTCCTCCCACCGCCGCCGATCCTCGGCCTTTTCGCGCCACCGCCGCTCCCACACGCCGCCGACCCACCGCCGCATGCCGTCGCGCACCTGCTCACGCTCGACGGCCCGCCTCTTGGCCACCAGCGCGGGCGCCACTGACCCGAGCGGCACGCACTCGGGTGGCAGCACGGATCGCGCAACCAGTGCCTCGGGCTCAGGGCGGGCGGCCAGCCGACGCGACAGCCGGATGGCCGTCAGCGATCGCGCGAGCCGTCGTGACACCACGGTGGTCTTGGTTAGGAAGATGGAACGGTGGATGAGGTCGGTCAGGGTCGGGCGGGAGGGGCTGGTCAGCAGCGGCGGAAGGACGTTGCGCGCGTGGCGGAGCCGGAGCCGGTGGAGGATCGGCGCGAGGGCCAGGGAGCGGAACTGGTGGGATGTCTGGGAGGAGAGATTTGTTAGCTGGAATTCTGAGCGAGACAAATCGGGAGACGCTGAGGAAGCAGTAGGCCAGGATGGCAGGATGGCAGAACGACACGAAGGTCTCTACATGGCTGCTCTCTCGAATTGCGCCCACAGACAGGAATCTACATTGCGTTGGCGCCCATAGTACGGGGGCTTTCATGGGGATACGGAGGCCGCACCATGGAGAGCGGTCCCCTCCTGGTTCAGATTGGACAGAATTGCACTCACCCTCGAGGTGGAAAGCAAATCAGACACGTCAAGAAAGCCCAAGACGTGGAGCAACACCTCAGTCGGAAGCACGGGCAGGGTCAGCCTGGCATCACGCCCAGCAGACAACATGACGAGGTCCTCGTAATCCCGACCCGGACTCGGGGCACTGCTGGCGCCGAGTGCATTATCGCCTGCGAGTATCGGCTGGCGCCAGTCCATCATGTGTTGACACTCAGCTTCTTCAACATCCCACGCGCTGCTCCGGCTGTTGTGGCGCGAGTGCTCGTGTGGTGATGGTGGTGAGGTCGGTGGAGCCGGTTGGGCATCGGCGGCCGAGCCAGGGGTCGATGGAGCAGTGGCAGGCAAGAGCAGAAGTGGTTCGATCGGCGCGGAAGCTTGCCGCGGGCGCTGTGGTGGCGGGGAACCATCGACGCTGGCAACACAGCAGGCGGAGCAGGCTCGCCTGCGTTTGGGGGCGGGATATTGGGGCTCGGCAGGCGGAGGCGCGACCGGTGAGACAGCAGCTGTTGGCGTCGTTGCCCGTAGCATCTGTGTGGAGAGGGTGAGGTGGCTTGCCTGGTGGGCCAGCTGTGTGGACTGTGTGTCGTCGTGTGGGAGCACCGTTCCTGCAGTAGCAAGGGTTGACGAGGCGAGAGCCGGCTGGAGGGAAAGAGGCGCTGGCGAGTCCATGTCTCTCGCCGTTGGGTACCGAGGCTTGGTGCCGTGGAATGGCACGTAATGGCTGTCGGCTGCAGCGCCGTCACGTCAGGTGTCGAGGGAAATTGGCTGTCTCTGTCCGGCGCGGGTTTCTGGATCCAGACTTGGGTACGGTTGTCATCCACGCAGGTACGCCCGATGTCTCTCGGAGACCTACAGGTGCACGACAGGGGCCAAGGGACTCGTCACTTCGCGTGGTGGGTCGGCCGTTGAAAGGAATGTGACACGCGCGACGGAATAGGTAGGTCGGCGGTGCAATATCAAGATTGAGGATCGCAGGCGGCTAAAAGGTGACAGGTCATGGCCGACTCGGGCGCAAGGGTATGCTGAGGGCTTTTTGCCGGTATTTGATGAAGAATTCAACAGCCGAGGACGGACGGGACGAAAAGGAAAGTGCAAAGTAAAACGCCTTGTTTCTCGTTAGCTTGGGCCACACCATATGACGCCGGCCAGAGAGGGCGAGGCAAGGAGAAGGACAGCCACGAACCTACCGCAGAAGTCAAATGTCCGGGAATGGATACGCGCGTTTGGATAGAGTTCGAACTAGCGTGTAAACTATGGGCGGCGAGGCGATGATCTCCAGGGCGAGCTGAAGTGATTACTGAATAAGTGTAGGCAACAATTTGGAGATGATTCTAGGGGGTCTAGTGGTGTCTGTGGGTTGATGGCTCCAGGGGGAGAGAAGGGGGGGCGGGGGTTGGGACAGGCAGAGAGTAGGCACGTGCAGGCAGCAGAGAGTAGGCACGTGCAGGCAGCAGAGGGGCAGATTCGAATGAGTGTAACAGATGTTGAAGGATAAATCAAGGGATCGGAAAGGCTTTCCAGGTCACGAATAAAGGTCAGGTGATAGGTGCGAGGTGTTGTGTTTGGCGTTGTGTTGTGTCGTGTCGTGTTTGTGATCGATGTGGTGTGTTGTGGTGTCTCGTCGGCAGCCTGGCCTGGAAGCCCGTCTTTGGACGTTGGAGGGGCTGTTGAGACACTTGCCCGTTGCGTTGCGTCACGTCGCCAGGGAGCAGGGGTCGGGTCCGTTTCGATCTCGCCAATCGTTACATTCAGAAGCTGGTAGTGTGGACGTAGGCCTACTAGGCGCTGTCGCGGGTCGGGCGTCTCTGTTTAAAGTACCCGGTACTTTCCAGATCCCCAATGAACCACATAAGAGAGCGGGGTCCAGATCAGTCTGCCTTAAACTCCTTGATCACCTCTTCTTTCGACTACGGATGCATGACAACTCATCATATTGACCCTGTATCGAGCAGCACAGTAGCAGGGACAGATAGTATAGTCCCTGGAAGCCCTCCTTCGTGATTAGGTTCCCATCTCCTCCCATTCCCGTCCCGTCCAGGTTTGTAGCTGGGTACACTGTACCGGGCCGCCGTATTTGGAGAAGCATCGAGTCCTGTGTCCAGTGTCCACTGCTCTGTCGCCTTCCCCAGTCCGGCTGGCTTGGCGACGGCCCGCAGGGTATTTATGGAACTAGACAAATTGCTGGTGGGGCTGGCAGTATGACGCTGCGGGGTAAGCAGAGTACGTACCGTTCCTCGCCGTACCGTTCCATAACCATACCGTCCCATGTCATGCCGACTGCCATGTGCTTTCTGGTGTTGTACTCTGGCAGTCTGGGTGTGGTTTCGGCCAAGGCAGTCTACACGTATGTGTACGTACTGCCTCGGTACATGGCCTCTGGTTCACCCGATCGTACAGTATCGTATGGGTTGTTCCGTGTGGTCTTGCACCCACATCCACCTCTTCGCACCCACCCGCGCAGCCATCACAGGCCTCTTGTCAGTTACACGACACCTACATAGCACCGTTGTGTTTGTCCTGTGGCCCGTCTCCGGTCTCGTCCCGCAGCTGTCAGTCAGTCAGCTTATCAGTCAAGTGATTTAGTCAGTTGTCGTATGTAATTCGCCCATGATGCCCCGCCCAGGGAAACACACGCCCACGGTAGGGTTGACATGTGCGAAGGAGAAGTACACAATTGCACTCAAAACAGCCTTTAGGCCAGCTTCTACTGTGCCAGTGGCTGCTCGACTGCTCGTCTGCACGAGGATAGCTACACAAATGCATGTTTGGGACGGTGACAAATCGCCTTTACCCGTCTGCAAGACAAATGTCCTGTATTAGATATCCCATGCCGTCCCGCCTACATGCCCTGTCTGCCTTGTCCACTCCACTTAGCTGTCTGCCTCCCTGTCCTGTCACAAGGAGCAAGGCTCCATCGATATCAACAGCACCTCTGCACCTCTGCCTTTCTGTCATTTCTCAGCTTCCCCAAGGTCAGCCGCGAAAAGAGCCGAACATGCCCACCCAAGATGTCATTGCATGCCGCCCTGCCTAACATTTCTCACCGAGGTCGTATCGCGCATCTGACTATCAAGTTACTGAGCCATGCCAGCTTGTTCTAACTCATTGACGCAGATATCATTCACTCCGCTGTGACACACACGCGCGCGCACGCACACACACACTCGACACACACACACGCACACCCGAGCACATACGTACCTAGGTAGGATACACACACGTACACACACGCCCGCACACATCATCGAGCTTGAAAGACCCTCGATCGATCACCTCCGGCCCTCGTAGCCGGCGACCCTGTCACCGTTTTGTGGCACACGGACACGGCATCGCTCCCAAACACCTCTGTCGAAAAGGGAGATGCACATGTGGCTGTCCATCCCAGGATTTTCCAGTCCTTATCACTGGCCAACGGGTACGTTTTCCGCGATGCGTGCATGCATATGACGTGCGTGTCTGTGTGTCTGTATGTATGTAGGTATGTAGGAATGTAAGTATGTAAGGTATGTATGTACGTCCGTCCGTCTGTGTGTATGTGCGCATGTATGTTGATGTGGTTGTGCCTTGCCATCCACTCGTTCATTCTGATCTGCACGCTCTATTCGGAAAGGTGGTGGACCCTGTGCGACGCCGCGCCGCCGGGAGAACTTGGAGAGATTGACAAGGTATATTTTTCGGCTTGTAATTCCGACAAGGAGAGACATACAGATCATGATCTGTGTTCCATCAGATCCCGCGCATTGTCTTTTCTGGCGGTCCGCTGGCCTCCCCCCCCCCTCATCCTCCCACCACCCACCCCCCCCTTTTCCCCTTCACAACAACAACAACAACAACCACCACCACCACCACACCTTCACATCACACCTCCACACCTCCACACCCATCAATATCGCACAGCCACCTCAAAGCCCGGCAGCCGCTCAGAGTCACGTCGCACGGAGGGGGGTTAGACTCTCCCGTAGACAGCTGAGTGGAGCTGTTGTACGAGGGTGGCCGCATATTGGGCCACAGTCCACCAGACCTTTTTTTTGTGAGTGACTGATGCCCAACCAATCAAGCGCCTTACGACACACGGAGGAGGCTGAACATGAGACGCGTCTCTGCGGGACAAGCCATAAAACAGAGGAGACAAAACAAACACCGGAACCCAAAAAAGCACATGAAATGCAAATGACTTGCGTGACGCATGCAGCTTCCCGTGTCGAGTTCTTCCGTGCACCTTGTGGGTAAAGGCGCTGCCGATTCGTCGATGGTGCGTGTGGCGCGAACAGTCAGTCTATTAATGGCTCCGACGCTGAACTTCGGGCTGGTACTGTAGCCTTCGTAAATACCACGCTGGAAAAGAGAGAGAGAGAGAGAGAGAGAGAGCTGGTAAAAGGAAATTGGCACAGTGCCCGCTGAAGGTGAGGAGTGAAACCCTCCTGCAGGCTAAAGTGGCTGGCTGTCAAGTGGGAGCAGGCCAAGGATGCGTGCTTGTGGGGGTGCCACTGGGCACTGGGCAGGTAGAAAATACAGCCCACTAGAGCCTCGTGTTATGCCATTGGCTGCTTCGCCTTTCTTCAGGCGAGCGTCCAGGGATCCTCGGCATAGACTTGCCCGTTCCGGCAGTTCGCATGGCTAGATCCTCACATGATTCGTGGACCGGTGCCCGGTCCTCCCCCTGGCTCGATCGACTCCCGGCTCCCACACACCACGAGGCTGTTGGACGATGCCTTCTTCCCTGCTCGAGACGCAGTATCGTATGGCATGTCCCTCCCTGAGCTGGGAAAAATAAGGTTTCCCTTGTTGCTGGGTCGTGGGACCCCCGATCCCATTGCACGCTTACTCTCCTTTTCCTCGCCGCCGAATCAAAAGCCGCAGGCATGGTTTCATGAGCTCACACACGGAACGGGCCGTCAACAAGACGGCCGACCATATGTCGTGACCCGCGCGCGCAACCAACGGTCGGCCCAGCCGCGAGGCCAGCTACTCTCCGCTGAGTGCCTATGCAACTGGTCAATCCCATCATTTTCGGCCATCAATGTTTCCACTTTGCGGAGCGGCCTTCCCTTGGACCGAGGGGATTTTCTCTAAGCCGAGAAGGGATGCGGGTGTGCAGCAGCCTCTTAAGGCACTGCTGCTGGCATCTCCACACCTAAGGTTTAGGCCGTAAGAATTAGGGAACATTGATATTACTGCAACATAGCGCCTGTCGTCCATTCTCGGTAATATATGTAGAAAACTTTTCTCACAAGCGCAAAAGAATGACGACGCTGTGTATGGTGTGTGCCTTTTGAAACTCGGATCTTTGCCCAATCGTCCTTTTCCGTAGTGGACGAGGACTGCAATCCTGCCTGACTACCAAAAAGATAACTTCATATGGGCACACTATTATCACTAGTAGAGAGATTCTCGGAAATGACAGCATACATACATTCTCGTTCAACTCTTGACCGGTGCCCGGGTCTTCTGGTCGCTTTCATGGCCGTGATATTTCTAGGTCGGGTCGAAATGTGGCCTTCACATGACCAGCCAGGACCTAGCTTTAGCCAAGTATGCCAAATGGCCTCGTGAGAATCATGATATTGTTCTCTGACGGTTATTACTGAAATATAGGCAATGCTGGTCTCCTGCGCGGTGTGGCGTCACGAACCCATATTTGGAATTCAGGCCCTGGCAGCTCGTCATCGTCCACCACATCAAGTTGGTGGAGGATGACCGTGTGCTGCTAATACTTGTTTCATGCAGACTCTCCGACGTGTTCCATTAGGATGGGTTATGGAGAAGACTGGGGAAATATACCCATCATCATCAACAAGTAAAGTGGGTGACGTTGTCTAGAACAATTCGTCCCGCCCCAAGCCCCGCCGGTGATATACCACGAGCCTCGAGATCAATGCGGACAGACGGACTGTGGGGGGCCATTTATTCCCCTTGTTCGCACTCGCTTGACACATCACTCTTTGTCTCCGGATGCACCCTCTACCGAGGTCCCCTTTCCACACTCTCTCTCTGCGCCGTGATGTCGCGTGTGCGACAGCCCCACGGCACGGGTTTTCCTCGCTCGCCATGTCGCTCGGTCGAACAATGACTCGGCCCCTGACAGGTTACCTGACGAGGCGGCCACCGAGGCGGCCCAAGGGCCTGCAGCAAAGCAACCAGGCAAACCCATTATACCCACCCCTGGCGCGGATGGCCGCTGATCTGGCCGCCCACGGGTCACGTAGTCACGTCGGGGTCGCGTCTGGGGCGCTTTACGCGGCGGAATTGTTCAAAAAGCCGCGATCAGCGTGTGGAAGGCGGCGTTCGCGGGAGGGGAGAGGCATCGCCATCGAAGGGGCGGTTTTTTTGCTGGTTCTCCCTCCCTCCTCGCTGACATCCCGATCGTCGTGACCATACCCTCCCGCTGTTTCCTTGATCCCTGTGCCGATGGGCTTTTTGGTCGGGGTACACCTGGGTATGCGCGGTAGAGTACCTTGCATGGTTGATCCGGCCTCTGGGCAAGTCAGTCACGGCCACGTCGATAGCCTGTTCCGCTTGAGCTACCCTCCTTTTCCCATTGAGGAAAGCCTCTCCCCCCCGGCCTTGGGGAGTCAGCACTCTAATACTGTGTCCACGGTACCACAAGTCGTCCGATCTCCCACAAAAAGCCTGGACACGGTGGTGGGATGGTGGTGAGAGAGGGCGTCGTCGCGGCTTGGTGCTATCCCCCCCATCGGCTAGTGAGTGTGCATGTCACAACTGCCACCGTAGCGCAATCGATCCCAGGCAGTCAGCACAATAGAACGACGGTGGCCCCATGTGGCAACGGCGGACCCAACCTCTTCAGGCAAGTCGAAGGCTGCCTTGGGTAAAGCCAAAACCTAATGCGTCTACAGTGCCATTGTTGCCGCTGCCGCTCGCCTCGTCTCCTGCCCTGGTCTTCACTCGTCCACGGCCCTGCTGGGCAAACGGTAGAGAGTGGTGGCTCCGCATCATGGAGGTGGGCCGGCTTGCTGGATCATCTGGTACTGTGACTCTTGTGAGATGCAAGATGCGTTGTCTCACGGCTCCCTCCCCCATTCG
Organism: Diaporthe australafricana; assembly: GCA_039880735.1. Taxonomy (NCBI): domain Eukaryota; kingdom Fungi; phylum Ascomycota; class Sordariomycetes; order Diaporthales; family Diaporthaceae; genus Diaporthe; species Diaporthe australafricana. Next base: position 127,684 of record JBCEDM010000001.1, on the reverse strand, counting down.
CCTGCTGTGCCCGGGTTGGTTGGTGAGGTACACGGCTAACACGCCCAAACAAGTGGATGCTCCTGACGGCTCGGCCGGTCGCTGTGAGGGACAGTCCGCGTCTGCTAAATCGAGACGGCGCATTACCTAGGCAACCAAGACACAGGCGAGACGGGGCCGTTAGACGAGCCTGTCAGACGAGCCCCCAGTTGGGATGGAGTCAAGGCTGATGGGCCCAGGCTGATTCACTTGCCGGCTGTCGTCCGCCCCTAATGCTTTCAATGCAAGTGATATATCTGCCTCGCAGCAAAATGACATGTAGTAGGCCCGCTCGACAGGTCCTCACTCACAATCAATCTTCTCTGGGTTGTTTTGAGTGCGCTGGCTGGAATATTGAAGATGGTCCTCGCAAGATGAATCAAGCCAGCAGTTCAGCCTTACGAGGAGTGTGTGAGACATCCAGAGAAACGATCAAGGGTGCTCCTTGTGCTCCTGGAAGAAACTCCCCATAGGGCTAGGAAGCATTGTATGTCATTGACCTTATCAACATGCACATTTGAATCCCCGGTCCTTGACCCTGGCGGGCGGGGCGGGCCTAGCCTGAAGGCATCCGACCTGCCCAGTCGTGCCATGTGGTACAGACTGCTCAGCTTGGGTGAAGACCGCACATGAAGATACAAGGAGCAGATCGCCATTCACTTGGCAGTTCGTGTGGCGGCGGGATGGAACCGTCAGACCAGGAATATGCTGGCAAGGGTCATGGTGATGTACTTTGGTGGGCCGGCCTTGGGTTGCTGAACAGGGTGGGGTACTGACATGGTGATCTGCACGAGGTAGTGAGCGAGAGAAGTCCTGAGGATTAGGGTGCTGACGACCAGAAGAGGCAGTGTGGGCACCGTGGTCATCGACAGACCCATGCCCTATTCGGACCTATCCGGCTTGGTGGCCATCCCGTGGACGAGCAGGCATTTGCTGTTGCACAGCACGAAACGGCCTGCCATGCATGTATCCTCCGCACGGGGGTGCGCAATATAACCTCGAATGCGCCCAAGACGAGGTAATGTAGCGGCTATGGGAATCCCATAGCGGTGGCGGGCGTGTATTTAAACAAAACAGAGGTAATATGATCATACATAAACAACGTGGCTCCACCAGACGCTGCCCAGTGCTCAGGGCCGACATTGGGGAGCATGCGGCTGGATGAATGAGAAAAGGAATACATGTCAGGGGTCTGTAGCCCGGTATTGGGATGTGTCCGAGGGAGAAAGAGACCCGTTTCGGAGGTCTTGAAAAGGTACCTACTCGAGACGGTTCGGAATTTCCCTAGTACTGGTTGGGCAAATCTGTCCATTGACTGTGGGTTTTGACAGGTTGCAGATTGGGGCTTGCAGACAAGTCGCTGTGTCTCCCAAGAAGCAAGCCCTCGTCAACAAAGATGCTGCAGATGATGGTGCGTTGGCAATGGCTCCGGTCCACCTTCCCAGACCAGCCGGACAGGGTCGACCATCACGGTATAAGTATGGTGCCTGCTCAACGTCTTCTTGGACCGGTCGTATCATGGTATTTGCCTGCTTCAAAGACGTAAAACTCCGTACTATTTTGCACCAATTGTTTCAGGGGAAGTCCTAGGACATCCCAAAGTCAGCAAGCCCACACCTCAAGGTCACATATCAAGTCACTTTTGAAGATATTTTAGGCCTGTCACACCCTCAGTGGGTCAAACTTTAGGCGGTACGTCCTGTGTACTCTGGAGAGGAAGACGAGTACAGCCCTACCAGCCACCAAGGAGGAGGTCCACATGGGCTAACGCTTCTCAACAGTCTGGGCAACACGCCTCATCAATAAAGAAGCCATTGGTTTACCACCCTTGCTCAAACATGTGTTATTTCGAGCAAACGCGCTGGCAGTGTGGGTTCTGGAAATGGGGAAACTTCAGACAACAATGCAACAAGGAGTACCGAACCGGCGAGACTTGCGGCTTGAAGCTGGTCTACGAAACGAACTACTTGCCTGGAAACTGCAAGTTATGTGACCAATTGGACAAGAAACAGCGCCGCTACAACAAGATGGCCCAGGATGTGGAGCGCTGGAGGAGAGAAGGGAATCGCCGGGCGACCATTGAAAAGACAGAGATTGACATGGAAGAGGTCAGAATGGCGATAGAGAAACTATGGATTGAGCATGCGGATAGACTTAGAACCGTGTCGTAGAAAAGCTGGGGGAGGGGAGGGGAGGGGGGGCCTTGGGTCGTTGGGCGGTCATTGGGCAACTCTGCGTCGACAGATGATGGCAAGCATTTGGATGTCTAGAGGCTGGTTGGAAAGCAGTGAGTAATTGTAGATATCAAGACAGAAGAAACAACGGGAAAGGGCAAAAAATGTGAGGGGGGCCAAAATGAGTGTAGGATTTATCAATTTGGGGTGGGCTTTTCGTTGCGAGTTGCTGGACAGACAGACCTTGCTGGGATAGGGGCAGTGGATAGGGCCGAGGTTGGGAACTGTACACATCTCCATCACTGATGGCAGGCCAAATCCGATCTTCCAGAAGCTTACCTGAGCCGTGCAATGACCTGGCAGCCAGTATATCGGCCCAGTGACTGAAGGCAGACAGACTAGATGGGGTCCGAGAGGCAAGTCTGTCTGCAGGAATCTGCAAGCCGCATCTCACAGACCCTTCACGAGTGAGCACATGCAGTCTCAGCGGTGCCGGGTCATGCCTGGGAATGATGATGCGTGCGAGCCGAGTCGACGGGGCCCCTCCCCCCACGTTGACTTGCATCATAGTGGCCCGCACAAGGTTCTGACAGGCTCATCGGGACAGGAAGCGTCCATATGAGCATGTAAGCCGTACGAAATGGACTCTCGAGCCGGCGAATGGGATCAAGACAAGAGGTGAGGGGGGAAAAGCAGAGTGGCACCATAGAGGATACATCTGCGGGACAACAGAGATGGTAGGCCGTGACGGCTCCCGTCCGAACGGCCGTCTATGCCATATCATACAGCAGTGACATGAATTCTGATTAGTGACGACGCGATTGGTAGCAAAGCCGGACGCTAGAAGGAACAGAGCCGGAGAATTCCGCCGTGGTCCCTTGTCTCTGCCGCGGATAATCAGTTGTACGGAGCCAGGAGGACTAGTTCGTGGTGTTGACATTAAGCCCCAAATTTGCTGGCCCATCGCTCTGCTCCACGTTCGAGACGCCGCGCGCAAATGATGCGGCCATGCCGCGTCCTGCAGAGCTAGCAGCGGGCGTTGCGTGTAGGCCTAATATGTGAGAGGTGATGGGGGATGGTAGGCCGGGCTGGTCACTGGTTCGCCTAGTAGCCCGAGTCCCTTGATCAGTAGTTCGTCGGTGTCTTTAGAGGCGGCGTCGCGAGGTCCCTGTCCCCCCACAATGCACTGTTTTCCCCTCTGGCAGAGCCTCCGGAGGTAGAGTCCGCAGTTATTCGGACGATGCCAGTGGGCTGGGATACAGGTTTTTGTTCCCGCATTAGCCTGATCTTCGCCGGAACCCAAAACAGGGCCCTGAATCTCCAGCGTCGCAACGGCGGCCCCAGACTCGTGCCGGGCGAAACATGCACCGAAGCCGGAGAAGCACTGCAAGAAAATTCTGACGAAACGCAGCTGACTTGAAGCTAATCGTGCGACGGCCGATGCTAGTCTCCACCTCAAAGCAACATCAGGGAGAGTTCGTACGTGGCTGCTGCTCAATGGGTCTGGCCTGGCTGCGGCCCTTGGAAATTTCTCCATGAGGGTGTACGTGATTGGTGGCCAGGCCTGAAAAGAGGAGATCCAAGCTCAGTATACTTCGCGACTGTCGAGGGGGGAAGGGAAAGATCGGTGAGGGGGGGTGGACAAGAAAGAAGAAAAGCTTGTTGGTATTGACTGTGTAAGAATACAGATGTGCCGTCACCCACGACGGAGTGCGGCTCCTCGAGTTGGTACTGTGGCAGCGCACCCTGGCCGACACGGTGGGTCTCCCGTTGTCTCGGGTCCTGTGTGTCATCATAGGAGGTGTGATAATATGGGCAGGCGAGCAGTCGGTGACCGACACTTTACCCAGCTGCATACAGCAGCCACATGACATTGGGCATATGCTTGTCAGTGCCATGAAGTTGAAATAAGGAAAGGCTAGAAGATTGTGATGTGATGTGTCGTCCATATCCCGGTCTGCGTGAAGCCCCTGTCCCTGCTCAGTGCATCATGCCATCGCCGCTGCAGCTTCTCGAAAGTTGCCGACAAGGGCGTCGCTGGGCTCGGTTCTGATCTGTGGAACTCCCCTCTGCAGTCCTGCGGCGTCATCGTTGTACTCCTCCTCCTCCTCCTCCTCTGGGGACCAGTCGACCCTGGCCCCGGCAGCCGAGTCCTCCTCATCCGCGCTGAGCTTGCACAGCAGCGACTGGTACCGCATGTGACGTGCCTCCTGACCCACAAGGCCGTATGGGGTGGGCGGTGCCCTGTGTTGTGCGTCTTTCGGGGGTGCGATCTCAAAGATATCCACCATGTTGCTGCATCGCCACGGGTCAGTTGCTGCCTTTCAGAAGCGAGCACATGCTGCCTTGTCCGGGGGGTTCGACATACTCGGAGGTCCGGGCAACGACCCGCTGAAGAGCCTCAATCTCTCGCTGAGCCTCCATAGGATCGTTCTGACTCGTCATCTGCTGTTCACCAAAGCTGCCGTAGTGGATACCATTCGGGTCATCGAAGAGAAGGCGTGATTCCTCGTCCTAGTCATCGACCACAGCATGTCAGCAGGGGAAAAGAGGGACTTCGGGGCGGTAACAAGGAGGATGACCACTCTCACCTCGACCACAGAGTCCCGACGGCGTTGACCTAGGCATGATGCACAATTACCCATGGTGGGCGCGACAAAGGAGAAGTAGGAGGGGCGAGGCCGTGGAGAGGTGCGAAGTTGGGTATAGTAAAGTCGAGATGTCTCTTTCTCTCTTTCCGGTTCCCTTTACAGGGAACGAATTGAATCTTGCATAAAGAGCGAATAGGTAAGAGAAGAATTGGTCATGATAGGATCGCGCCCATCTAGCAATGTGCCGTGCCGACGTCGCAGTGGCGTGCTGTTTGTGATGTCGTCGCGATCTTTGATCAATCATCAATGCGAAATTGCAGTTTCCCATCCCATCATTTCCAGGCCTCCCTCTCGGCAGGCAGGTGTACAGGCAGGGCAGGCAGGCAGCTTGGTGCTCAGGTACCTAGGTACCCCCTTCTTCAGCACCTTCAGCTCCGCGGGATTGCTGACTAATTCGGCAATTCGGACCACACCACGTTCTGATTGGTGGGGCCAATGCACCGCGTAGATATCCTACCCCTGAATCCTCCGTGCTTTTGCATCCTATCCCTTGGACAGGCCTACCAGAGACCTCCCAACCGAGTTAACAACAGACAAACCTTCATCTATATAGGTAGGGAGGATATGTGATGGTATACCTCTCACTACCATTGAACAGGTGGTGCCGGACGTGCGCTCCATCCCTCGAGCCCGAATCACACCAGCTCGCCAATAACCCCGTTTCGTTGACCGATCTGTCTCCGACGAAAGTGATCCATCTCCCTTTACAACGGGCTCGGTGCTTGATTGACTCTCCTGCCGGGCCGTTTGGGGCTGGTTTCGTGATATACTCGGTTTCTCGTGTCAATAGTTGCAGTCCATCCATCTATCCCTTCACAGCGGGCCCTAACTTTGGACGATCGGAGAAGCCTCATCTTCAATGTTGAGTCGGACGCAACTGGGAGGTTTGGTTCCGTCGTGATACAGATGGCTGCCGCGGTCGATAGTAGCAATCTATGTATCTCCCTTCATGATGGAGCCAGACAAAGTGAAGTTGAGATTGATATGTTTGAATGTGAACAGCGTGATGTATAAAGAGAACCAAACTCTCGACTGACCCGTCCAGCCTGAGATATGCTCATCAGCAACAGCGTCTTCACCTCCATTCTTTGACAGCACACCCTCTCTGGATCCCGAAATGGCCCAAACAAAGATAAACACCCTTCTCACCTTTGTTGTGTTCCTCCTTGCCTCCCAGGCCCACGCCTTCGGTCGCTTTCAACGAGCTGAACAGAAAAGGGATGACAGCCCGGACTCCAAGGACAACCTTCCTCGCCCACCAAGTTACGAGTGCCCGCCTCCAGTGACTATCACGGAGACGGCCTCTATTCCCTCTTCTCTGCTTATACCTACGCCCTCTGGAAGTCAGGGTTATGGTCAACACACGACAGTCTTCCCGTCCAGTCCGGGCCAGGCCTCGCCATCCGTAGGTATAGACGGAGGCGGGAGCAGCAACACCGTTCAAACGGTTACCGAGACAGTCACCGTCACTGTCCCGGGTTCCGCTGTCACCATCCCAGGGTCCACTGTGACCATTCCAGCTTCCACGGTCACCATTCCAGGAACCACTGTCACCGTCCCAGGCTCGATAGTCACCGTCCCAGGAACCACTATCACCGTGACCGAGACCCAGCCCGCCGTGCCTCAGTCTCCTCCAGGCAGTCAAGAGCCCACTCCAGAGCCTTCCGTCCCCTCGCCGTCGGATCCCACACCGTCAACCACACCGTCAAGCATCCTGCCGTCAAATCCACCACCATCAAACCCATCGCCACCTTCTGACTCGTCTGCGCCGCCGCCGCCGCCACCACCAGCGTCAACATTACCTTCTTCACAGGCATCACCATCACCTCCTCCTCCCGCGTCTCCATCACCTCCTCCTCCTCCTGCGTCTCCATCACCCCCTCCTCCTCCCGCCGTCACGACCCCAGGCTCACACTACGGCAATGACACAACCACCACCGAGATTTTCCCCAGCGCCAGCAGCACGCCAAGCATCCCAGACACAACTGTCGTCCCGACGGTCTGCGGGCTCGTTACCGAGACCATCATCGACACGGTAACGCTGACCATCGGTCCAGGTCAGGAAAGCAGCACCCCGACCGCCGTGACTCTGACTGAAACCACTGAGGTCGTGTCGCTGCCCGCCACCCCACCGTCGTCGACAGTCGTTACAACCACCACCTCCCTCGTGGTCATCAGCGAACCGCCTCCAACTGAGAGTGAGACTCCCGTTGTATCGCCACCCATCATCCTCCCCACCCTGACGACCCTCACCATCCGCACTACAGCGTTGTTGAGCGAGTCTGAGCCCACCGTCACAAGGAGCCCTGGGTACGGCAGTGATGATGATGATAAGTAATCATTGTGGCGATGATGGTGGTGTGGAATATTGCTGCGGTTGAGGATGACGATGGGGAGCCGGAAAGCGCCAGGATTGTTTGATGTGATGCCACCGGAAACTGTAAAGCAGAGAAGTAGACTAGGAGTACTGGTGTTGGTTTGCTTTCCGCTGCCTTGGGGCAAGTCAGGCTGTGGGCCTCCTGAAAGACCCCGTCCATTTCTGTCGCCAGATATGTCACTATACCTATTTTTGTATTCTTTATTAGAACCTTTAATTTGATCAACATTCGTTCATTCAACTAGACAAGTCTCAAGAGCTAGAAAACGCTTGATCGACATAGCAACTGATCTCTTTCAAGATCCAATGTTCAAGCTTCAACGTATGACTGTACTGTAACAAAATGAAGAGAGGGAGAGAGAGAAAATTACAAATCGGAAAGGAGATGGCTCAGTACTTTGGTCTCATCGCCTTCCCCAAGACAGCTTCCAATCAATGGGACAGCTAACAGCTTACAAGCCCAACAGCCACGCTTTGTATGCCGAGTGTACTTCCGGCACCCTCCTGGGGTAGTCCACATCAGCTTGAAACTGTGAAATCGTGTCAAGCCATCGATGGTCAAATGTTGAAAGGCCTCGAGTTCGATCACTTTTCGTTCTGGTGTGATTTCCCATTCTCAAAGGATCAGGAGGCACCCGGAGACATCTCCAGAATTTGGCCGACCCTAAGGACCCGACTGAACGCCGTGAGAGGGACCAAGATACAGAGCTCAAGGGCGTTTCGGACGCCCATTCGCTCGCAGAATGGCTTCTAGTTCTTGCCACGTGTTACCTGTCAAGGTCGCGTTCTCTAGGGGTGGAGACTGCTCAGAGTCGGAGGAGCCAAGCATCGGGTTCACATTCGCAGGTCTTCGATTCTGGCGGCCTTGACTTGGGGTATCCAAGCGCTGCGTTGGGGGCAGGTCCTCCGAGATCTCTTCAATCACCTCCTGCGGGTCCCGAGTCAGTAAAATAAAACCACCTTCTTCAAATTGAATAGGCTTGCACTCACAAGGCGAGGATCATACTCAAGGGTCATTTTTGCTTTCCCTTCCCGTTGCTGAATGACTGATGCGGATTCTTCCAGTGGCGCAGAGCGTTTCCTCGAGCTTCTACGGATTGGCTGGTCTACCAGCCTAGACCCGGGAACCAGACGAAGTTGCATTTGTTCGTCCCCTCCATCATCATCCGCGTTCGAGACTGCAGCGACTTGACGTCTGTTAGGGTGTGGCCTTGCGCCCGACCGCGTGGCAGCCTCTGTAGCATCGTACCAGTCAAAGCGAGAGGTGAAGATCTTCTGTGGTCTCTTCTGCTTCTTTCTGGATGTCCCAGAAGCTGGCCGGGCTGGGGATGCAGCCAAGATCGACCTGGCATTGGGCGCGATGGGCGAGTGATTCGCACAATCCGCTTGCTCGGGGCTCTGAGAATGTTCGAGAGGCGATTCCGGCAAGTCATTGGTTTCTGCTCGCGACGAGTTTCCAGGGAGGAATTGACTGCCTGTATCGAGGGCTCCTTCGACGGGCTTTTGCGATACGGGCCCGGAACTGAGCAGGTTGATTGTCAGCCATGAAGTAGTCTGCAAATGTCATCGTACTGACTCGAATTTCCCAACGCGACTGCTGCCCGACCCTTTCTTCCCTTTGAGGCGCAGCAATGCTTTTCTGACACCATGACCATTCCCAGCCCAAGCACCTTTGAGCTCGGTGTGGTAGTCGACCGAGGACACGAACAGTTGCGTATAAAAGATATCTGGAAGCTGTGCATGAATACTGAAACTTTGTTTCAACGATTTGAAGACATCTGTTGAGATATTTTCTTTCAACGCCATGTCTTCCGCCCCAGCCCGGTCAACGTAGATGTGGAAGTCGCCCAACCCAGTGTAACTGAATTTGAGAGTGTAGCATTCGAGAAGGCAGTCCATGTTCCATTTCTTGGAATCGGTGAAGCAGACAAAGACCTTGCCCAAGAGTCGTTCCTCGAGGGCCACGAAAATTTGGTTCTATGGCTTGTCAGCATGGGAGGCAATCATCGCTCCAAACAATAAATTGGACAGACCAGATCGGTGATGAAGCCATTCAAACGAGGATTCTTGCACTTTCTGATGTACACCAAATTCTCGTTGTCGGGGGAGAGAATAGAGTGGGGAGACTCGTTGTGTGAAAGAGGCCGCCCAGATTCGAAAAGAGACTCGTGTGTGGCGTGTGAAGTGTGCAAGTTGTTCATTGAAATCTTTTGAAAACAATTCTCGGGAAAAGCACGTCTGCATAGTCACAGTGTCATCAGTAAAGAAGACTCGGGCAGGATGGAAAGGTCGGACACCTACCTGCCGAAGAAGATGAGACTTAGCTACGGGGAGACGGAACTGTCAGTCCAGCTTTCTGGGGAAATGAAAAGAGGTCGGGAGTGCATACTGTGGCCGTGACGAGCAGCTTGGCCAGCTCTACGTCGTAGTCCGGAATGTCCTCCATGGACGGATGAACTGTGCACCACTCCTTAGAAGTGGTGGTTGCTGGTCGAGGAAACAGGGATGGTTCAGACTTGGGATCAGGGCGGCAGAGGTTCAGTATCGATATCAAGGCTCAAAACCGAGGATGGCGACCGAACGATGGGAACTGGCGACTCCCACGTAGAGCTCCCGCTCCGTGGAAGACAGCGATCACAAGATGTCGTCTGTTCTTCGAGATTGAGAACAGCTGGGTTCCCCGAGTGAAGTTGAAGTGAGCGGAACAGACTGTCAGGGGCGGGCTGTCACTCAGTGTCGTCCTTGACGGAACAGGAAGGAACGACAACGGCCATGGCTCCTGCGTCAATTGACAACACAACCAGAATTGAAGAACCATGTACCGTTGGCCTCGGAATTCATCAACACCACAGTAGACCTGGACTGCACATTCTAGGAGAAGACGTTGCACAAATAGAATGCATTGCTTGTGGCATAGAATTTGACCACTGATGTCTGTCTATGTGTGGGTGTGTGCGTGCCTGAGAGGAACAGAGAGAGAAGGAGTGTAGGTAGTGAGTTACTAAGTTCCTGTCTCCTTAAAGGTCGGGATATTCTGTCCTTACACCTTGGGCAGAAGCTACTTGGATGGTTGGACGTGAAGGTATGCGGTCAAGCGAGTGACCTGTGAAGAGTGGCCTGCGACATGAGCAAACGAATGACTTCGAAGCTCCTATCACAGGCGGCCTGCCCGCCTAACTGGGCCCGTCCTGAGTGCACATCTCATCAGCCAACCACGTGGCACGGTAACGAGGTCTTTTGCTGCTGCAGATCAGGTTCAGATCCAGGCCCAAACCCTAGGAGAATAGGGAGGCAGACTCGGCCGAGAACAATCGGCGACAAGCAGCCGAATTTAACGGACCCGAGGACAATCCGATGGCCTGTCCCAAGATGCGACTGCATAGGCCCACAGTCATTGCTTGGGCAAGGCACCGGCTGTTAATGATGAGGCAAGATCTATGTCAGCGGCGGATGCGGGCTGTGCCAATCCTGGCGTGCCTGGGAAAATGAAGGACGGACGGGTCGGGTCGGGTCTGTTCTGGGTCTGAGTCCGGTTCAGGGGCACGGCACGAGCAGGTGTGGGAGGCAGGGATACAACACAGGAGACAGCATGTGCCATACTACACTAGACCACGTAGACTACGCACTGCAGGTTGGTTTCAAGAAATCCAAATGTTCCAAGTGAAGGTTCGTTCCATTTCCACTGCCCGGTGCGTGCTGGGCGGGTGTGGTGTGACGTCGATGTTCAGTGCACTGTTCTTTCGATGATGAAAGACAGGCTACTGTGTTGATGTCTTAACAAAAGTCCTAACCCTAGCAGCCTAACACTGGAAAGCAACGGCTCCGAGTGGGGGAAGATCGGAAAAGGCAGACGGCAGACAAACAGACAGGCAAAGACAGGCTTGGTCTAGTGGCTCCGAGAGTGGTGTCGGGTCGGACCCCGGTTGAAAATATTCGACTAGGGCGTGGGCAGGGCAAGGCAAGGCAAATACAGGGGCTGGGCACAGACCCCCGTTGATCCGCCCTCCCGTCTCTTACTCCCCTGCCGCCCCGCCACCCAGGCAGTTGGGAGTCTGTTGGTAAGCAGCGAGCAGCGCGCCCGCACCGCTGTACCCGACCGCTGCAACACTGTACCAACTGCTACCAATCCAGCGATTTCTGCTGGGCACTGGCTTGACTAGGTGCTGAGTGCTCTGGGGGACAGGCGCTGGACTGGGGGCAAGGCTCGCTTCGTCACATCCTGTCACGTCCCATTCCAAACCCACCGACCCCAACCTGCCTGCAGACAGACTGCACTGTAGAGCCCAACACCCGCGGCAAGACCACCCCCGCTCCCCCTTCCACCTGGGCATCTCCTCACCTCTCTCGAAAGGGGTGCGGGCAACCAACAGCCTGACAGCAGAATTTGGAACAACAGACCACGGCCACTCTCAAACCCAAATCCAAATCCGAATCAACGTCCACCACCACTGAGTCTACATCTCTCGAGTCCTACCACACGGGCAAGATCACCGACACGACACATCACAACATTGCATCTGCCTTCTCGTTTTCATTCTCATTCTCATTCCCATTCCCATACCCATACCCATTCCCGTCTCCCAGGTCCAGGTTGCAGGTCCTGGTTCTTTATTCTCGACTCGACCAACAGTCGAGCCAGCCTGCAGTAGCCAGTCCAGTCCCAGTCCAGCCCCCCTGACGGCAGGCCTCGGGTGCGGATGCCCCCTCTGGCGTCCTCCAAATCCGCCCTAGCTAAGGTTTGGCGTTGTTGACCAACGCCTCCTTCGCCCTCGCCTTCGCCTTCGCCGTCCCTCATTGAGTCCTTGCCTGCCCCGTGCGCCCTCCCCGAGCGGGTGCGTGCTGTGTTCGTGTGCCTCGTGCCTCGTCTTACTCAATCTTACTTCTGACAAAACTTCGACACAACAATCCCACGCCCAACATCTCACCTCCCTCATCCGTCTCCTCACTCTCACCTTGACTCGACACCAGAGACGAAATCACCGAGACCATTTCCTCCATCGACACGGGCAGGACATGTTGGCCAGCGCTTGAGCCCCGTTTGACTCGGACTTTCCGTCTTCGCTCACCACCGGCCTGCCTGGTGTAGCACACCCCCTGCGACGGCCAACGGGAAACGCGTTGCAGCCGACTGCACGAGGCTGTGAAAAGTACAGGAACGCGTCCAGCAGGTCAAGGTGTAGACTGCCCGCGTGCTTCGCGGTAACCCGCCTCTGGGATTCTATCCCGGGTACGAGTCCCGACATCGAACGGGCCTCCGTGTGCATCATCCATACCGGCCACCGCAAGGCACACTCGACGTACGGCTATCGACCGCTACATCCCCATCCCACCGCCCCGACTGCAGCTTGCATCTCCATCCTCGACCGCCAAGATGACCCTCGTGCCCCCTGCTGTCAAGGGCTCGCTGCCCGTCCAGAAGACCACCGAAATTCGACGGCCCAGAGCCAACCAGAGGCTGACCGTTAGCTTCGATGACAGCGAGAGCGAGACATCAGGACGTGCCGCAAAACTCCAGTACGAGTTGGCTCAGTGCGTCGAGACCAAGACCGTCACCACGACCACGACCACCAAGAGATCGTATCCTCCTCTTTTCGTCCGACAGCCCAGGCCTTTGGAGACCCTCGACATTAAGGAGTACCCCCTGGCCCAAGGCCCTACCCCACCAGACTTGAGGAAGTTCACCCTTGATCTTTCCGAAAACGACGATGAGTTCGCATGGTCTTTTAGTGAACCATCTTTCACATCGGGGGAAAATCAGGTCAGTTCGGCATAGTCTTGAAAACTGTGTTCTCGGTCTTGTGTGTGGGTGTTCAATGCTAACTAGTCATTTGTACAGCCCAAACCCCTCGAAATCGAGGACAGCGTCAAGTCCAATTCCGAACGCGGCACGCCCGCGCCTGAACCACAACAACAGCCCCCGAAGCCTTCGACCGAATCACATACTCGCAGGTCCCGCCGACACGCGGCCACAACTCAACCTACGTCTAACAACAGGTCCTCACAGAGGTCGTCCCGCAGCCACGCAAGCTCGTCGGTCTCTGACAGGCTTCGGAGGGCCGTCTCTCACGGTGGCAGGGACAGGTTGACTCGACAATCATCTTCATTGTACCTGGCCACCCCGGACAGGTCCGAAGTCACAGCCGCGAGCGAGGTGCCGCAGAGGTTGAGGCCCCTGCATGCCGACCCAGCTGTAGGCTCCGGCCAGAGTGTGGCCGCCTACGAAGCGGCAAGCCCGGCCGGTAGCGAATCCCAGACAGTGTTCAGCAGCAATGTGGCTACTCCTCCCATCACTGATGCCGACGTAGAGCCTTTTGCCGAGTCCCTCGACGACATCTCCCAACCCCGGCCCTCAATCACAGTTGCAGACCCGGATGCCAGCTTGCCCAGTCCTAGGTTATCCCCCACCCTGGCCGCCGCGCAGTTGCATACATCTGATCCCCAAGAGGATGATGTTGAAGACGACGACGATGGCTCGAGCTTTTCACGGAGCCTGATCAGATCTTCCCGGCGACGATGGCTCGAAGATAGCCAGGAACAGGAATCCCAGTCTACCCTCGGCCTGGACGTGGCTGACATGGACATGATGGTTGATGGATCCCCGACCCAACGCGATCGGCACGCGTTCGAACGCGCCGTCGGCCTCCTGGATACCCGATCTATGCTCGAATCCTTCGATTCCATGCCCAACGACATGAAGACATTCATGATGTACCAGTTTCTCCGCAGATGTCCCAGGAAGACATTGCATATGGTTGCAGACGTCGTCAACCCTGCACTCAAGTGCGATTTCTTGAAGCAACTGCCTACTGAGCTGGGCCTACACGTGCTGTCTTTCCTCGACCACCGGGATCTCTGCCGTGCAGCACAAGTCTCTAAGCACTGGCGAACTATGATCGATAGCAATGAGACTGGTTGGAAGGAGCTGTTTGACCGGGACGGGTTCCAGCTTTCGCCGGGTGAACTCAGAAAAGCCATCACCCAGGGCTGGGGCTGGCAGGATCCCGAGGGGGCAGAGGGTGCCGAGCTCGACCTTAGTCTGCAAAACCGGTTGACCTCGACAGAGGCTGAGCTGCGGTCGCCCAAGCCCGAAATGCCAAAGCTGCGCAGCTCGAAACGGAAGCGGGGGGTGCATAACTACGCCAATCTCGAGCGGAGTAAGCGACGAGTCAGTCTGCAGGAGTCCCTCAAGGAGGATGCACCGTCGTCTCCGCCCAAGTTCAAGGCCGAGGGCCCCATCTCGGCGGCCAACGAGGCAGTCCTGTCTGTCCCCGACCCTCAGATTGGTCTGCCTACCCTCCGAAGATTGCACCTTTTCAAGTCTCTGTACCGTCGCCATTACATGATCCGCCAGAGCTGGACAAGCGGGAAAGTCAAGCCTGGACATGTTGCTTTTGCGGCACATCCTCGCCATGTAATCACTTGTTTGCAGTTTGACGATGACAAGATCATCACTGGGAGCGACGACACCCTCATCCATGTCTATGATACGAAGACCGGCAAGCTGCGGAAGAAGCTCGAGGGCCACGAAGGTGGTGTGTGGGCTTTGCAATATGAGGGAAACACGTTAGTGTCCGGTAGCACCGACCGTTCCGTCCGTGTCTGGGACATCGAGAAGGGCATGTGCTCACAGGTCTTTTACGGGCACACCTCAACCGTGCGTTGTCTTCAGATCCTCATGCCCACTGATACCGGCAAGATCGGTATAGATGGCGAGCCAGTGATGATGCCCCCGAACCCGCTCATCATCACTGGGTCCCGAGACAGCCAGCTGCGTGTGTGGAGGCTGCCCGAGGCAGGATCTCGACGGTATATACAGACAGGCCCTCCCGCCAATGACGCCGAGTGCCCGTATTTCGTCAGGATCTTGAGCGGTCACACGCACTCCGTCCGCTCCATCGCTGCTCATGGTGACGTCCTCGTCTCTGGCAGCTACGATGCAACCGTCCGTGTGTGGCGCATCAGCACGGGGGAAGCTCTCCACGTTCTGCACGGCCACACCCAAAAGGTCTATAGTGTTGTCCTTGACCACAAGCGCAACCGCTGCATCTCGGGATCTATGGACTCCTTCGTCAAGATCTGGGACCTAGACACGGGCGCCTGCCTGCACAGCCTCGAAGGCCACACCCTCCTCGTCGGCCTGCTGGATCTGCGCGACGAGCTCCTCGTCTCGGCCGCCGCCGACAGCACCCTGCGCATCTGGAACCCGGACTCGGGCAAGTGCAAGCATACGCTGAGCGCGCATACGGGCGCAATCACGTGTTTCCAGCACGACGGCCGCAAGGTGATCTCAGGCAGCGAGAAGACAGTCAAGATGTGGGATGTCCAGACGGGCGACCACATTCAAGACCTCCTCACCGACCTGGGCGGCGTGTGGCAGGTCAAATTTGACGAGCGGCGGTGTGTTGCTGCTGTGCAGAGGGACAACCTGACATATGTTGAGGTATGTTTGTTGAACATCGTTGATGAAACCATTGATCGCCGTTTCGCTGACTCTTGATGACAGATCCTTGACTTTGGCGCCGTCCGCGACGGCAAGCCGCCGGAGGAGTTGGGTAAGCGCATCCTGCTGAACGGGCCGGAGGTGCAGCGCTTGATCGAGGAAGAGGTTTGATCCGCCATCCTTGTCTTACTACATCTGGCTGTAGAAGGAGGGGGGTGGGACGGTGTGCCCTTACATCCGAGGCAACATCTGCCGTCGGATCTGACGCAATGCATTAATGGCATGAAATTCTCATCATCGAGGGAGCGAGGCAACGCATGCTAGTTCTATACTCATTTTTTTTCACGAACACCACGACACGGAAAATGGCCGGGGGACTGACCAACACACAAAAAAGTTCATCTTATACTTGCTGTTCATAAGGGTTCGGAGCCCGGAGAAATAAGGTACATATGTATGCGTTGTGGCTTTTTCCTTTCTTTCTTTCTCCAAATGCCTCATTCCACGTTTCTTCTGTTGCTGCTTTCTGCATTGTCATCGAGGGAGAAGGATGGTCGTGGTCCTGTCCTGTTCATGCATACCCCTGATCGAACGGACAATTTTCTTGGCCTTTTAAGTCTCTTGATTCTATCGCTGTTACTCTTTGGGAGTCGAGGAGGAAACCATCGCGGAATATGTCAATGCAAAGTACTCCGTATCTTGCTTTTCAGGGACAGACAAACTCATTATCGGCGTTTCTGGTCTGGTACGGTCAGGTTGCATGCTCTGCCAATTTCTTGTCTCACCCGCGGCAGCTGCTTTCGATTGTTCATCGGCCCGGTCGCGGTCAATATGGTCGGCCCCTTCTTTTTGGTTTGGTAACGTCTAGAAAGATAATTCATGCATCATGATCATACCGTACGGACTAGTGTGCCCCGACTGAGTTTGAAGCGATGTGGCTTGTGGTGGTGTGTTATGAATCGACAACGTATGCGAACAGAAAGTGGACTGTAGACTTGATATTCATCGCATCCCAGTGGTGGGGTGGTCGACAAATTTGTCCATCGACAAATTTGCCCACGCGAAGGGCAGGTGATGTAGAACCTTGGGACCCTCGCGAGCCTCTCTCCTGTGGCCCGATGGCTGGCTCTAGATGGATGACGAGCTGCTGGAATGACAAAGGTTGTATGCATGTGGCGACAGCTGGAGGGTAAGCGAGAGAAGGTTGAGGGCCTTATATCAACGCACAGTAACTTAGGCCTGGATAATGGGGGCAGAAGCGCCGCAGCAGGTAGGTCATGGGCTTCGCACTTGAGACATCACGGTGGTCGCTTGCCTGCCATTCTTCACGGAACGCAAGCCTACAGGTTTCACATTGGCATCATCTCGCTGGGACTGACATGACGGTGCTGCTTCGTGCTGTCCCTCAGGTGGAAAGATGGTATGTGTTAGGATACGGATCTTGTATTTCGACCCACGGAGAGACCAACGAGCGTGTGCTTGTCTCGGCCCTCGTGTTCAATTTCATAAGATGGATATCATGTCTCACTATCCCCCTTGAGCTCTGAGACGCAACTAGGTATCTAGGTAGACAGGTTCTCGATGTTGCTCTTCAGACATGTGGAAGCTCAGCGCACTCTTCTCTGACAGATAGGTGCCATGGTTCGCAAACTCCGTTATCTGTCCAGCTGGCCTCATGCTCTTCGAATCTCTCAAGGATACACACACACAAAGACCCAACACCTATTCGTGGCGCCCCTCTTACATGACAACGCAGGGGATTGGGATGCAGCAGCACTCGTAGCCATCGCACTCGATGCACTTTGACTTCCCACTGCCGCCACTGGCCTCGGCGGGCTTGATGATGCTCTCGATAGTCGAGACGGATGCGGCGCCGGGTCCGTTGGGCATCTTGTCTTGCGTTGTAGTATCGTGGTATGGGTATGGGTTGTTCTTATAAGACTGTCTGTCCACTTGCTGATGGAATGGAGAAAGAGTAGAGAGCTGCTAGACGGCGCAAAAAAAAAGGGGGTATGATGTCAGTGGACGGGCGACTAGAAGCGAATGTGTGTGTGTGGGGGGGGGGGAGTGGATCGAGAGTGCCTGAGATGACTTAGACAGCCAGGAAAGATTGTGCCGGACCAAGTTGGGGAGGGTCGCTGCTGGAGTATCACTCACGATATTGATTCTCTTGTTAGTGTTGGTCGTCGATGAATATTCTCAGCGCAGCAAGATTGGCGGTCGGTGTGTTGTTTAAATAGCAGGGAGTCAAGTCAGTCTGGAGTGAGTGTGTTGTGTCGTTAGTTGGGTGACCCCGGCCCAGGTCAGGGATCATAATCACTGTGCCTGTTTCGTCATGGGCGCCCTCGGCCAATTGTGGGGTCAGGCCACACTAGGCCCATCTCTGACCCCGGCTTGCGCTTCTTGGCGGCGGCAGTGCCACGGCTGAGCCGGTGGATGGCCAAATTCGATGCTAACGGGCCTACCAACATGCTCACCAACAACACCATGTCTGTCTCGTGAAAAGAAAAAGAAAATGCGAACTATAGAATAGATTAGTGTGCACTCACAAATTCAGCCATGTCTACCAGTACTATCATTTTAGGTCATCACATCCAGCACCAGCGGCACTTGTCACGGCTAAGGAGTAAGCTACACTGGCATACACATGTATTTTGCTTTGTGAACATATCAGGCTGAAGATCGCCATGGAATTGGTGAACTAACACTGCTTGTTATCAAGGATATTGCCATCTAGCTAGGCCTCCTAGGCACATCATCGAGCGGATCATAACATTGATCAGGCTGCTGGCCAGATCCGAGAGTCACACCCTTTAGACAGTATTTGTCAAACACGATCCACCCGTTATCGCCGCACTTCCAAAACGATGATGTCGCTATCTTCAAACGACCTACATCATCTCGGGCCACGTCTCTTGAGTTTGGCTGGTTCTGCACGATGAAGAGCAGCCACTTTGTGTAATAGTCTGGGTCCACATCGATCAGGTGCTGTCCTCCGACTATCCTGCCCGACTCGCATGCTTTGTGCCTTGGGGAAATTCCGTCAGCTAGCACTTTGGACGTTTTCAAGCTTCTGCGCATCCTGACCAGGAGAGTCTAACTTACCCTGGACTACCTGAGATGGTGGCTGTCTTTGTAGAGACTGAGGTGACCGTTGCCGTAGTTGTTGCCGTAGTTGCCGCCGTTGTTGCCGCCGTTGCTGTTGCTGTTGCTGTTGCCATTGTTGCCGCCGTTGTTGTTTCCGTTGATATTATCGTTGATGTTTCCTCTATCAGGCTCGTGGCTGTGGCTACGACTCTACTGGTGGTGGTAGTCGTCGTCGTGGAAGTCAGGGTTGAATAACACGGAAGTGGAGCTTCTGTTACTGCGGATGAGGAGGCACAAGACTGAGTCCCTAAATTAATTGTTACCACAGGTATTTCCATGGTTTCATTGCTCGACGGGGCCCATACCGTGCAAAATCGACAAGACAGCTGTGCTAATGACGAACAGCCCCAGTAACGTTGACAAGATGACGGTTTTGACCCATGACTTGGTTCTTTGGCCGCGTATGTCATCAATGAAGGTGCTCATGAAGATTCTATCGGGTACGGCATCCATTTCGTAACCGGATCTGGTTCAAATTATGCGTGAAAGGGGATTGTTTAGTGTTCAGGTATTGGCGCGATATGGTCACCTCAGTGCTCACATGCAGGTACTGGTAAGGGAACTTCTCTTCGTATGGGTCAAAAGGTCAATGAGGGTTTGTATTTGTGGTCGTAGGCTGTGGGATTTGATGTTATCGAAGGACTGAGCTCGTCGTCGACGTAAATGCTGCCGATGATGGATTCGAAATACCAAAGAATGCTTGAGAAGTTCGTGGCAAGTCTTTCCTTTGTGGAGCCCATTTGTGGCGGGATTGGGTCCGAGAGACGTCGAGCTTTTATATCGAGGAGAAGCGAACAAGTCCCTTAAGAAGCAGGCCGCGACGTTAGCAGCTAAATCACAATACTTACCAAGTCACAAGCATCCAACTTTGCAAAATGAGTCACAAGAGTATGTCATATTTTCACTGCGGAACGTCAGAAACCTTTTCTCTGTGAATTGTTAGATCCATCATTTATGGTGCCGTGCTTGAGCAATCAGGAAACTCTAGGTGTTTGTATACACACGTACGAATCCTGATCGCTCCTGTCTTCTAATACCGATCTCTGTCGGCGCAGAATGACTAAACTGGAGTATAAGCAACTGAATATCCAATTAAGATTCATGGGCGGGGACAAGGCTTCGAGGACCACGCTCTGAAGGCTGACCTAATTTCCTCGGAAAGAAAGG
Organism: Diaporthe australafricana; assembly: GCA_039880735.1. Classification (NCBI taxonomy): domain Eukaryota; kingdom Fungi; phylum Ascomycota; class Sordariomycetes; order Diaporthales; family Diaporthaceae; genus Diaporthe; species Diaporthe australafricana. The sequence continues at coordinate 107,710 of JBCEDM010000001.1, read as the reverse complement.
CAGATGCTCTAAAGTTTTATTTTAGAAAAAACTGAGGCTTCAGCCGCTGAATGTTGGAGCTATGGATGGAATCCAGCTGCTATCATCCAAGGCCCTCGATGTAAGGACGTTGCACGAGGGCACTGGTGAGAATTCCCAGCTGATTGATCCCTAAGCGGATGATCCAGATGCTGAACTAGGTCAGCAAGCGTCTGTCTACATATGTAGATAGCCAATATCAGAAGCCAACCGTCACAGCCACAAAGCAAAAGCAGCAGCTCCTCAGGAATCATTGAAATGGGTTTGTTTTCCAGGCGTCCTACCCAAGATAAATTCCACATCAGCTGTAAGAAAGACCTATTCAGCCCTAGGTCTGATGTCAAGATGGACCCCCGTTTTGGACATCGTCTAGTTGCAAGAACACAACCAAAACAGCGCAGTACCTTTGATTTTGAAAGTCAGCATCCTATCGACTCCATCACGACGTGTCAAAGGCAATGACGTACCCAGCTGTGGCAGCTAACATCTCAAATGGGCGAGCTGCAGTGCCCGAGGAGAAGACGAGGAGCAAAAGCGTGAACCCAGTAATAGTACCCAGCTTGCTCTCCAGGCTCTCCATGTACGCCAGCGCCCACAAGGGAGCGATGGGCATGACCAACACGGTCAAGAAGACGGCAACGCTGGCAACAAAATTCACAGGACCGTCATCGCCTTGCACAGTCGTGGGGCGCTCATCATCGCCATGTTTTCGTCTTCGGTTAGAGGAAAATAAACCCCAGAGTCCGAGTGTGGGACTAAGTAATCTTTGCTCAAAGACTCGCCGAGCTAGGGGTTTCTCAAAGTCAGCCAGGGTTATGAGGTCGTTTTCGCCGACGAAGTCGACTTCTTCCTCGGCTATAGGGTTGTCTTCGTTGCTGAGCCAGGTTCGTACGTTATTGATATTCAGTCTTGGGGCTGCTGGTCGTGACCTGAGTTGAATATATTGGGAGAGTAGGTTGTCTGCAAAAGTCAGAAGCTCTTCAAGCAAGTCACTTGAGGAATCAAATGTGTCATTATGTTTGAAAAGACTTGCCATACTGTTCCAGCTTTATCCTCAGGCTTTCTAGCATTGCTTCGGCCTCGATGTGGCCTCGTGCTGAGTCCTTCTGTCCATTATCCGCATTTTGTTTGCTCCGTTGCCGCTCAACAGTCTTCAGCCTCTCTTCAAGTTGGACCACCTGGTCCTGCAAGTTCAATAGCGTCCTAGCGTGAGCTGTGTCAAAGCGTCTGAGGATGAAGAAATCATTATCAGATGCTAAAAAGTCCGCAAATTCACAGTGACCAGTGGGCTCCCTTGTTGTCAGTCAGCCTCATCGCGACAATTCTGTACAAATAATTAATACCTTGGCGTTGGGTCTAGCACTGCGTCATGAAGCTTGGAGGGAGGAGACGGAGATATCGGCATAGTGAGGCGCGCTGTCTAGCCTTGAGGGCTTCGGGAACGCGTGCAAGTGATTAATAATGAGCGAACGATATCTCGTTTGGAATGTCATAAGACTAAAATACTTTCCATTATGGATCTTAAGATAAGAAAGACCTCGGGCAGACCTTTCCTGGACAGTGGATTCAGGCTGAGAGGCCGAAATCCGAGTTTGCTGACAGGATATGGTACCTGTAGTTGACCACTGATCGCGACTTCGACACGTGCTGTGGCGTGTACCGTTAAGCTCCTGTCCGACCCCACCCCTTCGCCAGCCCTCCACTGAGTGGCATTGGCCCGCATGGTCGAGTAAAAGAGCGCAGACTCCCGGTGTACTTTGGGTGGCGCGGGGGAAGGATTATGCGGGCGAACGTCGTCCGCCTCATTTCCCCCCGAAGTGACTGACTGGCTGCGATTGTTCCAAATAATGCATATTGTGTCACACACATCCTCCGAAGCCCCTCATTGTCTCAGTGCCAGCCGGCTGAGCCCCGGACCACCTCACTGGAGTTTTTCTGTGGTTAAATGAAGACTGTCATCTATCTACCTAGAACACTGAATTGTCTTTCTGCATGCTCCCATTTCATATGCGCAAGATACACTCACCCAACTCAAAATTCCACCAGAACGAATCTGTTTTAGCTCTATTGCTCAAAGAACCACCACCATCCCAACGATCCAACTTGGGTGTTATTTCAAGTGTACGAGTCGCGCCCCTGTGCATTGATCGGTCAGTATATAGCAAGACAATATGCCCGTTTGTCTCTAACTCTGACCTGCAGTACCTAGGTATGCCCGAGTCGAAAAGTGCTTGGGGCAAGGCGTCTCCGAAGGAAACCCCTCAGGCCCCAAAGCAGACCGCAAAAGTTGGGAGGAGGATGGTAATAATACGAACATGCTACTATTGCCACTCTGAATTTGAAGATGGACCATGTTGTACGAATTGTGCTACACCAGCAAATGCCTTCAACACATATCGCTACGATGTAGTGGCTAGTTAGAGAACAGAATTGTCCCGGTAGGATTGATATCGGATAGTATATATTTGAAATTCACGGCAAGTGTAAATGTTGACTCCGATTTAAAGAGTAATTTAGACCGAATATTGACGACGAAGCAGTCGGGCTGCAAATGCGCAGTCTCAGAAGAGGTGCGTCGATGTTATGCGCGAGTTGTCACCAGGCGTCAAAATGAACTTCGTCGTCATGTGCAAAAACGGGACTGGTATGGAAGAGATTGCGATCAGAGAGATGTTTACTGCGGACGACCACTCATGAAGGGATTGATTGGGCTTCTTTCGGATCCCAATGCAAGAACCTCGAATGATTCGTCTCATGCATCTCCGGACTCGACCCATCATCGGTGACTTTCCTTGGCCGTGGTTTGTGATTTCATGTCGCCGACTCGTTCAATCTCAACATGCTTCGATACATTATGTTCCAGTAGCTAGCTTCACTAATTCAGGTACTACCTTGGCGCCCGAGCATCGCAGCCTTACGCTGCTTCTAGTTCCATCTTTTTGACCTCATTCTTCAGAGATTCCAGAAAGCTATGCATATCCCATTGAGAGTCGCTCAAGACACTCTTACTTCCTCCGCAAGGCTGTGAACTCATGCTCGTGCAAGTCGCCGATCACCCCGTCGCACCAGCCGGACTTCCATGAACTGAGCGGTAATCGCCCTCACGCCACGCCGCGCTCCAGATGTCGGTCAACTAGTCCATCATCTGATACGCGACAGCTTCTATGTCACTCTAGGTTTTTTGGCAGCCTGATAATGTTTCTGCTGCCAGCTTGCTCACGAGTTAGGAAAATGCTCAATTAGTTGCCAGCTATTATTCCAACCCGAGGGAGAACATGCTGCGTGTATTTATCCTATTCATTTCTCGGCAAGGCTTCTGCAGAAATTATGATCAAGGTAGAAATATCAATTGCATAGTGTCCGTTCACGGTTCTGCTCACTAGTCCCATATTCCTCCAGCACATACCTATGAATACAACAATGGTCACTGGTAGACCAGGCAATGAAAGCCACCGTCCTCTGTTGAGGCCGGGGGGGAAAAGGAGAAAAAAAAGATAAGGATCCATACAAGCCAGGCACAACGCCTTTTCCCTCCCCTTGTTCCCGGTGTCGGGGCGAATTGCATGTAGAAACTCCAGCACTGGTATCACGAAAGTCACTCGACAGTCTCTCCCACATCCTTCCATTAGTATTTCCCACCGTCGGTGGCAAGTATCACCAAGCGTGTGCCTTATCACCTTCAAGGCATTGTTGGAGAGAAACAAACCAGTTGACTCATCTCATGACCTCGTGATTCGGCCCTCGTGAGAATTCGCCCAACGTTTGTTTCCGCATGTCCCCAGCCCGTGTCCCCGCTGTAGACTTCCAGGTCTACCCGTGGACTTTGTTCTACTCGGTCACCCTTCCACGAGCCTGTGCTTGAGCGGCCTGGTAGGACTGATGGACAGACGCCGGCATGCCCGGGATCGACGGCAACGAGATAGGTGTTTGTCTCGTAGTGGTAGGTGGCGACGCAGACTGGGGCGCTTTGGGCGAGGCACCTGGCGCCACCGACGGTGGGGCACCTGGTTGTGGGACATACGGCTGCTGCGGAGCAGATTGTGGCAGTCCCGACTGAGGGAAAGGTGCTGGTGGGTTGGGCTGAGGAGGAGCCGCGTGCTGCTGCTGCTGCTGCTGCTGCTGCTTGGCCTGGCCCTCCTTCTCAATAAGTTCTCCAAGATACTTGAGGTTATCCCGCGCTTGGGGTTCCCTGTCGAGAATGGAACGGACTATGTGCCATTCGCTTGCTTGCATTGCGTGGGCCTGAGGGAGGATGAAAGCCACCGTTGAGCAAGATATGTGTTCGCCGAGGATGTCTCGAGCCACTGCCTCACCCTGCTGCTGGAGCTCGTCTTGCGTCAACGGCCGGCCTGGTGTCGGCTGAGGTTGTTGAGGTGGCGGGAAACCAGCGGACCCGACATGAGGTGTCGTGGGGGAGAAAGTCGGGCCAGATAGCGATGCGCTCCGGTGCGCAAAGTTCGGGGGAGCAGGGGTAGGTGTTGCACTGGCTTGCGCTGACGGCGAGGGAACCGCTTTGTTGTTCCATTCAGAGCCGTGCAGCTTGCTCATCGTGGTGTTGTCGTTGCGGAAGACAATGACCAGGAGTAGCATGTTCTCGTCCCGGGTTTGGGGCAGGTAATTGTCCTCAAGATTTAGGATGAACTCGGGGTGATTGCCTGTACCCGCCGGCACTGGGATTAGGTATGTGTCTTTGACGTTTGCAAGAGTCTTATCGCCAACGACAGCAATTTTCTGTCTGGTGTCGAAGTACTCATAGATCCTGTCAAAATCTTTCTTGCCGTCATCGTATGCTGCTGTCAAGCTGGCGACAACAACGTCCACGCTTGGGCTCCAGCGCATGCCACAGAGGTACTCGGTAGCAGTAGCCACTGATAAACGGCCACCAATGACGAGCTCCTGAGGGACCAATGTTTTCCAAGAGATGCCCAAGGTTTTTGCAAGGTCTGCTCCACCGACATGCTTGGCCTTGGCCTGAAAATTTGCTATGTTTGTCATTTGGACCTTGCCACGCCACACGACGTCTGGATCGGTCTCCTCAGTTGGCGAGTAAGGAGGGGATTCATTGCCGTCGTCCTGAAGGAGCCTATCAACATCAGGGTCGTCCACAGGGCCCTGAGAGGGAGCGGGAGCAGGAGCGGACGGCCTCCGCCGCTGCGAGTCCGTCGGAGACTTGACGCTGGAGAAGACTTTGTTGATGTCGAAGTTCGGGTTAGTGGGTGATTGCTGAGTGTCGATTCTCATAGGCTCCCCGGACGGCGTGCGCGCATGTGACGCTGGGCCAGCGGCCCGGTTCGGTGCACCGGCCTTTGAGGCTTGAGCCGAAGACTCGCGGTTGATCTGGCGTTGCGGGAAGGATGGTGTGTCACTGGGCACCGCAAAGCCATCGCCCTCGATCAGCTCCTCGCCCTTGTGCGTGCGCCTGTATCTTGGTCCGGTCTGCGTTTCCTCCGTGGCGATGATGGACTGGCGCATACTGCGTTCCCTAGCCGCAGCAGTCTCTTGCTGTTGTTTCTCCGAAGCCAATTGGTCGGATGTCATAACAGCCAGCATCGGTGGAGTAAGAGTGTGGTTGAGCAGCCGCACAATCAGTTCCGAGTTGCTCTTGAGGTTGGCAGACAAGGTCCGACACTGCTTCGCGTACTCCTGTACGTTGGGGTGTGAATCATGGACGGCCCTCTCGATGGCGATGGATAGACGCTCCGCCCGGGACTCGTTCGAGACCCCATCTGCGGGATTATACCCGCCCTCTTTCTCGTAGACTTTAATAGTATGCGCGAGACCCCTCTGAAGCAACTTTGCAGACCCTTGGCGGCCGCTGGGAAGCTCTGCTATGGAGTTCGGCAGGTCGCTCGGGGGCTCGTAGTCAGCTGCAACAGGCACGGACTCGCTCTCGGAGACCTTGCGAAGCTTCGACGGCTCCTGGTCCTGGATGTTAGTAAGTCGGGGATATGTACGTGGGAGATAGGCGCGGTACTCACCCTCGTGGTCGTAGTATCAGCCGAATCGTGGCGCTCCTTGCGCTTTCCCGCTGCACTCTTTGCACCAGAAGCCTTCTTCTCTGGTGCCGGGGAGGCAGAAGACATGGCAGACTTCTGGGAGGATCTGGGGTCGTCCTGAGACAGTTCACTCTGGCGCTTTTTGCCCTTCTTAGTGCCCTTTTTCTTCTTCTTCTCGTCCTCCTCAGCTGCCTTGTCCTCCTCGTATTGGCGCCGCTTCTCATCCCAGGGCGTTTCGCCCCGGGCGATCGCCTCCACAAGGTCTTTGTGGTCCTCTGGCTTGCATTGCTCGCAGTAGTATGTGACGTCCTCCAAGTCTTCTCCGAAAATGCTCATGCCGACGCAGACATTGTGTTGCCAAACGCCGCAGCCTTCGCATCCAATCCAGGGCTCATCCTCGGCGTAGCCATCCTGGCTGGTGGCGCCGCAGACACAGCGGATAAGCTCGTCCTCCTCAGTCTCGGGCTCGGGTTCGGACTGTTTCTTGGATGACTTTTTGCCGCGGCGCTTAGGTTCGAGAGGGTGTTCAAGAGCATCCAGGGCCTTGTGCTGGCCCTTGGTGCTCCGAACCGAGCGGCGGGGCTCTGCTTCGGACATGTTGTACGTCTTTGAAACGAAGCGATCGGGTGGTCCGGGTGTGACTGCTTGCGGTACGGTGTCGAGGTGCGCAGGTCGCGCTTGGAGGTGCCGCCCTCGTCGTCGGTGCGCAGTGGATTAATGCGTAGGACGCTGGGTTCTCTTTCCGCTACAGCTGGTGTGTCCGCCGTCTGGTGCTTCTCAATGCCTGTCTGCCCTTCCTGTCGTTGAACGGCAGTGGAATACCGGTGATGTTGTCGCGAAGTGGGATGGGACAGTGTCATACAGTCATTGGCAGTGTAGGCTACTACACGAGGCAAAGTCGACGGGCCTACGCAGATGGAAAAGAGAGGATGGACAAGTTCTACAAGTAGTGTGTCGCGCGTCGCTGTCGCGAAGTGGGATGTTTGTTCAAGCTCAAGCCGAGGCGGATGCACGCGACGGTCCGGGCACGAAGCTCGCGAGTTGGACGAGACACGTCGTGATGTGGTCGCGATACAGATGCGACACGGTTTCTGGGGGGCAATCTCGACGGATTGAAGAGGATGTCGAGAGAACTGGAGAGGAAGTCTGGGAGAGGTTGGAGGAGACTGCCATTAAAAGTGGAGGCGGGGGAGCAACAATCGTCGGCGGGAACTTCATCTAGCGGTTGCGAGTGCATCTCCAAACAGCCAGGAGAAACGAGCTCGGTGATTGGTCTGACTCACCTCGACAGCTGACTAAAGCACCGGGGGCGATCGCACCACTCCCCGCACTAACCTGGGCAGGCCTAGTGTCAGCCTATGAACCTTGGGAAACCATCAACATGGGTCCTGGGGTCTCGGCCGCTGCAGCATTGGCCATTGACGCGTGCCTTCGCTTGCCTGGAGCTCCCTCCATCGTCAAGCTCCAGTTGCCTGCCGTCACTTGGACCAGCAGCGTCTCCAAACAGCCTTCCTCTCTACGCCAGCCTACCCATCACATTCCGCCTGCACTCTTTCACCAGACCCGACCAGCGAACCATCCTTCTTCATACTTGACAGCCTCTGATTCTTGGTTCGGCCGCGTAACTGCAACTATGTCTCGAAGATACGATTCCCGAGTAAGTCTGCGCCTGGGGCCTGGACCTGGACCTGGCCAGCTGCAAGCTCCCAACCCAGAGAGCCTCTTGTACTTACCACTGCTGACACTCATCCCAGACAACCATCTTCTCGCCTGAAGGCCGTCTCTACCAGGTCGAGTACGCGCTGGAGGCAATTTCCCATGCCGGAACTGCTATTGGAATCCTTGCCAAGGATGGCATCGTCCTCGCTGCTGAGCGCAAGGTGACGTCGAAGCTGCTCGAGCAAGACACGTCTGCCGAGAAGCTCTACATTCTGAACGAGTGCGTTTTCTTTTCTCTTTCTGCATACTTCAACACCTGGTTAAAGTGATGCATGCTGACATTATCTCTCTCACAGCAACATGATCTGCGCCGTCGCAGGAATGACCGCCGATGCAAACATCCTCATCAACTACGCCCGACAAGCAGCCCAGCGCTACCTGCTGACCTACAACGAGGACATCCCCTGCGAGCAACTCGTGCGCCGTCTCTGCGATCTGAAGCAGGGCTACACACAACACGGCGGACTGCGGCCCTTTGGCGTGTCTTTCATCTACGCAGGCTGGGACCCCCAGCGCCAGTTCCAGCTGTACCTGTCGAACCCATCAGGCAATTACGGAGGTTGGAAGGCCACGAGTGCGGGTGCGAACAACGCCAGTGCGTCCAGTCTGTTAAAGCAGGATTACAAGGAGGACTGCACTTTGGAGGAAGCATGCGGCACGGCGGTCAAGGTGCTAAGCAAGACGATGGACTCGACCAAACTGAGCAGTGAGAAGATCGAGTTCGCGACGGTGGGACAGACGAAGGATGGCAAGATCTACCACCGGCTGTGGGATGCGGACGAGATCGATGCATTGCTGAAGAAACACGACCTGGCGAAGGAGGAGACTACGGAGGACAGGTGAACGAAAGGATGACACGACCGCATCATGATCATAGATGACTTGGGGGTTGGTTCTACATAATGCCCGTGTATCAATAGAGACGTCAATGACCGCGCTTAACTCAGACTTTACACGATGGATTCGGAACGAGCAGCTACCAGGCGCTGCCCAGGACACCGCCCATGTAAGCAGCCTGCAGAGTTCACCTCCATCTTTGGTGCACCCGCGAGACCCGTGACAAAATTAGTAGTACCGTCTCGGCTCCAACCAGCAATATGTACACCAATCATTTCAGCTCGGCTGTAGAGATGCATTGTCAGCAGGTAGGTTCTCAGGGTCTGGCCGGGAGAGGGTCCAGTTCCAGGCCTACATTATTCCCGCCCCTGATGCCCTCCTCCTCGTCCCTGAGCCGACCGTACAGCGGAAGACCCCCTCCATCGTTGCCAGGGCCAGGGTATGGCTCATGGCAATGCCAGCTGCTCAGCTGCGGCCAGTACCTCCTGTAGCTCCAATACGCCACCACGTAGCCCAGCAGCGCGCCCGTGCACACATCATACACGTCGTGGCGGTAGTCCTGGCACCGACTGATGGCAATCATGGCAGCCCCGAGCAAGGGTGCCAGACACAGCAAGGCCCGAGCAAGGTCGCCTCGGGCATACACAGCCTTGTCCTCGCCGTCATCAGCCCCTGCGCTTCCATTGCCTCGCTGGCCTGCGCCGCCGTCCTTCCTGGTGCCGCCGCCATTGACGACAAACAGCCGCACCTGCCCGGCCAGGAACAGGCTAAGATAGCCCAGCCCCGCGAAGCTGAAGCTGCTGTGCCCGCTGGGGAAGCTGCGCCAGCCGTCCTGCAGCACGTGGTGCCGCGTCTCAGTGCACACCTCGACGCCCACCAGCGTGTTCTCGGGAGTGCCGGTGGCGGGCTTGCACCGCGCGACCAGGTCGGGCCGCGGGCGGCCAACCATGTTCTTGACCGTGTCGGTCAGGAAGCTCGTGAGAATGAGGGCGATGGCGAGCCCGAGGATGGCTACATGGTGCTTGTGCCGCGAGGCGCCTGCCAGGCTGTTGGCGAGGACGATCAGGACCAGGGGCACGGCTGCGGCGTAGACTACATTGAGGGACACGGGAACGCGCTCGACATCGGCGTGGGGGAACGAGATTGCGAGGTCGTTGATGTAGAACAGGCGGTGGAACGGCTCGACCAAGAGCGCGATCTGTGGTTGTTGGGAGTTAGCTTTAGGTGGATCGCATGTCTGGCATCGTGGTTCGATAGGGCACGTGGTACTTACCAAAGCGTATGCGGCGACCAGGATCGCGAAGCCAACATAATCAGGTGCGTAGGACCGCTGTGGGTGAGGTTAGCCAGGCTGCCGGTGGCGATGTCAAGGTTCCTTGACTGTCTGGGGCTGCGGTGGGCATACCGTCCAGAACCGGGCTAGCGACGACATTGATGCTTCATCCGAGGGCTGTCCAAGACGTCGCGGCGCCAAGAGACTTAGTCACCGTCTTCGAGCTCCTTTCAACAATGTTCGTAGCATCTTCTGGTCGTGTCTCGTGGCTGTGGACTTCAGAAAAGGAGTACACGTGCGTCATTCAGCTCGGTACCCGCTGGCCGATCCGCCAAATTTCCAGCCTAGGCCCTTTGGGAAGCCTTGTGCTAGGCCTATCGTACTGTATGGCTGAGTTGCATTTGACGGTTAAGAGCATAAAACACATCCATGCTACCCGTCTACTCGAACTTCACTTCACCTCACCTTCATCAGCCACGCGAGCAGGCTCTGCGGCGTCGGCCACTTGATTCATGCGAGAGTTGGTGTGTCGCATGTGGGAATCTAGGTAAGCTTGCTGACTTCAGAGACCCAATTGTTGCTACCTAGCAATGCAGCTGAACTCGCTATCCGGCACATTATACCCTCTGCGGACCGAGTTTATCGTGCATGCTGAGTCCTGCTATCTGTAATTTTGTTTCGCGTCTTGCAACTGACGCCAGCCTGCGTTTCTGTTTTCCATGCTGTTCCGCGAGGTGTGGACCTTGTTGCTTAATTGTGTGCGTCGCAGGGTGGAGGAACCCCTTACCGCAGCGCAGGTTCCTTCTCGTCCACAAATGCACTGTTAGTAGACAGTGCATTTGGCCAGAGGGGAGATGGGGCTCCAGGCATGTCGTATCTTATGACGATGCGCTCCCTGTTGCTCTCGGTCAGAGGCCTGACTATAAAGACAGCCGCCCCACCGTGCCGTGGTTTCTCATGTACCGCCCCATGAGACACCTTCACGCAACTCTCCCTGATATCCATTCCCCCCCGGGTTGCGACGTCTTCTTCGTAAAGTCCCGCCCAAGAGTCGTTCCATTCAGCTATCCGGGACATGGATATCTCGGTGGTTCTTTTGTTGTCACTTTTGCTGGAGGCCCTGAATACCGTTGCGAGGGAATGTGGCGTCACGAGCATAGGGGTAGCCAAAGCCAGTTTCCTTTCCAGCCTCCAGACATCGTGCCACCGCTGGGCTCGCCTGAATGCTTTTAATTTGCGCACCAATTCGTAGATAATATGTGAGATCTCTTGCCGATGCTCATAAACAGCGTTCTGAACAGCGACCCTGCTTGAATTCAGCGATTCATCAATGGGTAGGGACCAGCAAAAATTTGAGTAGGTGATTCTGTCAGCCGTTTTCGTGGTCCTTTCCATATGAGACAGATACCGCTCGATCTGGGGTCTCTCTTCTATCACGGCCAGCGCCCTCGCATACCACCTGCCAAGGTGATGGTCGTGGACTGGAGCGAGTGGACGCCCACGCACAGTGGAGACGGTCTGCGTGGACACATCCTTTGCCAAAGCAGACAGCACTTGATGTATCCTCTCGGAGTGCTTTGTAAGATAATGGAGCGAGCGATCGAGGACGAGCTCGAGTGATAAGGGGACTCCTTTTGGGTCTGCAGGGGCAAGCTGCGGGCGGGGGCAGTCACCTGGTCTCTGGACATGAGGTTGCAGCGCTCTGTGAAGCTGAGAGAGAACCTGCCGGGCGTGTCTAACGGGTGGGACGATGGCTCGGTGCAGAATGGCGGCATAGCTCAAGTCCAATGGGGCATATGCCCATGACATGTAGAAAGAATGCTTCCGATGGACTAAGCCATCTCTTCCATGCCCGTCATTGCGGGCCTCTGGGGAAGCTGATGTCCCCAGACAGCTTGCTCGAATCCTCAGGTGCGGGCTCGGCGGTCCCGTGACGATTGGTCGTGCCGTATAGGTGTACGATGGGCTCAGGTATGCGACAACCCTTGGCCATCGAGGCTTGCATCTAATTGCAAACATGTTGGCCGTGTATCAGTCGCGGCAAAACAGGTGTGCACAGGAGTCCGTGAAGTAGTGAACTTGGCTGAGTCGGGCACGAGTCTGTTGTGGACAGAGCTGACAAGAATTCGACGTTCCCAGGGCGCTGTACCTACATACTTAAGTATGTAGCTACTTAAGTATGTACTCAAGGGTTTATGTAGTACCTGAGCCTGCGTGCCTGGGCATGCAGGACGCCACCCGCCGTGCTGCAAATTACCAGGGCCAACTCCCGGCTCTTACAACAGGATCTAATTCTCGAAAATGAACGATTTGATACATCGAGGGCTCTTAGGAAAAGAGAAATTCAGAGCTGGTGCTGAATCGGCAGTCACTCCATCGTCTGACGGGCACTTGAGCAGCTCCATCAATTCGCCTCAGGAACTGGGCCAAGCACAAAACCTGGTACCTACTTTGCGTCTCCTTGAACGCGAGAACTTTATAAGAAGCTTTATGAGAAGCATATGTTCCTTGTGCGAGCTCCCTGCATTTATAGCTAAGTACATCGAGCGGTATTACAATATATCCTTAGAAGCAGGTCAGTCAGAGAGGAACATCAATCATTTCAGCCCGGCGTCTGCGTCTTGTGGACGGAAAGTCTCGCAATTATCAACCGACAACGAATGGCGATATAAAAGGTCCGCGGCGAAGAACTTATTACTCCAGCACTCCCTCTATCTCCCGTCGCACCGCATTTCGCTGAAGCGGAGGCGATGAGCTATAATTAAGTCACTCACGGAATGACTCGGACATGAGAGTCTCGTAACCATCTATACCCTGTGTGGACCTGCATAAACTAGGTAACTAACCTGTCCTTTGCGATGGCACATGTGGAAGCCAACTACGGGGCGGGCCCATGCCGACTCTGATTTTATCAAATAAATACTATGACCGCGCAGGGACTACTAGAGCAAAGCTCGTATAGGTGAAGAGAACACTGTCCATCGTGATTATCTTCTAGGACAAGACTTCTATGATGCCCCTTTTGTAATATACAACAATGCGGTGCTCCTCAGCAGCTCCGTCCGAAGGAATCGTGCCCACTTTCACATCCGTATTGAGGCCAGGATTGTGTAGCGTCGACCATGGTGGTTTTGTCTCCAATAAAGATTGATCCGACGACTTCGAAGAGAAACGCAGTCTACCGTCCGAGCCAATGACCTGTTCGGAAATGCCGACCTTTCGATGCGACAGGAACCCTTTCTTTGTAGCTCCCACGAGGAGTATCGAATCTTGGATGGTACAAGCAGCCCAAGCATTGTATCTGCTTTGATGTTCCGAGAGTTTCTGGGGAGTCAAGCCTTCTGAGCCGGTGGAAGAAGAGTTCTTTCTAGAGGCCGAAGAGCTGTCCCGGCGTGGTTGGTCAATGCTGCCCAGGAAGAAACGGGTTGGCGTCGGCCCAACCGCAATGACGCACTCACGATGCTTGTCGAATGGAAGAATGAGAACCTTGTGTTCGCTGAATGCATCCTGTGCCTCTGTCAGTGGAACTAGATACATGGAACGTGTGAAGAGATGGTGCTCAAGTTGCTGTACCTTGTACCTTCCTCTGAAGATCTCTTCGCCGACGCCATGTTCTCCGAATTCGTACGCACAGAGGACCCCGAAGAGGTCCTGATTGCCCCATGCATAAAGCGTGGAGCCCAAATAGTCAAAGGAAATGTCCACAAATTTGCCGGCCGGATGCTCCCATGCCATTTCAATTTTGGATAATACTTTCAAAGCTTGATCACTATCAGGCGGTTAGACGCGTCTCGAATTTGATGAGGACTTGAGCTCGAGCGACAAACTTAGCGTCGAGAACCAAGATCTCGTTATTGTGTACCACAGCGATGTAGCCTTGTCTGGATATTGCTGCTCTTCTGGTGACGTTGAAGCCCCAACCCCTTCCCGAGCTACGAGCACGAGACAGTTGTCTATTCGATATTGTGTATACTCGCAACTGGATATGTCAGAAAGTATACCCTACAGGCCCTGATGGAAAACTCACCGCTGATCGCGGTTCATCAGAGCGTCCCCAAATGACAACATAGGGATCTGCCACTTTGATCCCGTACCATGTGTGATCATTTTGTAATTGCTCAACTGTAGGGCGCAGGTCCTCACTATTGACGTGAAAGAAATCAATACTCGATCTTGTCAGATAAACCAGCTTGTTGCCATCCAAGTCATAGTCAATCACATCGCCGGACGACAGGGGCAGTTCAGCGACACGACGCTCCCCTCTCGTATTGAATGTAACGGAAGTCCGAGGCTCTGCTGGTTTCGAAATATGGCCAAGATCTTCATCACTTGGCCCCGCGCGAGGAGAGCCTGGATTGTGGCCCGCGAATTGTACGTGTGGTGTACCAGGTTCGTTGGCATGCCTGCGGAGATCTGCGATCCATCGATTAAGCGTGGTGGCGCTGGGCCTATTGCGAGGATTCACTTCCATTATACCTCTGACACACTGAGCCCAGCATCTGAAGCAGGCCCCCGGGGCAACAAGTCGAGGCTGATTGTCCAAAACGAATCCTTCCAGCCAGTCGGAAACCTGTCTCCTGAGCTGGAACGGGAGCGTAGAAGATGGTCTCCTCTCATCTTCGGAGATTGGCGTGTAGAAGAAATCGTTTGGGAACTTTACGCCTTGCACGTCTGTGGGGCACGTTCGTGTCTGGGCGAAAATCTTCACCCCGGAGGCCCCGCCTTGAGCATATGCTAGAACCTCTGCGAAGATGGCTCCGAAGGACCATATGTCACTCGTCCTCGCACCAAGCTCGGGGTTGCTGTCGTCTCCCGATGTCAGATGTGGGTGTTCGATTTCCGGGGCCTGGTAGACGCCTGGAATCCGCTTTGGCGACGTCCTGATGGTCTTCTCAAGCCTCATGAAAAAGTCTCCAGCAGAGCCTAGTTGAACAGTTGGAGAACCTCCCCTGTGTAAATGTTCAGCGCCGAACACCGATATTCCGAAATCACAGAGTTTCCAATTGCCCACCACTTCGTCATTCTGGGATGATTCAAAGATCAAAATGTTTGACGGCTTGAGGTCCAGGTGAGCGCATTTGATCTTCCAGTCATTGGCCTTAGTTTGGAATCCGTTGTGGAGGAACTCCAAAGCCTCAGCTAAGTTCTTTGACTGCCCCAACAGAGACATACTCAGTTGATGGCTGTCTTTAAACCGGGGGAATTTGTAGATACGATCGCCAGCGAGGAACTGAGCGAGGTCACCAAGACTGGCGTAGGGAGATACGATGCTGACAATGCCAGTATCATCCTCCAGCCTCTGCTCGATGATGGCATCGTGTATCGAAATATTAAGGTGAGTGACAAGACTCTGTTTCAGGAGTTCCATGTTCTTCGCTTCTTCTATCACAGTCTGCTTTGCCGAGAATGATTTAACTATTCTCAACAGAGGTGCTGTCTAAGAGGGGTTATCAGTATCTACCAAATCTTGAATGGATTTGAAGTATGACTTACTGGCTCCCATCTTTCCGACGCCCTCACTTCGTTTTCAATATACTCTCTGGGAATCCTACAAAGCTTTTGGAGGTTAATTCTTTCTCAAAAGCGGCTCGAGCTGGACATGAAACTTACTCGAACTGTCCTATATTGACTTTCGTAATCTTCATCACCAACTTGAAATCCACCGTGAACCATGAGACCGGAGTTAACATCATCAGCCAACTCGAATGGAAGGGGAATCCGTGGATCGATTCGTTGAGGCTCCCAGCGTTCAGTGGCGAAAGTAATCTTGGCTGGCCTAAAGCGATACTGTTCTTTCCAGCTGTTTGCTTGCAGTCGAGTGAGTCCCATATCCTTGAGGTCCGCTTGCGATCTTGGCCCATCTTCATCTTTGAACTTTGGGGTCGTGGACTCAGGACTTTCAAAAAATACGCTTCTACATGAGAGGATAAAGCGTGGGCGGACATCAATTTTGACTAGGAATGAGATGAACAACAGAAGATCACTGAGCAGAGTCCTTCGTTGTCCCTCGCTCAAATGCCCAAAAACGATGTCGATGAGCCTTGGTTCGGAGCTCCAGAGATCCTCGAGATCGGAACGACAAAAGAATGATTTCTCTTCTGGCCCAATCCGACCCGAGTGACGTTCGCATTGATCAAGAGCGCTCGAAAGGACGTCAGTCAAATAATTTTCTATGCGTGCCTCCAAAACCCCGTCATCAATCGACGTGAACTGGCCCGGCCCATCGGTTGGCGAATTCATCTTTGCCGGCGAAAACAAAGCCAAGCATCTCCAATAGAGGCTACTGGAATCATCTCATGACTATCAACTCATCGCAGAGGGTGATCATGTATTGCATCAAGTATGGTTCAGATCGTAGGGATGAAGTAAAGCCGTTTCAGGCGAATGATGTCGCGTTTGGTTCTGAAGTTCATGCGGACGAAATGGCGAGAGTGGGGAAAAGACAGATGTGAGAGGAATGAGGGCTCCAATTCAGCCTCCTTCGGACTATTGATCCTCAGAAATACCAGATGACCACGTACCTAGGCTAAGTCTATGTACATGGCCACCACAGGGCTGGTACTCCGATAACAAAGCTCGAAACTTTCACTTGGTTGGCTCGACTCATCCAGTAACTTAGCGGTCAGCAGGCAGATAAGCCACATGTGCTGCACGCTGATGTACGGACGAAGTTATGATTGGTGGCATTTCCATGCTAACCACTTTGATGCATGGCGCATGCTTCTGTAGGATTGTGACCAGGCAGCTGGGTCGCTTCGCGGCCCATGACCCTGCGATCGCACTTTTGACCATTAATTAAGGACTTCCCGGCTTTGTACTCCTGTACAGACCAGACTATCCGAGATGAATTTCACAGCCATACCGGCGAAACTCTTGCTGGTGCAGATGAAGAGCATGCATATCGCAAATTACTCGAATTGTCACAATGTGGGACCCGTCATAAAGCATAGCGAATCTGAACAAGTTCACGAACACGGGCCTTTCAATGCCCATACCATCATTCGCGGCGTAGACTTGCGCGGCGCGTGGAATCTCGAACAGTCTCTCTACTCTAGAAAGACTGTTTCATACCTAGGGTAGGTATGAAACTGATTCTGACCTTTTCACATGGGAGGAGGGGGGTTGAACGAGAATCTCGTCCCGGGCCTTGATGTCAGATCTATTATTATTGTTTCGCACACAATAAATGGCAAGATGCGGAATGACATACTAAACATCCCCATATCATAGACACCGGTGCGGAGTATACCGAATCAACACGACTGTAATGACCGCAACCAAAACGAAATATACCGCTAGAACCATCTAGCGCATCACGACCTGACTCAAAACGCTGCGCACTCCAGAGTCAAACTCTGTGGCGTGCCCGCTCCTAAGAAAACAGCGCGCTTGTTCGTACAAGACAGTCTGATAGCATTGTTTTGAATTTCCACCGGGTGAATTGCACGGGATAAATAACAAAGGTCAGATAAACAAGCGGGTGCACAGACTGGTCTAGGACTATACGTGCAGAACCGCGACCTGTTGACCCCAAGTTTATATTGGTCAAGTTTTAGAAGTTCGCGTAAAGGATGAAGACAGACTCCACACGTGCAAGCAAGGAGAGCCAATTCATTTCTGCCCCATTTGAGGAGATGATCATTGCTTGGACAAAGACGCGATGCAACAATGAACGAAGAGAATTCTCCGGAGCCTTCTTCCATTTGAATCTTCGCCTTCTTCTATTCATGCCAGTCCTGATTTCTCATACCCACTGGTCATCGACAAAGCTCCGTTAGCAAGCTTCGTGGAGTCCAGCACGATCGCTTTGAGTGCACTGTCTTCAATTCCTTTCAACCTTTTTCGACCACGCATGTATGCCCAGAAGAATGTTGCGCCAGTTAAACACGTCAGACCAATCCAAAATGCCACAAAGATGTAGATGTCCTTGGCAACGGTAATCCGTCGCTTATCCTCCACGAAATCGAAGAAGTTCATCCCGAAGACGGACTATATGTGCCAGGATTGAATTCACATGTCAGAACTGATCCGAGAGTGATTCTTTGAGCTTCCGGACACTCACAGTAGCGAAGCTGCCGGGCAAGTAAATTGCCGAGACAATAGTTATGACCCGTATGACCTCCCCGCTGTGCGCAGAGCTCTCAGCGATCTGCGTTAGCTTCTTAGTCACGCTGCTTGTTTCCTCTGTGAGCACCTTGATCTCTTGAACGAGTTTGGCTGTCTCTTCTTGGCTATGAATCGTCAACGTGCAACTGATCTAGATCATCATCCGGTTTCAGCAATTGACAGGATCGCGGAATGCATTATATATGAAGCTTACAAGCTCAATCGTGTTGTCAATACGATCTTTCAGGAGCTGGGAGTTCTTGACACAGCTGTGGATGGTGCCTTGGATTGATGAGAGTATGATGTGATCCTGTGTCTCCAAATTGATATGCCTGCTCTTGCTTATCGACTGGATGACCATGAGATTGCTCATACAATGACCTGAAGCCAAGTCCACCCGATCTCTAAGCGACCTAAGGCGTCGTAGCCAGAGATAGCTTTGAGTACCAGCGTCCGCGACTTGGGCGACCATTGCTTGATTATTCTGTACTGATGATCAGTAGTTGCTGCAAATTCTAACTCATTCGGCACTTCGTCGAGCCTACCATCTTTAAAACTTCATTTCCCAAAGACCTCAAGTATGGCCGCCAGTAGTGGACATACGTTTGCAATATCAGATCATGGAGGGTCTCAGGGCCCCGTGGCATATCTTTAAAGATATTTTGCGAGGGGTGCAAGCCTACAGAGCTTGGCGAGCATCTTCTGTACAGTGCACTGGACCTGCTGCAGTGAATCAAAATATACAGGTCGAAATCTGCCCCGTGCTGGTGGTATACCCCAAGGTGCCTCGAGGACCAACGCTCACTAACGTTTCTGTCATTGGGCTCGACGTAGTTGAGCTTGTACGATAACGTGTCTAAATTGACTTTGTCAGCTTGAGCGCTGGCTCTTGAATCTTGTCAAGCGCGTAGCCCCTGAGCGACGAGTTGCTCACATGTGCCGTCCGACCCCGTGCAGAGCAGGTCGTTTCCATCGCAAGCTTCGACAAAGTGAGGTCCATTCCCGAAAGATACCAAGGTGCGGAAGAATTCTGTGTTAACCTTGTATGCCTCAAAAAGTCTTGCGGTCCAGACAGGGCTAATGTCGAGATTAAAGACGGTGCTTTGTCCGCTTATAGAGCTTTCGTGATCGCAGAGTCTCTTAGCAACCTGACGATGATTTCCATGAGGTAGAAATTTACGCACATGATCCGAGTCCCACAAATCTTTCTTGTTTTCAGAAGATCTGTAAAGCTTTTGTCGTTGTCGATCTCCAGATGTTCAAGTTTGCCTGGTGAGCCTTTAGTTATGCGCAAAGTTTTTGAATCGAGGTAAATATGCATGGTGATTTTGTCAACCCTACCATTATTGATGTCCGTCACTTGAAAGCAGCCGCCGTCCAGGCAGAACAAGTCCTCAGAATCCAAGTTCTGCTCCTGGAGCAGCTGCTGGAGCAGCTGTATGTTAACTTCGCTCATCGCGCCAGCCTGAGAACGTCAAAACGATATGATATGTCTGTGATAAGGAGATGATCAAAAGGGTCGACGGATCAACATATGGCATAAGGTTTTGAATAATTTGCTGGTTCCTGGACAGTTTGGTTGACATAGTATTCGTTCTGGCAGTTTTTCAGGATCAAGGGCAAAGAGCTCACTTGAGAAAACGCACCGGAGGTTAGACAGCGCCAAAGCTGACCACCCTCTTATTCTTCGGTACTAGTGTGCCTAGAGATCCGCCATCCTGTCAGGCGTTTGGTCTGCCCTCCTGCCTTTGTACACATCTGCTGCGCCTGGCTCCTCGCCCGTTTCCTTCCATTACAGGACCCCACAACCCCGCACGCTCCAGGCCTGCAGGCCTTCAGCACAAGACTGAGAACCTCCCCGTGTCCTTCATCTGTCCAAGCCCAAGCTCGTCAATGCCGCATTGGCATTGCGCTTTTTGGTACGCTTCTACTTCGGATGATATCCCTTGTCATTCTCCTGGGGTTTATCCAGTCAGTCCTACTTTGTATGATGTCAATGATGATATGATACGAGGCTCTCACATCAATTGTTGCTAGAGACAATCACCATCAGTACTCAAGTAGCATTTCTAAGAGAGGACTTTTGAATGCAACATACGTCTGAGAGGTCTTTCGGACTTTCAAAATGCCAAAGGTCGTTGGTATGCTGTTGTTTGTGGTTAGCAGGTTGGACGATGGAGGCTGAAGAGTTGAGTTGTGGTCAAACTTCAATCTGGAAATCATGTTCTTCGCCGAAGTGGCTCCTGAGATACGTTGTCAGGTCACTAGCAGTGACAATGTACCGGCTGTAGTGGCTCGGGACAACAATCTTGACCATCTTGGGCCGGTGATAGAGGAGGCTGATGCAGCGTTCGTCGGAATGAAGCGATTTGGAATCTGGAGAGCAGATACACCAAATAGATGGAGTGGCTGCGTCTGCTACGGTGCCGGACTGTGTGTGCATATATTGTATCCATTTGCGGGTGAAGGCCTGCTGCTATCCTTGCTTGCCCTTCTGCCTGGACCCCCGTGCGAGCAGGAAACATGTTCATCTGGAGTAGGATGGTTTGCATGCTACATTTGGATGCCTGGTTGCCCAAAGGGATCATGACTTTGTGCTGCCACACCCCGTCAGCATAGGGGTGGTTGATTCGTCCACTGACACCACATGCCCGCCAGTGGCTTGCATTGCGCCCTGCTAGCTCCTGGATCGAGGCGCGCAAAGTTGCCCCCACAGGCCGGGAGTCCTTCGAGCTTGGCAATGGACGTTTTGTCGCGCGCTGCAAGGTGATGTGCGCCCGCCTGTGGCTGTTCCTTCAGGCAGTGTGATTGGTAGTCTCGGAGTCCGCAGGCCTGACCGGTAAAATGATGTTTCCTAAAGGATCCTATTGCCAGCGCCTACGAGCCATTAACGAAGTGCCTGCCCGCCATTGACAGGGCCTCCGGGCTCCCTGAGGTTACAGCTACCTCGCCGCCTGCGAACCGGTACCTGTGATCTGTCTTGGTGCGTCCTAAGGTTGCCTTATTCGCCTGTGGGCGAACCAGAGGGCAAATCTTGGGCGTTTTCGACGATCGGCTATGCAGGATCTAGAGCGACCATGCTGACGTTTTGTAGAGCCTTTAAAAACTTTCGGTGCAGCCATTGTCGACGGCTCTTCTCCCGTCCTCGTTTCAATCAATGAGTTTGGGGGTCCTACATATCATATGTATTTCGCAGGCCAAATTACTGGCACAGGGCTCTTACCTCGCATCAGTGCGCTTGGATATATCACACAGTCAATGCTTTGGCCTTCATATACGCATGCTTCAGCGATCCGTTGCCAATCACTTCGACGGAATAGCACCTCTCGGGCTCATCAGACGGCAGGTCTCACACGAGTGAAACGTCAAAGTACCAGGGCGCCCCGGGTGCGGCGATGGCGACTACTGAAGATGCTCTAGGAACAGGACAGCTCCGGTTCGAATCATAGTTTTCTTTCGATACTTTACATGATCTGACTGATGCCTTTGACTAGACAGGAGTTGAGTGGGCTGCAAATCTTGGTTCGTGCCGAAATCAGGACTCAGCCGCTGGGCTCCTAACCTTTTCAAAGCTCATAGTACTCAGTGGCCTCATAGGAGCTGGAATTTACATGACCGATGTGGACGCCCTCCAACTTGTGGGGCCGCTTGGGCTTTTCATCGCATTCCTCGTTCTGAGTGTCATCACGGCCTGTGTCGGCGAGACTGTCAGCCACCTCGTCCAGCTCTTCCCCACACCCAATGCAGTGTTTGAGTATGTCTACAACTTCGTAGACCATGAGCTCGGATGGGTTGTTGGGTTCTCGTACTGGTAAGCGTCATGCCTCAAATGCATCATGTCGACAACACCGCGGCCTTTCGCAAGGCCAATAGTGCCATTCATTATTGACCAATCCGTGCAATAGGTATGCCTGGGTCACGACTTTTGCTTTGGAAATGCTCACCGCTGCCTCTATTACCCAATACTGGGGCCTTGATCATATAGGGCTCGGCGTCATTTTTTACATCGGGGTCCCGGTGCTCTGTATTGTCATCAATTCGATCAATGTCAAGGTAGTTGCATCCTCTATCAAGTCCTTTTAGACTGTAATTAAGCTAAGCTGACTTCAATCAAGTATTTCGGCTGGATCGAGACTGTGGGTGGCGTACTAAAAGTGATGCTCATGATCATACTGTCCATTGCCTTCTACGCAGTGGCTGGTAAATGTGAGTACCACCTGAAAATATCAATTCCACGTCCACTTTGCTGGGCACTGACACAAAACAGATGGACTTGGGACCGAAGACAAAAGCAGTATGCCTTCCACCTGCCTCAAAAACTTCAAGTAAACTTACACAATTTCACGTAGCCATCAGCAGAGGCTTCGTACCTAACCCCAACTACACCAATAATACAGGGACAGCGTTTTGGTTAGTCTGAATGGAATTGGCGATTCATAAAATTGTGCTGCTGCTAGACTAACTTGAACCACCAGTATGGCCCTGCCCCTCGTGGCGTGGAGCTTTGGAGGAATTGAGAGCACAATGATGGCGGCCTTCGAAGCAAGGTCAATAAAAGACATAGCGCTGGCATCCAAATCGCTCCACTGGATTCTCATCGTACTTTATTTCTTCTACACACTCGGTGTGATGTTTACTGTTCCGTGGGATGCGTCTGACCTGACCTCGTTTCACCCTTGGGTCAACGTTACCCACGCCAATGGCGACGACAAGAGTCAGCTTTACCACACCTTCAGTACGACTGACCAATGCAACAAGTCAACAATTGGCGTGGTTAAAGCGATTTGCAACATCCACAGACCTGAGGATGGCATCCCGAATGCAGATGTCCTTGGCCTTGCTAGTTTTGTCAATGCTGTTCTCTTGTACAGCGTACTGTCGTGTGGCAATGCTGCCCTGTACATGGCGAGTCGTACATTATATGGTCTTGCGTCGAGCGAGAGAGTGAAACGAAAGGGCCTCACAAACCCTGTGATACGGTACCTCGGGTCAACTCGTCCAGGAACAGGAGTTCCATTCTACGCGGTGGTCTTCTCCTGGCTTATCTTTTGCTGGGTACCCTTCCTTGGATTCGCAAGGGGCGGCGACTGGCCCGCTTTGGCCGATGTAAGTTGCCAAGAGGCCTTTAAAATATCGCATCAGCGGAGGTTACTGGCACCCGCTAACATTTGTCATACTTCAGATGAAGCAATTCCTCTTTGTTACGTCGAGCATGGCTTATATAGTGGTCTGGGCAAGCATATGTCTCGCATTCATCAGATTTCGGAGCTGGTATGTCTTAATTCCCAAATCTAGACTCATTGCACATGTGTTGACTTATTCCAGGTGCAATTATTGTGCCAATGGTCTACAAAATTTGGACGGGGATAGACGCCCTCATTACCAGGAATATATCTCAAAGGGACGTATTGTCACCAGGGGGATCCTTCCTCAGCCACTGGCTGCTTGGGTTGGTCTTGTCGGGTGTTTCCTTTTGGTAATTGTGTCGAGCTCTGTCTGGTGGAAGCTCATTCCTCAAAACCATTACATCGGCGGGGTTTCGGACGCCTGGTCGGTCTCGGTGTACTTCCTTGTGAGTTGTTCCTTGTTGGCTTTGCACTGATTATCGGCTTACTGGGACTGCAGGAAGGGATACTTTTGGCTCTCTGGGCAGTTCTCAAGGTATGGAACGGAAACTGGAAAAAGGCTTGGCTCGTCCCTATGGACAAGAATCCTGCAGACCCTGAGATGCTACGGGATTGTCTCGACAATTTGAACTCTGCGTGGAAAAAGGCAGGCGAAAGAGGGCAACGAAGGGAGCAGACTCACGAGTTCATAGATTGGGGTGCCAATGGTGCACTTAATGGGCACTTAGCCCAACGAACAGATTCAGCCTTTAGTAATGTGGGTCCTACGGAAAGGACGCCATGGGGTTAGAAGCACTACCAACAAGATTCAAGAAATAGAGGGAAAAGAAGTAATACCGATTGTCCGAGACATGCACAAATGGGAGCAGGGCTCATAGAAATTGCCATATCCCGCCCCTTTTTTTTTGGTTGGTTGGTTGGTTGGTTGGGTTGGGGAGGAATCCTGGATGGCTGCACATCTTATCAAAACATTTCATCCGCAGCATACGATCTGGCAAAACACTGCACTCTGCCGAAGCATTGAAGTACCTATCGAACTCATTTTTAGCTTCGTGTATGTGTCGTGGACACCCATGGCATCGGGCTTTTTCTCGGCCAACAAGCTTGGCAACCGCTCTTCCCTGCGAGTCCCACAATGAATCTGGCACAGACATTCACACATCGTAAGCGCCGCGGCCGAGACTTGACCGATGAACCTCCTTCAACAAGCGCCATCGCGCCTGAAAACCGGGCCAGCCGTAGACAGGGCACGAAAGCTTATCACGACGCTAAAGTCCACCCAGCGAACGCGTGTCTAGTCGGACAAGAGGCGCACATTGTCTTAAAAGGGCAGCACCTCGGAGTCTCAGACACCGTCATACATATCTTCTCCTTCCGCGTCCTCCATCTCGAGATCCTGCACCAGCACATGATGCGTTGGCGAATTGGTTGACGCTCGCATGACAGTCTTGTTTAGGTCCTGAATCTCTTCAACCGCACGGTTGAACCTTGCCACAGACGCCTTGAGGTCTGCCCTTTTCGCCGCCGTACTGGGCTCCTCCTCCATGAGGCGCACAAATACATCTGGGTCATATGGCGCTGGACCACCGGCCAGGCCCATCTCGCGGTCGAGATGCAACTCAATGTGGCTAATAAGCTCGGGGAACAAGCCCGATGTGAACTGCATGGCTGTCACGTCGATAAATCGCATCGCGGCTGTGAGATAGTATCCCCTGACACGGGCGGCCACGTCGAGTTCACTGGCATACTCGTCGTCTCCAAGTTTGAGCTCCTCCTTCTGAATCCGTTGTTCCTCGTTTCGGCGCGCCTCAGCGCTCAACTTGTCCCAGTCCTCCAACTTCTCATGAGAGGAATCGTTGTTGTAAGCCTTCCATCGGTAGAAATGTCGACTGCGGCGGAGCATTTGGGTCTCTTGGCCTCGGTGGCGCTGGAAGGACTCGTCGTCGGTGGTGTACACCTGCGCAGTCTCCATTTTGTAGTTTCTGTGCAGATACTCGAAGATTCGCTGCTTGTGACCTTTGAGCCACTCAGTCGTCAGTCGCTTCGCATCACGGTAGACCTGTCGCTTTTGTAGGCCCCTGTAATTTGATCAGCAACAGCATTCTTGACCAGAGATAGGTCCAGTGGGTTCTCAAGGCCCGGTTGTTTACTCACTTGAAGGACTCATTCAAAGAGGCATCTAGCTCCCGCCGAAGCTGGGTCATCGTATGGTCCAAGAACTTGTGCAAAGGTCCCTCCCAGGTAGTCACAGCTTCGACACACAACTTTTCGATCACGTCATAAGGCACCTCGCCGGGCTTCCCAGCTTCTCGCTCCGACCTAATCAGATTACGGATCTGGGCCAGTGTCTTGCTAGGAACCCTAGCACCAGCATCAGACATTGGACCAGCCCCGGGCGTTTGAGCCGGCATCTCGGCCATGAAAGAACCATTGAAATCTTCGACCTTGATCGCGCCGTTCTCGCCTCTGCGTCGCTGAGCAGAGGGAGTGGATACTACGTCGTTTGTCAGGTCAAAGACTTGTCGGTTGCGCTTCACAGAGAGGCTCGGAGAGTTGTTAACACTGAAGACCGAGTCCCTATCGCTAGCACCCGAGCCGATTGGCCTATCAATCGAGAAGCCCTCAGGCATCACTCGGTAGCGAGGTTTGAGATCGATCACCCTAACTCTAAAAGTCTCCGCGATCTTGGCCCACGAGGAGAGGAATGCCTTGCTCTTGAGGCGCAACTGGAACTCTTGCGTGAACTTGAGCAGGCTCCTGCGTACTTCGTATTCGGGGTTTGCAGGCATGTCGGGTAATCGAGCCAACTGCTCTTTGGCTAAGCTCAATTTTTTGTAGAGCTTTTTGCCGAGATCGGGGAGGTTCCTGGCGAACTCTTGCGCAAGGGATTGGGCAAGAAACTTGACCAGCTGATCAATGCCACAACGCTCGTCAAACTGTCGAAACTCTTCGGGCCAGCTTCCGGTGGCACGGTTGAAGAAGGCTTCTTCGGCGGCATGCTCGTCCCGTAGGCTCTGGCGATCTCGACGTTGCAGCTCATGCCCATCGCCGTTCTGCAGCGAGGGGGGCGCACGCGAGGTAATGAAGTATCCACGGCCAACTTGATGTTGCTGACCGGCCCTGTTGTAGTCGGTTAGTATGCACGGGTGACCGATGACAGTTTCCAATTGACCTACAGCATCTCCAACCACTGGCTGTGGCCACCACGCGGGAGCAGGTCGGCCTTGGTCATGACGCCGATGGTGCGCTGTTGCGCCCGTACGTTCCGAATGAGGGCGTACGTCGAAGATGTCTCAGGGTCGTGGTTCATGGGTACGGCCCACAAAATGATTGCCTTCTCATGAGAGATGTACTCTCGAACCAGATTTTCGACCACCTTGACCAAGAACTGATCCTCCTCGTGCTTGGCGTTTCGAAAGACACCAGGCATGTCGTAGAAGGAGAGGTCCGGCAGGCCCGGCCCTTTGACCTCGATAGCCACAGTGTTTGGACTGAATTTGGCCTCGGTGGCGCCCTCGGCTTCGGCGAGACGGCGAGCCTCGTAGCCTGGCTCCTTCTCTTGCGCAGTCCGCAGGTCCCAGTCCTTGGGCACGTATTGGGCGAAGTTGCGGTTGTGGTTGAGGATGGCGATTTGGGCCCATCGCACAATCTCGTCAATAGGGTCGGTTTTGTTGTAGATCATCTTAAACTCCTTGATCTCCCTCGTCTGCTTAAGCCAAGGAGGGAAAGGGTTATGCTCTGTGACGTCCGCCTCGGTGATGGGCTCGTCATTTGTCGGACGGTAGGCAAAGTCCTGCTGAAGCGACACGCGGCACCGCCACGTTGTATCACTTGAGAGACGAATGTGGACGGGGCAGCGTGTACAGACGCCATCACTCCTGGGCAGGATGATCTGCGAGATAGCCGACATCAGGCTGGACTTTCCCGAGGACTGATCGCCGACCAGAATGAGTTCAGGCAGTGGGGTGTCATGGTGGATGCCCAGCGACTGAAGGGAGCCCAGAGTATCATTGAAGCTCTTGAGGTGCTGGCCGATGTCCTTGAGGTTCTTGTCAATGTCGCCTGCCTCAGGGACATGTATATCATGGCGCGCGTTGGCCTCGGGGTCCTCCTTGAAGGTTCTGGGCCGCACTTCCATAAAGACGACATCCTCTCCAGTCTCGGACTGCTGCTGCCCAGCGTATGCGGTGGTGACCGTGGCTGGAGTGATGTCAGCAAGTCCAAGGAGGGGAGGTACGGATGGGAGGAGGCAGAAGGAAACTTACGGGCGCCTGATCGCTGAGCCCGCCTCGCATCGGGTGAAACAACGGAGCTGGACGTGGCTGAAGGAACTGGTCGATTTGGTATGGTAGACCGGGGGGTGACGGCGGCTGGAGTCCTCGAGCCAGAAGGCCGAGGAGGCGTGGCAGTGCGGTTTAGTACATGAAGGCCTGGCTCTGCCTTGATGTGCTTGTTTCTGTTGCCGGGCATGGTGCAGATGCAGGTGCAAGCGCCGTTGCACTTGCAGTTGCAGTTGCGCTTGAGGGCTGTGAGCCGACCTATGGCGTGAAGCTAGCTCATGGACTCCGGTGAAGAGCTCGTGGTTGGCTTGAAGTCGTCAAATTTCAGCTACTTCCTGAAGCCCTGCATAGAATGAGAGGCCGTAGTACAACACAGCGCACGAACGAGACACAATTGCGTTTGCTGTGGGTGGGTGGCGAGCTTGGCACAGGGTATCTATGCCTGGAGACGAGATCGTCCTCGTCGGTCTTCTTCTTCAAGCAGTCCGGGTATGATAATGGTCGGTAGTGGGGCAAACTTGTTTCTCTTGAGAGGTGGGTATCCAGAACAAAATGAGCAGAACGCGTCGGTAACACAGTGAGGGCAATGAAACCAACAGAAGCTGTATGTTTGAGTGTGAGGTCGAGACAGACGCCCGACACGACAATCGAGAAATGGACGAGAAGGCGCGTGGTGGACAAGTTCGAGCTCGAGGACGCGATGGCAAGCTCGCAAGGGTGAGGTCTCTGGCGTTGGCGGTTCCTCCAGGCCGACACAGAAAGGGTCAAGATCTGTTAGGAATTGGGTGGGAAAATGGGTATGTCGCTAGCAGATGCTAGCAGAGACAGGGGAGAGCTGGGTGCAGGAAGCTCGAGGTCAAGCTGCGAGAAGGCTGCAAGGGGAGCAGAACTGAGTGGCTGGGGGGAACTTGAGGTGGGGCCCCCGGTCTAAGGTGTGTGAGTGTGTGCACAGGTGTGGTGTGGTCGACCTGTGCATACCTGGCAAGCAGCTCTTCGTCAACCTTGGAGCTTGGAGGGATTCACGCTCATCCACACAAGCAGTGCAGGAGACTGTGAGGAGAAGAGGTGCGATAGAAGGGCATGTGCGAAGAGAGCCCGGGGGCAGGGCCAGGGCCAGGGGGAGGCTTGCAGAGTACGGAGTACTGGGACCGACCATCGATACCGCATATTCCTGCATAGCCAGAGACTTTCTCAGAATGCAATGCACTCTCAAGTAAAGCATGCATCGATGTATCTTTTGGAGGGAAGGCTTGACAAAAATCCAAGGGGAAATCGCCCAAGCCTTGCCCTCCTTGGGAGACGATCGAATCAGATCAGTTGCCTGCCACGTTAAGAGAAGCCGACCCATTGATTGTATATTGACAAGAAAGAAGAAAAGGAAGATTAAGAAAGAGCAACTACACATATGTAGATTTTGAACATCCTCCAGACTGCTGGACAGGACAGGATCTGACCTACAGAGCAGAGCACAAGAAAAAAGAAGCTTGCTGTGCTGTCACGAGTGAAAAAGGAAACAGAGTGAAAGAAGGGAGGCACATTCCAAGCACTTGGACTTGAGATCTTCCACGGCCGGTCAGCCAGGTCGACAGGACAGCATGTACCTCGAGGAGTGGAAGAGCGGGAGACGAGTCCCCCAAGATGGTAGGTGGTTGTTTTTCTGGTCAATAATCAAGACTTACGCATGGTCATGGCAGGAAAAAGAAAAGAACTCTGTGAAGTTGAGCAGCTGGAAGGGCAGAGAGCGGGGTCCCATGTGCGGTACAGCAGGTCTACACAGATACTTAGGTACGCGATTGTACTAGCTGCAGGGAGGGGCCTGGCCCATCAAGGCTGATGGGCCTATCCACTTGTCCTGTTCCCAGGGAATTGGGGTTTGGGTTCAGTGCAGGGGTCCGAGTTGACTGCTTGTGCAACACAACACAACACCAGCAGGATTCCAGATCAGGAACAGGACAACATCGTCCCTGTGGACCAAGACACCAACCAACAATCAGCCTCTTCCTCCTCCTCCTTGTTTCCTGACTCTCTGATCAGATTCCGACTCCTCCCCCGGGTCTGATACAGCAGCTATCTCAGCCAGTGCCGTCTTGCTCTTCAACCCCATACTGCGTGCCCATCATGTCCCTCCAGATCCCCCACCGGCCACGGCCTAACGGCGGCGATAACCATGGAGCCACCAAGGCTGTCATTCTGGTCAGCCTCAACCCCAGCCTTCTCTCTCTCCCTGCCATCTCGATATTGGTGTGCCTTTGACAACAAGACCACGACAATGGCAATGGCAATGACCATGAACATGGCATGACAGTGTTGGGGGCTATTCATACTGACTATCCCTTCGTCTGCAGGTTGGCGGTGCATCTCGTGGAACTCGGTTCCGACCTCTGTCCCTGGATGTCCCCAAGGTTTGTCTACAAACCTCTTCAACCTCGTCCTCGTCCTCGACCTCCTCCTCCTGCTCATCCTCCGATATCATGACCAGATCCACCTGATTGTTTTCTTGCTTGCCTGCCAATAATGACACGAATTTGCTGACACCACACCACCACAGCCCCTCTTCGATGTCGCCGGCCACCCTATCATCTACCACTGCCTGACCGCCATATCCAAAGTCCCCTCTATACACGAGGTCTACCTCATCGGCTACTACGACGAGTCCGTCTTCCGCGACTTCCTCAAGGATGCCTCCTCCGACTTCCCAAACCTGTCCGTCAAGTACCTGCGCGAGTACCAGGCCCTGGGCACCGCCGGCGGCCTGTACCACTTCCGCGACGCCATCCTCAAGGGCAAGCCCGAGCGCCTCTTCGTCCTCAACTCGGACGTCTGCTGCTCCTTCCCCCTGAACGAGATGCTCAAGCTCTTCACCGAGAAGTACGCCGAGGCCGTCATCCTGGGCACGCGCGTCAGCAGCGAGGCCGCCACAAACTTTGGCTGCATTGTTAGCGACAACCACACCAAGCGCGTCCTGCACTACGTCGAGAAACCCGAGGGCCACATATCCAACCTCATCAACTGCGGCGTCTACCTCTTCAGCACCGATGTCATCTTCCCCTCCATCAAGAGCGCCATCAAGCGCCGCGCCGACCGCCCGCGCCTCGCCAGCTACGCCAGCAACGAAAACCTCGAGAGCTCCTTCATCCTCGACCAGGATGACGACGACGACGAGAGCAAGAGCCAGATCATCCGCCTCGAACAGGACATCCTCAGCGACATGGCCGACAGCAAGCAGTTCTTTGTGTACGAGACCAAGGACTTCTGGCGCCAGATCAAGACCGCCGGCTCTGCCGTGCCCGCCAACGCCCTCTACCTGCAGCAGGCCCGCCAGAACGGCTCCAAGGAGCTTGCTGAGCCCTCCGCCAACATTATCCCCCCAGTCTTCATCCACCCCTCAGCCCACGTCGACCCCACCGCCAAGCTCGGGCCCAACGTCTCTGTCGGCCCCCGGGCCACCGTCGGTCGAGGCACCCGGGTAAAAGAGTCCATCGTCCTGGAGGATGCCGAGATCAAGCACGACGCCTGCGTTATGTACTCGATTGTCGGCTGGGGCTGCAAGGTCGGCGCCTGGGCCCGTGTCGAGGGCACACCCCTGCCGCTGACCAGCCATACCACCAGCATCGTCAAGAATGGCGTCAAGGTCCAGTCGGTGACCATCCTGGGGAAGGAGTGCGGCGTCCGCGACGAGATCCGCGTGCAGAACTGTGTCTGCCTGCCTTACAAGGAGCTGAAGCGCGTGAGTGCAACTCGGGCTGCCCTTGCCCCCCATATTCACATAAAGATTGTTTACGGCCATGCTAACCCCGACCCAGGATGTTTCGAGCGAGGTCATTATGTAGAAGGCGAATCTTGCATCGAGAAAGGGGTCGAAGGCGATGCTAATGATACCATCTTGATTGTTGATCCGTCTTGCGCCGCTCTTACCGGAGATTTGTCTCTGGTACCAAGCTCAGCTGTGACGAATGGTCAACATGAAACACACAAAACAATTCAAAATGCTTGCTTATGGTGTTATAATCAAGCAACACTTTGCTCACAGAGCGCCGTATTGGCAATATACAGATGTGTGCTGGGGTTGAATCACAGTCCGGCAATATTGTCGTTCACGGTTGGGTCTATCCTGCTCGTTTCAAAGATGAGACTGGGCTGGGGAAGAAAATTAGAAGAGAACTTCGGAACAAGTACTGCATCTGGGGAAGACATGCAGACAACCTAGTGTACGGTCCAAACTGTGATTTTGTGTATCCTGGTCGGGGGACGACTGAGGAGCCTGCCAAGACAACATTCTTGTGCTTTTCCCCGCCTTCTGACTCAGATGTGATCACTATGTAGAGCCCCACTCTGACCATTTTTCGTGCCACAAAGTCTGCCTAGTATAGTGGTCAGTACACTTCGTTGTGGTCTTCTCCTAGAGAACTCAACGGTCCGAAGAAACCCATGTTCGATTCATGGGGCAGACAAGTTTTGTTTCCCAATTTCACTTTTTGATCTTCTCTCATTCTCGTTTGCTCTCATTTCTTTGACTGGGGATTCCGCAATTCCGTAGAATAGATTGGTTGGATCAACACATCTAAAACAGTTTCTTATATCCAGAGCAGTAAATACTAATCTTTCGCATACGGGTGCTCTAAAACATGTAGTCCCAATTAAATTGCAAGCATCCGTGCGGGTTGTTATGTCTATGATTATTCCAGGTTGCACATGTACATCGAGCATTATTGACTTTCCTTAAGGATGCAGGCCCAGGCGGCATTTATTCCATTTTTCTGCTTCTAGCAGCTATATTTACAAACGAGTAGCCCTCGAATTCTGTTTCGTACCTCCATGATAAGATTGCAAAAATTGCATGTCCCGGGTGTCATCTGTATGTCAAAACCAACGAGCTCAGGAAGCAATAACATCAGCAAGCTCAGTACTAGGAACTATGTAAGGCACTCCTTTTTGCTGTGCAAGGGTTTTCTGCTCGAAGTCATAGGCAAGGCCAATGAGCTTCTCCTCGCTAAACCTCGCACCCATGAACGCGAAACCGAATCTGTTTATACCAACTGTCAGCGCTTTGTGCTTTTTGAAAGAAGACCGACCATGAAGCCGGGTGAGTCAGGCGACTTACGGTATACCGGGAGCAGTACCGATCAACTCCCTCCGCGAAGGGACCACGCTCGTTCCGTTTGGAAAAAATCCGAGAGGGACGGTGACGATGGGACTGCCGACCAATGCGGGAAAAGATGATGAGACGGCGGTCAGTGAGACTACTGCGTCGAGGTTGTCCCTTTCGAGAGCCCCGAGAATACCTCCGGGACCACCTACTGCGAGATTGTTAAGATGGGCTTCCCAGAATTGAGGACTGGTATTGTTGAGCCCCCGAGCGAGGGCGTCATCCCAAATTGCAGTGTCGCGGTCTGGCCAATCCTCAGCAGGAAACCCATGTGTGAAGTCCGTCTCAGTGATAAGATCGGTAATGTTGTTTGGATTGTCTGTGAGCTCGTCCAGATACTGCTTGAGGTTGACGATAAAGTCCGCGTCGAGGCCGATGGTCTCTGTGCTGGAGTCGTTGAACCACTGTTCCACAGCTGTGAAGTTAGCGCCTTCGACAACGGTGGCGCCTGCGTCGCGAAGAACGTCGAGAGCGGCTTGAAAAGCCGCGAGATCGGCACTGGAACTGGCATTGGCTATTGTGTCAACGCCATAAGAGGCATCCATCAGGTTCCGAGCCACGCCGATGCGGGCGCCGCTCAGGGAACCCTCTTTGCAGGCCTTTACATAGTCAGGGATACTGCCGTTCTTGAAAGGAATGGCGGACGTGTAGTTGTCGTAGGGGTCCTGGCCAGCGATGGCAGAGAGGATATAAGCTGCGTCCTTGACGGTTCGTGCCATGGGGCCAACAGTATCTTGATGCTCTGAGATAGGAATAACCAGGTTGCGCGAGGTCAACCCTACCGTTGGCTTGATTCCAACAAGATTGTTGACATCCGAGGGCGACACGATCGACCCGTCTGTCTCGGTACCGAGACTTGCGAGCGCAAGCCCGATTGAAGAGGCGACGCCGCTGCCACTGGAACTCCCACTTGGATCCTGGTTCGGATAGAAGGCACCGTACACTTGGCCACCATAGGCGCTCCAGCCGTTGGTTGAGTTGTTAGAGCGATAATTTGCCCATTGGCTCAAATTGGTCTTACCAAGGATGATAACACCGGCCTCGCGCAGCTTCCTGGCAACCTGTGAATCACGGGGAACCTTTGCCCCGACAAGTGACCAGGAACCTGCGGTGTTGTTCATCTGGTCGGCTGTGGCGATGTTGTTCTTGATGAGAATGGGAATGCCGTGGAGCGGGCCTCTGACCGTGTCACTCTTTCGCTCCTGGTCGAGTTGCTCCGCAATAGCAAGGGCATCGGGGTTGATTTCAGTGACGACATGGAGGGTGCTGTTTACCTCCAGAATCCTGGCAATATAGGCATTGACAAGGTCGACGCTGGTGAAAGCACCGCTGTCGAGTCCTTCTGCGAGCTCATCAACGGTGGCATCGATGAGAGAAGGGATTGTATAAGACCGCGACTTATGTGTTGCGGCTTGGAAGTTTGTTAGCGATAGGTTTAGCATGACGTGATCGTCGGAGCGTCTCACCTTCTCGGCGCACAATCACGTTGCGACTTTCGACTGGAAAGGCGAAGTGCAGCCATTGTATAACATAGAGACCCAGTAGATAAAAGGCCGCCATCATGAGCAACCACCAGGTGGCTGGCTGTCAAATGGAAGGAATGGATTCTTCACTATGAGTAAAGATCCTCAAGAAGACAACCGGCGACAGCAACTTCTCTACACGTGCCGCCGCGATTGAAAAATAGACGTGGTGTGGGAATGGCAGTACTTTATATCAAAAGCTCGTTGCGAGCTCAGCGCGTGGAGAAAATGCACAGGGGTGTAAGCCGGCAATCCGACAGGAACAGACAGATAAGGCTAGTATCGCACACATTTTTAAGGCGATGGGGGCCATCCCGGGTGGATGGATCCCTCGGGAGGATCGACAGTGCCTGGGCTGTCCCTAGGTGCCGGGCTTGTATTGAGATCATAGACATGGGAATGGTGAGGGGAATATCCAAGCTCCTCGGAACCCACCTTTCCTTATTAGGCAGCTAGATACTGTGGTATTGAGCAGTAGACGGGGAAAAGGTCTGCTATGACACAAAGGGCAACCGTTCCGAGAAGACATATTAACGGCGGAAAGATGGGTTGTGCCTTGTGCATATTGCGTCGTTCGTCGTGACTGGGTTTGAAAAGTTTGAGACCTCAGCTGAGAGAAGCTTGGTGACCTTCACTCCGTCACCGAGGTTCAATCTCCGCCCCAAAACGTTTGGGCTCCAAATGCCCGACCTACCCCGGTCTTCATATCACTTTCAGTCCCAAATTGCTTGGCCCAGATGGTTTGTTATCATTTTGACAATCATACCAAGGCTGGCTATCAGCTAATATAGGTCGTGCAGCAATATGATGCATAGTACTTCACGTCGAACCCCTTGTCTGACCTGACGCTATGACGCTATGATTTTGATCCCAACTTCCCATAGATTGACATGAAATCGAACAGAATCCATACGCGTCTAGCCCTTTAATTACTTAGGTATTGGCACTCTCACGATAATGCCTCTTGCATGAATCCCTTCCAGCTCTAGGGAGCAATGTGTATCTCAGAACGTGCTTCTCATACAAGACTCTGTTGGGAGCTTGAAGTACAATATCCGCGCGGAAAACTATCCCGCACAAATATCTGATGCGTCCCTCATGCTTCCTGGGCGACGTGATGGAATACCCTAGGGTCGCTACCACGGGAGTAAGCAACAAAAATGTTGACCACAGCAGCGGTTTTGTACGCGGGTAGGAGCTGAGCAAATCTGGTCCACAAGCCTGCTTCCTTCAAGATTGCCGGAAGAGTCATCTTCCTATGTTGAGAGTTCACAAAGCTGTCATAGCTTAGCTATGGCTTAAGTTATACCTTTTGAAATAAGGGTACCAGTTTGGTTATCAAGTATATTTCACATGTATTCATATTTCGTCACGTCTCCCAGTTACCGCAACGAAAGAGACCCTCTGGTGTGGAAGGGGGGGGGGGAGGGCTTGCTTGTGCTCGATTCTGGTAAGATTGATCAAACCCTTCCTGAAAGTTGGCGAAGTCGCAAGGCTCGGAACGCACAGCGCAATATATATAAAGTGGCTGTCTAAAGAACATGTCGATCCTATCGGTATTGTAATCTGACATGGCAGCGTCCCACCCTCAGTGATTCACATCTGGTGTTCTGTTGCTTCTGATAGAACCGGAGTCCTCCGTCATGAAAATGATACGTACATATAAAACAAATAGGAGTGAAACAGGATTTCCATCTCCTTTTTCTCCAAACATATTTCTAGATGTTTTTTTATTGGGCTGAGACAGCCGGGTGGCTATAGTCACTTTGGGACTCAGATCAGTTTCAATTCGCTGTCTACCCTTTGCGCCTCTTCAATCGATTTCCCGATCGTATCCTTCTCTGCATCTGTAAGCTCCATTGCGATCCCGTGTTTCATACAAGACATATCTGGCTTGTTTGCTCCCTTTTCCCATTCAGCATCCATCATCCAGTGTGTCGGTATTTCAAACTCCCTCCTATTGGTGATCTTGTTCTTGAGAAGGCCCCCATTGTACCAGAGGAGCTTGTTAGACTCGTCCACGTGGGAAATGACAAAACTGCATACTTTTTCGGGTTGTGCAGGAGGCATAGTAGTGTTC
The DNA here is from genome assembly GCA_039880735.1 of Diaporthe australafricana. Taxonomy (NCBI): domain Eukaryota; kingdom Fungi; phylum Ascomycota; class Sordariomycetes; order Diaporthales; family Diaporthaceae; genus Diaporthe; species Diaporthe australafricana. Next base: position 71,606 of record JBCEDM010000001.1, on the reverse strand, counting down.
CCCGTCAACGTGGCCTGCGCATTGTTCCGGCCCCATCCCACAATGCCGCCGTAATGCTTCTCGAACGAATAGCTTGTGTTGGCCAGTTCAAACCCGAACCACCATGCCTCCTTGTCGCCGTAGGTCATCTTATACGTCGTCTCCTCTCGAACATCTCTTGTGTTCTGCCAGGCGACATGGAGCAGGCCGAGTACCACGTCCAGCCGAGACTTGTCCACAACAACTACGCCTGAGTCTTGTTCTTCGGCGTAAGTCTCTGTCCAAACAAGACTTTTATCCAGGTTTGGGCCTTGGTGGATAACCTGCGAGTGCCACCATTGATGCCGCTCTTTGAAGTCGTACTGCCAAAGTAGCCTATCATGGAAGAACAGAGCACCGTTATCCTGGTAGGCCTTTTGCTTCAGGAGCGATATCGGGTCCTGGAAGAAGACTGCGTCGGCGTCTAGTAGAATGACCTCGTTGAACTTGCTTGCTAACGCGGCAAAGACTTTGATGGCCCACCCGCCGTACGCCAACTTCAAAGTGCTATCGTCGAACACGTCAGTCACGTCGAGAAAGCTGATCGGCTGAGCCTCGCCGGCTTCCAGACTAGAATTGGCTAGCGATTCCAATGCATCACGCTTCGCCTTAGGTAGGTCCGCATCCCCAGCGTAGACAATCTGTATCGGAAGTGTCGTTCTGAAGACCCGGCGAAGACTGACGATCAAGTGACAGGCGAACCGGAATGTTTTGCTCCCTGTGGGAATGACAATCCCTCGTGGGTCTGTGAACTTTTGCCTGAGGTCGGCCAGTGGTGTTGTTGAAGTCTGATTCTTCATGAGGAATGGAAACGCGGACGCAAACACAGCCTCAGTAGTATTGATCACGCGATCCCTCTGCTGCCCCGGGGCGGCTTCCTCGGCCAATTCTATCCATCTTCGTAGGACCTGTATTCTGCCACCGAGTTCTCCAAATCGCTTCGTGTAGGGCTTTTGCAACGGGTAGTTAATAAAGTGTTGAGCCGTGAGGTCAATAAGACCGAATTCTGCGTCCGAGATGTGCACTGGATCTGGCGGGCTGGGCGGAGGTGGGCGACGCCCGAGTTCCAGCCTGTCGGTGAGGATCGGCCGGTCGGTGGAGACGCCAAGGCCGTGGATCGAGCCGAAGGATGTCCAGAAGATTGATAAGACGATGATGGTCAGGAAGTACTGCACTACTAATGCTGTTTTCGAGAAGCGGACAGCCTTGAACAACATGGCTCGGTGTCGTGATACATCAGCAGAATGCAGTGGGAATGACAGTGAGGAAGGATATGTGTCTCTTTCCTCCTATTCTTTCTTTTTCGCGTGGAAATAGATGCGTAAAAGAGAATCGAAACAGCCGCGTCTTCGGTCGAGTCAGCTAGCTGACGACGCAGGCTAGGTGCTTGCGCCTCCCGGCCCAAGGGTCCCCCCCACTGACCCGGCGCCAGAATTAGTACAGACTGCGCTCGAGGGACTCGGTTCTATATGCCGACGACGACCCACATGTATTTTGAGCGTGGGGCGGAGCAACAGAGATCGCGCTGGACTCGTCACCCTTGTGAAAGCATTCTCATGGTCTGTCCAGACTCCCCGCCATCTTTGCCTGTCTGCCCATGCTCACGTTGAACATGAAACATTTCGTTCGGCCCTGGTCGACCTTCCGAGGTTTCTATATTGGTAGAGCGAACCACCGAAAGCCTAATCCATCCAAGCTTTTCTGGCCTCGCTCGGTCCCCCCGGTGAATGCGTAAACCCCAGAACCCATGTGGGCAGGCAGTGGCAGGTCGAACTCGTTCAGGTGGCCTGTGGATTCATAACCCAGTGGTGCCACACTCACTCTTGCAGTGCGTCGAGGGCCCCCCTCCCCTTTCAATTCCTTTTCGGATGCCTTGTGATCGTAGTTTGGGCTGTGATTCAACCAGCATACTCATGGTTTTGCAGCCTCAGTCCTGACACCAAAATTTTGAATAATCGAACTCGTCAATAAAAACTGAGTTAGAAAATCAACCAGGTGATATGAAAACATGAAAGACTAGTATGTATACATTCCTGATGTGGTACATGAATTTTTATATCAGCTGTTTATGAGGGGCTCACTTGATAACTTGGCTCATATTGCGCCATGAAGCTTTATAACTACATGGTAGAAGCGCCTTCAATCGCGTTTACCTAAGTACGAATGCTCAGACGCTATATTGGACGGGTTCTTCTGTAGGGTCTTGGGCAAATCCTGTTTTAGTTGCCCCAGGGCCTCGTTTTGATCCCAATTGGCCTTTCGACCAAAATATATAACCTCAAAGATCCCTTTTTCCGAATGGCAGATCTTCAATGTTTGTCTCAACACTGGACTGAAGGCCCACACAGGTTAGAACAGTAACCTTCAATATCGCCACAACTTCCTCTTGATTCACATGTTCCAACGCAGGCTATACTGACTCGTCAGCTTACATTTATTTGCAGTAGGCCCCGACCAAAAAAAGTCTGGTTCAGGCAGATTCCAAGTGAGAATATATGTGGAATTAAACGTACTAGCGCAGCACTCTTGATCATTGCTTTGGGCAGCTACCTGGACAACGAGCAATGCCATGGCGGCCGTGGCGAGAGCGGAGATGTTGAAGCGCATTTCGATGCGAGCTTATAATCGGGTCCAAAAAGTGAAGGTACTGGCTGAAGAGTGATGAATATCAGTTACTTTGAGAAATGAACGAATCTTAAGGAATGTAAGATGTTCAAAGCGGGGGAGAATATATACATACACATCGAAGAACAAGATGCTAGCTCATTGCTTCTCATAGGGCTTCTCATGACATTCAAGCCACATTTGTTCTAATTCTAGAGAACGATTCATACAACCCAAAGAGTCAATAAACTGGGCCTCTAATCAACTAATATCTTGAGCGATTCAAGTAGCAGTCTTGGAAAAGAACTTCCACCCAATGAAGGCATGTTGGCCAGTGTACAGGAGACACGAATCACGCCCGCCCACTTAATTAACATTCGTTTTTTTGGCACATGGACATCAATTGTCCTGTACTTTACAATTGGCTCCTGCCTGTGGCTCATGCAACCCGCTTAGCCAAGCAGCCAAGACCACCAAGAATCAATTTGAGTGGGACAACGGGCTGGAGATTTGCATCATATAAATCGCTGGAATATGCTGGCTGAGCCATTCAATGACCAAGCCCTCTCTCTATGGAGAGCTCTAGAGCTGAGAATGCTAGAAAGCTGTCTATCGCGTTCGACGCTTGGAGTTCTGAACCCTTCCAGAGGCAAGCTTGCTCGGCCAATTGGCAGCGGAAGCACTTCTTGAAGTAATATATATCTACGCTTGCATCGTCTTCAGAAATCGCGTGCTGTGGTTGATTTCCCGACTCCTCTGAGGGCACAAAGTCGCCTGTCACATTCCTCCCTTCACTGAGTAATTATGACATTGATGGCCGCATCATACGGGCAATATCTTTCTTCCTGCTTACGATCTAAGTGTCATCAAATTTTGAAGAGTGCGAGCTGATCCCGCATTATGCAGCAGGAGAAGCCCTTGGATCGCAATGTGCAACCGTGGGGGCCACCATTTAAAAGTATTCAGCATCTCTTTGTTGAACCAGGCGTCATTTCATTTCAGCCAACCATCATAGCCATGATTTGGGGAGCATTTGGACGCAAATGCAACCGGAGGTCATATGGAGGTCGCATGCGACTTACTTGCCCATGCTTTTATACAGCGCGTAATGTGGAATGAAGCCCAGCCTGTACAGAGTTCTCCATGCATTTGAGCAATCTATCCAGAATAATTACACCTGCCCCTACCTGCAGTACTTGGTCCACGGAACTACGATGGTCCTCGTTGATTCCAATCTGAGGATGCATTGTAATGTCCCCTGTGCTTTTGAAGCGCACCCTGATGTTGAGTCTAAAAGATCAGGGTTAGGGTACGCCGCCGTCGCCACTGAAAATGGTCAGCCGTCGACGTCCGGATTTTATAGGCTGGACGATTATGATCTGACCACAGATCCCCTGCACATAACTGTAGAGCGTTGACATCATGTCGTTGTCCAGGTTTCCAAGGAACGCGTTTCTGTCTCCAACTTCGACAAGTGTAGTTTGCAGCTTCACCATTTCAGCAAAGACATCTTTCAGGATGACACAGGAACAGAGAAAGGCCAGCAATCCTGCGCGGCAGACATCCGACTGGTCGGCAAATCAGTACCTCAAGTTCGGCAACGAGCGCACACGTGCCGTGCGAGAGCTCGTCTCGCAGATTCCACTTTCGACGCCCACGCGCATCATCGACGTGGGTTGCGGGCCCGGCAACTCCACCGCAGTGTTGGCGAGCCGCTTCCCCGACGCAAAGATTTTAGGCATGGATTCATCCCCAGATATGCTGGAAAAGGCGCGGAAGGCCATGCCCGGCGTTGACTTCGTGCAGGGCGACTTGAAAACGTACGAGCCCGAGCCCGGCGCCGACCTGCTCTTCGGCAATTCCGTCTTCCACTGGCTGCGGCTCGAGGAACGAATCCCCACCATTCTGCGCTTGCTCGAGACCCAGAAACCTGGTGGTGTGTTCGCCTTCCAGGTCCCTGACAACTATGAGGAGCCCACCCACAGGGCAATGAGGGAGACGGCTCTGCTGGACGGGCCATGGTTTGAGCACTTCCAGGCGTTGCCAGCCGAACGACGGCCTGACTTTGACCCTATTGAGACGCCTGCCGACTACTACAATGCCTTGATCCCGCTTTGCGACAAGGTGGATATATGGCACACGCTGTATCAGCACCCCCTGGACGCGCCCAGCTCAATAGTCGAGTGGGTCAAAGGAAGTGGGCTCATGCCTTTCCTTAATGCTCTGCCGAATCAGGAGGTCCGTGATCAGTACCTGAAGGCTTACGAGGAGAGGATCGCCGAGCTGCACCCCAGGCTGACCGACGGCAAGGTGATGCTGAGGTACCCAAGGCTTTTTGTTATTGCAACAAGGAAGTAAGTTGTGGAATCTGGTGGTCATGTACAGAGCCTGGACTTTTGGGTGTCGCCGGTGCAACAAGCGGACCTCGGGACCGTCGGTTGCATATGTAATTACACCGCGATGGGTTGACTGCAAATACATGCACGTACCAGCCTTGAATTTACTCAGATCGTCCATACGTCAATGATAAGCTACAATTTCCTCGGATGAGCGTGTCTATTTACTTAACGTGGAGAAATGATGCACGGTCGGGAATGGAATTTCAGCTACAGCGGACGCCACGCCGAGATCATGGTGGTCAGCTCCCTCTGGCTCACGCGGGATTCTCAGTATATGTCCATATCCTCCAGGCTACAGGTAGGTAAGAGAGTGTATGTTCTGGACGCCAATGTTGCAGGATTCACGTGTGTTAAGGGAGTGGGGGGATTTGACTCAATTACTGTCAAAAATAGATCAGGAATCCGAGAGACGGACCGCAATTCTATAAGGGCATGCCTTGGCTGGTTTCTCGCCGTGACTGAGATGACGGATGTAATATCGACATACACTGGCATATCCAGCCCATGAGCGTCATGCCTTCTTGACAATAATACCCGGGCCCAACGCGAGCCACTCGTAAATGCGGACATCCGAAAGCAAGGAGCACTGATTTCATATCTACTTAAATACACATGTGATGGATATTTCATCATTCCTGCACATGTGTTTTGGCCACTTCACTAATGACTCACAATTCACCTCTGGAGCTGGACCAGTCCAATGTCTGGGTTCGTCCTACATCCGCCACGCCCAAACGTCTAGCATCGGAAAGCGGCTCCATGCGCTGTTCGGCAGTATCTAGTCTCAGACTGCGCATGTTTTGGCGAAGCTGGAAACATTTTCGAGTGGCAACACTTGAACTGGGTTGGGCCTGAGAGACATTCAATCGCAGGGGTGAGAAATGATGATATGAGATGCATCTCGTCTGAATTCCCCTTTTTAAAACATATGTCGTGTCTCACAAAAGCCTTTGCTTGGCTTCCGGCGATTGCTCTCGAGGCCTTCAAACACAAGGTCATCGCAATATGACCTAGGGGCCGCAGCACTTGCAGATCTGTGGTTGGCTCAATTTCTGCACTCAATCCTCATGTTCTGTCAAACTGACTCTGCAACCCCCTCTTCCCAATATCCATCGCAGCCTCCAGCTCCCGTTCTCCATCCCTGAGCAAAGCCTTGCTATGCCTCAAGTTCTTCTCCTGCCTCCGCTTCTCCTCCTCGACGGCTTGCTCCCGGTCCAGTAGCGCCTTCTCGCGCTTGCGACGCAACTCTAGCGCCTTCTGTACGGCTTCGTTATCCTCTGCTGTTTCCCTGTCTTCCGGAGGCGGCGGCAAGGTCTGGATGAGGGCTTCGACAAGAGAGTCGCGAGTCTTGGTATCGAGCGAGATGTAGCGGATGTCAGTGATGATGTGTGGAGGAAGATGGGTAAGCAGAGTCTTGTTATTGAGTTGCGACATAGGTGTGGATTTCAGCAGGCTCGCGAGGTCGGCTTTCAGTGTGGCCTGTGGAAGCTTGAGGCGATTGATGTGCTCTCTGTAGAGCTTTTCTCTGTCCTTGTCTGACAGTGACGAGTCCTTCATGGATGACTCTCTTTTGTATTTCCTTTTGAATTCGGGCCAGTACAGCTTCGGCGTCGCCTTTTCGTGCAGCAATGCCAGATACGGTATTCGGGGATCCTTCTTCTCTTGTTTTGCTCTCTGTTCCCTGAGCGTTTTGATCTTTTCCCGTGACCATTCCTCCCACACTTCTCTCCTTGCCTTGGTAGTGCTGAGGACCGTGTACCGACTGTCATCGATGACCTTGCCCTCTTCAATGAGCTTCTCCCACGGGCTATACGGGTTGATGCCATAGTCGTTGAGCAGGTCTTTGAACAATCCCCTGGCGTCATCCTCAGACAGCTCCATGCCTGCTGCACCTTCCGGCCATTCTTCCATATGGCCGTCGTCATATTCGCCTGGGTCTAGTCCGTACTCTTGGCCCATGGCTTGTAGTTGGAATGCAATGTCCGCCTCGCTGAATTCGACAGGCCGGTCGTCGTCTTCTGCCGACTCCTCCAGCCTCTGTCGTTTCGTCGCATGCTCATCACCTTCCTCGCCATCTTCTGCTTCGTCATCCGTGACCTCTACCTCCTCGTACTCAGAGCTGTCGTAGTCGTTCTGGTGCTCCTCGGAGATTCCTTCCGCAGCAGGCTTATTGTCCTCGGCACCTTGACCATTCGTAGCCGTGTTTCCTCGTGTGTTTTCAGCACTGGTGTCCTCCTTCTCCTGGTCCTGAGCCTTTCCGAATCCTGCCTTGTCTCGTATTCTAGCCCTGTCCAGCTCAAGTATTGCCGGCATCAGCTTCTCCGGAATGCGCCAGTAACTCGCGTTTTTGACAGGGTTATAGGCGAAGCGTCGTTGGCATTTTGTGTACACCAGGATCCACGGCTCACAACCGGGAATAGCAACCTTGGACCTTGGCTTGTCGGACGGCTGGGGTCGCGGTCTGTCACCATGTGCACCTCCCCTGCCGCCTCGGCCCCCATGGCCGCCGCGGTGGTTTTGTGCCGACGGCGGCTGATTGTACTGCGACATGAAAGCATTTGCAACGCGTGGGTCGGAGAGGTTTACGCTTGGGACGGAGTTGTGCTGCATGAAGCTCGCGGAAGGGTCCATCGGCGCCGGCGCAGTTGACGGGGCGCTTGGCCGCGTGTACGTCGATGTCTTGGTGGCAGCATTGTAGTAGTAGGTGTGGCCAGTAGGGGCCTTGTGTTCGGTCCAGCCTGAAAGTAATGGCGGGGGCGACGTCGCCGAGGGTTTGTAGGTCGACTTGAGCATCGTAGCAACCTGTCGCCCAGACCTAGAAAGGACGTTGGCGTAGGGCGTGGAGCGTGGGCGTGGAGCGTGGGCGTGGTTGCGTTGTGTCTTGACTTGGAGCTCCCAGGATTTCTCAGAGCTGCTGGACCCTTGCTCGCCGGCCTCAGGTGGGATCTGCTTACGTAACGCAGAAGCTAGCCCATGCCTCACAAAAGCACCAAGAAGGACGAAGTCGCTCAGATACATTAGTCGACGAAATATTGCGGCACGTTTTACTAACACTTGGCGGGGATCTAGTTTGATTTGCGCGTTCTAATGAGAAGGCTACTCAAATATTGCCTTTAAAAGTGGTTGCAGCAAGGTTCATAACACATTGTTCGTCGGCAGGTCAGGATTGAACGGTAGCAGCTACATGCCTAAGTATCTAGGTGGGTAGCGCTCGTGTTACCAAATCCTTTTAGCGACCATCTCATACCTCATCACACCACTCAGATCCTTCTCATCTTTCCCTATGCTCTGCTCAGCCTTTTTCTCCCTGTCCCTGGCCCGCTTCATACCCTCTGGATCATCAGCGTAGATCCACCTCCTCCTGTCATCCCCGATCTCGACCGCGCCAAACCCGCCGAACCTCTTTGTCCCTTTGGTATCGAAGGTTTCCTTTTCCATCTTCCCGGTGGCGACAGCATGCTCTTTGAGCTTCATCCTGGCGTACCTGTCACGGCTGTACCTGAGGAGTAACATACCGAGGAGTAGTTTGAGGATCAAGAGAAAGAGGAATGCAATGAAAAAGACTAGTATCTTTGTCACCAGGGCTATGGCATCGTCGGTAGACCAGGAAAGCCAAGGGAATACTGAGGTGCTGGTCGCGGCAGTGCCGTTGGCGAGGAACTCGCCCTCAAGGCCGTAGACAGACCGGCCGAGGGCATCGCGGATGAAGTGGTCGAGCCTATCGAGGGCCGCTGTCACTGCAGGTGAGGACGGATTGGAGGAGTCAACCGATAGGGAGGTCTGCGTTGATGGTGGTATGGGTGCAGGGAGGTGAGTAGCAAGAAACATGTGATAGGTCTGGAAGGACGCTCGGATGAAGAGGGTCGAGAGAGGGAGTAGGGGGAGGCCAAGCCGGCGGGTGAGAGAGGGTGTGACAAAGGCCTGCGATTTGTTAGAGAGGGAGGCTGAGAAAGACGCTGCTGCACTGACATTTGTGTAGTAATCCTTGCAGAGAATGTCAAGTATCCTGCTGTAGAAGTTGGGCTTGATGTTGTTGAATTTATTGATGTACGCGTGCTTGATCCAATCCACAAACATCTCACTGCCAATGACAATCAGAAAAGGCGATAGCACCTCGCCCGACCAGAGCCATGATGGCAAGATGGTGAAGCTCATTGGAAGGATGGAGGGATTGTGGAGCGGCCCTTTGGCGGCGGTCATGCCATCGTCTCCGAGCTCGACACCGGCGCCGGGCACACTCAGGCCGCCCACCTCGACGACGTTGCGCATACCGATGATGAGTAAGACGAGCCACAATTGGAAGCGTTCCACGACGTCTGCACAGGTAAGCTGAAACGTATTCTCTTTCTCGAAGCGCTTGAAGACGCTGCCCTTGATCTCGACGAATTGGTTGGACATCAACAAGGTGAGAAGAGCGTTCGAGTACGAGTTGACAGCCACGTTCAGGGCGATTACTTGATAGAAGAGGGTGATAGCATGGGCGCAATTATAGACAAGGGACAACAAGAACATGCCGAAGGGGAGCATGACTTTGGACCGGCCAGAGCTGTTCCGTGACAATGTCTCTGAGCTGAAGAGGCATTCGAATATGTCCTGACCAAGAGCGGACAGTAGGCGGTCACCGACCTAAGCCGAGCTCAGCACACTCGAAAGTCGAGAATTGAACGGGGAATGCCAGAGACTCACCTCAACAAGGTTGTAAATGACATACAGCTTGACGGCCGACTGCGCGCGGATGAAGTGATACATACGGCTGGCATCCAGATTCATGAGGGCGACAGAGCTGCAGATGATGACCAGCCCCTGAAGGAGGTCAGCCTTGTGGAAGGAGGTCAGGTTTGAGGGAGTGGACTTCGTGCGCCTATGGCGAAAAGGCCCGGTGTGTGACCTGGAGTACATCCTTGGGGGCATGCGGGACGTCCCATTTGTGCCTTTTCTCGTCCGCGTGGAAGGCCCACGCCGAGGGAGATCACCGTTGGGCCCGCCATTGGCAGTTGACATGCCGTTCGCGTTGACTTCGTGGAGGGGATCCCTGGCCCTGCTTCGGCTTCGAGATTCCCCATCTGTGCTTCGTGAGCCATCAAAGCTTGGCCTGCGCGTCAAGCCACGGCCTCTGCGCCCTCGCTCCCACAGACGGCCCAGCCCTTCCCAGACAAATTCTATGAGCCACCGTGCCTCCTTCCCTACAATGTACGCCCACCATCTGAACAGCACGCCAAATGCGATGCAGAAGCGCATTGGCAGGATCGTGAATGTCCAGAGCCACGCGTCCAGACAGGCCAAAGCGCCAAACATCAGCGTTTTTTCGAGGAGCAAGGGCAAGAACAAGAAGTTTTTCAGCCTCTCGAACTTGACGGCGCTGGACTCGTACGGCAGATCGCTGGCGTATGACTGGTGTATATAGAGCGGACTGGGACGCTGGGCGGCCAGCTCGAGCTGGAGGAGAGTCGGCGCAGACAGCGGTGGCAGCGGTATTGAGGGCGGTATCGGGGACGGTGGCCTCGGCTCCTTGTGCTCACGATGCTCGCGTGGATCAGGTCGACCTTGGGACTCGGAGTGCGCATGCCGCACGTTGGCAGGACCAAAATTCCCGCTCGTGTCAAGATTCAAAGGCGCAGGTCGCGGTGAGGGTTGGAAAGAGTTCCGCCGCGAGGCAGAAGGAGGAGCGGGAGGTTGGCTCACCGACTTTGCGCGGTTGATAGGAGGCGTCGACACGGTCCTCGTCGAGAGGCTGGGGCGGACTGAGTGCATTGTCCTGCTCGAGGGGCCGTCACCAAAGGCCTGCGACCTGCTGGTCTCAACCTTGTCAAAGACCTCCTGTGGGCTGGAGGCAAGCTGGGCAGACATGGGCGGTCGGTGGTGAGTGTCCACGATGCCGGCAGACAGCGGCTGGTCGGGGATGGTCGCTATGGGCAGGGACTCTGGGGACGCAGCCAGCTCTTGGATCTTCGAAGCAGAAAGGCGCCTGACGCCGCCATGGTCGCTAGACTTTGTCCCGGAACGCTCTCTTGTCTTGTTGGCGGCAGAAGAGCTCCTCCTGGGCTCCTTCTTGGGGGTGACATGCGTGTCATCGAGCGCGGGCAAGGCATCCGTCGATGAATCGATGGCGGACTGGGGGGCGGAGGTCTCGGCTTCAGAGACGGCGCAGGACGCCAGGCCGTCATAGGTCATGTTGTCGGCAGTGCCAGGAAGACCCGCGAAGGCACGCGGGAAGGGAGTGTTGCCGTTTGCGAGCAGCAGCGTGGGAGGCGGCATAGAGCTATCGAATTCGGAATCGTGCGGGCGGAAGTAGGACGGACCTCGTGATGGGGGATGTGTCGCTGTCGTCGCCGTTGTCGCCGGTGTGGCCGGCCTCTGCTTCCCGATTTTGACCCCACCGCCGTCGAGAGCGCCAGCATCTCTTGAATCCAGAGTGTCATTGCTCCCGCCGGGACCCTCAATCTCTGAGAAGTTGCCGTGGTAGCCATGGCGTCGGTCGCCATGGGCTGCTCCTGGCACGTCCACGTCGACAGTCGCCATCGCTGAACTGTCTCATGGGCGGCGCAAAGCTGCGTCCTCCTGCATCTCTGCAATCGATGGTCGTTACAGTGTGCTGCTGTCGAGGCAATCAGAAAACTGACAGGAATTTGGAATTGATGGCGACCTGATGCTGTCAATTTGGTTGGCGGCTCTGTGGTTTTCTTGGATAAAATGTTTAGCAGCATTCGGAATTCTGAACCGGCCTAACTAACTGCCTGGCTGGTGCAGTGTGTGGGCCCAATTGATCAGTCAACCTAGCATGACGTCGGTAGTCACACAGTGGGCTGCAGGCCACTGCAGGGTCCAGCTTGCAGCTTGAAGTGTGCCAAGAGGTGTCAATTGGCCGTAGCTCCAACGTAAGATTCCATGCCTCTTTCACCCTTTACCCTGCAAACTGTGCAGTCTATTCACCCAGATTGAGATGACTACTTGGGCACACTCTATCCGCATTTCCACAACAAGCTGCATCATGCATGTCTGTCCGTAGATACAGCGCACCAGAGTCACGTCTGCTTGTTCTGCTGTGTCGCGTCTCAACCGTGGGTAGCACAGCCAGAAGCAAGGTCCCCAAGGAACTTCCACTCCACCCTCTCTTTCCAGCCCTTTTCCTTCCATGCGTTGGCCGTCTGAGGGAACAAGTCCACCGACCCAAAGAGGCTTGTGTCATGTGCAAACACAAACCAGACATTGTCCTGCGCATCCGCCACCTGCGCCCGCTGGATCGTCTGCGTCCAGAGATGCTCGTCGTCAAACAGCGCCGGCTCGATGAACGGCTGGTCCGCCCTCCTGCCTCGCCTCACGTTCATCTCACGGAATCGCGTACCAGACTGCGGCAAGACACCTCCCTGCGGAAGCGAGTCCGGGATTGGCGTGTATGGCGACGGCCTGAGCTCTCCGCCGTGGTGTGCCAGGTCACCGCCCATCATGATAAACGTGTCTGGGTTTGTCGACGTCCGCGCCAGCCCCGCTATGTGAGCGAGGCAGTGGCCAGGCGCATCCAGGAGATAGAATGAGCCGTCGCCAAAGAAATCATGTGCTGGGAATGGCCCCGCCTTTAGTTCACCATCGCCAAAGCTGATTTCTCGCACGCCACGCCCGGCCAGATCTTCCTCCCTCACCGGTGCGTCCGGCTTGGTCGGGAAGCCCGGGGACCACCTTTCGCTGAATCCAGGGCCAACTACTAGCTCTGTTCTGGGAGGAAATGTCCTCACATCCCCGATGTGGTCGAAATGGCTGTGGCTGTGGTGCACAGTTTAGGACAGCGAACCAAGATGGCATTCTTCCGGAAAGACTCACCTCCAGATGACACTGTTGACCTCCTTAGGGTCCACGCCATGGCTCTGTAGGATGTCTGCAACGTGCTCCTCGACATCCACCTGCCAGCCATACTCCTTTATGTTTTGCTCTATTCGTGGAACGTATCGCCCGAGGTCCTTGTGAACTCCCAAATCAAACAGGGCCTTCTGCCCACCCGGGCTCTCGACTAGGAAAGACCACGTGGGCAAGGCGGGAAACTCGTCGAACCCCTCAACTGGCGGCTTCGTCAAGTGCTTGACCTTCAGCTTGGACAACCGCAGTGTTGAATCTATGATGCTGACCTTGGCGACCGCGCCAGCTGGGACATCGAACGATGGCTTGCTGCTGTGCGACATATCTGGGGACCCGGAGCTCTACACCATGCGTCTTGGTCTTCTAAAGTTGATCCAATGGCTATCCGCGTCGGCTCTCCGTCATTTAAACAACATGGAATCACGTACGGCTTATCGACTTCCCCATGAACGGTGCCCGGCCACTCTGCCACCCCAATCCAGGCGCCGGACACTACGTGATGGTTGTGTGCTTACTCACGCACACAAATCACATCTGACCCTGTATGTAGTCTAGGGAATAATGCGGTGTCTATGACGTGGTCCGCGCTCTGCCGGGCTGGAGTATATCCGCTTCTGATGGACGCAGCCGCCTCCAGTAGCGCACAGGCCCAGAGGGTGCTGATTATCCCCGTCTGCCCGTCTTGCTCAAGCCCGACACAAGATAGCCTAGGGCATGACATGCAGCCAGCACATTCCTCTGCAGGTGAGCTTCACTTCTTGCGTCGCAGTAGGTCTGTCTATTTACTCTTCAATTACAAAATGATGTCCTGTTGAGCTGTCTGTCTAACACTCTTACCAATGGCAACAGTAGTGTACAGATTCCTGTGGTCTGTTGTAGGGGCTCGGCATCGATCTTCACGGGGCCTCGGGATCTGCGGCACGGATCTGCAGGGGGGTGGGTATACAGTTGTAGTGTATCAAACGCCCGGCGTTCAGCCTCTTCTACGATCTTCTACCACAGCACCGCTTCTGCAGACACAATGACGCCACGGCTAGGCCCGGAAGTCCCGAAACCAATGGCATGGAGTGGGCGACGATAGCGGGGTTCTTTCACAGGGCCAGGGGACCTGCTGTTAGGAACGCACTGCATTTCAGGTTATCTTACAATGTCAGGAATAAGCCGCATTGCCTTGGACTCTCCCTGGACTAGTGTAATCCGACTGGATCCCCATCACCAAGCCGAAGCCAGAGGGGCAGATGGGTGGGGGCTATAGTGGGACGGTGGGACAGCTCGACGACCGGAGCAGATCAGCCAGATCTCGTTTTCCTCTATTATAAATCAGATAGCTCAACTTTTCGTTCCTCATCACACAGCGTCTGCCAGATCAAGACTGTCAATCGCGTCTCTACCTAGGTACCCTCACTCAGCCATCCACGCCCCGATAACACCTTCAACTTTATCAAAACTTTATCAAGTAACATGGCCTCCAACGCCCCTGGGCAGTGTTGCACTGTTGGTGTCAAGCATGAGTGAGTTGCTTCCTCGCCTGTGCACTCGATGTTGGCTGCTGCTCCGTCCATGGATGCCGAGGCTCTGGCCCCTTGACCCCTGGAACCCCGGGCTTTTTGAGCTTTGAGCTCCTGAGCCCAGCTCCAGACGTCCCACGCCAAGCTTCGCTGCATGAGCGTGCAGACACCAGGCTGACCAAGTCAACTCCACTTTCACAGCGGCGAGCCCACCGGCAAGACCATCAAGGTCGGCCAGTACGACACCTACGTGGCCGAGCCCAAGGGCAAGAAGCACGATGGTGCCGCCCTGCTCTACATACCCGATATCTTCGGCATTTGGCAGAACTCCAAGCTCATGGCCGACCAGTTCGCCGCCAATGGCTACTACACAATCATCATCGACGTCTTCAACGGCGACCGGTTCCCTGACCCCCCACCCCAAGACATCATGAAGTGGATCAATGAGGGCACTGACAGCAAAAACCCTCATACTAAAGAAGCCGTTGATCCGATCGTGGAGCAGGGTCTGAAGTATCTGAAGGAGCAGGGCTTCACTAAGATCGGTGCCTTGGGGTACTGCTTCGGCGCCAAGGTGAGCTTGCTCATTATCCGCTCGCAACTCGGGACTCGTCCGGCATACTGACCTCTCTGTCCCCCTTATCTAGTACGTTGTCCGCCATTACAAGGACGGTATCAAGGTCGGCTACGTCGCGCATCCCTCATTTGTCGACGAGGACGAGCTGGCTGCCATTACGGGCCCCCTGTCTATCGCCGCCGCGGAGACGGACCCGATCTTTCCGACTGAGAAGCGCCAAAAGTCCGAGGAGATCCTGCGGAAGGTCGGACAGCCTTATCAGATCAATCTGTTCAGCGGAGTTCAGCACGGCTTCGCGGTTCGCTGTGACCTCTCTGTCAGGGTTCAGCGGTGGTCAAAGGAGCAGGCCTTCTACCAGGCTGTTTCGTGGTTCGATGAGTACTTGCTGTGACTTTCTGAGGGAACGAGCCAAAGTGTGTACGTTCACAGGCTTTAGAGAGTGAGACAGACAAAGTTTTTAAGGAAAGGCCGCTCTATTAAATATTAGGTCGTCCCTTACCATGCACATGTGCCCCATTCTGCGTTGATCTTGACTGTCACCATTTCCATTGCTCACTCTTTGCCTTGAGATATTTCCGTTCATCGACGTCTGTGGTCTTTTGCCCTGTTGTTCAAAGATGCGCCACGCCTCCATATTTCTATCATGAGAAGCGCCCCGTCTTTGGCCGGTAGGGAAGCCGCAACAAACAGGCCATCCCAAGCGAGTCGTAGACGGGAATGCCTACATTGGCATGCCTACACCTTGGGAGACACTTAACAAAAATTGAATCTGAGCCACATCCATCTACAAACGCACAATTCGCTGTTACAACTCTGTCACCATGTCGTTTAATGTGATAGATCTGAGAGCCGACCAAAGAGCAAGTAACTCGGCATTTGTGTAAGAACGACAAGCCAAGAACAGACATCAATGCCGTTTAGTTAATGATACTCGAATGACAACCTTGCTCAGCCTATCACCGGATTTGTGAGGACGAGGTGACGGCATGTTTGCGGCTTCCCTTTGGAATCACGACAGACACGTACAGCGGGCTGCGCCATGAATCATAATATACAAGACTCGTATAAGATACTCCATCTTGTATTAGGCAGGCATCCAATTGGAATGGGGTCATGTAGTCACTCAAAATGCAAAGGTCTCTCATTTTGTGTCTGCAGTGGTGGTCGAGCAAAGCCAAAGTTGACTAACCACGCTCCCTCAGGCATTGTTGTTAGTATGAGGAGGCAGGAAAGATATAAAGATATGGGGTAGAAATACGACAAGCAGGGAGTGCTTGGATCAATTCTAAACAGTAAAACTGTTGTCTCGACCTACATAATCAATGCTGCGAGGTTTGAGGGCATTCACAGGGTAGTATAATTCACCACGGTTCGGGCCCATGCAGTGAGGGACAAGGCGAAATAGAAGACCAGCTTAGCGCAGTCCAATGCGGAATGAGAAGTTATATCAATAAGTTGCGCGACGCAATGTTCAACTGGCTTTGAGTAGCAGTAAGCAGTCTGCGGATGCAGCCAACACCACTCGTGCAGCCTTTCCCCCAATTCTCTCTCTCCGTCGCTCCTCACAAGGGCAATAGCTGTACGGCTGGATTCCGCTAAATTGTTACTCGGCTGCACAAGGGTTGGTAGAAGGATGTCATCGTAACGCCGCGTGGATTCACATCCAGACTTTGCTGTAGCGTGTAGCCACCCGGGAATTCGAGTGAAAGCACAGCGTGATGTGCAATATTAGTTGACGGCATGGTAGGAATCACATGATGATGAACCAAGCAGCATGATTCAATTGAGTCTAGTTACAGGGGGTTGGCCCTAGGTTGTGCACAGGAGATTGTGCCCGATCAATATCTAGATTCCAATCATTGCAAACGTGAGATACAAAGTGAATTCAATGTGCATTGGTCAACCGGCCATGATTTGAGCTTGAAGTATTGCACAAATATCTTGGCTCCTGTGCGGGCGTTTACATCCTAGGCAGAATGGGGCGTGATGAACGACAGTCCGTTGCGAGATGGGCAGGAACATCTGAAGCTGTGAAGACGAAAAGGTCCATGACCCATGACAATAGAAACGATCAGAAGCCATGTAGAGCCTGTAATATTAGTGACAGATAACAACACATTGGGAGGTGCGAGATGACATCGCGCTCTCATTGTGAAAATGTTCAATCAGAATCAAATTGATCAGATCTTGGTAGGGCTTCCAGCCAGTCTACCTAGGTATGCATCCATGCCCTCCAACGCCAAACACCATATCCTAAAATAAAGGTCATAACGGTAAATGGTCATAATTACCTCCGGGGAATAACAATCAAGCAGATCCTCGTCGAGATCAAATCAATATCAGCCGTCCTGGCTGACTGACTATTTCCCATCCTAGTCCATGATCATCCATCCGCACCCGCCTACCATGCCGGCCAGCGCGATGGCCGTCAAGATCCCTGCGCCAGCACGGTCGCCAGTCGTAATAGGAGTGGTGCCGTCAACCGTCTTGTCTGTCTTGTCGCTACCGCCGCTCGAATCGCCGCTAGAAGTTCCTCCAGTGCTAGAGCTATAAGGTGCAGGGCCATCCAGTGTAAACAATACTGCCTGCAAGGCACTCATCTGCTGACCTATTCCACTAGTTCCATCATTTGTGTTTGTCGTCCATTTGAATCCACAGGCGATACCATCGAGCACGGCGCCTGCACTGCCCTCTGCAGTACCGGTGCAGCTGGATGCCGCGGCTTTCCCGGTGGCCAGGAGAAGCGGTTGAATGGTATCATAGGATGATGGCATCATCTGAGCCGTCTTGGCCATCCACTTCAAAGCGTATCCTTTGAACGAGTAGTCATCTGTCGTGCAAGTGTTTTGAGGCTCGCAGGGCGGCTCCTGGATGATGTTGTTTTTGAAAAAGTACGCCGACGTCCTCTTGATGAGTCCATTGACGCGGTTTGCCCAGAGCTCGTTGCCATCTGTGTAGTTGTACATCACGGCCGCTCCATGCATGAAGATCCCTGCGTTATATGTCCACTGAGCCTTGTCGGGATTGCTGCATTTGCTTTGACCTTTGCTGTCAGCACCGTCGTAAACGTTGAAGTCGTCGTCGATAAAGCCAACAGTATCCATCCAGTCATATACGTTGTTTGCCCAGTCAGCATACGACTCGTTGCCTGTGTAGCGGGCAAGCCTTGCTGCAATGTTGAAGAAGCACCCGTTGGAGATTGTGTTTTTGTAGGTGTATCCGGTGTTGAATGTGAAAATTTGCCATCGCAGCCCACCGCCGCAGGTATCATTTGACGCCTCCCAACGCCAGACATATTCATTGAAGACGGCCTGTGCGGAAGCCAACCACTCAACGCCCCCTTCTTTGGTCGAGTTTGGGTTTTTGAAGTTGGTCTCGGCCGCTGTCATGGCCGCCATCGCCCAGAAACCCTGGTCGTCGTTTCCTTCTGTGAGGGTTTGGTTCTCGGGCATGAAGTCGCCGTCGTCGCCTATTTGGTGCTGCAGGGCTTGGTATGTCTCGTCGACGTAGGAATCATCCCCGGTGTACGCCCAGTAGTCAACAAGAGTTCCAAACATTGCCCCTGCCTCCCACCAGTAGTAAGGATCTGGCAAGTTACCGGGCACATCACCGGTGTTGTTGCCCGTGTACCATCCCAGCATTCCATACGCGATGGTGGCAGCCCCTTGTTTTATCGAGTCTGTGCTTGCAGGATTAGAAAGTGAACAACAGAGCCGGCTTTGAGGTGGAATTGATGAAATGCAAGTGCACAGTTCGCCAGCCATAGGAAATCTGAAGAATGCGCCATTTGCCTGATGAGACGAAGTTCCATGCTGTCAACATTGAAACTTTATTGGCTTCGACAAGAATGATTCCCAAATCCAAGTTGCAATCGCCGTTCGCGACACCCGACCATGGCATAATGGGTTAAGAATTATGGCATCTGCCTGTTCTATCACGCACCAGTTGATGTCCATTCGATGTCGACGCTGGCCACAGCTAGAGACGTGAAGACGCCTAGGACGCAGAGCGGCCCGCCCGTGAATCGCATTATCGTATTCTGTATTCCGCGTGGACAGGAGTGAAATACAAGGCCCAAAACCACATCTGATCGAAAGTTGCTCGGCGTGCTGTGAAGTCTTGGCAAGGCACTGCGGGAGGTGGTCTTGGTCGAATGAAGCAGGGGTGAAAAGAAGCAAAGCCAAGGAAAAGCCAAGTCCTGCTGGAAGGGCGCCTACCGAAGCGATTGCGGGCTTTAAGGCTGGAACACAGGCATGATGGGCACGTAATCCTCTTTTGTGGGTATCGATGTTGCCTGGTTTGTTCGGACCGATGAGGATGCGATCCGTCAGGCCCGTGTGGGTTTACAATGGGTCTCCATCTGCTCTCAGGGTTCTTCCAGTGGGAGTGAGGAGCCGCCACAAGAACCTAAAACCGTTTTGCTCGATTGGACGATTGTCATTGTTGTCATTTAACTCCTGCAGAATTACTTGGAAACACTTGGTTTGGCCAGAGTTGCTGGTGCGTTGTTGGTTGCGTGCCCGCTGGTCTCAATCTCTGTGTGCCACTTTTACCCCTGGAATTGTGGACTGAACACAAGCATTTTTATGCGTGGGCCGCGCGCACATCAAGTCGAAAGGTGACGTAATGTCTACAGATGGAGTAACCGTTTTCGAAAACCGCAGACATGGTCATAAACACGATTTCGACTTCCTCGAAGGAACTCTACACGTTCTTCATTTATCTCGCCCATCGGATCAAACGGAAATTGGCTGGTCTGTCGTCTCACTTGCCCAAGTGTTAGCTTGAGGAATTCAATTGGTTCAGGGCGTGCTTCAGCCTACTTTAACGTGGTCTAATGTGTACTTCCTAGATGCGAAGGTAGCTGATGTCCGTCCTAGGATGCTCCAGGATGCCGGAGGCTCTTGATACTCCCCGCCAGCATGTCTGCCACCAGCTCGTATCGCGAAGAAAACAACGAACTCGAAATACTACTCAAGCATAGTCTGGTCTCGGAAAGAGACCGTTGGGCTGGCCCACTTCTTTTTGTGACTGGGTCCCTTGCGAAGACCCACCTGCCTTGGATACACTAGACGGGATGTGACGTCGATCTCGAGGTCCATCTTCTTGGTTGGCCAAAAATAGAACAATTGCGCCAGAGTCTGGCTGACGATGTGTAGCCTGCCTTACCCAGGTCCCAATGGGCTTGCTGCGGAACATTGAATAGAGGTCCACGTATCCGTATTGAGTGGAATGCATCGTGTTTTGGCTCCAATATGTAGGAAATTTTTCATTTCAAAATTGATAGAGACTCAGGGTGATGAATTAGCACATAGTGTCTGTCTGGTCTTGGGCATTGGTCCCTAATACGGTGCAGCACACCAGTCTCATCAATATATCGATATACCACCACCAATGGTATTAAATGTTGCACAACAAAATGGGAGTGTCCTTCGAATCGTGAAGTGGAGCTGTTCGCTGGTTGATCAGTAGTGTATCTCGCAATAAGGGGCTTAATGATATGCGATTGTTTACCAAGCCTGGGCACAGCAACTTTCGTATAATAAACAGGTTACTTTGGAAGAAACAGTGATGAATATATAAGATAATAGCTAGAAGCCCTTGAAAAAGAAGCAGGATTTCGTGCTAGTATCACCATGAGTTGCCCAGGGAATCAATGATAATTCTGTGTGATAGTATGCCAAGAATCTCGCGTCTGTTATTATGGCTGTCGCATCAGCTCCGCAAGTCAGTCTTGCCCTCACCCTGGTGTACCACCTATCTTCTAAGGCCATGAAAGGATGGTGCCAAGCTGACTAGAAACTGAAACTCGTGTTCGAAATCTCGTGTGTACAACCCAAGCAAAGCTTCAGCCGAACCTTGGAACTCA
The DNA here is from genome assembly GCA_039880735.1 of Diaporthe australafricana. Classification (NCBI taxonomy): domain Eukaryota; kingdom Fungi; phylum Ascomycota; class Sordariomycetes; order Diaporthales; family Diaporthaceae; genus Diaporthe; species Diaporthe australafricana. The sequence goes on along the minus strand of JBCEDM010000001.1, from coordinate 50,783 downwards.
CTCCTCTTGGGGTATCGACATCATGGTTGACACGGGACCTTTTCTTTAACGATTGGAGAAATACTTACATTTGCTCAAGCGAAACTCGAGTCAGTGTTGTGTGGTTGAATTCATACCCAATTTTACCCTTCAAAGCATCCTTTAATACACTCACTCGTCTGCTGTCCTGATCACTTGAGATGTACTTCACTCGAGGTACCGACATCACGACCACGAAGGAGCAATATGATTGCACAGATGTTGTAAAACCAACACGTTGCGATCCGACCAGAACAATAAGAGGAAGTCCGGAGCTCAGCTGCCACCAAACCCCCGAGAAGAGATTGCACCTGAGATTTGGGTCCCGCCAAGGGCAGCGTTTCTCGTGCGAGATCGTCATGGCATGTCGCTACGATACCTAGACCGCTTCCGTTGTCGTCTTGGTCCATCAATTTCCATACTAGATGCCGGACACAGTCAGGTCCGATGTTGGTTGAAATTTTTGAAAGCTCCAGGGCTGGATGAACCGTTCGGAGGGCCTTGGCAGATTGCTCCGCAGCCAATGCCTTGTCAGCGGTCGAGGAAGAGACGGATTCAGCCGCTTGGCAAGCCATTCACTTGCCGACGGCCACCAGCTGACGCTCGGCGAGCCAAGGTCTGAGTAAAGAGGAGCCCAATAGGAATATGCCTCCGCTCAGCGGGGTCGATGCTAGCGTGTAAACCGTGCTCACGTCTGATCACGAACAGTTCCCAAGCACGGCATTTGCAAGAGCCGCCCGTGGGCAAATCAAATGGTGATTGATGTTTGCAAGCTGCGCCGAGCTGCGTTAAACCGCTTTGGTATCTTGCCCAGCACGCTCGCTGGGCGCTACAAGAAACAAAGTAGATACTAGGTTGTCGTGCCGTGCCCTAAACAAAGCGTTGCTCATGTCCAAGAGGTCAAGTCCCGACTCAATGATGTCAAACGAGCCGATCTACACGAGGTGCCAATAATGTTCTTAGCAACTGCTTAGGCTCAAGACGGTCGCCAAGTCAAATAGAACGGCGGGATGAGCTCTGCCCGAGCTCTGGCTTTACGTCCAAGATGATTCGGTATGCTGAGCAAAGCTACTGCTTCCGCATCAAGCTTGCCAATGCAATTGAGTCTGTCGCTTCATGAGGTACGCTTTTGTTTAGCCGAGTCTTGGTAGAGCGCAGGTGCTGCGTTGAGCACTCATTGCCCCAACACAATTCTTCGCGTGACATAGTAACTACTTCAAGCTCACCTGAAAGAAGTGATCTGCTGATATTAAGATATTGGAGATACATGTATATAAACCTACTCCCGCTTCATCGAGCTTTGAATGTAGGTCTGATACACTAGTTGAGCATCTTCTTGTCCTACCTCCAGACAGTGAGAAACACATACCTAGAGCTGGCATTTTGAAGCTCATTATCCAAGCACTCTTCATCACGCAGAACTTTAAAACCAAGCAGCTACATTTCAAGATGCATATGTCAACCCTTCTCGCCATTGCCACTGCCGCGTCCGGCACCCTTGCGGCTCCCACAGCACGTGGGGCAGGGCAGAGCGTCGCTGATCTGATCAGCGCTGCTGGCAGTGCCTTGCGGATAACAATAGAGCCCGTCGACGATGAGCGAGACCAGGTCTTTCAGTTTAGCTCAACACAGATCGTCAAAGCGACCCCGGACCAAGTCATCAACGGTACAACCCCAACTGGCGGTCTACCCGGGGCTACTGGGATATATAACTTTGGTATCAACTCGCAAACTGATACAATCTGCTACAATATCACGCTGTACGGCTTTCGGGGAGAGTACCAGTCTCCAGCGGCCACCGCGACCCATGTTCACGAGGCTGCCCGCGGCGCATCAGGGCCGCCTAGGATTGCCTTTCCCAACCCACAGCCGGTGGCTGGCAACAAGGATGTGAGGAACAGTGTCGGGTGTCTCACTGGCCCGTTTAAGACTGGACTTCTTGCAAACGGTGTCGACACCGGTGATGGGTTCAAGGTTGCCAGCATCGAGCAAAACCCGGCGGGATTCTTTGCCGATGTTCACTCTAGTCTAGCAGTCCCTGGTGCTGTCCGAGGACAGCTGGCATGAGGTCTTGAGAAGAGCTAAGCACGGACTGAGGACGGATTTAATATCATCGTGAGAGGTAGAGTGGATTTGAATTCGACCCGCACTATGAATGGTGTGGCCGCACACAACTACACAGATAGCTGCTTTAGTAATTCGAATTTAGGATTGGTAATTGATATTCAACTTCTCCGTTCTTCTGCAAATTAGCCTCCTCTGACCAACATATCGTGATGACGGAATGACGATACCAACACCGAGGTATCCAGTTGTGCGTATAGCTATGTTGTCGCGCATTCATATTTCCACCCCAAATTGTAGATTCACCGCCAGGAGAGCACACCACGTTGTCTACCACCATTTCCTACTCGAGCGGTCGGCGTCGAAACGAGAACTGGGGAATGAGGGCCTTGGCCTCTGGCAGCTGAGACTCAAGGTCGGCGTCGAACTCAAGCCCCACCAGCGCTGGTCGAACCTGGCGAGACACTGGCGGCACACCACTTAATATAGATAAGTGGCAGCCGCGGTATCCGTGGCGTCCATCCCTTCTCTTCAACGCATGTTGTGATCCGGCCAGAGTTGAGTGAAGCAGCAGACATGAACCAACAAGGCAAACACATCTACCTCGGCAATCCTTTGTACCGAATCAAAGCGGACGAAATAGGGGAAATGCTGGCGACGAAAGGGTTTGGCGAGGGAGTTGAGGGTGTCCATATTTCCGTAGATCCTGTCAATTGGCGAAATTGAGGCTATTGTTTTATTGATTTCCAGAACCTCGTTGGGGCACAAACGGCGTTGGAGTCCTTGAGCGGTGCTTTAGTCTCAAGCCGGCCGCCCAAGGCTCGGCCCATGTCAACCCAAACGGGGCGCAGCAGGCTGGAGGAGAGACGACTACACGCCGACATTCCGAAGATGAGGTGGTGGGAAGGACTCGGGGCGTATGAGCCAGGCGAACTTTGACTTGGTGCCAAAGGACCAGAGCAGGGCCCCTATCAATTGATGAAGCACCTGTGCACATCGATGAAGTGAGAAAAGCAGACGTGTCAGCCCGGTGTTCCCTACCGGGGGGAGGGGGGGTTTTTGATTGGGTACTGCCAGCACCACAATAGTATGTAGAATTGATATTGATATAATATCAATATCTTAAAATAATTTTTTTATATGTATCTGTTTTAATATATATACGGGGGATATACTGTTAATATAGTATTTATATTAATATAATATTAGTATTAATATTTATTAATATACTTTAATATAGGTAAAAAAAAAAAAGTTTAATTCCTTTATACCCCTTATATATTTAACCTAAGTTTTTTTTTTTTTTTTACTTACTTAACTATTAATAATTAATTAAAAGCTATAGAAATATAGAATTATTTAAAAATAGTTTTTAAAATAAAGTTAATAAGGTTTAAACTAGTGGTTTTAATATAGTATATATATTAATATAATATCCGTTTTAATATAATATTTACACTAATATAGCACCTATATTAATATAATGTTAACCTTTTAAAATAATTTTTTTTCGATAGTAATTTTTTAGTATTTTACTAGTCTTTTACTATAATTTTTAAATTTTGATTAAGTGTTAGTATTATTTTAATATTATTATAAAAACTGACTGTATTGCGTGACCTAAATGGAAACCCCCCCTCCCCCCGGTAGGTCTTTTGCGGACTGGACAAAAGGATCGATGAGAAAAAGAAAACGACAAGGAAGTTAGGGGCTATCTCGATGAATTGAAATTGTTTGTGTACCCCTCCTTGCAGTCTCAACTTTCTGCATTGGCGAGCAACTACTTAAGTATCGGTAAACAAGAATGGGTAACACACAAAGTGGCTGCAAAATCTCTAGTGTTGCAAGCAGCAAATGGATCACGCCTCATCCACCCACAAGAACAAGACCCGGAAATAAGCATTACTGTTTCGTCGATTGTGAAAGCCCGGAGGCAGCCACAGCGACTATACAGGCAGTTGGCGGCAGAGCTGCTGCTGGAGGCAGACTAAAGCTTTAGATCTCGTATACCATCAACGGGCTTTGTCTCCAGACAAACCTTTGCCAAAAGTCTCGGTTGCACTATTTCCCATAGCGTTTTCACGGTCTTGGCCCCTGATAATAAGATGCCAGCTAGAACGGCTGTTTAACTCAAATATCGACTGGGTTCCCTTTCCCAAGCCTCTGATGATGATTGCTGTCCTTTGGCCGTCATACATAGGAGCTTTGAAGTCCTCCATGATGGACGAGTCTGGAGAAAGTCATCTTGCGACGACTTATACATGATTTGAAGGAATGCATGCTCATCCTTCGTCCCTCAATATATTGCCTTACGCATGTTGACTTGCAGAGATCTCGTCGGCCTTGTTGTCCGCCGAAGTAATTTTGACTCCAGCTTCGGTGTCGATAATTCTTTGCTCTGGGTGCGCTGTTCCTAAAAGTTCCGGTCGTTCAGCCTTGAGTCTCGCAAAGGTCTTCTCTGCGTCCCAAACCCACTACAGCGTTCAGAGTCAGCTATCATGCTCCAAGGAAGGCGTTGAGTACGAGATGGGGGTGCCAGCAAAAGTGTTCTGCCCGTGGCCAGCCTCACAAACTGCATTCGTACAGAAGACAGAATGATGTGGCTCGTGTGATGGAATAGGTTTTGCTGAACAGTTGTTTGTCCCCAGGATTCGAAGACAGCTTGAGTGTTCCGGAACAACTTACAGGAGTGCGTGCTGCGAATAGTAGATCCATTTCCTCCAACGTCCTTTGATTGCTCTCTGGATAGAACGCCCACACAATTGGGATGGCGACAACATTGCAGGCACCAAAAATGTACAACTATGAAAGTTTTGATTAGAGATAGTCTGATGCACGTTTTCTTGCCGTAAGATGAAATCTTGAGGTGGACCAGACTCCTCTGGCAAATGATCAAGCGGAAGTTGATGGTATTTCTCAGCAAAACTTACCGTCTTTTCACCAATGGCATTGAACATGACTGGACACAAGAGTGTGAGCCAGCCGTTGCCAACAGACCAGCCAACTACACCCCAGGCATTGCCTTTGGCTCGGACCTGCAAAGGAAAAATCTCCGCTGGATACAGCCAGGGCACCGTGAGCCATGTTGCGCCGAAGACTGACGTAAATATGAAAACGAAAGACGCGGCAGCCGCTCCGAAGGAGGCTGCTTTTTCTGAGTCTCCAGCGTTGCTTGCATCCTGACCAAGGCGAGAGAATGCACCGGCGAGGAACATAGCGATGCCCTGGCCGGCTGCACCCCAATACAGAGTCCAGCGTCGTCCGATACGATCAAGCGTAAATACGCAGATCAGCGTTGCGAACATATAGAAGATGTTGTTCAACCCGCTGATCCACGCGCTCTTTGTAGAATCATACCCAGCGATTCCAAAAATAGTCGGCGCATATACTGTAACACCTGCGATCCCAACCCATTCCTATTGCAGTGTTAGTCACTCACTGAGTGCTGGACATTGCACACAAAACATCAGACGAAGGGATCGGAGATAGCATCATACCTGTATAATCTGAAGCCAGATCACAAGCTGCACACGTCGACCGGTGTGCAGCTCGCCTGAACCAATACCAAAAAGCATGTGGAAATACGAGTTGTTGGTTGACTCCTTGGCCTCCAAGGCAACTATGTTGCGGATATCGTGGTATTCGGCATCTGCTTTAGATTCTCCTGCAGCATCAGTGCCGCGCAAGCGGCGCAGGATGTAGCGCGCTTCTTCGTCGCGACCAACCTTGGTGAGCCATCGAGGAGATTCTGGAAAGAACCAGACCACGCCCAGAAGGACGAGCAATGGGATGATCTGAAATGCGATAGGGAAGCGCCACGCAATGGACGAGTTACCGCCATCGACAAACGATAGACCAAATTCAAGCCAGTATGCTACCACAACACCGAAAATGTTCAGGCTGGGATGTTTAGGTTAGGCAAAGTGAATCAAGACGCTGCGATGTCTCCGCCAATAGGGGCTGGATGGGGGACTGAAGTCTTGAGATTCATAGGGGCGGCCACCGCTAGGCGATCGGTGATGATAGAAGAGCCATGTAATTCAAGAACTTACGTGAACTCGATCGCGATAAACTGGCCGCGGGACGTATGCTCGGCCGTTTCCGTTGCCCATACCGGCACAATAGCGTTGAGTATGCCGGTACCAATCCCGTTGATAGCTCTTGCTATGCGCCATCAGACCTTTGGATCGCAACACCGATGTGGCCACGAATGCTTACCGCAGATCATCCATTGGTGGTTCTGTGACGAGCATTGCAGGATGGCACCGACGATGGCCCACAATGCGCCGAAGGCAATAGTCTTGATTCTGCCGACCTTATCGCCGACCCAGCCACCAAGGAGACACCCAAAGAGTGTACCGAGATAGTATACGGAGACAATCCCGCCTACAACAGGCTGCGTCGTGAGTATGATATCCCGTCGAGGGTTCGAGACTCTCACGTACCTTGAAGAAGACTGTCAGTCACAACGACGACGCCATCATCAACATAACCAAATCCCATCAATTCGATGTAGTCTTTGGCGGTATTGACACCTCCCATCATGCCTTGATCGTAGCCGAAGAAGAAAATGCTTAAAGCGGCGATGCTGTTGATGGCAATAAGAAGCTTACGCTTCTCCAAGTGGTTGGCCACATTGACGCCCTTGAGTCTTTGCAACTCACCCATGTTGCCGGCCTTGCTGTACCTCTTTCACCAAGCCTCAAATTGTAGAAAACAACCAAGTTGGCGGTGGCCCTAGTCTGCGGTCATACAATGGACGGACCCTTGTGCTCATGTGTCGTCTGCAGATGTCTATTTGTTCCGGCTTTCCTCGGCTATAGATTCATCAAAGCCCGTCGATTTTGCTGCAGGTCGCGAGCGCATCCACTCATTGTCACGAGTGTATTTCCTGTCGCAAATCATAGCTCAATTTTCGGCCCTTAATCGGGAGTTAGGTGGAGTATGGGTCTGAGTGGTACACTTCTGACTGGCAGTTTGGAGACTGCTTGCGCCCATATCATCGATGTCTCTACCGTGGCCCCAACTTTTGCTGCAAGCGCCCCAATCAAAGATCGTGGGGAGAAAGGGCCTACGACTGGAGTGCAGCCAAAGTGGACCACTATTCCCGCGGGGACCCCATATTGATGACGTAGGAACATGAGATTTCGATTTGGGGTTGGGTCCGACGCCGGACGCAGGAGTGTTTGCTTCTGGTGTTGATCAGGGTTCAACTTTGTTGAAGTTTGACCGTGACCGCTCAGTTGCAGTTCAAACCTGCTGTTACCGGCAATGTTGGTTTGTTTGTTTGTTGTTAAACAGTGGGTCTTGAAAGTGTTTACGACTGTATGAAGGGACCGCCTACAGCTCAATGATAAGAGTATGCACACGAATCAAAGACGAAACCACGGAAGGAAATAGATAGAGACTTTAATAGAAGTTGTGGGTTAAAGGGTGATGGTTGAAGACTAATAGAAACCAAGGTCGCTTGTGTGAGACTAATTTGTTCACATCATGCGACCTTGGCTCCCGTTGTCAATTTGTTTTCATTGTAAGTTCTCCTTACTTAAGCAAGAGCGCAGCAGTGATTATACACCACCTCGGGTGTCCACATCAAGGCAAATAGAAGACATCATATGGGAGGCGGATGAAATTAGAGAGAAGATGTTAGGTTGTGGGTAGAGATCAGTCTGGCGGGCTCACATATCCATGTCGTAATCTGGCTCCAGATGTCCTCTGCGATGCTGTTGCCAACCAATCCCATGAAACCATGACTAGAGCCTCGGACTTAGGCAAGGGGCGGCAAAGTTCTTGGAGCTGTCGAGGCCCGCGGGCATTGCCGCCCCGTGCCTGAACATCGAAGCTAGACACGTGCTAGACAAGCTTTCGATTCGGCTGCATAGACTGGTTAATGCTAGCAGGAAAATTACTCGCGGATCTGCCATTTCTCTAGGATACCTGTTAACAAAATAGCAGTCTCAGGTCCCATTCCAGAGCTCTTCTCGCTGGAGCGGGAGCTGACAATTGTCTAGCAATTCACGGGGGTCCATATATTTTAGTATGCTGAGACAGACCACCGACATGATCTTTATCAACATAATTATGTAGCAGTTCATAAGAACACTAGGGCACCCGTGAAAAATAAACCCCAAAGTCATGAGGTGACTGTTAGGCGTGCACGGCCGCTTAAACTGGACCGACTCCTAGGGTAGTGTGGTCAGTCAGCACCGGAGGCAGATTGACTGGTATATCAAATTTAGTGACATCATTATTTGGCGCAGACCTTTTTTTCCTTTAGCGCCCAAGCTGCACAATCATGTTGTATCGAATGCATTGGTGACGATTAACGATCAGAAATGGATGACGATGTTACTACATTGAACGACATGTTGTCAACGTTGTCCTTAGAAACCCACCCGAGAAATCACCTCGCTGCGGACGCCATCGCCTGCGTCGCGTGTCCAGCTCTCTTCTAATGTCACCATCACAAATACACAACATCTGGACGAACAGCAATTTGCATCGTACAAGCCATTGGCGAGTCTATGGGACGAGGCTCGTATAGACTCGACCCCAATTGACAAGCTCCCGAGAACAAAGCTCCCCTGATGTCCCTTGATCGAGATCGTTTGGTATCCCTAAAATGAATTCTCAAGACAACAAGGATGGCGTGGACTCGGCAGCCGGTGCGGACGACGAAAACGGTCTGTCCAATGGGTTTTCCCGTCTCAAGGAACAGCAACCTCACCATGCCGTCGGGTTCTGGCATCCTCAGATGAACAAGGTCCGCCGGCACGTCATCTTCCTCTGGTTCCGGACAGGTAAGCCATGAGCAGGTCTACAGCGTAAATTCCTGGTCGGGAGGCTAAGAGACATCCTGCAGTATTTATCCTTCTAGTCGCCATTCTCGCCATCCTCTCGCTGTACTGGGGCGTTCTATTTCGAGTCGAATCAAACCTGCGTTCAATCATCGTCTATGTCGTCGACTCCGACGCGGCAGTGCCTCCCTACGATACCGTTTCGCCAGTCGTTGGACCCGCCGTCATTAAAATGACCGAACAGCTTTTCAATTCCCCAACGCCATCGCTTGGCTTCACCACAGTACCCGCATCTCAGTTCGGCAACGACCCGCTCCAGGTGCGCGAATCCGTGTACAGATGGGACGCGTGGGCCGCCATTGTCGTCGCCCCCAATGCCACTTTTTTCTTGCAAGAAGCTGTTGAGACTGGAAACTCGTCCTATGACCCCACCGGAGCGGTACAGATCATCATCCAAACCGCGAGGGATTCAACAACCATGCAGAGCTACATATCGCCGAACTTGCAGTCATTCACTCAAGAGTTCGGAGCAATGTTCGGGGCCATGTGGGCACAGATGACCATATCTAACAATAGCCTCACGCGGGAGAATTTGGCCAGGGCACCTGCAGCAGTGAACCCAGGTGTAACCCCCCTTCTCTACGATCTTCGACCTTTCACTCCACCCACCGCCACCCCGGCTGTCAGCATTGGCCTGATTTATCTTATCATCATGGCGTTCTTCTCCTTCAGCTTCTTCCTCCCGATCCACATGAAATATATCCAACCACAAGGCCACCCGCCACTGCACTTTTGGCAGCTTATCATCTGGCGATGGCTTGCCACCATCGCAGCGTATAGTCTCATCAGTCTCGCGTACTCGCTCATCTCCCTTGCCTTCCAGATCCCTTTTTGGCCTGGCCCCGCTAGCCACGTCTCCTCGCCTCCGCCAGAGGGAGCCACAGCGTACGGTAGGGCCACTTTTGTGGTCTACTGGCTAGTCAACTACCTCGGCATGTGTGCTCTGGGCTTGGCGTGCGAGAACGTCGCTATGATCGTCGGGCAGCCCTGGACAGCTTTGTGGCTGATATTTTGGGTGATCACCAACGTCTCCACCAGTTTTTACAGCCTGGACCTGGCGCCAGGGTTTTACAAATGGGGCCACGCCTGGCCGCTGCACCAAGTTGTCGAAGCAAGCCGGCAGCTGCTGTTTGATCTTCATTCCAGGATCGGCTTGAACGTGGGTATTCTGTTCGCGTGGTCGGCAATAAACACAGCTCTGTTCCCTTTCTGTTGCTACTTCATGAGGTGGAAAGGCGAACACGAAAAAAGGGAAGCGGAGAAGAACAAAGATCGATATGTGGTTACTACGGAAAGCGGTGAGATGGAGCTGGGAAAGGAAAAGGGACAGAAGCCACCGATTAGAAAGAGGGGCTTCATGAGAGGTGTCTAAGACAATATAAGCGCCGGTGAAGTCAGAGTTCGGCGCAAGTAGAAAACTAATTTACTACCATGATGCAAACAATTGAAGGCAATGACTGGCAACCGGCTTGCCGTATTGATTAGGGAGACAGCAACATGTCTCACATTGATCATCTTGTGTAGTTGACCAACGGTTAGAAAATATATTTTTGTTTTTCAATACGTGCTTGGATTCATCTGTTCGTTTTCCAATAACCAAAACCTTCCGCAACGCTATGAATAGTATCTCTCCCGGGCAGATGGGCCTCTTTTGTGTCGATATGCCTCGAAATGAGCTTCCTCATAATGGTCGCCATGGATCTCTTTCGCAATCTCGTTGAGATCAATGTGGGCCACCGCATCGTCACCGTCAAATATACGGGCAATCTCCTCAAGAGTCGGACCCTTCGTCTCGACGTAAAACAGCCACACAAAAATCAGTTCAACCACATCCCAACATGTGTAGAAGAGCATGAACATCCAGTGGCGGGGAAAGCTGTCCCAGGCGATCTTGTTGGTTTGACTGGTCATGCGTCAGCATAGGGTCTGTATGGTTAGAGGGAATGGAAAGAGACATACTTGCCGACGGCAAGAACAGCTTGCACGGTTATATTCATGATCATCATGCCTTTGGCGCGCAAATGAAATGGGAGGATTTCAAGGGCGTACGCAACCAACAGTCCAGAGAAGCCAATGTCATAGAATATGCCAAAAAGCCAAATGAAAACTAACTGCGCATAGCCGCTTTGGATGTTGGTCAAGTCAGAATTCTCGTAGATTGCGCCGGTTGCCGTCCATGCCGCAAAGGCAACCACCATCCCACTGGTAGAGATCAGGAACAATGGCCTGCGGCCGAATCGATCCACATTCAAGGCTGCTGCGATTGTGACAACGAGATCCAGAATCGTCTTGCCTGTGGACATGGCAAGCTTCTGGCTCTGCAGCGTGATCCCCGCGCCTTCGTAGATGGTGTTCATATAATTTGAGAAAAGAGCATTTCCAGAGTATTGTGAGATGATGCCCAAGGATATGATGATTGCAAGACGCCAACGGTTGCCCTTGGTGCGGAAAAAGTCCAGATATGACGTTGCCTTGTCTGCGTCACGGTCCATTTGGATGGTTTGCTTGATTTCTTGGAACTCGAACTGCACAACGGCATCATGTATATCTCCACCGGAATGACACTTCGAGAGGACAATAAGGGCTTCCTCATTCCGGTCTTTGTTGACGAGGTAACGCGGCGACTCTGGCAGCCACCAAATGAAGGTGATCTGTATCAGAGAGGGGACGATTTGTATGAGTGTGATGGATCGCCAAGACCAATCGTTATCGATGTAGGCTGTCCCCCATCCAATTGACGAAACAAGGAGAGCACCGAGGTTCCAAAGACAATTATATATCGCAGTGACCGGGCCACGATGTTGGGGATGGCAAATTTCTGTTAACAGTAGGGGCGAGGCCATCTGCGCCAAGGAGTTGCCGAAGCCTAAGAGGAATCGTCCCGCGATGTAAACTGTAAACCGTGTCGTCAGAATCTTTCTAGTAAGCGGTCGAGTGCCGTGGTGTCCGTGGTGACTTACGTGCATAGCCGTCGCAAAATGCAGTGAGGCATCCCCCTCCAATCATGAAGATACAGCCCGCGATGATGGCGTTTTTCCGACCATAGTTGTCTGCAACATATGGTGTGATAAAGAAGGAGACGATGGACCCAATGTTGAACATGTTGATCAAAACGCCCAGCTTATTGTTGTCGTCGATGTCCAGTCCAAAGTACTGCTCCCAGCGACGAATCTGCTGCGAAGTATTTACCAACATGCCATCGTATCCGGTCGTAGCCGAGGCGATCATGAGCACTAGAGACATCGCATACAGCTTTCGCAGGTGAGATTCTCTGTACCACGTCACCCTTTCGAATCGTGGGGCTTCAGGCCGAGCTACCTCGAGCTCCGCCGGTGCTGCTCTTGCCCCAACCTTGGCCATTTTTATTCGTGAGAGTATGTCTGACTGTTGTTGGTTTTTCGTCTGGGATTGATCATCGGCAAGCCTCTCGAAGCTCTTTGACGAGGAAAGAGGCATTGTAGGAAGATACACCGCTCGTGATTGTCGCCGAGTGGAGAAATGCTGGCCTAAGGAGCTCCCAAAACATGCCACATGGAGTCAAATCGTTGGCGGCGGTGCTGTGGCCCTAGCCAAGAAATGCAGCCTGAAGGAAGCAGGTATCACGGTTTCAGACCCTGACAATTTATCGGAGCGTGACACAGCAGGGGAGTTCGAAGTGAGGAGGAGCATCTTGAAGGTCGAGACTCGGACATGGAAGACGGCCACATATAGAGTGATCGCCGTCTACAAGGAACAACCTGGCGAACAGGGGATCATTACCCGTCTGCCCGGGGGCGGAACGTCTGATGCGGGATGGAGGGCTGCTCGTTTGGCTCTTCATGCGCGACATAAGTTCGCAATTGGTTCGGCTTGGTGGCTCCCCAGAGTTGGGAAAAGCCCAGGATGCATGGGATGACCTGACGCCACCAACTAAATCGGCCTCCTTCATAGGGTCTCCTCAAAATCCGTGTCAATTGGAGACTAACATCGACTTTCCATACCCCCCTTCCAGCCCACGTTTCCGCTGATTGGGCACACCCCGCAAAGCCAACAGGTGCTGATTACCCTTTGCGGAAACTCGGCCAAGGGCCTCCGTTCCCCCACGGAATCTCTCGCGTCGATGGTCACGAGCAAAAATTGATGCTGTACTTCGTCGTTGTGATGTGGACAAGTTTGCCAAAAGAAATACAAATGACAATACAAATTCACACGAAGCATTCCAGTGGCGATTGAATGATGTGGCAAGTGCATGTGACGACTAAATCCATCTGCGACCACGTCGCGAAGTTTGGTTCTCCCCCTGCTGTGCCACCGGTGAACAGATTCTAGCTGTCTTGGCAGACCAGAAAACTGCCCCCAAGCTGGAGAACAGACTTCGAGCTGAGCGTGCAGAGCGTGGTGACACAGAAGGATTCAACCGGGCTAAGTAGTCAGGGACGACTTGCTTCCAACGCCACAAGGAATCTGAAGGATGGAGGGCTAATAGCTGGGCCGTGATGACCGCATGCGTAGCATGTGACGCGTGCAAACGCGTCCTAGGGGGACCTGAACCTTCCTCGCTGTCTAGTTGCCACGATCAGATAGAAAAGGGAAACGAGAATAGACATTGTATTTGATGTCGGCGCATTTTTTTTCACACCTCAAGAACGAGGGGCGACGGGAGCAGGGGAGCGACATGCTGTCTCCTGACCCTGCATATTAGCACGTTTCTCATCCTAGGGCACTGCTTACTGGCGGATACAAAAGTACGATTCGCTTGCAAGCTGTCGACCTACTACATGCAAGTTCACATGATATCGGAAACTCGCGCATGGCGCTTTACTATCTCTGATGCTTGGCTTGCACCGGTCAAAGCCTTGCCAAATCGCGGCCTCGGACTGATACACACAACTTATTGTCCTGAAATGTGCTTCCCCTGATGTTTTCAAATGCTTGTCATAGATCTATTTCCCGACATATCTATTCCCTGAAACCCACGCGACTGTACAGGTGATCGTGTTGCAGTGCAAAGTAGAATGTATTGTCAAAATCATCACCACCCCCCCCCCCAACCATAATGCGGCTGTATTCACTGTCAGCAATCTCGGGAGGCAATTTGACTCACCCGCGTGCGTATTCCCGCACAAGTTCGTGCCGGATCTGGGCTGTAATCCAGTCTCGCGTAGCAAGCCTTCGCCGCTCGTGTCGTGCTCAATCCTGGACATTGCTCAATGCGAATACATACTCGTCTTGGCGACTTTGCTTGCCTAGAATCCAACAAGTCGTTTGAGTCCCCGACTAAGTCGGGTTGCTTCCCTCTGTAATTAGTTAGCCGAATCTTCGGTGGGTTGTAGTTAGCCGACTTAGTATGATACTGTAAATCACTTCGTGATTGCTTTTTGAGTACTACGGACTCATTTCATCCTGTTCGCAAGGGATTGCGTTTGAAACTTTGTAGAGTTCTTCCACCGCTAGCTCTAAATGATTAAATGCAAGCTAGACAAATCACATAATTAGGGCTACGCAATGTCGGACCCTGTAGGTATGTAGAGATAGTTGAGAAGTAAGTTTCAACAGAATTTTCATCCCTTCCACTCCCCGCTCAAGACTTCTTGGGACTGCCTTTGTTCAGTCATGGCTAAATCACGAGGCCCCGGTATAAGCATTTGTAATGGACCAACCGTTCCCCGGGAATTTCTCCATATTTTCTTTCTTGTCGTACGGGAACTTTAACGCTGGCCTGTCGGCACTTCACAGATGGCTTGATACTTGGAGCATGAAGCTCGCAACACAAATTGCAAGTGATTCTCGACCACAGTCGTTGTCGAAGACGCCATCACTTGTTGCTAAAGAGGAACCGTACATGCTTTCAAAAGTTTGGTCTACGGGCTTCAAGTAATCATTCATAGCGCAGGACACGATAGAGTAAATGCATTGTTGTTTCTGTCAATAGCCCAATTGGGCTAGTTACCAACTAAGTTTCCACTCTATACAGAGTCTAACTGTTTATAGCAACTTGTTCGGTCCACCTGCTACTTTGCTAGGTGGGAAGACAACACAGTATGGTAACATCGCTAAGCTATGAGAATACAGTGCTGACAGTAATTGAGGAACAATATAATAAGGTCGGTAATCCCGGCGGAGTTGAACCCGCGCCTTTTGTATTTTTGCAGGTAGGTAGCCTAGCACCTGACCAAATGCGCTACGGAACCATTGAATGCAGAGTGTCCAAATTATGCTTGATACCCGGAGGAATCTAGGCAATAAACGGTCTGGTGCATTAGCCCCCCCCCCCCCTCGAAACTTGAAGCTACGTAGTCAGATCATTGCTTTTCAGACGAGATCAAGTCGATATTAAACGGCGTGAAGATGAGCCCACTTCTTGCCTCTCCTTAGCCATCATGGCTCTGAGGTGTCCATTTCGGCTTCTGTTGCGCACCTTCGGATGTAAAAAAAGCTTTTATGAATTAACGCCGATATCTCCGGGACATGGTTTGGAGTTTCTTCTCGATCACAATACCCGCCACGTTTAACTTATCCACTTTTACAGTCTCTATTGTCGAAAATCGCATTCGAAAGTACACTACTAGCATTTTAATCATTGCCTTGACACATACTAATCCCCGAACATCTGCCCTAAGTCCGCTGTCACCGCTTCAGAGGAAGTGCAAGACTCTGCATTTCTCGAAATTCGAAAACTCTTTGCAGCCTTCCCTCATGATCCAACCTACCAAACGCTCTTCTTCCTCTTCCTTTTTTTCTTTTCCGTAGTGCCCTACGATTTACTGCCGGCCGCAAATACAATGCAGCCGTTCAAGTTGACTATTTTGAACAATGGCACCGTGTCAGGTGCTCACTCGATACCAAAGACATCCTCACCAGTTGACTATCGACCCCTGATCGTCGGACTTCACGGAGGATGCTACGATCACCAGTACTTCGATGCCATCCCAAAGTACTCCGCTTCCCTGGCCAGTAACGCTTTCGGTGTACCATTCGTAACGATCGATCGTCCTTCTTACGGTCGCACGGGCTCAATACTGCCTATACCTGGAGACTCAGATTTCACCACAGAGAGCGCCATCATGATGCATCGTTCCATACTCCCACGACTTTGGTCTGAGTTCGGCCTACCGAATGGATGTAATTGCATCGTCTTGCTGTCCCATAGCCTGGGCGTTATGGTTGGTATCGCAACCGCGGCTATGCATGCACAGGATGAGCAGCCACTATACCCGCTGGGTGGCTTAATCGCGAGTGGCATGGGCGATACACAATCTGCATCTATGAGGGGTACAACTCCTTCTTATCCCCGAGTCGACGACGATCATGCGCTGTGTCCAGTCGAACCCAAGGATGCTGTGATGTTCAAGCCTGGGACATATGATCTTAAGATATTGAAGGAAAGCGAACGTTTGAATGCGGTTGTGCCTATACCGGAAATTGTTGAATTTCCCACAAGGTGGATGCTTGTCTGGAAGGAGAAGTGGGCACCAGCTGTCACGGTACCAGTTATGTATTCGCTGGTGGAAAACGATCCTTTCTTCATCGCGGACCAAAAGGAAGTTGATCGCTGTGTGCAAGCTTTCGTCAATAGCGCTCGAGTGGAGGGAAGCTTAGTGCGAGATGCTCCTCATTGTGTTGAGCTCAGTCACTGGTCTCAGGGATGGTACGCTCGATGCTTTGGTTTTGCGATGGAGTGCAGTGCGAGCTTCGCTGCTGCTTGATGAGATGAGTTGAATTAATTATACGATGCGAAATAGTAGCAGACACCCTACAAAGGAATCAGCCATATCTCGCTCTTATTGATAGGTGGATGCACACATACAAGTGTCAAAAAGAAACGGGCAACTAAGTTCGCTCACCGTAGTCTCAACTGGCATCTGGATCGTCAATCTGCAAAATACGTAAACATCTCAGGTTGTACTTGACTCATTTCCTTGACATGGTAGATTTGAAAGACGCTCCGACCTGAAGGGAAGAGGCCTCAAGGAGAACTTCTACATGTAACGTGGAATAGAGCTTGTGCGGTCTGTTGCCGTCAACAAAAGGCGCGTCATGGAGCGCGGAGAAGCCGCGAGGTACATAACCTTGAGCTGTGTCTGGGGCACCGGCTACTCTAAATATCTCTACTGTCATGAGCCAGCGTCAGGTCAGGTGCGCATTGGTTGTATAAATTTGGGCCTTAAAGTCATCACCACGATAGGAAACGCCATTAGCGTACCTAGGCAATTCGAGTAGTATAGTACGTCTGTGTGAATGACATATAACAGTGTAAAACGATGTCGATGATCTCCGGCAGAGACTTCCCTAAGGGACTTGATAAGTAAGTCCTCATTTATTCTCCGAGGAGTTTCTGTCAGAGAATTCCAAAATGACCAAATGCCAGTGATAGTCCATGAGGCCGTTGAATTTGTTATTCTCGGTGCGATTTTATGAAATGACTGACTACACCATAGTTGTGTCTTTCAGCACTGGTGGTTGGGTATAATCTTAGATGTATCCAGGGCCTGTTTACGTAAGCTACTCGTCTAGAAATCTTGTTGATTGAGAAACTTTGATAGGTGTGTCGTGCTACGTCTCGTGAAAGCCCACAGTAAATGACGCCCGATATCACCAAATGATTATTATTGTGTAATCATCGTGACGATACACGATGCCTGGGAAACTTAAATGTGGCGGCTCATGGCAAGAACTCCCAAGGTGGCTTTTAAAATCATAGTGCTATTCCGTCAGGAGTAGTCACCCCTTCCTCGGCATCACAATTTCCTAAGAAAGTCATAACTTGGAGGCCGTAAATTTAGAGGTAATAGAATACTTTTATGGAGTTGATGGGTAGATAAATTGGCATGCTAAAGGCCTGGCGATAGGCGACATCTTCCTGGTCAAGCGCCGACCGATAATTCCCAGAATTGGCCCATAGGTCTGTGAGACCACTCCAGGCTATGAGAACATCACTGGCAGATGGTAATTTCTGATCTGTGTGTGCGTGACATATTCCGTAGTATCGAAAACCCTCACGAGGCGAGGAACTCATTGTTCTAATCAGTAAGGAAGACTCGGAGTGTCCAAATACGGCTGCAGCCTAGGGGCGATGCTTCTCCCACCGACTAAAAAACGGTGTTGGAGGTCTGAGTGTCCTTGTATCCAGCGTGTATCACAATGCTCAAACTCTTAGCTCGCTGCTTGACCGCCAAAATGACGGGGGAGAAGCGTGCGCCTGTGAGCTTAAGGGTGACATTGGCCGCGTCAGGCTCCATACTAGATGTGGGTGGAATTTGTCTGGACGAGATCATGGAGAAAATTCGTAAAGTGAGAATCAATGATACTGAATATCTTAATTGACTTAATGGGTTAATCACTGTTATCTTCATCCAGTCTGGCTTGAGGTGGTGGGAAGGGACTCGCTGAGCTTTTTACACAGTTCAATATTTTTCTGGTTCACAAATACCCAATCAACATCATCGTTTTGTTTTTGAAGCGGAAGGAATGGCCGGTTCTATGATAGAACCACCAGTCTCTGCTTGTCCCTGCCGCGCATCGAGTCTTGTAATATGTCCGCGGTGACTGTGCAAGGCGTGTTCTGATGCTTTGTATACGGAGTACTCATAAACTTCAAGTCATCGACTTCACAAACGGCGACACATCTACGAAGTTAGGCAGAATTGACATAGCGACCGGTGGATGAGACGAACACTGAGAGATGCCTCTGAGTCGGCGGAGGCGAGACAATCCTACAGCAAATAATTATCAGAGATGCGCTTACGTGTGAATTTTAAGCTCAGGCCACGGGAAGTGATAGTTGCTTTGACATAGAATTGCAGTTGGATTCATCTGATATAACCACAGAAATACCCGCAACTGCTAAGTGACCTAGATTCAATCTCAGCGTGTAATATGTTTTATGTGATTACACTGCAAATCCGGTAGATGCGGTGCTCAGGTGGTGTGGTGGAGATATCGCAGTCAATCCTATTATACGTAGCCCCTCATCCGCTTCCCAAACTCAACCACAATAAAATGCCATCATATCGTACCATTGTATCAGGCTCCCAATCAAGAAAGCCCAACTTCCAATGAAAGACGCAACGGCGCCCCCCAGGGTATCTCCACTTAAAAGCAAAACACCGGTGATTGCAAAGAGAATCGAGGCGATGACATTCCACAGCGATGCCTGCCATGCAGCTATGCTAAAGCGAGGCTTGTACCAACGGTCCTGCACGAATAACAACAGCATGATGTTGGATATCGTGAATATTCCTCCCCCGACCAGCAAAGGAGTGAAGACGAAGGCCGAGAGACCGAAAAGATCATCAGGGGCTAGCACACCCGGGAACCCAAACACGACGCTGGTGGTCAAAATTGAGCCGGCAAAGAGCTGCATCGCTCCCGACTGGAATGGCGTTGTCTTCAGGGCGTCCTTCAGGGTCCTCCAGGTGGGTAGCCAAACCCATGACGAACTACCAAGCAGCGCCGGCTGGTACATTTTGACCTGCTCGTCATCGCCCTCAAACTTGGAATTCGAGGGCGAAGAAGATGAGACAGGCTCTATGGTTCCGTTGGCAGTATTCCAGATAGCAGGCATCGAGAGAAATCCAGCTGAGACGAACAAGGCGGCTCCGATCGCGTTCGTCACGGGGGCTGCGAGCGTCACCTCCGTTGGAAAGGCTGTCAAAGGGGCCACTAGTGGCAGTAGGCCAAAGAAGCCGTTGATGGTGAAGGAAATACTGCCGACAACGAAAAGGACGGCAATGATCCAGTTTGCGTCTCGGTAAGGGTAGACCGTGGCCATGACCTTCAACTGTTCTCGAGTACTAAGCGAGTTACGCTGGTCCTGCTCTTGCTCTATGTCCCATTTAATGTCGTAGACGCCCGGTGACGTTCTTGAATCCCTGGCAAGGTCGCATTTGGCCCTGTACTCGGCGTGGTCGACAGCGACAAAGTTGCGGCTTCGCTGCACTGCGAATGTAGCAGACTGCCGACGGGTGTTGGGTGCAGGCAAGCCACCAAGGTCGTAGTAGGATGCTCGATGAGAGTTGGCCGCATTCATGGCTGACTTGTTGTGGTGGGTGAATGAAGGAGTTCTATAGCGCTGGAAAGCTTAAGTTCGTACCGAGAGAAGCAATTGACTTGGACGTGCTTAGATCCTCAAAAATGAAAGAGGAGAGAGAGAGGACAAATAACTGAGACAAGTAGTAGATAGAGAATAAAAGCAAAGGAGTAATTCTAGGCCAGCTAGATAGTAATGAAGCCGCAAATAGTCGATGGTTCTTTGTTAGACAAGACGTCGCGAACGTATTTCTTCCTCGTCCGCAGGTCTAGAACCATATGTGTCTGTATCAAAGTCCTGTCACCCGCGCATTTCAACAGAAGACCACTTCCAACAAAGGTTATTTAGTCTGCGTTGAGGTATACATTACTTGTATTGACGAAAGGATTCGTAGGTCTCTCATCGCAAGCCCTCATCTTGTCGCTTCTGAGGCTGAGGATTTGGAAATTGTGTGCTTGGCAAGACGAGAAACGGGCACCGTTTGACGTAGGAGGAAACCAAGAAGTGATGCAAGATTGTTGTGGCGTTTCATGGCATTTGGCCACTCACATGTTTGTCGCTGGGGTTGTCGGAGTCAAACATTAACGAAAAGAGTCAAAAAAGTGCGACCATCAATCAGAAGCACTGACATCTCCCGGGCGATCACTCAAGGTTGTCTGAGTCGGGCCACAAACCTTGTTTCACCCGCCAAAGGTAGCAGCTCCACAGACCGACCATCTTTTCAAGGACCATATCCTGGCTCGTGCCCCTCCCTGTTTTGAAAATGCATTCTAACTGCCTATTCGGACCAAAGATCCTGGTCGGCACGCCAGAAATACCCTGCCATTGGATGCCTTTGCGCTTCTGCCAGACAGTGAACCGCGTGTTGTTGGACTAACACACACGGATCGAATCGCCTGGTCAAAGATGGAATACCTCTATTTCAGGGTAATATTTTTCAACATGTTCTCCTTTTATTGAATGTGTCACGGTACACAGCACTCTATTGATGCGTTGCAACTGCTGGCTCCGTCCTACCTTTATCGCAGATCACAGATACCATCTTTGTCCATCTTCGAACCGCTTCCACAATCGCCATGGCCAACATCGAGCGGTCGTTCGACTCGGCATGCCCAGCCAATGGTGACCAACCCTCAGGCAGTGGTGAAAACATCGAAAAGCTTGGGAGGAAGAGACCGGCAGTGTTCAAGAATGTGTTCATGGAGATTGGCTTCTGTGTGTCTGTTCTCGCATCCAATCTCATCTCCGTAAGCCCCTCCTTGTCAATAGCAATATGATCTTGCTTCACAAGTCGCGACACGACGTTACCCACCATGAACAGTGAGCCAATGACGTTCGCTGACCGTGGTGTTTTTCACTTGCCATCCGAGTAGGAATTCCTGATCAGCGGAATGAACGTCCTCCTTCCGAGTCTCGTCCGAGAATTGCACATCCCGCCCGAGAGCCAGACATGGCCGGCCAGCGTCTTCACCCTCGTGGCTGGCGCTTTTCTGCTGCCCTTTGGCCGGTTGTGCGACATGTACGGCGCAAGTCTTGTTTTCTTGACGAGTATCGCTTGGCTATCCATATGGACCCTGATAGGTGGATTCAGCCGCAATCTGGCCATGCTTCTCGCCACTCGGGCTCTCCAGGGGCTTGGATCAGCCGCGAATCTACCAGCCGGCCTGGCCCTTCTGAGCAGCGTCTATCGTCCAGGCCCTCGTAAGAACTTTATCTTCAGCCTGTACGGCGGCTGTGCGCCGTTTGGATTCTTCGCCGGGATTCTCGTTGCTGGCCTGAGCGGCCAGGTCATACACTGGGGTTGGTTCTTCTGGATCGTCAGCATATCAATGGCTGTCGTTGGTTTGTTGTCATTTTTGTGTATCCCTCGCGACATGCATGCTCGTCAGGGGTCAATGGACTGGTGGGGTTGTGCCTGTAGTATCCCGGGTATCTTCCTGGTGGTCTATGCCATCACCGAGAGCTCGCATGTCCGAGGTGGCTGGGCTTCGCCACAAATTAATGTGACGTTCGTTCTCGGAATCGTGTTTTTAGCAGCATTTGTCTTTGTTGAGAGCAGGCGAGCTACGCATCCACTCCTGCCTGCAAGCATATTTGCACCAAAGCACACGGTAGCCCTGTTTCTGTACTTGTTCCTTGCGTATGGCTGCTTTGGCATCTATCTATTTTATGCCAGCTTTTAGTAAGTGAATTCCTATGCACGAGAAAGAACAGCTACTGACGCATGGAGCAGCATTGAGGTAGTGCTTAAGGTCCCCTCTTTCCTCGCTGCCCTGTGGTTTGCCCCCTTGGCGGCTGGAGGGATCCTCATCGCTCTGGTTGGCGGAATGACACTGCATCGTTTGTCTGGCACGCTACTGCTGCTGTTGTCAGCTAGCGGATTCCTAGTCTGCGTGCTCCTATTTGCCGTCATGCCAGAGCAACCGAGCTATTGGACCTGGGTGTTTCCGGCAATGGTTTGCGTCACACTGGGCATCGACATCTCGTACAACGTCAGCAGCATTTTCATTACTACAAACGTCGTCAAGCATGAACAGGGTCTCGCCGGGGCGTGCGTCAATGGCCTCGTGTTCTTGGGTATTGCCTTCTTCCTGGGGTGGGGGGACTTGGCGGTGGCCAAGACTGCTTCCCTGGGTGTCAGGGCTAGTTACAAGACAGCGTTTTTCCTGGGAACTGGTTGCGCTGGTGTGGCCATAGTGTTGGTTGTCTTGGGTATCAGGATTGATAAGGCCAAGAGCGGCCTCACCGTAGATGAGAAGGAGAGCTTGAGCAATAGGCCCTTGGCCGGCGAGTCTGGCTTGCAAATTGGTCATCAGATGGAAGAGAGATAATAAGTCAGGCTTTCAAGACGATTCAAGACCCCGATGCAGCACAATATATTTGTTGAAGTGAGAGAACGCAGTAGAATAACGTCTCTGCTGGATATGAAGCGTTGGAGCACTCAAATCAGCATCAACTTTTCGTCCATGTTGTAGATCTCTTCAAGCCACGACGACTTGCCATAGGTCGGCAGTGGACGAGTCCAGAGCTGATGCAAGACCGAAAGTCCCCTTCTGATGTTCCACATATGTATCATGCAGTAGAGCTGCTCCAGCCTGTTTGCAATCCACAGTCGTTGCTCCGGAAGACGTGCTTCTGCCCCAAGAATAAAAGCCGGCCAGAGAATTCCCTTGAAGTGAGAGTCGCTCGGTGAGATTTGTTTCAGATGATATAGAGCATGATCGACCATGTCTTCAACCAATGGTAGACTGTCGCAGTGCGTACTGAGGGCATGAGACGCGAAGATGAGGATGGCTCCCTTATAGGCCGAGGCCATGTGTAGTCGCTGCTCGTGGAGGTCTTTCCCAGGGAAACGGAGGGCCCATTCTACACAAGAGAACTTCTCTATTCGGTTGAGAATCGATAATATGTCCCTCTGCGGAATGTTCTGAACGCGAGATTGCAGTGTGTTCAAAGCGTGTAAAACCCCGACAAGCTCAGCAGGACATCCGGTCCAACTCCAGCTTTGGGCCCGCTCCAAGACAGCGCCTAATTCGAACTGTGGAAGCTCGTGAGTGGGATCTATTTTGGTTCTGCTCAACGTTGAGCCAAATATGGATATCCTAGAACCAGCTTAGTGAATTGCCTCAACAACGACAAAGCCCGCTCGACAATATTGGGTCGGCATAGCTCACATTGCGTACGCCTCTTGAAAGAACCCTTGAAATACAGACTGCCCGGTGAAACTTGATGCATCCGTCGTCTCCCGCAGACACATGAGGTCTTTCATGCCATCCAGATGATGATGCCACGTGGGCAGCTCTGTATCCAACATATCGAGCCAAGTTAAAAGGAACGACGACGCCACCACCGCATCGGAGTAATCTGCGCTAGATAGGGCGCTTCGGAGACTGTGTGTCGCTTTATAGGTGTGTGCAAGGACATTGGTGTTAATGATAGAGCTGGATTTTAGCTTCTCGTTGACCATAGAGTTCGCATAACCTTGCGCAGCTGGGGCACCAGCAGCACCAGCGCGTGCCTGGTGATACACAGAGATCGCGACGATGACATCTCGCATCACATACTTGTGTGGCATCAGCACTAATATCTGTTTAAACGGATTACCAAAGTCATCCCCGTAGATTGTGCACTCGCTGCAGCATTGTCGTAAGTCTGAATGGAAACGCATCAGCCCCTGGATTGCAACTCGTTGCCTTGCTGAGAGGGACTCACTCACAATATTCGACGTGTCGTCTCGTGCCAAGAGATAAATCCTGAAAGAGGGGATCTGTGGGGTTTGCAGAAACACTTATGTTGGGCTGTGGGGTTTGACGGCCGACATTGTTGCTTCGAGCGGGCTCTGTCGATGTCGGGGGCACACTTGGGGCCCCAAGCTTTCGGCTCTTGGTCTTACTGCGACATGCGACTCCAGTCCAGATAATAGGCTTGTTGGGACTGTATCCCAAGCACTCACGGTCATTATTCCTACATTTGAAACAGGTTGGGAGACCGAGATCGCATTTGACGCGTCGCCGAACGCAGGTCCAGCACGGTTTGGATGCAGACGAGGCCGACGCGAATTCACCGCACGTCAACATGGCCGCCTGTGTTTTTGGCTCACTTGTGTGCTTGAAGATGTTTCGATTGGCATGCAATAGTTTGCGGGGAATTGCAAGACATTACATTACAATGCTTTAATATTGTAGGGTGGACACATAACTCTTGTTTCATCCCTGTTTCAGGAAACCTTAAAAGCATCCTGGATTTACCTGCCATGATTTCATATCTCTCTATGGTGAAATGAAAGTTCTCAACTCTAGCATCTTCTTTATACAAGACGAGAAAGTCACAGGAAAATGAATAATTATGTGCACCACCGTGACCCGAACATTGGCTGGAAGTTCGGCTGACTCTATCCCGAAACTAAATTGCGCTCGACTTTTGCAGCACATCACACATGCACATTTCAGCTGCGCGAAACCGCTTCCGGCACCCTTGGCACCATGACCGTCACGCTCTGTGGGTACGATCTTGCGTGCCGAGAAGATAGTGGGACTTGGACCGCAATGGACACGGTGCACCGGAAATTCGATGGCGACATGACGTCGCAGTAATTGATCCCGAAGCCTGTCTGGCAGGTCGGTAACTATTCGGACGCAGGTACAAAATGAGCGGCAGATGCTTGTAGGATGCGGACCCTTATTGACGGGCCTTGTTCCATCACTCTAGCCTCTTTCCTTTCAACATGCTGAAGACTTTGTTTGGCCTGCACGGGCTGCTCATTTGCGCAGCCGCAGCTTCGGACTCGGTCAAAGTCAAGTGGCTCGAGGGACGTCCCGATTACCTTGGAGGAGTGACCTTTGGGCTGCCATGGCCTCGTGGACAGCACTTGGCAGAAGGCACAACCTTCAGCGCTTCAGGCGATGCTCAACTGCAATCATGGGTCACCGCTTACTGGCCTGATGGCTCACTCAAGTGGACTGGACATGCGCTCGGGGCGACCAGCTCACCTGCCGACGAGTACACCATCACCGCTTCTGGCCCAGGAAACACGACTTCCTCCCGCTTGAGAAGACAGAGCAGCAATATCACCTCCGGCGTCCAAGTTAGCGACTCTGAAGGCGAGATCACCGTCAACACCGGCAAAGTCTCGGCAACATTCCCCAAGTCAGGCGATGTCTTAGTGTCATCCGTCGAGGTAGGCGGCAAAGTCGTCGGAAACAGAGGTCGTCTCGTCTTGAGGTCTCAGACTGGGACGCGCGACGATGAAGAGGACGGTAAACCAACTGGTATCGACTACTTCAGCTTTGCTAGCAAGATCTATAACACGACTGTTTCGGAGGATAGTACTGCACGCGCACTTGTGACCATACAAGGCATCCATACAATTGATGGCGACGGCGCGCACAAAGACTGGCTGCCTTTCACTGTCCGATTCTACCTTTATGCGGACTCTGAGGCCATTCGCATCATTCACACTATCATCTACGATGGCGAAGCGAAGACCGACTTCATCTCAGGTCTTGGTGTTCGATTTGACGTTCCTCTTGCCGAGGAAGAGCAGTACAACCGTCACGTCCGCATTGCAGGCGTTGATGGTGGACTCTTGCACGAGGCGGTCCAGGGAATCACTGGTCTTCGTCGCGACCCAGGGGCCGAAGCAAGGTCCGCCCAGTTCAACGGTACGGAAACACCTGACAAAACTACTTGGGACCAAAGAGTCACCACTCGTCTGCAGTGGATTCCTACCTGGAGCGACTACAGACTAACCCAGCTCTCACCGGATGGCTTCAACCTAAAGAAGCGCACCAAGGCTGGACAAAGTTGGGTCAACATCCCCGGAGGCACTCGCTCCGGAGGCCTTGCTTATTTGGGTGGTTCCTCTGTCGGAGGTCTCGCTCTTGGCCTTCGCGACTTCTGGAAGAAGTATCCTACCAGTCTGGACATCTCCGACGCTGCCACAGAGACTGGTTCCATAACACTATGGATTTACAGCCCCCAAGCCGAGCCCCTCGACCTGAGACCGTACCATGACGGACTGGGTCAAGACACATACGCGAAGCAGCTGGATGCACTCGAGATCACTTACGAGGATTACGAAGGCGGTTACAACACACCATACGGAATTGGTCGTACCAACGAGTTGTTCTTGTACGCGTTTGCTAGCACTCCATCTGCCGACACTCTTTCGACTCTCACCAAACACACCAACAACCCCCCAGTCTTGATCCCGGAGCCGGAGTACATTCGCGACACCAAAGCTATCGGGAGCTACTGGGATGTACCAGGCGCCCCGGCTGACTCGGCAGAAGCTCAGACCATTGAAAAGAACATGGACTTCCTCGTCAAATTCTATGAAAATCAAGTTGAACAGCGCCGGTGGTATGGATTTTGGGACCATGGTGACATCATTCACACCTACGACGATGACCGGCATCAATGGCGATACGATATTGGTGGCTACGCCTGGGACAACTCGGAGCTTTCGCCTGATCTCTTCTTTTGGGGCTATTTCCTGCGGACTGGTCGTGCAGATGCATATCGTCTAGCCCATGACCAGGCACGTCATGGAGGAGAAGTCGATTCTTACCATCTCGGTAACTTCACCGGTCTTGGAACGAGGCATGGAGTTCAGCACTGGGGTGATAGCGCCAAACAAGCTCGAATCTCCACGCCAGTATACAGGAAGACCTTCTTCTACATCTCTGGTGGTGACGAGCGCACTGGCGATCTTGTGCGCGAGGTTCAAGAGGCCGCCAAGGCCTTTGTCCTCGTTGACGCTCGTCGCAAAGTACGAGCTGCCGACGTCGTCTACACGCCTGACCCAGAAGCGCTCTACCTCAACTTCGGCACCGACTGGGCCGGCCTGGCGCAGGCTTACCTCATTGAGTGGGAACGGCGTGGGCCAAACTGGGAGGAAGCCCGCGACAAGATCACCAAGGCGCTGGAGACATATCCCAAGCTGAAGAACGGATTCGTAACTGGCGAGGCCTTGTACAACTCATATACAGGCGCCTGGGCTCCTCCACCAACAGATCCCCAGAATAATGGCAATATCACGGTTTCCCACCTTTCGGGGGTTTTCGGCGTCCTTGAGACCATCGACCAGCTGGTTGAGCACTTCGGTTTTGAAGCGCATAACACAACACAGCCCTTCTACGATGCTTTCCTAGACTACTGCTATTACTACGGTGCCTCCAAAGCTGAACAGACAGCCAGGTATGGTAAGGACTTTGGCAACCTGAACCTCAAGCAAGGCCACTCTCGCTTCACCGCCTATGTTGCCAATAAGCGCCAAAACGCAACCCTGGTTCCAAGAGTCTGGTCGGAATATTTGGGCGACGGCAGCAAGGACGGACTTTCACCTACTGCACCATGGAAGACGGAGCGTTTTGAAGGCAGCGATGTCCTCATTCCTATCGACGAGGCTAAGTGGGTTAGTACAAATGCTGCTGCGCTTTATGGTGTGGCTGGTATCGAGAATCTAGCTCTGGTAGGAGCTCCGGACATTTCAATCATCCAGTAGCTATAATCCAAACAGAGAAATGTCAAGAGCAGGATTCGTTGCAATCAAATGTACGCCCTGCAGTTATCCCCTCTCGGCAGTGGAATCTTCACCGGCTACTTGGCCTACGATCAACCGAGCATTGTCCTTACTACTCGATTCTGCGCCTCTTGCTGAGCTGCTGATTCCCATACTTACACTGGCAATGATCAAATTATTGTATGTCCTTTGGACAAGTGTCGTTGGTCGATCATCCAGTCCGCGAGCCTGTCTCGTCTGTAGATCCTGTAACTGCTAATGCCAAATACTTGCCTGTCAGTTCGACAGCTTTGAGCCTGTGGTTAATAGAAATCGTCGTAGTGGTAGCCCACATTATTGTGGCCGAGATTTTCAAGCTTAGCTGTACCGCTGGCTGGACGGAGGTATAGATCTAATATGATATTGGGCGGAGGTATAGGGCGGAGGATCGCATCTTCGGCGCAGTCGTTCATTTTGGCAGGGGAGAGCGGTACTAGCGTACCTTTCCATTTACACCATAAATCAATCTATTTATCTAGGCACTCACAACAACATGGCAGCATGACTACCGATTCCGGTCTCCGACCGCACGATGGCGTATCATTTCACTCTTTACATCATAACGTCACACACCGTATTTAGGCCTTGATAGACGAGCAGAGAGAGGAGCTGCATCAGCTTCTGGAGTCGGGACAGGACACAACTAGGGAGGCTATTTGTCCCTTGCCAATTCTAGGAATTTCAAACAAACGAAATGGCAACACCTACGTTCACTATTTTCCGAGACTTCTGCAAGCGTATTATATACAAAGGTAAGTACTAGTATCTCTCCAACATGGCCATTGGACCAAATCTTGTTGTGAACCTCCTCATCCGCTTCCCAAAGATATATAAAAGTAACGATAGAGATAGGATAACATAGGCAACACCTACCAGCTCCCCAAACGCATTCCTCACCCCTTGGCCCTGAATCCATAGGGATATGTATGTTGATATCAAACAGGCTATAATGTTTCGAACGATGAAGACAATGACAATCGTCTCACCAGCAATCTATCCACAGTATTATCACATCGGTCAGCGATTATTGGTCTGCCTTTGACAGGGTGTAGACTTGGCACCTACTGGCCTATATGCATCCACAGCATAAGTTATGATCACGTTTGCCGCCGCTGTGGCACCGAAGCCTTCCATGCCGTAGCCCACAGCCGCACCAGCCCATGATTTATGTGCAGCAATTACAAGGCCAAATGTCAGCATTCCCATGGGGCCGATGACCGCGGGAATGAGCATGGCCGGCAGCCGATACTCTGGCTCCGCTTGTTGTCCCCTTTTGGCTGTCATGCGCGTGGCGATGAGGTCGATGAGGCGGCCGCCTGCGAAGAAAGAGAGGATAGACCCAATGAATCCCGAGAGCGACAGCAGGCCAATGTTATGAATCGTCCAATTCCAGGGCGGAGCAGTGAAAGTCTGGGAGGCAGTAAGCTGGATAGCTATGTTGCTGTGTGTTGTAAAGAGTGCAAAGCGTCAGTCAAGAGGAGACCTCTCAAGAAATTCACAGTGGTGAGGGGGGGTGCGCCTTACCAGCCGATGAACAACCCACACGTGAATCCAGCAATCAAAACAGGCGGGTATAGCACCAGTATGATTGTCCGAGACAGCCAGCTAATGAAGCTGGCATGTATATCATAACCAGCTGTGAGTCCCAGTGACCTTACCCAGGCCTTCTTGGGCGGATAGGCTTCCGCGGGCTTGCCGAGATCTCGCCCGCCATTCCCAACCACATAAGCCGTCTCTTTGAGCAATACTACAGCAGCGAGAAACGTCACTCCAGAGACTATGGCCATGACGCCGCACATCCATTTCCACCCAGCGTACTGCGTAATATAAGCATTGAGCAGCGGCCCAAGGAACGCACCTGACGAGATAGCCACGTTGAAGAACATCATCATGTGCCCACGCTCGTGGAAGTAGAACAGATCGGCCACGACACTGGGGACGGGGGCATCCGCGGCCGCAGTCAAGAGACCGCCGACGATCCGTGAAGCGAGGAGACTGCCGTACGAAGAAGAGAAATAGGACCATAAGTTGGTAATGCAGAGGAACAGGAGCGAGGCGAGGTATGCTGGCCTCTTGCCGACGATTCGGATCAGGGGCATCTGGACGTGAATATATTAGGCTCGGATAGTGGATAGTCTTGTTGCACGGAACGGTTCTGCGACAAAGTCACTGGGACTTACCCAAATCAGAGCCCCAAATCCCATGCAAAGTACTTGCAGCGATGCTTTGGCAGCTGTCAACATTGCTCGTCATACCCCAGGGTTTGTACATGTCTTTCTTATATTGTGACATACTTAAGTAGCTGGCCTCAGTTGCGGTCTTCTTAAAGTCTTTGATTATGGGCACAATCGCCACTGTGAACGCAGAAGAATTCATGAATCCCAGGAAGGTAAACCAGCAGATTACGAGATAAGTCGCATATTTCTCTCCCTGTGGCCAATTCTGCCATCACTGTTAGCCAGCTGATCTTGAACATTTCCACGATGAACGGATGCGGCTTGCCAAAGGCTCGTTGGGGTCGTTTGTGGGCTGAGGCCTAAGGACGACGCCTTTCTTGTTCCTCTTACCATCCACAATATCTGCCTCGGCCTGCTCATGCCGAGTTGAACTTGGCTTCTGTTCGCCGTCCATGATATAGTGCTTGTGTTTAAGTTCAGCTGCAAACTTCGACTGGGTTGTCTTTAGCGAAACCTTTGCCCCCGCTCTAGGGGCTCTTTTGGCCTTTATCCTAGTTCGTCGAATTGAGGCGCTTAGAGGGCGAAACTTGGATCGATGAGGGGCTAGAAATGGTCTTTTCTTATAGCTTTTTGTAGGTCAGCGAGCGGTGGACTCGTTGCGAGCGAAGACAGTGACTCAAACCTCCTGCAGCCAGTCTTGCTAAATCCGGAGGTGGTGGTTGCCTTGGTTAGTTCAGTAGCGGGCAGGGAGGTACAATACACGGAGACGCAGAGGAAATGGGATGGTCCCGACATCAAGATCAAGGTCCCCCAAATTTAAAGGAGTCCGCAATGATGGTCGGAAGTTGTTGCAAGCGACCCAAGCCTAAACGGTAGTTCATGGGAACAACGAACAGAGTCCAGCAATCATAGCCGTTCTGTCGGGGGTTCGATAGCCCCGATTTCAGGAGGCTGTCGAGCTACTGCCAAGACTGGCCAATGAGGCACTCTTCATGAGGCTCTGAGCCAGGTTCCCCGGGACTACCTCCCTCGAGCCCCCGCATTGCTCCGTCATCGCTATCGATGTCGGATGTATTTCCGGAGATGATATAACTAGCAGCGGCGTCGTTCTTCGGTGACAGTACAGACGCCACTCAACAACCCAAACACACACATCCTGGCACGCCGTCGCTGTGATAACGAGGACCTACCGTCAAGTCAGTCACAATAACACAGAAATGACTACAAACAACAGACTCAACATCTCCTTCGCCAGCATCCTCTACGACCGGATGCAGCCCTTGCACTCGGGTGAGGTCAGCGCGGAAGGCGTCGAGCTAAACTTCATATCTCTAAATCACCCGCGGGACATCTTCGACCGTATGTCTGGTGGCCGCGAGTTCGACGCCTCGGAGCTGTCGCTAAGCGAGTACATCTGCCGCCATGCCGCCGGCCATAGAGACTTGACGGCCATCCCCGTCTTCCCTTCACGGGCCTTCCGTCACGGCTTCATCGCGGTCAACAGCAGTTCGGTGAAGACTCCCAGGGACCTGAACGGCAAGAAAATCGGGGTTCAGCTGTACACCATGACGGCCGCTGTGTGGATCAGAGCGATGCTACAGCAGCACGGCGTCGACCTATCCTCTATCGAGTGGATACAAGGGTCAATGGAGTCGGCTGACTCCCACGGAAAGCCAAGCACCATGCCGTTGATGAGACCGGTGAATATTAGGCAAAATAACAGCGGCAAATCTTTAAGCCAGCTGCTCGAGGAGGGCCAGATAGACGCCACCATAGGCGCAGACTTGCCAGCCTGTTTTGGCACCGTACCCCATGTGAAACGACTGTTCCCTGACTTCAAAGAGGTCGAGAAAGCGTACCTGAGAGAGACTGGAGTCTTCCCCATCATGCACACGGTTGTCATCAAGACAGCGCTAGTCGAAAGGCACCCGTGGCTTGCCTCAAGCCTATACAATGCGCTTAATGACTCGAAAGAGGTTGCGCGCATACGGATGCGGTTCTTAGATTGTCTCCGCTATATGTTGCCGTGGCTAGCTTCAGAGCTGAATGAGATAGATGAACTATTCCCAGGCAGTGATCCGTGGCTAAATGGTGTCGAGGAGAATAAGAAGACAGTGGAAGTGCTTATAGATGCCCTTTATGACCAGGGCATGATATCTGAGAAGGTTGATGTGTATCAACTATTCGCGCCGGTTCGGGGTCAAAACTGGAAAGTCGGCTGGGGAACAACCAAAGCTACAAGATAAACCTCCGACCATTAACTTATAGTTCTTTTTATAATTATTTCAAAGCTGTTCTATTTAGTTAAGCTAATAGTATGTATAAGACCTTTATCAGGCGTAAAGGAAACACTACTGTTGGTTTACCGTTTTGACAATGGAGCTATCCAAGCTATCCAAAAATTATCCTATTACACTGCTCCAATAAATATTCAAATATTAGGGCTGTATTGACGCTGATATCTGAAGTGGGAGCACTCTCGAGGAGGCAATGGAAATTACTCCTTAGCTTTGGCAAGCCCGCAAGATTCTAGAGTATCAAGGGGGCGACATATCCTAGATGCTGGCGAGTGTGTAGATGCTAACTCCTTGACCTCTTAGCAGCTAGCGAATGGGCCGCCAGCTAGGATTACCAGCATGTGACTGTGTTGAGGTTAGACTTTTTTCCTGTAGACAAATTACCAGACCCAATCTGATGTTGAGATTAGAGCTGCTTCGGCGAGTTCATGGTCGATCTTTCGCGAGACGAATTTGAAGTGGTGTGTGTCACCAAGTCACGTCGGCCATGCTGAGCCATTCAACAGGGTCGCGGAGATAGCCAATACAACCTTGAAAAGACTACTTGGGGTTGACTTAGTGTACCCAGTAGCCCTATCCGGTAATAGAGCATCGGAATAAGACTTTATAGACGATCTTGACGGTTTTCGCGTGGCTTTTGTTTGAGACATTCTCTCTTCGTCAAAGTCCCAGTGATAGCTCAACGCAACAATCTAGTCGTTCACCGAGCCGGCGCTGATGTTGTTTCGCTCTACCGGGCTTAAGCTGTTGATTTTCACATCTGTTAGCGCAATTGGCGTGTTCTTTTACAATATTCACAAGGCATTTCTGCAATTCTACTGTAAAGGAGAGGTAATACTCTTATATTTATTGTTTTATGAAACCGGGGCCTTCAGAACAAGCCATTGTGCTACCGCTGTATAGTCTTTACCGGTGACGGGAAAAGCGAGTACCTTATCTACCATATCAAGCTGTGTATGGACCACTTTTATGTGGACAAACTTCGATGATGTAATTATCAGAAAGACATAAATTTTAAACAATATCTAAGATGACCCTAATCTGTATTTATTGTAGGACAACAGAGTATCACAAGGATTCAATCACTTCTCGCAAAGTGCCGTAAGGTTATTAGTAACCTCAAGGGCATTAAAACAGTACTTTTCATGGTGATTAAACTTCACAAGATATTGTCCAAGGTTATTGATATTCACAACAATATGATCCATAGAAATAGTGACAGAAATAAATTACATGTTCTTATCCTTGTTGAACAAGAAACGGATATAGAGTCTGAGAAATAAAATATCCATCCTTAAATTGAAGTTGTGACGTTGATTGAAGAAATGCCAATAATCTCTCAACGCTTTACATTAAGTGGCTACTTAGTGACCCGTGCCATTCATGTCGCAGAATTTCGTGATGTCCACCTCTGGTTCCCGGATCTTGCACAAAGCTTTTTGTCTCCCGTCTGGCTGCAGAAAGTTGCCAGCCGACACGGTAGGTAGCAAGCCCTGAGTCTCGGGTAGATTCCAGTCGTAATGGAGGAGCAAGTAAATGACCAATAATTTGATCTCATTGGTGGCGAGAAAACGTCCCGGGCAGGCATGTGTCCCGTGTCCAAAGAAAGTGAGATCCGTTCCGGTTGTCACCGACTGGTATTTGTTCTCAGCACCGTGTTCCTCTCGGGCGCGCAGGAAGCGATATCCGTCGAACTTTTCGGGCGTTGGGTAAAGCTCGGTGTCGGCCGCTGGCAAGGGGTAAATCATGAGATAGGTGCCTTTGGGGACCACCTTCCCGTCCTTGAATTCCACGTCTTCCTGAGTCACGCGTGGCATGTTTGCTATCCGGCCAAATCGGGTAAGCATACATCTATCATGGGCGCCAGCGATCAAGACATGAGAAGAAGGGGTCTTTCTCTTACCGGCTGAGGCTGGATTGACTCTCATGCTCTCCCTCAATACACTATCCAACTTCCGCATCTTGAACAGCGCCGTCTTGTCCATTTTTTTCGTCTCCTGCAGAACTGCCACGCACTCGTCGCGCAGGTCCTGTATGTACTCAGGATGTGCCAACAGGTCTCTCATTAAGCAGATGGTGGTCCTCGTGGTCGTGTGGATGGCCGCCATAGCAAGG
Organism: Diaporthe australafricana; assembly: GCA_039880735.1. Lineage (NCBI taxonomy): Eukaryota > Fungi > Ascomycota > Sordariomycetes > Diaporthales > Diaporthaceae > Diaporthe > Diaporthe australafricana. Next base: position 16,185 of record JBCEDM010000001.1, on the reverse strand, counting down.
GATATTTCAGCAACTGCAATGTCAAATTTGGTGTCCTCTTTACCCTTCATCGAGGCGATAAACCAGTCGACGCTGTCGAGTACTCTGCGCCGTGGCCCTCCGTGCTTTCGGATCTCCTCCATCCGGCGGTCAACTTCAGGCTGAATCAATGCACGGGCTTGATTAACCTCAGCCCTGATCTTGCGACATTCAGGCAGGAACCAATGGACAATGGGTCGAACAAAAGGGGGCAGGCCATTCAGTCGCTGGGCGGCAATGTTGACGTCTTTGACATACTGTGTGCAGAGATACTGCCACTCAGGGTTTTCCATGAACTTGGGCCCAAGAAATATCTTGCTGGTCAGTCGCGAGACGCATTGTAGTAGTACCGACTGCAACTCGATCTCGCTCCACGCCTTCGGTTGGCCGAGAACCTTGTTCAGGGTGTTTGGAAGTTCGGCAGCCATTGGGGAGATAGTCAGGGCTGGAGACAGGCAAATATATTAGCAAAAACGAGCGACCCCCGCAGCTGTCGGGGACTGAGGACTCACCAAGTACTTGTGCAAGTTCCTTCCGCACAGCATCCTGAAAAATCGAGGCACTACTCGCCGTGCCGAATGGTTCAAACCCGGGATAGTTGGCGTAAAAGTCCTAACTCGGATCAGCACATCTCGAGGTAAGAAAATGATGCATCACCGACGGATTGGCCAATACCTTGTGAACGAAGGAGCCAAAGTCACAAGCTGGGTGACTTTTGATCTCGTCGATGTATTTTGGCGACAACAGCAACTTCGGCCCAGATTGCGAAAAGTCATCGACGCGGAAAGGTTGGCCCTTGTACTGCAAGTGAAAGATTCGTGGTTAGAAACAGCTTCCAGAGCGCATCGCTGACTCAAATGAAGATAATGCGGGTTATGGCCACTGACTGTGTCCAATCCCTTGAGCATGACAGATGCTGCACTCCTCATGAATTCTTCCTGCGGCTTCCCATAGTTGGCGATGGGGTATTTTCTCAGCCGCCAAGAGAGCCAAAGCTTATTGATCCATGCATTGGCCAGTAGTGAAACCAACAGTATCCCGCCGGTGAAGAAGACTTTAATGTGCCAATCGGCGGACGTGACGGTATCAAGCACAATAGAACCCATTTTGTGCAAAGTTTATTTCAAGCAAATGCAGAAAGGTTGATGGCCAGTGTAACATTGTTTGCGACTGTAATGACTTAATATATGGTTGTAGATAGTCATATATAGAGGAATATCAATGTCGTTGTGGGCCTTTGGCGGAGGGAAATACGATTACGATACCGAAGTACGAAAGCGGTTTCTGGGGTGGTCGGTCGCGCAGAATGAACACCACATTTCCCCCGCATTGCTTTGAACTCCTGTCCGACGCTCGGGGTCTTCATGAACGTGTAACCCGGGCTCCGAAGGGGAAATTGAAGTGGGAATTTCTTACAAGAAGCAAATTTTAAGGGCATTGTACATTCTGAAAAGCAGTTCACATAGTTCTCTGTTCCACCAGCGTTGACCAACATTGACCAACCATTATCATTGGATCATTTAGTCGTGTATCACTGCCACCATGGCTTCATCTGATCTCCGTTCTTGCAAAGGTCTTGTCTTCGCGATCACTGGTGGTGGCGGAGGCATTGGGGGTGCAACAGCCCTTCGGCTGGCCCAACTGGGGGCTGCAGCTATCGCAATCGCAGATGTGCATGAGGGTGGAATGGAGGCCAAGAAGAAGGAGATGTAAGACCCTCAAGAGGATTTTTTGACTATGAGGGTGCAAGGGACTGACAAAAACTCGTCTGATAGTGAAGCAGCGTGTCCCGAGTGCAAAGTCATGACAACAAATGTGGACGTCATCGATGCAAAGCAAGTTGATGATTGGATCACTTCGGTTGTAAAGGAATTCGGTCGCCTGGACGGTGCGGCAAACATCGCCGGAGGTGAGAGAAAGGGCAATCGCAAGGCTGAGGACAGAATCACCGAAATCGTAAGGATTTGCACCTAGTCGCACCAACATCAAGTTGAGACTGACAAATCACCCCTACAGGTCGATGAGGATTGGCAACACGCGATCGACTTGAACTTGAGAGGAACCATGAACTGCATGAGAGCGCAGCTCAAGGCCATCGCACGACCCGGCGGATCGATCCTTAACTGCAGCTCTGGGGGTGGCTTGGCTGGCCTTCCTCATCATGGCGCCTATGGCGCATCTAAGTGGGCGATTCGCGGACTCACGAGGACAGCCGCGGTGGAATACGGGCCGGAGGGAATTCGAGTCAATTGTCTGGTGCCGTGAGCTAAATCCACTCCACGGAAAACTCGATTTTGTACGAAGAGTACTGACAGCCGTGCTACCTCCCAGTGGCCCCATTGATAGCAGTCCCGTGATCCATGAACTTGCGGCCAAGGGATTGCTCGACTTGCAATGGATGGCTGATCACTCAGCAATGAGAAGAATGGGACAGGTGGACGAAGTCGGAAAAATGGCGGCTTTCTTGCTGTCACCTGACGCTTCATTCGTCTCGGGCATTGATGCTGCAGTTGACGGCGGTGGCAGCGCAATGACCGGCTATGGTGATTGGAGCTACAAAAAGTTTGCAAAGTCTTCCAAACTGACGGAGACAGCGTGAACAAGACTTCGGCTACTACATGCACGTGAGAGGGACTGAGTCAACTGGTTACATAGTGTTGTTTGTCCTGAGGCGGATTATCTTGCTTGAATAGCAGGCAAAACATATTGGAATGTCCTGGCAAGCAGAACAAGGGGGATTCACGAGATACAGTGAAGTTTCACACAGATCTATAAACGTTTAGTGCTTGGGTAAATTTTGGTAGTCTTTGGTTCGAAAACTCTTTCGTTGTCTTCGTCTTACCGTCTAAGCCCAGGATCTCCACTTCGGGCCCCCAACATTTGAATGCCATTTGTTTGCCCTCTTAGCCACATTTCCGGGGATGACAAAGCCACAATAGGAAATGAGAGGCCAAGCTACGATTAACAGTGGGGCACATTAGAGCACAAAATTGGGTCGTTTCAGACCATACGAACAAATAGCAAGACACGGTATCATCGATGTATGATTTCCACCGCTAGAATCGCTCAACCACAAGGAAGACGTCGGAGAGCTGAAAGCTCCCGAGACTCCTATCTCCGAACTATATGCATGGCTTAGTACATTACGAGGTGCCCTGATGCGTTCTGTAGAAACCACCTATGGCATCTTGGTCCGAGGATTCCTGTGTGCCAATCTCGTATTCGTTCTTTTTTCGGTCTCGCGTTCGAAGGCACTCTTGAACCCAAAATCTTATGCACCAACGAGAACTATGAGAAAAGGTATTGGAGTGACCTGTTGTTCAGGTGAATATTGTCGAATATTTGTAGGCTGTCCCAGGCATCGCCTTTGCAAAGTCTGAACTCGTGCCATTCAAAGTATCTCTTCCTTTCCCGCCACGATACACAACATACAATTACTGCAGCAGCTAATCAACATTAATCAGAGATGTCAACCCCAACTAAGAAGTATCGTGTTATTCAAGTCGCAACAGGCAATGTCGGCAATGTGTCACTCCGCGCCATCATTGAGCATCCCCTAATGGAACTTGTCGGTGTGCTAGTCTACACCAAGGACAAGGTGGGAAAGGACGCTAGTGAGCTATGCGAATTATCCGACTCCAAGCCCACCGGAATCAAGGCAACCGACAACTTGGAAGAAATTTTGGCCATTGAAGCCGACGCAGTTGCCTATATGCCTAGACAAACCAACTTCGAGGAACTCAGCAGGATCTTAGGTTCTGGCAAGAATGTAGGGACAACGCGCACTGATCTCCTCAACCCGAACTGGCTGAAGCCGGAGCACCGAAGTCTCATCGAGGCAGCCTTGCAAAAAGGAAACACGGCTATTCGATCCATAGGCAGCAGCCCGGGAACGGCCACTGAGCTGCTGCCGTTGATCTTGTTCTCTTACCAGCGAAAGCTGGACTGCTTGGTCATCAACGAGTATGCGAATTTGTCGAGTCGAACCAATTCAGCCGACATGATCTTCAACCAGATGGGCTATGGCCAACCGGACTCGGCGTTTTCAGAGCAAATGTTGAATAAGGTGGCCGAGGACTTTCAGGGCTCCATCAGAGTCACAGCTCAAGGACTCGGGATCGAGCTGGACGAGGTCCGGGTGACGGGCCAAAAGGCGCTGGCCTTGGAAGACGTCAAAATAGCATCAGGCTTGGTCCCCAAAGGCACGGTCGCAGCACTTCGCATTTCCCATGACGGAATGTACAAGGGAAGATGCATAGTTAAGTACCGTGCTAATTGGTTCGTCACCACCAAGCTGGACAAGGACTGGGGCGACGAGTGGGACCTCGACAAGTACCAGTCAGGGTTTATCCTCACTTGCGATGGTGACGCGCCGTGGAAGATGCACATTAGCTACCCAGTTTCTGATGAGTACTACCCAAAGTTCACACCTACTCTGGCTGCTTACCCTGTCGTCAATCTTCTTCCTCAACTCTGTGACGGAGAGCGTGGATTCCGCACAACACTTAACTCTCCGGTTCCTACCGCTCACTTCGATTTCTGATGGGAATGAAAATCAAATTTCAGAGTTTTAGTATAGTAACAAGGACTAAAAATCATTACATGGTAGCATTTGTATCTTGGTAAATTTATGGTAACATACCGCGCATTTGGCGGGCCTCGTTGGCTCTGACTTAGAAAATGTCGCCGCGTGAATCAGCCACACATGAATGAGCCTTGCAAGTATTTGAATCTTGGTGGTGATTTGGAGCAACGAACGGCAAATATTTGAATTTCTCGGATGCTATTACAGTGGCTATATAACAATGACCGACGCGTTCTGTGAGCCTCGGATCTTCCACATATCATGCATATTAACGGATTGAATTTAGACCTCCTTTTCAGGTCACCTTTAAAGCTAATTCAAAACACACGGCTTCGCTTGGCATCACGCATCCTAGGACAGCGTTCGAATAGACAGTCCTGAGGAATCCACACACACGCTCAGTATGTGTACCTGGTTAACATTGCTGGAAGTATTACCTGCGGAAGACCCATGCTGTAATGTTGTCGCGTTTAGGATGTCCAGGTCTTCTGTAGCACTAATCTATCACAGTAAGATATTAGCGAGCCCGGAACCTGGTGTATTTCTTAGATTGAGTGGTAGGATATCTCAAATAATTTGGTGGGTCTATCTCATGCAAATGGCTCATCTGCTTGCTAGAGACGTAAGAATTCCTAACAACTACGCGGGTAGATATGCTGCTATTTACATAGGATGCTGCCTAATCGACATTATCGCCCCTGTGACTGATTGTCCTCAAAAATGGGATGACATGGGTGTTGACAAGCAACAAAGCCTCAAGGAGAAAATTGCACATCATCTGCGAGATCATTTGTAACAGCCCACTTGCGCACGTGGACTAGGTTTTGATGTACTATTTGATTAGATCCATTGGTATTTTGTCTACATAAAATACTCATAACAAAATCCATTTGTCCCAATCTTCATCAGCTCACCTGTCATCCTCTCACGGCCTAGAACCCCCCAATTCTGTATCGTTTCCAGAGTGACCTCGGCAGTATTGTTCCCGTTGAAGATAGTGCTGGTTCCACTCAAAGCATACTGCCTTGCCTGCGGAGCCGAGGCTTGCCACATAGCCCACAATCGATCAACCATCGAGTGGTGCAGTAAGAACGCTGGATCAGCTGGGCTCGCGAAAAAGTCCTGCAGAGCTAGCCCAATGCTGAAGTGGCCCCCTCCGTGCACGCCAAGGTTGATGTCGGCTCCTGACATGGTATCCTGAAAATCGGCAATCGTTGTGGTGTCCAGGAGAATGTCAATCGCCGCTTGGTTACCGTAGCGAATGGCGATATTGTTGTTCAGATCACGGCTGAGACAGTGGGGATTATAAGTCGTCCAGTTGGACGGTAGGCCAGAAAATACCAGATCAAACGCGAAGGGCCCAAGGTTGACAGTCTGATTAACGAAAGGCCCTGAAGTCACACATCCTCCGCCCGTCCCGTGTGGAAGCGTTCCACCTCCGCCCACAGTGTAGTTTCCTTGCTCAGGCTCGTACGTCCCATCTCCGGAAAGGCTCGTGGGTCCACCGTCGAATAAAGGGCCACTTGCGAGGTCGTCGCACCATAGCGCCCAGTTCCAATAAGGCTGGCCGAGATGAGCTGGATAGCCACATTCTCGATGGAGAGCAGACTCCCAAAGGCGACCAAAGTTGCGGTGCCAGGATAGGAAAATGCCGTCCAGGTGGATTGACCGCGTTTGGTTGATGTGTGTGGCGACAAAATCATCTAGACGCGTCTTGGCGCCAGGAACCAGGTCATTGCTTAGGTGTGATGGAGATGATTGCATGCAAAGAACCGCGTCGATGTAGGAGGTCCTCTCCGACAACGAAAGTGAGCCCCATTCTTTCCGAGTGACAGTGATGCTCGAGTCACAGGAACTATGCTCGCCTGCGAGGACCACACTGACAGAATGTATGCCTCCAAGGCACATGTGCGCGATCGCCAAACCGTTTCTCAGCCTCATCTTCACGAATTTAAAGGTTAAAAACGCTCTCAAAGTGGTCTTCACGGCACAGGGGAAAGGAAGCGTGGGACTTGGAAACATGATTTCGACCGGCCATGCTGCGGGTAGCTCTATGTAATATTACTAAAGTCGACCACTACAACATACGCACAGCGACGTGGCTCTCAATGGTACATAAATAGCTAGTCCCCCGCATTCCGAATCTCGACAGGCCTATGCATCGGAGCTGCAGTTCCCCTCTGATGCACTGCTTGTAAGATCACGCCGGTTGGTCCTATCAGCTGCTGCGTGAACGCATCACCTTGCAGCATGCCATCGCTAGCAACCAGTGGCGCATCCTTCTAGAAACTATTGGGCGGGGCCTCAAAGCCTCTGGCTATTCGTCGCCCGGCTCTTCGATCTGATAGTTGCTAGACAAGACCTGTCCAGATTTGGCGAATGTGATAATTTCGCTCGGTAGGAGCGTTTCGCACAGAGAGCATTAGCGCCTCACCACTCTCACACGCCCGTACTCATCCTCAACGACCTGATCGTCAGCATGGGCCCAGTATCTGCCCATAGTTAGCGAATGAAAATCACCCGATGCTCGTCCACAACTCACCCATGACGGCCATCTCTCTCGCGTCCAGCACCTCCAGGGTAGATCTTCTCCATTTCGAGCCGGTGCTTGCTCTTCGGCTTGCCATGGGCGATTCTCAGCTTCTCAAAGTAGACGTAGGCCGCATAGTACACAGAGCTAGTGCAGCCTGCCTTCGCGCCCTTCGCTTTCCTAAAGTCACTAAGCATCTTCGACTGGATCGACTTGCAGCCCGGCATGTTGAGCTGCGCGTGGAGGTCGCGGCAGAATTGGGCCTGGGTCAAGCCAGGGGTCTTGAGGTGCGCGGTGATCTTCCTCCGGATCACGTCGCATGTTTCGAACACGGGGACCGAGTCTGCCTCCTCGCCATCAAGGTGGATGTTGTTGAGGTCTGCACCCGCAAGGCGGGCTGCCGCAGTCTTGGCCTTCTTCTGCGACGCAGTAGTGACAGCCGGCATAGGCAGTCCGGCGAGCTCCCGCTGCTTGAACCACGCCCAGGCCGCTCCGTACACGTCACTGCCGCCGCCCCCGTCGTAGCCGGTCTTCTCCAGGAATCTGTTGACGGCAGTGGGGCTGCAACCGATGGTGTTGCAGAATTCGCCCTTTTTGAAAATGCCCGATCGATCACCTTTCGAATCAGGGCTCTGACAGAGTTGCAGTCCAGTTCAACGGCCATGACGTCGATGTGATCGAGGTTCTGCTTATAGGCAGCAATGACCTCATCCGACGAGGCCTCGGACTTGCGCTTCTTGCCGCTGGAAGCAGGTGGCGCGCGGGCAGCAGGTGGTGCGGCGACAGGAGCTCGATGGAGAGAGTTTGGAGCAGGTTGTCGGGAAGGATCCGGGTAAACCACTGGTCCCGGCGCATGTCTTCCAACGTCAACGGCGGTCTGCTGGTACACTTTCCTCAGGGCATCAGCTTCATGCCTAGCCCCAACCTGCGCTCTCACCCAGTCGTCGTTGCCCATGGATGACCTCACCCAAGGCGGATTCTTTCCGATATGGGGGACCATCACCGGTGACCGATTGGCTCTGGCGGTAACATCCTGAAGAGCTTGACGCGATGGCGGCTGAGGAGCGCGTCAGCATGACTGCACAGGGTCGCCGTGGGCCAGGTGCTGGGGCGAGGATGATGGAAGGGATCATGCCTACCAAGCGAGGTGGGGGAATCGGAGTGTGGCTCTGCATGTTGCCTGAGGATTCCAAGTACGGATAGTAGACAATGGTGTCCACAATCCAAGTGGATTATAAAGCTTGGCCGTTTGATGTCCTCGAAGACGCGTTTCGCAACGGTCAAGCGCTATTAGTGATTGTTGGGTCTTGGAGCTATTGTTGTTGATCAAGTTAATTCGCAAGACTCTTGATACCGGTAGACTGAGATTCCTCACTCACGGTGGAGGTTGATTGATTTCGTCAAGCTGTGGGGGTGATTTTGCTGGAGTTTGTTTACTTTGCGGAGGACGCGTTAAGAGCCGCCCAGGTGTGTCGTGAACTTGGCAGGTTCGCGGTGGCACGTGCGTTCAACATCGAACTTTATTCAAAGTACGGATTACCCGCCAAGATAGATCCTGCCCCTCCACATGGTCCAAGTCATTAGCAACAGTTTCAAAGGCACAAAACTGCAACTGTGATTCTCCGGCATAATGTGCAGCCGCCTGCAGCTCCTTGAGATGCTTGTATACCGAAGTGAAGTAGCCGGAATAACTTTAGAAACGATGCGCTGTCGAGTATGGCTGTGCCTTCGGTCCGTCGCCCTCAGCGAGATACCAGGACAGCGCGGCACAGCTCCTCTGGATCACTCGTGTGAGCAGAAATCTACCAGACCTCCACCGCCAAGGACGATGGCCCATCATCAGTTCGCTGACGTGCAGCAGGAACCCACGCAGCCAGCCAATCATGTCGCGTAAATAGTCTAATTATGGACCTCTACCCATGTCTGGGGCTGGCCAACTGATTTTGGCTTGCTTGACAACTTCACCGATGTCCGCAAATGTACGCGGACAATCTGTCAAGCACGGAACGTCGCAATTACGACGGTCCCCGTCTGATATTAGTGAACGATGACGAGCTACACCTACGAGCCGCTGGATTACAGCAAGGCTCAAACACGGACGCTGAACCTCCATCCAGCGCTCGACTACTCTGACCCGCTCTGCATCTCCCTGCAGAAGGTCACCTTCCCACGACGCTGCCTCTGCACGCCGCTGGATTTGGATCCCGAAGCAAACGACTCGATATCTGATTGGTCCGACCTTGAGATCCCCGAATTCGTTGCGCTGTCCTATGTCTGGGGATCCCCCGCGGACCCACAAGAAGTGTTCGTGGAGTCAGGCCCAGAGGGAGCCAATACGATTTCCGTCACACGCAACTTGGATCTTGCGCTCCGGCACATACGACGCAAGAGTGAGCCTTTAACAATCTGGATCGATGCAATATGTATCGACCAAGGCAATATCGAGGGGCGCAGCCATCAAGTCGCCTTCATGGACTCGATCTACACCGTCGCCAAAGATGTCTTCGTTTGGGTTGGACCAAAGGAGGACGACAGTGATGTCGCTTTGTCGGTGATTGCCTATGTAGGACAAAGGGTCATTTTCAATGCCGACGGCTCCATTAGGCGCCATCCCGACGCTCCGCCGCGGGAGCCAAACGAACCGATCTGGGAGTCACTGGCCGAGGAAATGCCATACGACGAGGACACCGTGCGCGCCCTAGCCTTATTCTTTGAGCGACCTTGGTTCAGGAGCCTGTGGGTACGACAGGAGATCGCTCTAGCAACTCACGCGTGGATCGTTTGTGGGAAGGCAAGGCTGGACTGGATCTTGTTCCAAAACGCGGCGAGTTGTTTCTGCTCGAAGCCGTTGAGGGAATCGCTCCCGTACGGCCTCAAGGAAAGATTCTCCAGCATGAAGAGGGCGGTGCGGAGTATGTGTTCCATCAGCGTAAGCTGCTATTGTTACGAAACTTTGCGCGACGAGTATCAGGGTGTTTCATTTACAGATCCGAGGGACACGATCTACGCTGTCAAGAGCCTGCTGTCAGAAGTTGATGAGAAGCTAGACGTGCGGCCCAATTACGCTTTAGAGGCAGCTGATGTCTTCATGGACGTCTGCGTGCGGATGGTGGAGCGTCAAGATCTCACCCATTTTCTTCATACCTGCGAATTATCATCAATCTCGGTACCAAATTTGCCTAGCTGGGTTCCGGACTGGTCCAGGCCAATGATGACGGAACGGCTTCTAGAAAGTCCTTGGAGTGCTTGCGGCTTCATCTCGGCGAACGCGACATATCTGGGAGATAAAGTCCTTCGTGTGGCTGGGATTCAGATCAACAGGATTGAGTCTGTTCAGGACTTGTCCTACGATAACGATGTCGACAAGAAACCAGTGAAATACTTGTCAAGCCTTATCGACCACATCTGGGATTGCTATCCTGGGGCAAGTCACATCGATACCCCGTATGATGAGAAGGAGAGTATAATGGATGCATATTGCCGCACCTTTGCTGGTAATCTGTTCAATGAAAGTTGGAGCCGGCCGGGTCACCCGTTTCCAACCTTTAATGAGGGGGAGGAGTCTCTGAAGAAAGTATGGTCCATGGAAGAGGACTGGACTGGTGAAGAGGACCTCAAGAGAGACCCGTTGGTCACGAAATATCTAGCAAGTTGTGCCTACTTTGTCTGTGGGAGATGTTTCTTCACCACCAAAGAGGGTTACATCGGCCTAGCACCCCTAGGGACTCAACCAGGAGACCTCATCAGCGTCATTTTAGGATGCCAATTCCCTGTCATCCTACGAGAAGACCCTGCGTCTAACGCCAAGCCCGACGAGACGAAATGGAAAGTGGTGGGGGCTTGCTACGCCCATGGCCTGATGACTGGAGAGGCAATCTATGGAAACCTTCCGAGCCATTATTGCGCATTCCATTATGATGAAGCAAGGAATGAGTCGATTTGCGGCGGTAACAAAAGTGCGCTTTTAGATAGCCGTACAAATGAGTTGAAGACTGAGCCTGCAGGAGTGCTTCAAGAGTTTGGGATCCAGCCTAGTGCTTGAAGTCGGGAACCCCATCGCTTAGAGGTTTCTGAATCTGTGTTACAAGCAGTAGGTGTAAAGCTGTATAATTTCTTTTTAAAATAACATAAGTCTTTCAAATTTACTATACCCTCTAATTTACCACATCCATCTTTTAAGAATAAATGCACTTGGGATACCTATTTTAAATATATACACACTGGAGTTCCACCTGGTGGTCCGTCAGAGTATTATGCACCAACGGGCAACTACTGATATCAATATATTGCTGCTGTCCAGCGTCTTTACTGATATGTCACAAGCATTGCTCTAAGACAGAAAATTCCACTTCCAAGTGCCAGAGTACTGACCGGACAATTGCAGGAACCCGTGGAACCCAGGCGGCCTCCTGAAGTCCAACAAGATGTGAGCCACAACATTCAGCTCAACGCGTCCAATCCACCACCAGCCAATATGAAGCCCCCAGGTGTTCAAATCGACGATGACGATCCTCTCCACTTCCCTCCTGCAGAAAGTCCCACCGGTCTCTGGCGCACTTACATGCCAAGCGACACCACCAGCAACCTAGCTGATGAATTTGTGGCAGCTGACTGCACCTTTGCTCATGATCACGGAGCTGGAGCCTATCAAAAGTCCTGCCAGACTTATTACAGCCGGGGCACAAAGAGCATAAAAGTCCGGATAACTATTTCGGGCTCTGGGTATGCATATCAGCATCAAGTCTGCTTCTGTCGAAGGTTGCTAACAAAGAAGCAGTCAGCCCTCCAGTGTGTGGTGCAAGGGTGTGCTTGACAACATGTACAAGAGGGTAAGCAATAGAATCTTGAGAGGACACAAATGTTTATGCTGTGAAAAGTGGCTAATGAGCATACCGACACTCAGTGCAGTGGCAAGTTCAACCTAGTTGGCAGACAGTACTGGTGTGACGAGAAGTACCCAGGGACGGCAACCTTCTCCAAAGTGACAACCTCGAGCGATCCTGAGTGTTTAAGGTTCTGCTTTGGCATGAAAATGAACTATTGGTTACAGTGACCTTGGGTAAAATATGACATCGACCACGCGTATATGTCTGATGCCATGGAGAGGGCCAGTTGTGCTGGGGCAGATGTCGAGTCACAGAATGGATAGTGGTGCCGGAATATCAACTGTATTCCCGACGGCCCTCCGCTTCTTGGGTGGAGCAATGATCTCGGCCTTGCCTGAGATCTTCCCGAGGGACTGGGAACATTGAAGGCCTTGGACTGTGGTCGGTCTAGCTTACGTTGACTTCAGATTCGGCCGTCTGTCAATGCAGCGGCGTACATAAAACAATCAATCTGCTGAATGCAAAGCAGTCACTTGCAATCATCATGAACCTTGATCTATTGTCTTGATTAAGGGCCCTGGCAAACAAGACTTAAATCCTATGTGAATGGGAGCTGTTATCACGCCAAGTATTGAGATGAAGCCCTGGTTTGTTGGAAGATCAAAACATTGAGCACCGCCATCTGTGATGAAAGCCCGACCACGCCCCTGTGGCTCCGTGCGCTCAAGTATGCCAACCTTTGAATGCTGGGAATGTAAGCTGCATACCTCAAAGCCTAAGCCATATGAATAGCGAGCCAGCTGCCAGATAATGAGCACGATCTGAAGTCTGCCAGATTCTGGGCGAGCCTCCAGAGCCGGTCTTAACACCACCGCCGTTGCCCTTTCACCTGTTCACTTTGAAGCTCAATCATAACCATTCCTGTTTCCAGGATATTTCCAATCTGCCTCCAGAACCCACAAATCTGAACCCGGAGGCTGGCTCCCACCCTTGAAGTCAAATCTAGGGTCAGCTTCTTCAAAGAGTTTCGCCCACTCCTCCATCTCCCGATCTGCCGAGTTAAACAACACATTCATGCTGACAATTCCCGTCCTCATCGCGGCCTCCTGTGACTTTGGGACTTTGTCTGGAGCGGGGATAGCGTAGTCCGCCATGATTATCTTTGCTCCAGGCTTGAGGGCCGGTACGAGGTTTCGCAGTATTCGCAGAGCATACTTGTGGGACCAGTTATGGAAGATGGCGCGGAAGAAGTAAACGTCCGCCTCTTTCACGGGCTGCTCTGTCATGAAGTCATGGACTTGATAATGGACTCGGTCGGCGAGGTCCGCCGGTCTCTGCTCTTCCGAAGCTCGAATGACGTTTTCGTCCAGATCCTGTGTCATAATCATCAGTCTTCGGCTACTTGTGAGACAGATACCGAGGCTGAACTCCTCGAGGCGTAATTACCTGGACGACAAATTTCAACGACGGGAACTCGCGGGCAATTGCACACGCAAAGACACCGTGAGAACCACCCACGTCAACAACCATTGCGCCGTCGGGAAGATCACCCCAGGGGTACCCATTAACAACATGATGGGCTTCCAAGCCAGGCCTGCGCGAGAACAAGCGCATCATATCCGCAAAGCGCCGCAGCCGATCCGGCCTTTTGGACAGGTACGGCCACACGCCCTGACCTCCATGAGCAAGCGCGAACCCGGTCTGATCCGGCTCGCCGGACTCAGGCCACTTGGCCATAGCCTCACAAGAGTGCAGCGCGCCGCTCCAACCTTCATCTGTCTTCCACGCCATCCACTGGTGGAGCGGCTCATCCTCGGCCAGCAGCCGCGATGCCGCGGTGTGCGCGACGACGCCTGGCCGGATCTCTTGGAAGATGTGCTGGGCGATGGCTAAGCGCAGCATGCGGCGCATGTGCGTCTCACCTATGCCGGCGTGAGTTGCGAGCTCCTCGAAGGTAGCCTCGCCGCCGATTGTGACCTGCTTGGCTAGTCCAAAGCGGGTTATGCCTTGGATGCCGACGAGTTCGGTTGCCTGCAGGTCGCGTGTATCAGTCATGTTGGCAAGGACACTGCAAAATCGCTGACATGGTTCAACTAGCGGAGGGTCTCACACTGAGGCTTGCCAAGTACTGTGCAGGACCCTGCATCAGGATGCGCAGCTCTTGGCAGTCGTAAATGACGGCCTGGCGCGCTGCCTCGATCTCGGGTGCCGTGCTGGGCGGAATCACCGGTTTCAGGGGCCCATCTTGGTCAAATGACGGCGTAGGCAGCCCGTTTTGTGTGTAAAAATCGTTGACGATAGTCGTGTTCGCTGCAATACGAGCTGCCAGCTCAGCAATACTTGAAGTGGACATGATGTCTATTTCGGAGCATGAAAAGGCAAAAGATCTTGGGGGTGTTGAGCTCTAAATCTATATGAATGGGAACGTCGTTGTAGTCAACAATTCAGTAGTGACCAGATGACCTGATATTCGCGGTCTGCGAGGTCTCGGAGAAGACGCGCCAATATATCCCACATGGTTAGAAACTTCATCGCTCTTAGAATCCAATCGCGAGAATCTTGTGGAAATACCGAAGTCCCCAACATCGTCGCATTGAAGCAGGGGCCTGCTTCCGCTGAATTAGCATCAGCAAGCCCCAATTCAGGGGCCTTCTGCGTCACCAACGCCCCTAAGCTACATAAGCACGGCGCTTAGGTGCACCGAGTGCTACTTTCTGCAAGGAGCTAGCCTGCGCAGGGGTCGCCACGTGGTGAACGTCGCTCGTTGTTGTCAACAGAGTTTCGCTGACTGGGCGACCCTCAAGGTCGAAGACAGAAGGTATTATGGCGACGGCTGTCGCAGCTGTGAGGGCCGCAAGGGCGCCCTTGAAGGAGCACACGAAGTTCACGGTATTCTCGCATTCATGAATCGTTCCCATACGTGTACCCTTCGCGATCTGGAGCGGTAGAGTCGTCGGACTATCCACTACGACGACTTGCGCTGATGTTGCATCAATCACGCCGTTCATGGCCGCACCGTGAGTGGCTGTGAAGATGTATGATCTACCCTTTAGAAGCTCGTAGTACTTGATGGAAACGTGTGCCGTGTCACCGGGAGCAACAACAATGGTCTGTTGGAGGGTGACCTTCCGAGTGACCGCCTTGGAAGTTGCCTTGGTGACTTTGAAGGGCACGGTTGACTTGGTTGCCGGATAGAAGATGTTTTCGGTGCTGTAGTCGATCTGGGCATGACGATCGCGTAACCACTTGCCTCCGAGACATCCTGCAGGAAGCTGTTCGTCGTCCAGCAGCCAGGCTTCGGCTGACATCTGTATAACGGCGATGGATCCATCGGCACGCGTTCCGCGTTCAAAGTGCGTCCAGCTTGCTTTCTCCGTCAGGCGGATAGGGTTGCCACCAACGCCTCGAATGGAGTCCTGGTCCCATTCATCGACCTTCAGTATCTTGTGGGTGAACGGTTTAAGCCAACCATGCGTGACTAAGTTATATCCAGTGCCCGTGTCCTTGCAGAGCTCGATGTCAGGACCGTTACGTGCAGGCCGGACTTGGACACGTAGATGAGTATATCCGCCCATGGCGATGGAATCAACCTGCTCAGGAAGGATCTTGGGAATGACATTGTTCCCGGTAAAATCGTCGGAGGGCTTTTTGTTGGCGTGGTGAGCTGCTTGGGTACTGGATGTGGTGACTGTCGGACTGTTTCCAAGGTCAGTAGTAGTCGAACAAGTCTTGAGATGCCGATGAAGTTTGTTTTTTGAAGGAAAACATTGACCACAATCAGAACAAAGAATAGGCGAGCAGACAACAGAATGGCTCGGGATCACAAGAGCAGAGAAAGAAGAAGACGCAGAATCAGAACGCTCTGAAGGGGATGAAGGAGATTTATGATCCACCTGTTCATCATCTGTAGCCGGGGCCACGTTGTATCGTCACCCGTCTTAAAGTCGCACTCCTTCTTGAGGTAATTAATTGTAAGGCTTCTTGTCATCTAGCTTGCCACAGTTGAAGTTGTCCCGACGATAGTCAGTCTTTCGGTTATCGTTCCGAGGGTTGTTGGTACGAGAGTTGTCGTTAGGGTTAGGGTTAGGGTTAGGGTTAGGGTTAGGGTTAGGGTTAGGGTTAGGGTTAGGGTTAAGGGTTAGGGTTAGGGTTAGGGTTAGGGTTAGGGTTAGGTTAGGGTTAGGGTTAGGGTTAGGGTTAGGGTTAGGGTTAGGGTTAGGGTTAGG